>JAWNZC010000011.1:3715000-4315000 GCA_035771165.1 Paragorgia papillata | reverse complement strand
ACGAACTCGTCGCCGCTTTCGTTTTGGACCACACAAAGATTGGGGATGTGTTGACCGTCGTCTTGCGTGCATTCAAAATAAAAAAACATCAGGTTTTTATCGTTGCGCTCTTCGACATCGTTGTCCACCGCGACATCGTCATCAAGGAACTCGTTAGTGGTGTTGTCTCGGACAGCTCGTGGTTTTTTCGAACGGTTGCATATAACACTGATGGTTTTCTGGTTTGACGTACTTCTGGCAAACAGTGCACCGCACTAGGCCACAGTGATGGTCGTGGATACTGGCTCGAGTCACCACACGTTGACATTTTCCACACTTGGTGAGCGAAGAACAGAGAGGTTTTTGTTGACCAACGGATGCCTTGTGGCGGGCGAAGCATTCGTTGCTCTTGAAAAATCGATTGCAGTCTTTGCAGAATTTCCAACTGGTGACAGGACAGTTTTGTGTATGACACAATTTGCAGAGATCACCACACGGATGGTCGGTGATCTTGTCGTACCCTTTTTTACAAGTGTGACAGTACTGCTTTCGAGCGAGGAAGGCAGGCATACTGGTAATCACGTCATAGTGGTTATCGTGGTGGTAAAGGTAAAGGTGTTTCTCAGCTTCTGGACCGGAATAAATCAGAGCGTTCAAGTGTTCCTTGGAAACCACGTTGAGTTGGTATCCATGGAGGACAGCCTGGAACCTCTTGACTTCGGGGATCCCGCAGGGACCCAGGGGGACACCAGCAGCTTCGTGGAGTTCGCGAGCTAAACGAGTTTGGAGAGGTTTTCGATGGTCTACGATGCTTTTGTATTGCGGATCTTTATCCAGTTTTGCCTTGGCAACCACGATCGCCCGGGCACAACAAAGTTCGTCTTCGTTTTTAATTTGCAGAAAACACTGTTTCTTGTTGAGGTAACTCTGTAGGTTGACTACATCTCGCCGTTTTCGTGCACCACCTTGAGGCATTTCAACATGGACTACGTTAACGTTAACGGACTCGTCCAAAGTAAACTGAGTGTTGGATTGGACAACACGTTCCACTGTGGCCAGGAAACGCTCGGGAGTTAGGCGGTCTCGGGAAAGGAAAGGCAAGGAAATAGGTCGGTCTAACTGGTGGGAATTCAGGATGAGGCGAACTTGATCATGAGGAGCCATATTGGTAGTTAACCGATCAAATAAGTGCTGAAAAGCACTGTTCAATACTGACATAATGTCAGAAACCCCGTGAATATTTAAATCATGGAACTGAACAGTATAGTCGGTACCTGTGGTTCGGAACTTCCTGACGTTGACTTGCTTGACCGACTTGATCGTGAAGTAATCCTCAGGTTTTAGACGCTTAGCAGTAGACTCGGTGTCATTGACAAGCTTTCTTTTGCTGCCTTCGCCGATTTGGTCGTCCATAGGTGTAGTATAGAGCGGGGCTTAATGGACCCCCTTTTATGCAGGAATAGCTCATTAGCATGTTGTGTAATGAATAATCAATGAGTCGGATTTTTCCGAAGAGATAACGAAGCATTTCCGAGTCCGATAAAACACCGAAGCATTTCCGAGTCCGATAAAACGCCGAAGCATTTTTTCCGAGTCCGATAAAACGCCGAGTGCTTGTTAAGATTACGTCATTTTAAATACGATGGCCGAACAAACAATTTGGGTTGAATTTCGGGAAAACAATATCGAGATAGAGAAAGATACGTTATGTTTTTACATGAATAGATGCCTTAGAGAGCATGGTGAATTGTATGAGAGCATTATCGACCAAATTAACAGAGATAACTTGCCGAGTAGTTTGTATACTATTTATCAAGAGATGGATCTTGTGAATTTCGGTAGAATTATTGCTTATTTGACTCTAGTGTTGAAAGTGAGCGATTATTGCGACACCGAAACACTTCGCCAAGCCATTGAAAGAACTGCCAAAGATTTTAGGCGAATTGACTTGCAGAAATACGAAATAAAACACTCGTGGATAAAAAGACTGATTAGATTCCTAACGTAACTGTTGTGAGGGATGTTAGAGCGTTGCTAAGGCGAATTTGAATATTACTCATTAAAAATCGATTAAACGAAGTCATTAATATTAGGAAATGGTAAATACAGGTTGTCATTTCAATGGATTCCGACCTGATTGAGATTTTAAATTTGCGCGAGAGAAAGATTGAGTGTACACTTTTAACATGCTATGTTGAGGAAATATCGTTAAACATTGTGGGAGACCTTATTTCGTCTGTTCTGAACGAGAGAATCCCTGCACGTTTTGGCAATGGGGGATGTCTTCGAGAGTCCAAAGCCTTTGTGTAAACACGGAATGGTTTGCCGTACTCGTAAAGTTAAGAAAGAAGGGGACAACCAGGGTCGTCTGTTTTACTCGTGTCCTAACGAAAGACAACACGCATGCGGATTCTTTGAATGGAAACCTACAGAGAGCTCGCCACGAATTTATAACATTGGGTGTCTTTTCAGCAGTCCATTACAATATCAATACAAGAACGCAGAAACGGGTGAATCCTTTACAAGTAGAAAAAGTGACTCTAAAGAAGCCTACGAAGAGTACCTTTTTCAAAAATCTGTCGATGCATTGACTGAAGACATAGAAAAACTGAACATTTGCTGATCATTCAAACTTTAAAAAACTGTTTTTAATCTGTATATTTATACATTTGATGCATTGACTGAAGACATGTATAGTTTTGTATTCTAATTTAATATGTAATAAATATGTTTGCATTTATATCGTGTCGTTGACTTTTCTATGTTCATTTACTTCTAACCTTTGTCGCGTGAACATGACTTGTTGTGGAGGATTACCACAAATAGCTCTTCGTAATATTTTTCGAAAGACTCGCTGTATATCAGCGTGCTGTGGGGGAAAAATTGTGATACAGGCATCCGAATTAGATGGCGGAACAGTACCTTCACGATCTGTATTACAAGCCAAAAAGTCCGGCAAGTTTTGGCGGCGTAGATGCCTTATACCGTGTCGTAAGAAGTGACGGTAAATTCCAGATATCCCGAAACAAGATAAAAACATGGCTTAGACAGCAAGATACCTATACTTTGCATAAACCCGTACGACATAATTTTAAGCGAAATCGTGTTATTGTTGGAGCGCTGGACGAGGAGTGGGAGGCTGATCTAGTAATTATGGATTCGCTTAGTAAAACAAATAATGGTTATAAATACGTTTTAACTGTTATTGATGTACTGTCCAAATTTGCGTGGGTGGAACCATTAAAAACAAAGACTGCAGAGAGTCTGGTTAAAGCCTTTGAAAAGATACTAAAGAAAGGAAGGAAGCCTGAAACACTTCATACCGATAAAGGAACTGAATTTACCAACAAACGCTTTCAAAAGTTATTGAAGGACAAACATATTCGATTTTTTACAACACACAACGATACCAAGGCATCCATCGTTGAACGATTTAACCGAACGTTAAAGGGGAAAATGTGGAAATATTTTACAGCAAAGAATACGTTGAAATATACCGATGTACTACAAAAATTAGTATATTCCTACAACCATTCGAGACACCGTAGTATTGGGATGAGACCAGTTGATGTTAATCGAGAAAACGAGAGTATTATATGGCAAAAACTGTATGGTGATGAGTCCAGCAAACCCATCAAATATAAATTCAGCATTGGTGACCAAGTTCGGATTAG
The DNA here is from genome assembly GCA_035771165.1 of Paragorgia papillata. Lineage (NCBI taxonomy): Eukaryota > Metazoa > Cnidaria > Anthozoa > Scleralcyonacea > Coralliidae > Paragorgia > Paragorgia papillata. The sequence continues at coordinate 4,311,347 of JAWNZC010000011.1, read as the reverse complement.
CAAAGCAAGACGTACATTCAAGAAAGGCTACTTACCTAACTGGACCGAAGAGGTGTTCATCATCACGAAGCGAGTACCCAGACGACCGCCAGTGTACAAGATTGCCGATTATCACAGAGAAGAGTTACAAGGAACATTTTACGAACAGGAATTGCAAAGAGTTACAAAGACAGATAGTGACTTTTATAGAATAGAAAGAGTAATTAAGTCACGCATGCATGGTAAACGTAAAGAGTATCTTGTAAAATGGTTAGGTTATCCAGAAGCTTTTAATTCCTGGGTACCACTCGATAATGTAAAAAAGATTTATCGAAATAAAAATGTGTGTACCTTACAATTTGTGTTCATTTGTGTATTGTTCTTCGACATGGCAACACAGTTTTATTTAATTCAATGATTCAATCTTAGGATTCAATAATTCAATCTTAGGATTCAATGATTCAATCTTAGGATTCAATGATTTAATCTTAGGATTCAATGATTCAATCTTAGGATTCAATGATTCAATCTTAGGATTCAATGATTCAGTCTTAGGATTCAATGATTCAGTCTTAGGATTCAATGATTCAATCTTAGGATTCATTGATTCAATCTTAGGATTCAATGATTCAATCTTAGGAGTTAGGATTCAATGATTCAATCTTAGGATTCAATTATTTAATCTTAGGATTCAATGATTCAATCTTAGGACTCAATGATTCAGTCTTAGGATTCAATGATTCAGTCTTAGGATTCAATGATTCAATCTTAGGATTCAATGATTCAATCTTATAAAAAGCAGTTGCGTGAAAGAGTGACATCAGTTTATGATTGACAGTCACTGGATGAACATGTCTTACGTTTGTGAAGTCTGCGAAAAATCATTCGCTACATCAAGTAATCGTCTACGCCATATGAGATCTTTTCATCATAAAAGGTCTATCAGTGATACGGTAACAACATCTTCCCCATTTACTGCTATGACAACTACATTCACCCCTGAGAGTCAAAAAACGTACTCGATACAACTGACACATCCGTTTGGACTCTTGGTCTCTGGAGGTACTAAGACAGGCAAGACAACGTTTGTGAAACAGTTATTGGCTTATGCTAAGATCATGATCGACCCACCTCCGGAAAACATCGTGTATTTTTATACAGAGTATCAAGATACGTTCGGCGAAATAGAAACCTTAATTCCAGGGATTCAGTTTGTCCAAGGTTTGCCCCAATCGATGTTGGATAGCATTAACCCCCAAATAAGAAATTTGTTTATTATTGATGACATGATGGGAGAGAAAGATAGTATTATCGCGAAATTATTTACTAAGAAATCTCACCATGGGAATCTCAGTGTAATTTGTATCGTGCAAAACTTGTTTCATCAAAGCAAAGATCATCGTACCATTTCCCTTAACGCTAGTTATCTCGTGTTAACCAAAAATGTTCGTGACGCGAGTCAAGTGACTCATCTGGCCAAACAGTTGTATCCTAGCAACACTAAATTTTTCCAGCAAGCCTATCAGATGGCGACTAAAGAGCCGTATTCCTACTTATTTGTCGATCTCACTCCGACATGTCCCGACGAAATCCGAGTAAGATCCGGGATCTTTCTGACGGACACCCACTACGTGTACCATCCCAGAGTATAAAAGGGATTGTTCAAGGACAATACGATCATTTAACAATGTCTGCTTGTATAAGAAGGAACTGCGACGTTTTAAAAGTATTGGCAAAGTGTAATCCTCAACTGCGAAACGCAATTATAAAAGCTGCCGACGACGATATATTAGAAGCCATTAGACAGTGTCTTTTGAACGTGTGGTGTGAAACAATTAAGATTACTCCGAAAACAGCAAGGAAACTAGCCCCTTATAACGACCATATCAAGTTTGTTGCTGATAAACATAATCCAGTAACAAAAAGAAAGAAAGTTATTCTACAAGAAGGTGAAGGTTTTCTACCGTTTCTCTTAGTTCCTGTACTTGAACAACTGGCAAGTTTTTTAACCAAATAATGGAACACGTCAGGAGATTGGTGCTAGTTCCAGAACATATGACAGATCGAAAGAAACCCTTGGTCACACCCTTAACAGCGCAGGTGAATGAACTAGATTCAGAAATGCAAAATCTTCTTAAACGTCAAGATATAACACAAAACGAGAAAGTCAAAATGTACGATCAGTCGCTGCAACGTTATCTGGGTTATTACGATAAAAGAATGAGTAGCCCAGTACGTGTAAACGTCATACCGCCTACAACACCCATAGCTGACGACGACAAACCTGAAGAATCAGTGAATACAGAAGAGACTGCTGAAACAGCACCTTCCGAGTTGCCTGGAGAGATAGAAACTGACATTGTAGAAAGTGTACCTGTAACAATGAAATCAAGAGCTCGACAGTTGGTTAAGAAACTTAAAGCAAATAAAGACCTCATTGGGTGGACTGACCAAGGGCAGATGGTGTTTAAAGGCCGACCTATTCCAGGTACAAATGTTATCGACTTGGTCAACGATTCTCTACGCCAGCGAAAGAATTTCAACCCTGCTGGATGGCAGCTTTTCGCAAAAGCATTAGGAAACATGAATGTTCCCGAAGGCATTATCAGAAATGAAAATCGTTTAAGTATGGTACGAGAATATAAAACAAAAGATATTTCAGACAACACCCCCCTGACGTCACCGGTAGCGCCAGCAACATTGAAAAGAACAAAACAGAAACGAAGAGACAAAAACTTACATCCATATAAATGGGTTAAATAAATTTATTCCTTGTAAAGCTTTGATATTACAATAAAGAATTGTTTACAACATTATTTGTCTTGTATTTATTACACACAATAATATTTACGCATAAAGTCACGAACTAACATGTCATTCCATTCTTTATTATCAGTAAACATGCCAACAATTGTTGACATGGGTATATTTCTACATCGATGTAAAGCATAAAATAAACAATATTGTCCACACACGCGAGACCCCAATGACTGTAAAGTCTGTTCATTCCAAGTAAAACTGCTAGTATGATCTCGTAAAAACGTTTCAAAGGTTTTCCTATAAAAGCTCGGTCCTTGTGCGAACGAATCCATGAACTCCCCTTTTCCATCTGTGGTAAGATAAATTGCTACCCAATGCGTACCAGATCCATTACTAGGATCCACATTCAGAATAAAACCTCTAGGTCTTTCGATATCTGACTTGGTAGACGATCCGATGGTAACACGTCTTTAAATACGGTCTTGGTAAATGGATCACTTTTCAGGACGTTCAGGATTTGTAGAGTGTTCATCTTAACTGCTAAAGTCGCATAGAACGTTGCGGTTGGCGTCAATTTCGATAAGACTTTGAAATTCTCCAAGCACCACGATATTTATAGCTGTTGTCAGAGCCGTTCCAAATTGACTTTCTATCGATACATTTCCATTTTTAATCGGTTGAATATGATCGCTCAGACACAGATCAGCTGTCAGATCAAACACGAATAGAGTGTACCCATTGGCATACTCGTCTCGTGTAATACCATTGCCATCATTTTGGAATAATTTGTTAGTACCAGCATACAAGGTTTGGAAAGCGGACACGTAGTTACTTCCTCTCGCAGCAGCAAATTTCAGTTGCAGGGGTTTTCCAGGCAAATGCTCCCCATTTACCGTTAGACCAAGAGAAGTAATGTGGTAGTTTTTGAAATTGAAAGGATTTTTGGTATAGGTACCATTATAAGCATCTGCATCGACCATTGCAATGACCACTCGATCAGGTATACGGCCTTGAAATATATTTGGTTGATTGCCCGACATATTTCCTCTCGGTACAGAAACCACTTTACAACTGACACGATTGATAGGGTACTTGGCCGTGACACGTTGAAGGGCATGGGTATGAGCCAACATAACGGTCGAAGAGACGTTGACACGTCGAACGCGAAATACACATTCTTCCAAAACCACTTTAAAGTCAGGATGCTCTGCTTACGACACTAGGGAAAATGGGTTTCTCGAACGCACTAGCTTGAGCTTGATCGGTACAGCACCAAGGATATAACGGGCTTGTGCAAACAGATCGGAATGGATTCTGCCTTCCATAGCCACAGACTTACTTTGACTTGCATGAACATACCGCAGTTTCAAACCATTGTTTGCATCGGCATCTACTGCCACGGGGTTTACGACATCCATTCGACCAGCTTGATCTTTATAGAACAGCGCTGAGGTCAGATGAGATGATTTCGCGTCTTTGCTAAAGTTCAGTACGGTCTCCAGATATGATCGGTAGGGATAAGCAGTGCTCGATGGTGTGACAAGTTTGTTGTTTAGGTAAACTTCTACTTGAGAAAATAAAGCATGCATCCACAGATTTACAGGTCCAACTTGAACATTTTCATCGAGATTAGTTCCATCATGGTTGGTTATTTTTGCTTTCACGTGTAGATAACTATTTGCTAAATCGGAATACACATCAGAATTTGCAGCACACAGAAACTCGATGGTGTCTGAAGCTCCAATACTCCACACTGGATCTATATCTTCCCAAAATCCTTTATTCATTTCTACTTGTGTAGCAGGCATTACAAATAAATCTAATTCTGATTTTGCACACTCACACGAATCTTTATGTAGGGCACTAAAAGCTTGACACATGATTTATATTTTATAAACGGTCCAATCTTTGCTTCCGTAGGCTCAGATGTTTTCTTCTTCACAGTTTGCGAACGACAGACGGTTTTACGTCTTGTGTTGACTTTTATAGGATAATTCACCCGTTTGCGTTTACGACCGGCTCCTGATTGGTTCGTAATCCGACGGACCCCTTTTTGAACAAGATCTTTCACGGCTTCAGAACCACGCCCTTTTATCGCTTGCTTTACATTCTTCCCTGCCAGAACATCTTGACCAACGTCTTTTGCAGCTTGCAGAGCTCTTCTTCCAATAGCTTGAGCTCCTCGTTTCACCAGAGGTATTGCAAAGCGTGCATTGCTTTTCAAAAAACTTCCAATGCCGTAACCTTTCTGGATACGTGCACCTCGGAAACCAGGTAGACTTCCACCTTGTTGTCTTCTTAAATAATGCTGTTGAAATTGCTTTACGTCTGGAATAATTGTATGTCTCATTTTTAAATGAAATACGAAGATCTTCGCTGTCTAAAGTGAAGTGTCACGATCGACTTCCCGAAGCCAAATGATACGTTTTCGTTTTTGTCGTCCTTTATATTCACTTCAATTTGTTTCGAAGGACTTTACCTTGACAGGAATATATTGTAGGTTACGGAGACTGACATTCACGTTTTCACCATAACTTCCTTGAGTATTGACAATTCTGAGTAGGGGCACTTTGACATCACCGACAAACTGTGCATCTACGATATCAGTGTATACATACATAGCTGAAAATCCACCGTTAACATCTGCTACGTAAGGACTTAGGGTTTCCTTTTTAATAAAGGTGTCTTGTTGAAACCCCAATGTTGTAGCAATGTCACCACTAAACCAAACGTTTGCCCCATTTTTTACATCGACGGTGACTTTCCGTGTATTTCGATTATACGTAAAATTTATCTTGGCTCGTGCCTCTTTGTTCATGCTACGGTTTAAAGCCCCCACCAGATCAGCAATGGTGTTATAGTAGCCATCTGGGATAATACCCGTATCGTCATATTTTGTTCCAGCGTTGTAGAGAAACGTCTGTTGATTACCTTTTCGAATCGCGCTCCATGTGTGAGGGTAATAAAACTCTGACAAGGCTACTTCCCAGTCACCTGTCAGTTGTACGGTTTCAGCAAGCTTCACTTTAAAATTTGCTACAGTATTATCTGGAAAATATTCCATTGAGCTATTGCTTGGAAGCGTTAAATAAAACTGTGTTGCCATGTCGAAGAATAATACACAAATGAACACAAATTGTAAAATACACACATTTTTATTTCGTTAAATCTTTTACATTATCGAGTGGTACCCAGGAATTAAAAGCTTCTGGATAACCTAACCATTTTACAAGATACTCTTTACGTTTACCATGCATGCGTGACTTAATTACTCTTTCTATTCTATAAAAGTCACTATCTGTCTTTGTAACTCTTTGCAATTCCTGTTCGTAAAATGTTCCTTGTAACTCTTCTCTGTGATAATCGGCAATCTTGTACACTGGCGGTCGTCTGGGTACTCGCTTCGTGATGATGAACACCTCTTCGGTCCAGTTAGGTAAGTAGCCTTTCTTGAATGTACGTCTTGCTTTGCTAATCCGAACTTGGTCACCAATGCTGAATTTATATTTGATGGGTTTGCTGGACTCATCACCATACAGTTTTTGCCATACAATACTCTCGTTTTCTCGATTAATATCAACTGGTCTCATCCCAATACTACGGTGTCTCGAATGGTTGTAGGAATATACTAATTTTTGTAGTACATCGGTATATTTCAACGTATTCTTTGCTGTAAAATATTTCCACATTTTCCCCTTTAACGTTCGGTTAAATCGTTCAACGATGGATGCCTTGGTATCGTTGTGTGTTGTAAAAAATCGAATATGTTTGTCCTTCAATAACTTTTGAAAGTGTTTGTTGGTAAATTCAGTTCCTTTATCGGTATGAAGTGTTTCAGGCTTCCTTCCTTTCTTTAGTATCTTTTCAAAGGCTTTAACCAGACTCTCTGCAGTCTTTGTTTTTAATGGTTCCACCCACGCAAATTTGGACAGTACATCAATAACAGTTAAAACGTATTTATAACCATTATTTGTTTTACTAAGCGAATCCATAATTACTAGATCAGCCTCCCACTCCTCGTCCAGCGCTCCAACAATAACACGATTTCGCTTAAAATTATGTCGTACGGGTTTATGCAAAGTATAGGTATCTTGCTGTCTAAGCCATGTTTTTATCTTGTTTCGGGATATCTGGAATTTACCGTCACTTCTTACGACACGGTATAAGGCATCTACGCCGCCAAAACTTGCCGGACTTTTTGGCTTGTAATACAGATCGTGAAGGTACTGTTCCGCCATCTAATTCGGATGCCTGTATCACAATTTTCCCCCACAGCACGCTGATATACAGCGAGTCTTTCGAAAAATATTACGAAGAGCTATTTGTGGTAATCCTCCACAACAAGTCATGTTCACGCGACAAAGGTTAGAAGTAAATGAACATAGAAAAGTCAACGACACGATATAAATGCAAACATATTTATTACATATTAAATTAGAATACAAAACTATACATGTCTTCAGTCAATGCATCAAATGTATAAATATACAGATTAAAAACAGTTTTTTAAAGTTTGAATGATCAGCAAATGTTCAGTTTTTCTATGTCTTCAGTCAATGCATCGACAGATTTTTGAAAAAGGTACTCTTCGTAGGCTTCTTTAGAGTCACTTTTTCTACTTGTAAAGGATTCACCCGTTTCTGCGTTCTTGTATTGATATTGTAATGGACTGCTGAAAAGACACCCAATGTTATAAATTCGTGGCGAGCTCTCTGTAGGTTTCCATTCAAAGAATCCGCATGCGTGTTGTCTTTCGTTAGGACACGAGTAAAACAGACGACCCTGGTTGTCCCCTTCTTTCTTAACTTTACGAGTACGGCAAACCATTCCGTGTTTACACAAAGGCTTTGGACTCTCGAAGACATCCCCCATTGCCAAAACGTGCAGGGATTCTCTCGTTCAGAACAGACGAAGTAAGGTCTCCCACAATGTTTAACGATATTTCCTCAACATAGCATGTTAAAAGTGTACACTCAATCTTTCTCTCGCGCAAATTTAAAATCTCAATCAGGTCGGAATCCATTGAAATGACAACCTGTATTTACCATTTCCTAATATTAATGACTTCGTTTAATCGATTTTTAATGAGTAATATTCAAATTCGCCTTAGCAACACTCTAACATCCCTCACAACAGTTACGTTAGGAATCTAATCAGTCTTTTTATCCACGAGTGTTTTATTTCGTATTTCTGCAAGTCAATTCGCCTAAAATCTTTGGCAGTTCTTTCAATGGCTTGGCGAAGTGTTTCGGTGTCGCAATAATCGCTCACTTTCAACACTAGAGTCAAATAAGCAATAATTCTACCGAAATTCACAAGATCCATCTCTTGATAAATAGTATACAAACTACTCGGCAAGTTATCTCTGTTAATTTGGTCGATAATGCTCTCATACAATTCACCATGCTCTCTAAGGCATCTATTCATGTAAAAACATAACATATCTTTCTCTATCTCGATATTGTTTTCCCGAAATTCAACCCAAATTGTTTGTTCGGCCATCGTGTTTAAAATGACGTAATCTTAACAAGCACTCGGCGTTTTATCGGACTCGGAAAAAACGCTTCGGCGTTTTATCGGACTCGGAAATGCTTCGGCGTTTTATCGGACTCGGAAATGCTTCGTTATCTCTTCGGCAAAATCCGACTCATTGATTATTCATTACTCATGAATTATTAAGGGTAACACAACATGCTAATGGGCTATTCCTGCATAAAAGGGGGTCCATTAAGCCCCGCTCTATACTACTCATAGGTTCAGGAATCTCAGGTTGTTCGGTGTCGTAGTCAGGAACCAAGAATTCGTCGTTCCCCCAATCCTCATTGAATTGGCGGCGTTCTTCATCGGACCAATTAACCATTAGGTCAGAAACTACGTCAGCTGGCGTTTCGATCTCTCGTTGTAAATCCTCAGCCATAGCGTTGGTCCAAAAGATGACCTTTTGCTGCAAAATAGCCCGTTCTGCTCTTCCGTAAGAACAAACGACTCTTCGAGAAACTCTAGAGCGCTCTCACTCTCGCAAGCCTTGATCATATCAATCATATTAATCTAGAACACGAAGTCGAAATTCATAAGTATATACAGCAGAATTTTATTCAACGAACAAACGTTTCATAAATGCTCAAAAGACCAACTTACCGTTTGAGACATCTTGATCACAGCCAAAATAAGAGAATAAATCCAATAAAACTTTCCAAACAACGCCAAAAACTTTCGATGATACTCGTACGAGAACAGAGTTCGAATGAAGGCCGCGACGCGGTTTCGCTATGGTAACACTGCTAATGACCTTCTCGCCTAGACTTGCCTAAGCGCTTAATCCTATTAATGACCCCTAATGAGTTTCTCTTTTGTCTCCTGCACGTGCAATGATGTAAGCATAAATAATGAGATTAGGGTTTGGAGGTCCCAAAGGAGCCTGAGACATAATGACATAATCAGGTTAGGGTTAAGAGGTCTCAAAGGAGCCTGAGACATAATGACGTAATGAGATTAGGGTTAGAGGGTCCTAAAGGAGCCTGAGAATGAATAATTAAAAATTGAATATTTAATGAGGCGGCATCCCTTTGGACTCCAGAGTGGGGGGTATCACTACTGGTATTCAAAAGACATATTTCTTATTTTGTTTGAAAAGCCCAGCAAAAATAACCCAGAAAGGTATGATAGTTTTCGCGGCGGCAACGTATCTTTAGAAGTTTAATTCGACATAACATTTTAATTAAACAAAAGCTTCACAAAAGAAATGTTTATCTAACTTTTAAATTTATTTAAAAGGACTGACAAGTGTTGTTTTCTTAAGCGGTCTGTCTTCTAATAAAAGAATTGGAAAACGTAATTTACACAATTACACGTACGTATTTCTACATGCACATGACAATGCGGTTTCTTTTCCATTGCGTATATATGTCGAATGAAAACCGTTTTAAATATAACATAAACAAGACAAACTTTAGTACTTTACCTCTTCGTCTGATGTAAATGCTAACTGTTTTATTAGAGGCTGATCCCGTCAGCGCATTTCCTAGGAGCTTAAGCTAGCCACATACATTAGAAAGGGGAAAATTTCCACGTATCTCTTGCTAAACTGCTATTAGTGTTCGAGCGCCGTTCGTGACACTCCAGAAAGTGTTCAAATGTTCCCCAAATAAGCCGAAGCATTTCGCGAAGCGCGATTGTTGTTCTTATCGAACCACATAGTCTGCAGACTGCAGGAACTTTAATAATTATTTCCGAAAATTGGATTTTTAGGATTTAACTCGGGGTTTAATTCTGTTGAATCGGAAGAGACATTGCCAACTTTTCACAGATATTGTATTTGCTTGTGCCCATTTACACCAACTCCTCTTTTATGCATCTGCAGAATCGATTGTTTATCCGACCTCCGCACCCCTCCACCCTAGTAATAAAAAATTGTTATCTCCCAGATTCTGGGAGACACGTGACCAGGCGATACCAGGGTCTTTTCTCCCGCGTGCGCCGAGTGAAGACCCTGGGTACGAGGTTGCCATGCCGCCGTGTCTTACGGCTATATGGAAACCAGGCTTAAGCTAATTCTAAAAACCACGCATTTTTATCAGATTCAAAACACGAGGCAATAATTGAGAGTTTTAAATCCGATAACAAATATACGACACCATTAGTTTATTGGCGCAAGTATAGTATTATTATTGTCCAGACCGTAAAATTAACAGAAATTTTAAGAAAAGATTTGTCGCATTAAATCACAGACTTTTCTTTTTTTCTTCATGAATTTTTGATGATTTTTGAAAAGTGTTTAATGCAGACTGTACATCTATGCTGATACGTTTGTGGAGAGTTACTGGTAAGCTGCAACAACTATAGCAACTTCTGGCACCTACAAAATCAGGCAACTCGTGAGTAATCTTACGCTATGACTGCTAGGAAAAGGTTTGGGATTTTAGACTGGATAGACTTATAGCTACTATGAGTAGAAATATTTATTTGTAAGTGCATTAGTTCTGGTATATAAATGTCATAAAAACTTAAGGCCATGTCCACACGTATTTTAAAACTCACTGTTTTTAAATAAATTACTAAAAACGCCTCACAATATTTACGTCAACACAATCGTTTTTGTATCGTATTTGTTCGTCCAGACGCGGCAACGCCGAAAACGATCAAGAGTGTTGACTCGTAGCTCTACAATTTTTGTTTGTTATCACTTATAAATGTATTTAAGACATGATAAAAATCGCTTACATAAACTGATTTCAAACTATATATAATTTGCCGGTTCATGTTGTTTACGTCTGGATTCTGATTGATGAATTTATGTAAGAATAGCTCCCGCATAATTTCCATATATACATCAACATTAACCAAATAAAGCAACGCCGTTTTTAAAAGGCTCCGATGTACTTCATCCACGCGACAACACAGCGTTTACGAAATCATGCGTTTTGAACAGTCTCTACTTTCAAACTCGTTTTCGAAAGTCTCCGATTTCGGTAAAAACGGAGACTTTCAAGAAGGCATATTCTGCGTTTCCATGTGGACGGATTGGCGAAATCGAATTGAAAAGTATCCTTTTTTTGCACAAAAACGTATACATATGGACGGGGCCTAATAGTAATATTTATTATATGGCTGGGTTTTATTTCCGGTCCGTTCGCTTGACGACGCATGCTGATTGGTTCCTTAGCGGTTGGGATTTTACGATATTGACCGGTCCGAGAAAAAAGCGTATTGACCTGTCAGTAACTTTGGGCGAGAAATTTTCTTTTGGCGAGTTGATTTGAATACAAATAAAAGAGAACTGAGCATCGATCTTTATTCAAATATTCTGAACAATAAAATGTGCTGGAACATTACTGCTGGTTTTCTTTAAAGCTGTTTATCTAAAAACACGACAAATAAACTAGCCGAACTGGTGTAAACAAGAAGACTGAGAAGCGACACGAAAAAGTAAACAGGTAAGGTAAACAGCATACTCCGAAGACGAAAACAACGCTCGAAACATTAAAATTGAAAATGAACCAATAGCCATATAATTAATCCCTTATTATATAACCTCGTTTGCTCGGTCTGTACGGAAAGTATTTGCCCTCGGTTTTATCGCAAAAACCTCGCACTCCCGTACCGACTTCGCACTCGGTTAATAAGTCTTTAATATTGATCAAATTCTTCAAAGTGCAAAGTTAGCTATGGTTGCATGGAGAAAGCCGAGAACCCATAGGGATTGGGATGAATATAGTGGTACGAAAATTCGACAATCCGTTACTAATTTGTTTTTAGCTGAAATCCGAATCTACATGCAGGTATCATTTATATGTTGAAATTTTGCGAATTCGAACAATGGGCTTGTTTCACCCCCTACGTGACCCTGACCTCTGCCTTATTGTGATTGGCCAATTAGTGTTTGAGGGCAAAACATTTTGCCCTCAAACGCTATAATTGACCAATCGCAGTAAGGAAGAGATCAGGGTCACGTTGGGGGTGAGACAAGCTAATTAGCGCAAATTTTATTTCAACATGCAAGCTGGCAATTACTCGAATTGTCTATGATGCAATTCTTTCCTTTATGACAATGGCAATGGAAGATCGTCAATGATATAATCCAATCAATAACAGGCAAAAACGACAATCCACAATTCGAAGCGAACTATTAGGAAAATCCGCGATCCACAAAACCAACATAAATTTTATTGGGACCGAAATTGGACCAAACCCGCCGATCCGTAAATTTATTCATCGCTGGCTCATTTAGACATTCCACTCTCCATAAAACCGGATTGGACCAATTAAGCCACAATGTGTAACGTAAACCAACGCATTATAGATATCTTAAGTACACTTCATTCCATTCCACTATCCCAGCATTAAATTCTGTGTATGTAAATTCATTCATCGAGATATTATTTGTGATGAAGAACATCTACAGGAAGCATTAAGGTCACTAATCAACAACGGTTATCCGAAGAAAACCCCCGTGTCTTTATTAACGCTACTTTTAGACTACGTTTACACTGGAGCAAAAGTTTCTGGAATCATAAATGTTTCTGGATTCACTTCGAACCGAGTATTCGGATTCGTTAGGCGTTTACACTACAACAATATTCGGATTCGGCCGTTTACACTACACTCGGAATTCCTTATGCATGTTCGCCATGTTGGTTTCACCGCAAACTCATATGCATGACTGCGGGCGGAAAAGTATCTGGATTCATCGGAATAACTGTTTATGACATGCACTACGTATCGTTTCGGATTCAAAGGTATTCGAATACAAGGTTTCTACTTTCTTCTCCGGATTCGAAATCTCCGTATACGTGATCAAACCGGAAAGTTTTTATTCCGGATTCATTTTCTTGTGTGTAAACGGCAAAACGGATCCGGTAACAAAACGTTCGGATTCGTCACGAATCCGGAAACCAGTCTTGCTCTAGTGTAAACGGGATCTTAGACCCCGTTTATACGGCACCGGACGAATTCGAGACGAGTCTCGAATTAGTACGGTTTCGCCTGTTTACATGGAAAACAATTTCGGAACCGGTCTAGAATTAGGACGAATTCGAGACCGGTCTCGGATTCGTCCGGTACCTTGTAAACGTAGCCTTAATTAGTTCAAAATCAACTAGAAATGATGAAATACTTTTAGTAGGCTTTCCTTACGTAGGACTCGCATCAAACAAGATTGAACGTATTCTAAATCGGGCTAGTATATAATTATGAAGATGTACCATAGCCGGGTTTTAAACTCTTTACACACACATAAGGATGGAGTAGATTATTTCTTGAAGCCGGGAGTATATCGTATTCCATGTAAGTGTGGTTTGATATATTTATCGGGGAAGTGGGTATATAGGAATCTTGTAACTCGTCTGAAGGAACACAAAGCCTGTTGCGCTAGAGCTCAGCTTGAAAGATCAAAAACACTTTTGGGAGCACGATCACCATATAAAACAACAGGATTGTTCTCGTCTAGCCAGTGACAAGCATTACTTCAGTCGAAGAATGAGAAAAAAAAAATCAGAGCTGAATATAAGCTATAGACAAGTATATACTGTATATAGCTACTGTGCATGAATATATGTAAAATTAAAAAGCTAAAACACTGAGTGAGTAGCATTTCCCGCAGAACCGAGGTTTAGATAAGCTAATTTGGGATTTGTAACCTGTTGTTTTCTTTTTATAGGTTGGATGAACTAAAGTGTTTGCAATTTTCACTGCGTGCTAGCTGCTGAATACGAAAGCATATTTAAAGGTGAATATGTAAACAGAATTGCCGATCGATTTACATGCAGTTGCTCGTTATATTTGGCATCTCTGCTTAGAAAATTTGGGATAGGTCATAGGTATGAGTATACTGACAATAATCTAACACCTATTACAATCACTCGCATATCACAAAGGTAAGTAGTTTAAACAATGCAACAAATTTCTTTCATATGGAAATTGTTGTAACTTTTGTTTGCAAAATTAAGCCGGCTCTAATCACAGCAAAAATCCTAGTTGTGCATGCATGTGTTACTGTTTGTATGCCGATTTTATTCCGCGTTATTTGTTTGCCCAAGTTTCAGAATTTAACGTGGAGGCTGGGTTTTTAAGATCTTCGTGGTCACGCTTTTAGTATTATTACTCGGGCTTCCTGTGGTAGACCGAGTCGAGGTTTGGAATTTTTGTAAGGGATATATGTACCATTCGTATTTATTTATTTATTTATTTATTTATTTACTTACTTACTTACTCACTCACTCACTCACTCACTCACTCACTCACTCACTCACTCACTCACTCACTCACTCACTCACTCACTCACTCACTCACTCACTCACTCACTCACTCACTCACTCACTCACTCACTCACTCACTCACTCACTCACTCACTCACTCACTCACTCACTCACTCACTCACTCACTCACTCACTCACTCACTCACTCACTCACTCACTCACTCACTCACTCACTCACTCACTCACTCACTCACTCACTTATTTATTTATTTATTTATTTATTTATTTATTTATTAATTTATTTATTTATTTATGTATGTATTAAGTTTTGCCACAAGGTTCAACAAGACTAGGAATTAATTAAAATTAAAAAAAAAGAAAAGAAAAAGTACTTAATTACTCAGAGTGAAAGTTAAGTTACATCGTAAAATATATAATAATGTGGCAGGGTTGCCTCAACAGCGAACGCCAATTACTGCGGTCCCAAACAAAAAGAAAAGGCCATATTAATTATTTAGGTTGTGTTAATTATTATTTTGTAAGTATTAATTATTAACCATTAATTATTGTTAAGTATTAATTATTAGTTCTTATTTACTAATTATCAAGTATTAATCGTCAGTCGCCAGTCGCCAACTACAAACTATCAACCACCAATTGCCAATAATTTATCCGACAATTATCATTAATTAGCAATTAGGAATCGGTATCCAACAATCAGCAACCAACAATCAATAATTAACAATTAATTAGTTATTAGATACAACAGCAAATCGCACTAATAAGACTGTGCGCCATGTGTTGCATCTCAAGCAGATGGTTTTCCATGACCTCGGGTCTTCAGGGTCGTACAGCTGCTCCACTGCTGCTTGGTAGTAAAGCTGAAGCTGGCTCTTGAGCTGTCTAAGAGTGGTTCCCTTTCTACGCATTTCGCACGGTAGAGTGTTCCATGTTCTACACATTCTTGTAAAGAAAGATCGTTGGAAGGTGACTGTTCTACATTTGCGAGGACGGAAGTGAAGAATATCGGGGTTTGAGTTGTTTCTTGTTGTTCTGAGTGGCATATATGGAGTAGGTAGGATGTCAGGGTTGATTTCGATTAGGTTGTTCACAGCTTTGAAGAAGAAGGTTAAGTCGAGATATTCATGCCAGTAGGATATTGGAAACAATTGTAGAGACAGTAGTCGTTGTTTGTAGGTTGTCGTGGTGCGAAATGGTAGATTCAGGATAACACTTCGAAGTTTCAGAACAATCTGCCTATTATTTCCGGTAGATATTTCCTCCTGTACGGAATTAGTGGAGTAGATGACGGCATATAAGGTATCTTATTATCTGACTATTTTCGTGAGCGGTCTAGAACGTGAAATCCAGCAATTTGACTGGCTCCTGAGCGGTTTGGAATCTGCCGTTCCGGACCGCTGAAAGTGAGAATTTTATAAACAAAATGAAAGTCATGTCAATGTATGCAACAAGATGGATAATAATTTCAGAACTACTCATTGTTGAAATATATTGTGCAGGTATGTTGTTAGAGATTTTGTTAAGCTTTCATTTGATGAAGAGTTCAAGTTTCCATGTTATGTGAAACTTTTTAAAATGTTCAAAATGTTCGTAGCATTGTTCGTAATAATATAACATTTACTTCTCACAAATATTATGGAATTTCAAAAGTTTTTTTATTCAACTACTTAACGTACAACCTTGAGCAATAAATATGTCAAACAAAAGCAATTGAAAAATGCTATTTGAGGTAGAAAGTTCAGGATTCTAGTCAAACGGAAAATACTTTAAAATTGGAAAAACATATGCAATTTTTGTTTAGTTCGCAAGGAAGATGGTGGCGAATACGAGCCTAACACTTTGTCGAGTTTTCACAGAACGTTTACAACACTTGTATAGTCATACAATAAACTACTTATTGACTTCGCTTGTTCGGTCTGTCCGTACTAAAAACGTCGGTGCGATATTTCACTTTAGTATAAATACGTAGTTGCATTGTCTTTGACCAATCAGCACTCGTGATTCCGATGTATTTCAGCCATTTTGACGTTGGATAAACGTACCGATCGGCGACGTAGAAAAATGTGCCGATCGGAAATTGTGCTATACAATCAGTGTTCTCGCGTAATGTGAGGATTATATCTCCGAGGGTGGACAAATTCTCCTGTAATCTCGTACCAAACTCAAACATGGCAATCCCAGTGATATCGTGCCTCGATAGTACAAACGTTTAACATCCAAAAAAAGCCCAAACTGATTTAATGTATTCGATTGTAGTTCAAGTTTCAAGACAGTCATTGACAGTTATGCGTTTGATTTCCAGAACTTTTTACCTTAGTCGCTTGACGTGTTCGACGTATATTAAATCCGCCCTGAATTGTTGTTTCTTCATTCTGGATTATCTTTTTAGCTCGAGATTGAATATTTTCAAATTTGGGGCTTTGACTCGTACTTACATCAAGTAAAATATCGTTACCATAAAATATGATAGGTTGAATCATAATTTTATAGATGATTATAGCAACGTGTGGATTAATATATAATGACGTAATCTGGCCAGAAGCTTAAACCTCGAAGATGTTTTCTTGTAGGTTTTCTCGATGTAGTTTTTGTAATTTAGGTACTTGTCCATAATAACGCCAAGGTATTGATGTTGGTCGACTCTTCATTGATTTCAGTTTCGTTCATCTCAATGTATAGTTTCTTGGCACCACAAAGAACAAATCCAGTCTTTCCTTTCTTTAAGTTTGCTACGAGGTGATCGATTTTCTTTTAACCATTCATGCGGAAACGGCTCTGATATCAGAGGTTAAGTATTTTTCAATGGTTTAGAGGTTTCGGTTTGTTGTAAGGACACATTTCTCGAGTTTATGTTCAATATCATTTATGAGGAGTAAAAATAGTCGTGGACCTAGGATTGAACCCTGTGGCAAACCATGCACTTACAACTGTCAGTGTGTCTGAGTTGGTACCATCATAGGTTACGGATTGCTTTCTGAACGTCCGTGATCCACAGTGTCAAAAGCTTTTCTTAGGTCAACAAACACAGCACCAGTATATTCTCCTTTATCCATATGTCTTCTTATGTAGTCGGATAAGTACGTCACTGCATGCTGGGTAGATAATCTTTTTCGAAATCCAAACTGTTTTGAAGAAATTAACTTATTTTCGTCAAGATATGCATAGATTTGTTTATGTACAATCTTGCTCCAGGACTTTAGATATAGCACAGGAAGGACTGAATAGGTCGATAGTTTTCAAGCAATGACTTTATATCGGATTTATACACCTGTGTAACTCTCGCACATTTTTCAAAATTTGGAAAAACACCCGTGATTCAGACTTGCTAGCATTTATTAAGTAATTACAGTAAAAATGGAAATACCTTCCCACTTCCGCGTCTGTAGTTGGTTGTGTATTACTATATTACTGTATTTCTGTAGTCGCTACCGAAGCGTGAGGAAAGTCTAGCGATAAAAGTCGCCAATTATTGACGTATATTCGTCTGTTGGTATCGATTTGGGATAAACATCTATTGTATTATGAATAAATGCCATTTAAAGCTAAATTATACTATTTACGTACAGTTTTCAACAAAAAAAATTCTCAGGTTTCGGTAGCGACTGCAGAAATACAATAATACGCAACGAACTTCAGAAGAAGAAGTGCACTGCAAAATCCTAATTCTTATTTCAAGAAAAAAATTACTTATTTCAAGTCCAATATTACTTAAAACAAGTAAATTGTTACTATTCCGCATAGTTAGAAAAGTTTTACTTACTGAGAATTTTAACCAAGAATATTTTGCTTATCAAGTAAAATAATACTTAAAACAAGAATTTTTTATTCTTATTTTAAGTAGAAAAATACTTGATTAAATAAATATTTTCTTGTTTTAAGAAAATTATTACTTGTTTTGAGAAAAATATTACTTAAAACAAGTAAAAATTTACTATTCCGTATAGTTAGAAAACTTTTACTTGTTAGGTAAAAATACACTTGAATCAAGAATTCTTACCAAGAATATTTTTACTTTTTACTAAAAGTATATTAAATCAAGCGTTCATACCAAGAATATTTCTATACTTACTAAAAATATTATATATAAAATATACGCATCAACTTAAGACTTCTTAAGAATAAGATTAAAATATATTTATACCTATACATAACAACATAACATGATTAAATTAACCCAGATCTCTAAAAACCGCTACAATCCAAAATTAAAATATTTAATAAAGTATAAGTCAAATATATGATCAAAAAAGTATATATCCATGCACTAATTACGTAATTTAAATATACAATCAAGTAATATGTCTAAAGAAAATGTGGCATGTATAATCTAAAAATGTAGAGTTTTTCTTAATACTCATTCGCCTTCTTGTACTTCATGTAATCAGCCAATGTTGTATTGAACTGGGCTTTCATGTCAGCTGGTGTAGACTTATCATCGAAAAAGAGGAAATGCAGCATTGTAAGCCCAATTTCGTGTGCTGCTGGGTAGTCCACATCCAATAAATAAAATATACCAAGAAAGGCCAGGATAAGTTCACTCAGCTTTGTCCGCTCAACATTACAAACTATTTTCTTCCCAACTAAGAGAAGCACTTCATTTTTGCTAATCAAAATGCATGGCAAATCCTCCTTCCTTTGCTTGCACCAATCTTCAGGATCATCGTGCTCCTAAAAAGTGAAAGAAAGATTTCAAGTTTATAACTAACAGCTTGTCCAAAATCATTAATAGTAAGAAAAATAGATATTTTGCCACAGTCTGCTCCTTTCCGGGTCACTAACTGACTAACCACGACAACCAACACAAATTTGCTTTACTACAGTATATACCCCTTAAAGTCTATACAGAATGTAGCACTTGCTATATATTGATACCCTATTGCATACATTATCGATGATGCGCAACAGGCGAAAAAATCATGTCATGATTTCCACCCAAACCATTGACAACTCCGTCTGAATTCCTAAACCTTTTTAGTTGGAGAGTTCAAAAGTGGCAAATGGACCAATCATATTTCAGTGATCTCACTGTGTCAATTTTAAAGGCTAAGGAATGCAGATGGATTCGTTAATGTTTTTTAACATATTTTTCTTGACCCATGCTGCAGATCGTTGGTTTTGGTAATATAGTAAATATATATATATATAAAATAGCTAATAATTCATGAAAAGCTAACAAACAAAATGATAACTTATCTATTAAATATATGATGTGGAATGATTATTATAATAGTTTTGATTTACTTCTATAAAGATAAAAAAAACTATTTTCATGCTAAAGTGAATATCAAATGTAATATTTGAACCCGAGGACGAAGCCTTGAAGGCATATTTCATCCCGAGGGGTTATTTTTTGTGGAATACCCCAAAAGGTCTATAAATGATATATTATACCGAAACATAACCTTTCCAGAAAAACTTAAAACATTTTTAAAAGTTAGCTTAACTTCTGTCGGGCTTTTCATTGTCTGTTTCCATTCTGTGAATACTGAGTATCGTCTCAAGGCTTCTAGATGCGTTCTTCGTTGCTTTCTTTGTAGTTTCTGAATTCTTATTTTCTTGTAACATAACAATTTTCTTGTCAACATCTGAAAGTTCAGCCGAAATGTCTTCTTGTTCCGCCATTGTTGCCGGCCTTGAGCCTTGTTTTGGTTTTCGTGCGTGGGATCCACGCGTGGTACACGAACTCGAATACCCCGCTGTGGCGGAGTATTCGGGGTATTTCAGCAGGGTATTTCACTTTAATTAATTCAATACCACGGAAGAGGAGGGTAATTCTACGATAAATTAACCGGTTTATCTACACGTGGTGAAAGTTATTAATCAAAATACCAATTCTCCGAAAATTTCGTGTTGTTCTATGGAGCTAGCGTTTTAAAAAACTTTTTTTAACTCGGAACGAAATTGTGTTGAACTGTAAAATACGGTACCCCATGCGTCATTATCATAAATTATAAAGGACAATAACATGGTCGCACCATAGGTAATGGAAGGGGAACTGGATAGGAAACTTACGAAACCGGAAACGATGTTTGCACAACTTGCTATGGTTATTATACACTTATAACGGGCTAATGCACTAACGGGTGATCCCACGCGGCTAAAATCAGACACTGCTGAACTTAAGTGATATTACACTATTGTTTAATTTCAGCAATAGCTGATCCTGGCCATGTGTGACCACCCGTTAGGTGCATTAGCTGCTTATAAGTGTGTAATTACCATAGCAAGTTGTGCAAATATCGTTTCCGGTTTCGTAACATCGTTTTAAGTATCCTATCCAGTTCCTCTACCATTATCTATGGTCGCGCGAATATCCTAAATTTATCTTCACTGATTGTCCATATTGATCTGGCTGTACGCCACTCGTGCCAGACCAAGCGTTTATGTGTCATTCTATTTCTGTGTATTTCATAAATCGACTAACAATCTAAATTGAGGCCCAATTTTATTGTAGGTAGAACATAATAGCATCTAATATAATATTCTTTTGTACCAACCAACATGGCCGCCATTACGTGCTACCCAGCAATTCTCAAAGATTTGAACTGATATTTTCACTCGTAAAAGTATCGTATTTTTTACATGTGTTTATTGTCGGTTTCAGCTCACTTTCAGTGTGCTGTTAGGAAGCCTCAAATTTGGAAAGTTGTTTACGAATTTCGATTCGAAGTTCAAATTTTCGATCTGAAGTTTACCTTTACGAGAAAGCAACGGTCAACTAGACTTACTCTTGGTATAATTTCTTTAGAATACTGATATGGGATTAATAATTATGCAATAGACGATTTCAAGGTTATTGGACGCCATATTGAAATTTTGCATGTGTATTTTACGAGTTGCATATTTAATCCTCTCCGGCCCAATCTGTCTACTCTGTTAAGCAGATATTTAGAAAATAAAATCTTTAGCTGATGAGCTCCTTTCATTATCGGTTCATTCTAATTGTAACTAAGCTATTATTCTGAACCTATCTTATAATTTCTAATAAAGTTTCGAAGGTCCGAAGTGATCCCAAAATATTTTTATGCAAGCAGTAAACCCACTCCCACTAACGCCTGCATGTCGGAGCACAACATTCCGTTCTCAGCGATGGTCCGTCCAATCGAATTTAACTTTCTAGAATCGAGAAAAAACACACAACATTTCGGTAACTAATTGTCAGTTGTTTGCTGTTTACTAACTAACACAGCTTACTAACATCAAGCTGCAATTTCGGTAACTCTCAGAGTTTCCGAGTGTCCTTTATACTAATAATAATATCGACAATAGTACAGTGACATCAGTCGCACGAAATCCTTCGTTCCGTACTAATGAATTATGAATAGCTGAATCTAACTTTAAACTTCCAAGTAAGTCTTGTATAACTTTAGAACTATATACGTTAATATCATATGCTGTATTGACCGTGTCTAAGATTGACTACCGTAATTAAAAGAGCCGCACGCTTATAATTCTGGTGTATATCCTGTATATGGTGTATATGAATTATATTGGTTATATTGTGTATATGACATGATTTCAGATTGGGTTAACATGGACACTCGCTTTAGTACGAAATTATAATTTCACGTTTTTGGTTGGTTAACTCGTTGATGTAAATCCTGATAAGACACGAATAATGCTGTAGGCGTTTTATTATTCTATTTCTAATGAGAACTCTACGGTTTATACGGTCACGCTTGCCTGTAATAAGTGGTTTCCTTGTTCGCTAACAGACGAGTCAAGCTAAACAACAATGCTTTGTAACGGAGTCTGAAGTTCGCATTCCCTGAATGAAAACAGCTAAACTACAGTGTTACATTAAGAAATAGAAATATTTCAACTGTCGGCCTTTTTTTAGAATCTTAAAACTTTAGCAGCCGTGCTTTAGTTTTAGCTTCGGTAGCCATTCTGAAAGTGGTCTATATACGGCCGGTTCAAGCTTGAAATTCAACAAATAACCTGCTTCGTTAGATCTAAAGGAAGCTTTCGATCTTGTGGATTACGTGTGCTGGCAATACAAGAACGACGACGGCTTGTTTAAAACTTAAAGTTTACTATTAAAAAGATAATTACGGTTAACTGATTACTATATTTTTTATATCCAAGGCTTGGTTTTGTAACTTTCAAAATCATGGCGAGAAATCGAGGACACTATGGCGGAATCAGACGGACAAGCATGCGCGTAAGGTTCACAAAAAATAAATTCAAGATGGCGGATTGTAATAGATTTGATAGGGGAAAATTGTCAATATACATGCATTTTCAAGTAACATGCGATTGAAAATTCCAACATGTGTACGTCTAAGACATCGGCAAATTATGCAAGTATTAACCACAGCAAATTTCGTAACAACTCGTCTAGCCTAAACGTGTTCCCTAGACGCTTATATTTATCTCTTACCTCTGTATATTGGCGTCTGTTAAATCCCTACGATTTGTTGAAGTACGCTTTTGTCAGCGACGATTTTCCCTAGATATGGTCGGTTTGTCTCCCATGTGCACGTCTGAATACATTGATCGAGAACGATACTTTGTTTTGCCAAACTTTTAAAGACATTTCTACATCTACGAACATGTTCCCAAATGGCTTGAAATATACAGTTTTAGAGCTGCAATTTAATCCATCAAACACCAAGATGATTACCAAAGTTAGCGTAAACAATCCAAATTTTGCTTGATAACTTTGGGTTCTTGTCCGCCATTTCTTATGGAGCTGTTGCTAGGTTGCCAGGGTCTTAACCGCTGTTATTATTATTAAATGTGACTGTGGATTCAGAAATAATAACCGAAATTTATCCGGCATTGACCGGCAATTATTGTGAGTATGAGTGTACAGGCCTGTCTAGACGATTAAACGTTTTGTAATTTGATATTTGGGTAATAAATGGGTCAATAAGACATTTTAGCGAATAACTCTACTTTAATTTGTTGTTATAGACTCCTGTTTAATAGAATAGAATAAAACTTTATTTCACGTTTATAGCCGAAATTGTCGATATTTAGCCATCAGAATCTTCAAATTAATATTTCCATCGAAATCTGGAGCCCACAGGCCACTGCCGCTGGCTGTCCTCGATTTCTGGCCGTGACTGACTTCAGCCAGTTCAGGTCTGTTCAAATGACGGAAGTGCCGTCTGTATTGAAAGTACTTTGAAGTCACGGTTCTCAATTGAGATAATTTGATGTCCCATCGTAATTCATTTTCTTTCTTTTAATAGAGAAGTATTTTTTATTTAACTCTTTCCCGTCCTTAGATTGTCTTTGTAACGAGTAAAGTCGTCAGGCATTAGCCCGAGTAAAATACACAAGACTTGAGTGTCGAGTGCCGCTTAGAAAGAGTTATTAAAGGACGCCGTCGTTGTAGTCGCACTCCCTCTCTTTCTGACTTCACAGGGTACCGTGTTTCATTTCTGCGTACATTTTCACCAATAGGAGAAAAGGTTTTAGTTTTTAAGAACTGAGATGGAATCTAAATATCTTTTCTCGATTTGTCATTGCCGAAACTGGCTCTCAAGTTGCTTCCAGTACGCTTGCATCTAATTAAAAATATCTCGTAGTGGCTTGTTGTTTTTTTGTTGTTTTTTGGCTCTGAGTTCTTTTTATATAGTTGCAAGTAGTTTGGAGTGAGCTGCGAGCCAGTTTCAACGATGACTGGAAAAGGAGGAGACAAATGTAAAGAAGTGAATTGCTTCAACGCTTAGAATGAGATTAGGTTCCGGCCATTATGTTTGGGTCACGTTCTAGTATTATAAGGCAGTTCCATTACGTGTGCTTTGCCAACGCGGGCGGAGCGGGCTTTGAAAGTTGAAAATTTTCAACTTCCAAAGTGAACTGAACAATGCGCGCTCCGCCCAAGCGGGCAAAGCGCACGTAATGAAAACAGCCTTTATAGGGGCTTTAGCTTAAGATCTGCAACGGTAGCTTCAACGACGGCGTCTTGCAAATAAAATTATTCTACTCCTTAAATGGTTGCACGATGAAAAATTCTCAGATAAAACCAAGAATTTGTGGTGCCACTGCCACTTTTATTATTTATTGCTTAGCTTTCGACGCGTTAACTCCACTGATCTCAATAAAACCGATATAGGTCATGGGGCCGAATTTAGCGTGCCAACTGTATGATGACGTGACCACTACCTGAGATGGTCGCCACTGAAGTTCATAAGCTTTCATAGATTGAAAACAGACAAAAAGAGTTACTTAAAGAAGATTTAAACGAATGTAATGACACAAAAAGTACTCAATAGGGTGTAATACGCTAATTTCTTGCATTTGTTTCTATCACTGAGCTGTAAAACTTTTAAATTTAGTTGTTTTTCTTCAGTGCCGAAAACGAAGAAACTTCACGATAATAATTTATAAACTGAAAAACAGACTATGAAATCTACGAAGAATTCAATTCCAAGTCTTAAATTATAGCTTTTATAGTAATATATTCACAGTGGTCTACCCTTGACACAATGCCAGGCGGAGGGGGATTAAGAATGGGACTTAGAATATTTCCGCCTTAGGTACAGAGACGGCGGGAGCCGTAACCACAAACACAGTGGCCTTATGATTTACTATCGCCCATACACAGTGGCGCGCTGTTTGGATATCGCCCATACAGTAGCATACTGCTTTACCCTCGGGTATAAACAGCGGCATGCTGTTTGACTAGCTCAGCTGGTCCCATAGTACTATCGCCCTCACAATATTAGACGGCTGTTTGACCTAAGCGAACTTCGGCTACATTAACCCAAGGTGAAAACACAAGGACTCGCTGGCATAGCGAAAAGTCACATACCGCGACGAACACAACACAATTGACTCGAGAGAAATATATTATATGACCTTCACGACTAGGTGATACGGTTAAAATCCACTAACCTGAGCAGCCGGCAGTAGATGTTGTGGAGGAATGTCAGGCCGCGGTTGTACAAGCTCTGGCTGTGGACGTTGTGCCGCTTCTTGCTGGGCGGGGAGCAACTGTGCTTCGATAAGTGGTACTGGTGTGGCGGCCGTAGCGGTGTCAAACTCTGCCAAAACAGCGTTCAGGTCTTCCTCATTTGGCTGCAGTTGAGCAGTCCGGAGATCCCAAAAATTATCATTGCTCTGCTGCGGTACATGAGGCACAGAAAATTATACCCCAAAGTCTGTTGCCGAAGTGGCTGCTGTGTGGCAAATGGTGAAATAGCCAAAAACCATCCTTTTCGACCAAATTTAACCAAACTGTGGGTCCCCAGGGCATTACTACAATTCACCCGATATGCCAAGCATGCTAGATGAATTTAAAACCCCTCCGCCATGGCATTGTGAGCCGAGCATCCCACTGAGAATAGTAAGTCTTAATGCCTTAACAATATCTCGTGTTGTGTACTTGCCATTTTTTTACTGTATTTGTTGTTAAACAGTGAAAACTAAACTCGAACCGGCATCTGTTGTTTGCTTTACGGCTTTTCCGACTCCCCCGGCACAGAGTACTTAATATTCCTCCCCCCGGATAATCTGACCGTGCTGACGTCAAGATTGCTTATGCCAGTCAACTTTGGGATTGGGAACAAGTTATAAGGCCGCAATGCGTCATATCGCAGAATAGTAATACAACCAGAAGTGCAACTCGAGTGAAAATTTGTCTTCATTTCTTCAATGCGCATGCGCGATATATTTTAAGCCATCCGATGCCATCCTGGCAAGTTCTCCCGGCACTTTTGACCTTCCCACGACACTTGCCGGTTTAATTATCTTAATTAATATTGAAAACATGTCGCGAGTTTCGTCAAGCAAAAGACGAAAGCAGGTGTTCTGCACCAATTGCTCAAAAAACGCAAAGAGAAACAAAGATATGACTTTATTCGTAACTGCCGGGAGGACTTGCCGGCCGCATCCTACGCCATCCTACGCAATCTTGGCAAGTTCCCCCCTTTGAAACGCGAGCTCGCGCGCTGATCGATGTGTGATGCAGGGGTTTGGGTACGACTAATGTCTTTCTGGTCAGCGGTGCTTACCCTTCGTGTTAACATAGGTTATCTCCTGATTGTTACAATAATCACGTAATATGTCACGCAATCGTTTTTGGTTTATAAAAAACACAGGGTAAAAACAATGATATATAGGCATGACGGGAAGAAACAAAAATGGCGAGTACATTTGAACTAGACGATGTTTCCAACTTGAGTTTGTTAGACGATAATGACAGTGACGATAAGGATGTTTATTTTTTTATTAGTCGTGAGCGGGCGGAATCCTAGGCTTTCCTGCAATTTGGTTGGCTACGTGAGCGGGCAGTTTTTTACGATATCTTGGACCGTGGTCCAAAAAGTTATTTTTTTACATTCTGTCATTAAAATTGATCGATTTTCATAACTATTTCGCTTGCCACAGAAAAAATATATTCAACAGAGAGCTATGTGGGTGCAAATGAGTTTTATTATCCAAATGATTTTGACAACTTCATGTCTAAACAGCGAATTTTAAAAGAAACGCTTGGAAAACTGTGACAAAGCAAAATTAACGAGGACATTTATAAAGAAAACAGTTTAAAACGGTAGGAAAAACATACATAAACTTGTGAACACAGTATTTTGAATCACTAAATGAAACTATATAGAAGTATATATAAAAAATCATACCACGAGAAGATAGAAAAGCTGAAACCTTTTGACACTAAACTGTCTTTCTTCTGTTATCCAACCGCTATACTCAACAATTTTTGCAAGTCTTTACCTTTTAATCAAATATTTTCCACATGCCAACGTTATTGTCTCATGTCCTTGAAACTTGAAATTACAAATGGCTTACTACAAGCATTTTCGTCTTCAAACTCGAGGACCACACTTTCAATTTTCATGCAGTCAGCCAAATATTGAAAGCGACTTTCCAAGCGAACAGCCAAAAACGAGCAAGCGATGAAGAAGAACGACGAAGAATCTTTATCAACTAAACTTTAAAAACACTTGGACTGTATTTTGACTTCCCTTCGTAACTAGATCTTCAAGTTTTGAATGTTTTTTTATCACAAAAAAAGGTTCCAAGCTTCCCTGTCAGACTGCATGTCGGCAGTTGTTTACTCTCGAACGATAAACTTTGGACTTTTGAATATCATCTGAACGTCATCTCGATTACGCAACTTAATTCAATTATGTTAATTTATCTGATTATGTAACAAAAAAATAAATAAGTTATTTACCGTTTTGGTCGGTCCGTTCAGAAAAATATTTGCCCTCGGTCTCAAAAATGTCCCTCGGCCTGGGGCCTCGGGCCTTTTTTAAGACCTCAGGCAAATATTTTTCTTTACGGACCTCCCAGCCGGTAAATAACATATATTTCTTCCGGAAACCGTTACGACCTTTCTGCTGATACATCTACTGTCTGTTCTGGTATTTCGATGGACAATTTGATATCCTTTACAAACTCTGGCAAAGATTTATGTCACGAAGTTGACGAATGAGCGCAGAGTGATTTCCATGGCACTGGAAGCAGTATTGGCTCCGAGCAGATTTAATATCGTGCAGGAGTTCATACTCTTGACATTCGTTCAAGATTGTTTTCGACAAGTTGAAAATGAAAAAGGACGCCAAACAAGAGCTGTGAAAATAGAAAAGATATTTGCGAACAAAAGATCGACTGGCCCGGATAATATGATTTTCTCCACAGATGTTATCAACGCCGCCGAACTCTCGTGCTTCAAAAACAATACTCCAGCACACTTTTCAGCATTTCTGGTCATCAGACAATAAATGGGAAACCGGTGTATATAAAACTTAACAGTGTGCGAGTCAATTTTCAGCCACCTGTCGTGACGAGAGTGAAAGCGAAACTGTAAAAGACCATGCTGGCTGGTCTATGAAGCGAGCCAGAGATGTCATAATGAAAGGCCAACATCAAATACCTGTTAAGGAAAAGAAACAGGAATCAACAATTGTGCATGCGGATAAGTCGTCAGCGTTGGCTATCATTTCTCATTTAGGACAGGACGTGAAACAGGGCGACAACAGTTACCGATTTATCATTCATCAACATGTATAATACCGTTTTTCGCTTACCTGCATAGTATGGTCGAAGAGTTGCTAAATCCGATGAACATTGCTTCTCACAAGGGCGAAGTTATTTTGTGTATTGTTTATCTCAATTAGCTATAAATAAAGAGTTGAGACAAAAGTGGCTGAATTTGGTTCCCAATTTCGATTTGAAAGCAGCTACTGTTGTCCTACAGAGAATTGTCACTTTTTTGTAAAATCAAAACAACGCAGATAGTCAGAGAAAAAGGTCTCAAACCAAATAAGAATAGTTTGGCCTTACGAAAAGAAATAAAAGCAAGTTCAAGCAAAACAAATCTAGCAACTTCTACCTTCTCCACCTCTCGAAAAACACATCCAGAAATTGAAAAAGTGCGAAAAAAATTTGAATGTCCGGAAAGCGTTACAGCCTTTTTACTTAATCTTACCGATTGAACAGAGTCAGAGAAATCAAAAATTTTAAATGAACTGCAAAGAAAGGAGTTGACCAAGCTTTTAAAGGCTATTGGACAACCTGGCTATAACGGAAAAAAGAAAAAAGCCTTCATACGTTAAACGAAATAGTACTTCACATGTACCTGTTAAAAAGTTCTTCTAAAATTACATAGTTTAAAGCTCAACTCAAGGCAAATTATTTTTCCGGCTTGTTATATGCGCCAAAGTATGGAGGATACGAATATGCTGATAAAAATTTGAAGAAAACCGTACTTTTTGTTGATTTCGGAATTTTTTAACCGAGTATTCTAAAAAAAGCCGTGTTGCATAAAGAGGCTGGCACTAGCATAGTTTGTGACGTAAACAGTTGAACCAGGACGATTAGAATCGTAAGAAAAGCTGATTTATGATGAATATAACTTGTGCAAGTTTCCAACCGCACATGTATTAATGTATTTGACGCACTCAAAAGCACGCTTGCGCCAGTCTTCTTACGCATCACACATCGATCAGCGCGCGCGCCCGCGTTTCACCACCCTATAGCGCCCTGGTTTTAACCTTCTTCGCGAGGCGACATGCGCGAGGACATAAAATTCAAAGGTTCCGACGCGAGTTGGACTTCTGGTTGTATTACTATTCTGTGGTCGTATATGTTCCACTACGTAAGATGGCGGCGACTGGCACGAAATGTTTGACCGATGGCTATAGAGAATGCCCTATCCAGTTTATATTGAGATCAGTGGTTAACTCATGCCCAGGCTCGGGGATTAATATTAGAATAAAGGTAAGTACGTATAACTATACTCCGGCATTGTGTTCTACGAAACAGCGGAAGGGAGGGAAGTTATTTGCTTAGCAAAGAAAAGTGAAGCTAACAAACTGAGGCAGTCAGAAAAAATAGGTACGCGCTGCGTTCATGCGGATGCTGGTATTTGGCTAACATAACTGAACAATGTAAATTGTATATTGCAAACATATTAATGTACCGAAGATACTATGACTTATTATTGTAAAGTAAACATATGATGGTGATTGTAAAATGCTTTTGGAAAGATCTGCAAGAAACTGAATACTTCAAGCCGAGTGCTTTTGGGGGCAAAATGAGCAATTAGATAGACTGAAATTTCAGCATGAATTTACAAACAAATCACTTTAAAGTAATGCTGCAATTTGATGGGGAAAACTGCAGCCTATTTAAAACTGCCAAGGCTCCAAGGCTGGCTCAAATTTCAGCCCACTAACTGCAGTAAAACTTTAGAGTAGCTTTATGCCAGCCCAGACTGAAATTACTTCTTCAGATCAACTAAACTATGTCAAACACAACAACTCTATTTTACTCTCATTTTCACATTTAACCGCTGAACTAGTTGGAAGTTATTTGTAAATTATTGTACATTGTTGATTTATTGAAAGCAAGTTACTTGTTATTATTAAATAGTCAATTGTTTACTGTCTATTCGAATACAGTACAGTTTGAGCACAAACAGCTAAGCACGGAGGCTTTGTTTTGGGTTTGATTTGATCTCTGCTTTGCAAATTTTGTCAGTCATCATCACAGCCTACACACTGACAGATGGAGTCTGATGAAATTGTTGATTAAAGACTGACAAACACAGCGCTGATTCTGCGAGAACTGAGTGAACTTGCAAATATAACAGTTTACAGCTTAGTTTATACATGCACACCTAGAAACAAGAAAAACTACGTCAATGGTTGGAAATAAATAAAAATTCTGTATATACAATATACAATATTAATAGTTGAGCCAAATTATAAGCTGTCTCTTATTTTTAATCTAAATTATACCCAACGTCGAAGAAAGGCACATAATTCCCAATATTTTAAGCCTTACCTTCCTGTGTTAAATCTTCGTTCAACGAACCATCAACGTAAATATTTGAAATATATATTCATATATAAGTTTTCTTACCTTCTAAATGAATCTTATCGTCCATGAAAAGGTCTTTATATCGCTTTAACATCCACTCTTGTCTTTGATATTATAGCGTTGAACAACACTTGAATCTCGAAATGCTTGCTTTGATTTTTGATGACGTACTATATCACATTCGCCAAAGCGCAAATTCGGCTTATCTTCTCTTCCACAAACCCGCGAAAATATTAACTGTTGTCAGTGAAACGAATACTTCGTAGCTGAGAAGAACGCTCGTAGCGCTTATGGCGTGTTTCGCGTCACGTGATCGCTGCTGTATATCACGCTTGAGCGCTAGCTTGCGGTCGTGACAGTTGTAAAACGGTCGTACATGCGAATAAGGCCTTGGCCCATCCACTGATCCTTGACCACGTGATTGATGATGAACATGGAAGCCATTTAAAGGCTTGCTAAAAAAAAACTTTCGAAACCTGGAATAAACAAAATATGTTTTACAACCAGACTACCATAGTTTATTAAATCTAAGTTTGACTCTTCTTTTTTCAACCACTGTTATATAATTATTTTCGACTGGAAATTTTTCTTTAAACATCGGGGGGGGGGGGTAATGCACGTTGAAGAGGGCGATGGGTTGTTGCGTTTATGTATTTCTAGTTAAAGTACATAATGGAATCGGGATTGTCGACCCAAGAGGGCTAACCAAGTGCTATATTCAATAGCTGACTCTCTTGTAAAATTGTTGGATTTTTAAAAACTGCAATAGATTCTGGCTACAATCTTGGACAATAATGTTGTAACGCCCCCCCCCCCCTCCCCCCCCGCAATCAATGATGTAACGTCCTTTTTCCCAAAATCAACGTTGACAAAAAGTTTAAAATAACACCATTGAATCGGGGGGGGGGGGGGGGGGGGGGGCGAGGGGTTCACTGTTACAACTACTTTTGTCCAAGATTGTAGAAGAGAAAAATCCTCCAATCAGGTTCTCAAGCGCGTTTCGCCTCAGCAGATTTTACGAGCTGAGCTTTTGCCCATCACATCTTATGTTCCATATAAATTAGAGAGTGAGGCAAGTGAAATTCAAAGTAATTTTCTTCAAGTAATAGATCCCACACGAGTCTGGATGTTTCATCAGGGGTTCCAAACACGAAGAAACAAATGAAACACGATAAACGAGTGTTTGATCTCGCTTCTTAAACGAGTATTTGCATCACGATTTGTGGTGTTTTCTTCATTGATTTTAATACGCAGATTAAGAAATGTGATCTGGTTCACTAATGTTGCATTGTGCCACGTATACACGTGTATAATGGATTGTCGAAGGAGGTTGTGCATGTTTGCTATTATCAAGCCGAACTTAATTCAAAGAAAGAATGTGCGCGTGTTCTTCCCACAACACCAAATATATAGAATTTCCAGTGATTTGGTTTGATAAGTCATATAAACCTGGTATGCTGCACTTGTAAACTACATTAACTTTATTTATACTGAATAACAATCTAGGGGTCCAGTAAGGACAATTCCCCATTGCTGCAGTACACTACAGGAGTAAACCGGAGTACCCGTATTGGACGTGTGATACTGTTTGGTATAATCAAATTGGAAACACACTTCTCATGCACATGCGGCAAAGGCAAAATTTTAATCAGATGGCTGCGTCGAACTCGCGTCTCATCGAGGTACTCAGATGTGAAAAGCATGCGCTAACTACATGCGCACGTGCACCAACAGTTCTACAGCGCCATTCTTTATATTTATTCAGTAAGTGAATTTCTCGGGGGTTGTGTTTACAATCTCCGTCTTATATATATAGTCTATATGAATACCCATGGAAAACATCCATTAGATAGAAAAAGACACTTATTCTTGACACATTTATCTGTCACTTGCTAAACTGCTATTAGTGTTCGAGCGCCGTTATTTCCGAAAATTGGATTTTTAGGATTTAACTCGGGGTTTAATGCTGTTGAATCGGAAGAGACATTGCCAACTTTTCACAGATATTGTATTTGCTTGTGCCCATTTACATCAACTCCTCTTTTATGCATCTGCAGAATCGATTGTTTATCCGACCTCCGCACCCCTCCACCCTAGTAATAAAAAAATTGTTATCTCCCAGATTCTGGGAGACACGTGACCAGGCGATACCAGGGTCTTTTCTCCAGCGTGCGCCGAGTGAAGACCCTGCATGGGTACGAGATTGCCATGCCGCCGTGTCTTACGGCTATATGGAAACCAGGCTTAAGCTAATTCTAAAAACAGCACGCATTTTTATCAGATTCAAAACACGAGGCAATTATTGAGAGTTTTAAATCCGATAAAAAATGTACGACACCATTAGTTTATTGGCGCAAGTATAGTATTATTATTGTCCAGACCGTAAAATTAACAGAAATTTTAAGAAAAGATTTGTCACATAAAATCACGGACTTCTCTTTTGTTCTTCATGAATTTTTGATGATTTTTGAAAAGTGTTTAATGCAGACTGTACATCTATGCTGATACGTTTGTGGAGAGTTTCTTGTAAGCTGCAACAACTATAGCAACTTCTGGCACCTACAAAATCAGGCAACTCGTGAGTAATCTTACGCTATGACTGCTAGGAAAAGGTTTGGGATTTTAGACTGGATAGACTTATAGCTACGAGTAGAAATATTTATTTGTAAGTGTATTAGTTCTGGTATATAAATGTCATAAAAATTTAAGGCCATGTCCACACGTATTTTAAAACTCACTGTTTTTAAATAAATTACTAAAAACGCCTCACAATATTTACGTCAACACAATCGTTTTTGTATCGTATTTGTTCGCCCAGATGCGGCAACGCCGAAAACGATCAAGAGTGTTGACTCGTAGCTCTACAATTTTTGTTTGTTATCACTTATAAATGTATTTAAGACATGATAAAAATCGCTTACATAAACTGATTTCAAACTATATATAATTTGCCGGTTCATGTTGTTTACGTCTGGATTCTGATTGATGAATTTATGTAAGAATAGCTCCCGCATAATTTCCATATATATTCACAATTCGAAGCAAACTATTAGGAAAATCCGCGATCCAAAAACCAACATAAATTTTATTGGGACCGAAATAGGCGAGTTTCAGGGTGTTGGGCGCGCATCGTTTTGCAAAGAAATTGGCGGGCTCTTGGGTTCCCCACAAAATAAGCAATAGGAAGCAGACTTGCTAGCGAGCCAACAACAGCAGAATAACAGTGTTAAACATCCAGAAACTGTATCTATACTTTGTTTATTTTAAACAGTATGTTTACTTTGAGTGGAGCTTGTCAGGTTTTTTGAAAAATGATGCGCGCGCAACACCCTGAAACTCGCCTATTGGACCAAACCCGCCGATCCGTACATTTATTCATCGCTGGCCCATTTAGACATTCCACTCTCCATAAAACCGGATTGGACCAATTAAGCCACAATGTGTAACGTAAACCAACGCATTATAGATACCTTAACTACACTTCATTCCATTCCACTATCCCAGCATTAAATTCTGTGTATGTAAATTCATTCATCGAGATATTATTTGTGATGAAGAACATCTACAGGAAGCATTAAGGTCACTAATCAACAACGGTTATCCGAAGAAAACCCCCGTGTCTTTATTAACGCTACTTTTAAACTACGTTTACACTAGAGCAAACAAAAGTTTCTGGAATCGTAAATGTTTCTGGATTCACTTCGAACCCAGTATTCGGATTCGTTAGGCGTTTACACTACAACAATATTCGGATTCGGCCGTTTAGACTACACTCGGAATTCCTTATGCATGTTCGCCATGTTGGTTTCACCGCAAACTCATATGCATGACTGCGGGCGGAAAAGTATCTGGATTCATCGGAATAACTGTTTATGACATGCACTACGTATCGTTTCGGATTCAAAGGTATTCGAATACAAGGTTTCTACTTTCTTCTCCGGATTTGAAATCTCCGGATACGTGATCAAACCGGAAAGTTTTTATTCCGGATTCATTTTCTTGTGTGTAAACGGCAAAACGAATCCGGTATCAAAACGTTCCGATTCGTCACGAATCCGGAAACTCTTGCTCTAGTGTAAACGAGATCTTAGACCCCGTTTATACGGCACCGAATTAGTACGGTTTCGCCTGTTTACATGGAAAACAATTTCGGAACCGGTCTCGAATTAGGAGGAATTCGAGACCAGTCTCGGATTCGGCCGGTACCTTGTAAACGTAGCCTTAATTAGTTCAAAATCAACTAGAAATGATGAAATACTTTTAGTAGGCTTTCCTTACATAGGACCCGCATCACACAAGATTGAACGGATTCTAAATCGGGCTAGTATATATGAATTAAGATGTACCATAGCCGGGTTTTAAACTCTTTACACACACATAAGGGTGGAGTAGATTATTTCTTGAAGCCGGGAGTATATCGTATTCCATGTAAGTGTGGTTTGATATATTTATCGGGGAAGCGGGTATATAGGAATCTAGTAACTCGTCTGAAGGAACACAAAGCCTGTTGCGCTAGAGCTCAGCTTGAAAGATCAAAAACACTTTATGGGAGCACGATCACCATATAAAACAACAGGATTCTTCTCGTCTAGCCAGTGACAAGCATTACTTCAGTCGAAGAATGAGGAAAAAAAATCAGAGCTGAATATAAGCTGTAGACAAGTATATACTGTATATAGCTACTGTGCATGAATATATGTAAAATTTAAAAAGTTAAAACACTGAGTGAGTAGCATTCCCCGCAGAGTCGAGGTTTAGATAAGCTAATTTGGGATTTGTAACCTGTTGTTTTCTTTTTATAGGTTGGATGAACTAAAGTGTTTGCAATTTTCACTGCGTGCTAACTGCTGACTACGAAAGCATATTTAAAGGTGAATATGTAAACAGAATTGCCGATCGATTTACATGCAGTAGCTCGTTATATTTGGCATCTCTGCTTAGAAAATTTGGGATAGGTCATAGGTATGAGTATACTGACAATAATCTAACACCTATTACAATCACTCGCATATCACAAAGGTAAGTAGTTTAAACAATACAACAAATTTCTTTCATATGGAAATTGTTGTAATTTTTGTTAAAATTAACCGGCTCTAATCACAGCAAAAATCCTAGTTGTGCATGCATGTGTTACTGTTTTGTATTCCGATTTTATTCCGCGTTATTACAAACTTACTTTGTTTGCCCAAGTTTCAGAGTTTAACGTGGAGGCTGGGTTTTTAAGATCTTCGTGCTCACGCTTTTTGTATTATTACTCGGGCTTCCTGTGGTAGACCGAGTCGAGGTTTGGAATTTTTTGTAAGGGATATATGTACCATTCGTATCAGAATAGCTTCGAAGTTTCAGCACAATCTACCTATTATTTCCGTAGATATTTCCTCCTGTACGGAATTAGTGGAGTAGATGACGGCATATAAGGTATCTTATTATCTGACTATTTTCGTGTGCGGTATAGAACGTGAAATCCAGCAATTTGACTGGTTTGGAATCTGCCGTTCCGGACCGCCGAAAGTGAGAATTTTATAAACAAAATGAAAGTCATGTCAATGTATGCA
Source organism: Paragorgia papillata (assembly GCA_035771165.1). NCBI lineage: Eukaryota > Metazoa > Cnidaria > Anthozoa > Scleralcyonacea > Coralliidae > Paragorgia > Paragorgia papillata. The sequence goes on along the minus strand of JAWNZC010000011.1, from coordinate 4,275,037 downwards.
ACAAGATGGATAATAATTTCAGAACTACTCATTGTTGAAATATATTGTGCAGGTATGTTGTTAGAGATTTTGTTAAGCTTTCATTTGACGAAGAGTTCAAGTTTCCATGTTATGTGAAACTTTTTAAAATGTTCAAAATGTTCGTAGCATTGTTCGTAATAATATAACATTTACTTCTCTCAAATATTATGGAATTTCAAAAGTTTTTTTATTTAACTACTTAACGTACAACCTTGAGCAATAAAAATGTCAAACAAAAGCAATTGAAAAATGCTATTTGGGGTAGAAAGTTCAGGATTCTAGTCAAACGGAAAATACTTTTTAAAATGGAAAAACATATGCCATTTTTGTTTAGTTCGCAAGGAAGATGGTGGCGAATACGAGCCTAACACTTTGTCGAGTTTTCACAGAACGTTTACAACACTTGTAGCCATATAATAAACTACTTATTGACCTCGCTTGTTCGGTCTGTCCGTACTAAAAACGTCGGTGCGATATTTCACTTTAGTATAAATACGTAGTTGCATTGTCTTTGACCAATCAGCACTCGTGATTCCGACGTATTTCAGCCATTTTGACGTTGGATAAACGTACCGATCGGCGACGTCGGCGACGTAGAAAAATGTGCCGTTCGGAAATTGTGCTAAATAATCAGTGTTCTCGCGTAATGTGAGGATTATATTTCCGATATCGTGCCTCGATAGTACAAACGTTTAAAATCCAAAAAAAGCCCAAACTGATTTAATTTATTCGATTGTAGTTCAAGTTTCAAGACAGTCATGGACAGTTATGCGTTTGATTTCCAGAACTTTTTACCTTAGTCGCTTGACGTGTTCGACGTATATTAAATCCGCCCCTGAATTGTTGTTTCTTCATTCTGGATTATCTTTTTTGCTCGAGATTGAATATTTTCAAATTTGGGGCTTTGACTCGTACTCACATCAAGTAAAATATCGTTACCATAAAATATGATAGGTTGAATCATAATTTATAGATGATTATAGCAACGTGTGGATTAATATATAATGACGTAATCTGGCCAGAAGCTTAAACCTCGAAGATGTTTTCTTGTAGGTTTTCTCGATGTAGTTTTTGTAATTTAGGTACTTGTCCATAATAACGCCAAGGTATTGATGTTGGTCAACTCTTCATTGATTTCAGTTTCGTTCATCTTAATGTACGTTTCTTGGCACCATAAAGAACAAATCCAGTCTTTCCTTTCATTAAGTTTGCTACGAGGTGATCGATTTTCTTTTAACCATGCACGCGGAAACGGCTCTGATATCAGAGGTTAGGTCTTTTTCAATGGTTTAGAGGTTTCGGTTTGTTGTAAGGACACATTTCTCGAGTTTATGTTCAATATCATTTATGAGGAGTAAAAATAGTCGCGGACCTAGGATTGAACCCTGTGGCACACCATGCACTTGCAACTGTCAGTGTGTCTGAGTTGGTACCATCATAGGTTACGGATTGCTTTCTGAACGTCCGTGATCCACAGTGTCAAAAGCTTTTCTTAGGTCAACAAACACAGCACCAGTATATTCTCCTTTATCCATATGTTTTCTTATGTTGTCGGATAAGTACGGTACGTTACTGCATGCTGGGTAGATAATCTTTTTCGAAATCCAAACTGTTTTGAAGAAATTAACTTATTTTCGTCAAGATATGCATAGATTTGTTTATATACAATCTGCTCCTGGACTTTAGATATAGCACAGGAAGGACTAGCATTTATTAAGTAAGTTACAGTCAAAATGGAAATACCTTCCCACTTCCGCGTCTGTAGTTGGTTGTGTATTACTATATTACTGTATTTCTGTAGTCGCTACCGAAGCGTGAGGAAAGTCTAGCGATAAAAGTCGCCAATTATTGATGTATATTCGTCTGTTGGTATCGATTTGGGATAAACATCTATTGTATTTTGAATAAATGCCATTTAAAGCTAAATTATACTATTTACGTACAGTTTTCAACAACAAATTTTCTCAGGCTTCGGTAGCGACTGCAGAAATACAATAATACGCAACGAACTTCAGAAGAAGAAGTGGGAAGGTATTTCCATTTTGACTGTAATGGTGTTGCAATTTGTTTGGCTCTGTCCTTTACAACTGATGGAGGTATGTCATCGTAACCAGGAGCTTTATTCATTTTTAATTTTTTAAGAAGGGCATTAACATCATTTGCGCTGATCGTATGGAAGTGGAAAGGATGGCGATTGCAATTTATATTTGTAGAGAAATATTGGTCATGGTACCTCCAGACTCTAATAATAAAATTAACCTAAAATAAAATAAAATACAATAAACGTAAAGTAAAATAAACCTAAATTAAAATAAAACTAAAATAAAAATACAATAAACCTAAAGTAAAATAGACCTAAATTAAGATTATAAACCTAACATGAAATAAACCTAAAATAAAATAAACCTACAGTAAAATAAAATAAACCTACAGTAAAATAAACATAATTAAAATTATAAACCTAAAATAAAATAAAATAAAATAAAACTAAAATAAAATACAATAAACCTAAAGTAAAATAGACCTAAATTAAGATTATAAACCTAACATGAAATAAACCTAAAATAAAATAAACCTACAGTAAAATAAACATAATTAAAATTATAAACCTAACATGAAATAAATCTAAAATAAAATAGACCTAAAATAAAATTAACCTAAAATAAAATAAACCTAAAATAAAATAAAATAAACCTAAAATAAAATAAAATAAACCTAAAATAAAATAAAATAAACCTAAAATAAAATAAAATAAACCTAAAATAAAATACAATAAACCTAAAATAAAATAAAATAAAATAAAATAAACCTACAGTAAAATAAACCTAATTAAAATTATAAACCTAACATTTAATAAATCTAAAATAAAATAGACCTAAAATAAAATACAATAAACCTAAAGTAAAATAAATCTAAATTAAAATAAAACTTAATTAAAAATATAAACCTAACAAGAAATAAACCTAAAATAAAATAAATCTAACATGAAATAAACCTAACATGAAATAAACCTAAAATAAAATGAACCTAAAGTGAAGAAAAACTAAAATGAAGAAAAACTAAATTGCATTATACGATGCATTAGACCTTGAATGATTTTTGGTTGACAATATTGTCTTTATTTAAGACAATGAAGTTCGTTTCTTTAAATTAATTTGCATTTGGCATCAATCAATTGAACTAGGGATCGAGAGCCTCAGCTATTCAAATTAATCACTGGATTTGTGATTTGTGAATCACTCTCATAAATTTTCTCCGGTACACCAGACGATTAAATAAAGTATGATGTCTACAGTGAATGTAGCTATATGATAGCTGCCCATACCACATATCTTTAAATGAACTGGGTCAACAGGCCATACTCCAGCTGCTCGCCACAAAGGCAAACATAAAAGCAGTCTTTGTGACAGGGTTTGATATGCAAAATAAGTTTTGATCCGCACAGAATGTTTTAGTAATGCATAGGATATTAAACTGAAACAACTTTTGATTACAGCAGCAGAAGTATTTGCGAAAACACCGCTAAAGTGACTCCGGGAACGGCTTTGCCCCATGCATATAATCATGTCTACATTATGTTAGGCTAAAACCTGACGCACACATATACGATTATTATCGGCCGACTACATTTAGGATCGTTACGGGTACCGAGTCATTGCAAAGTGATTGTCACCTCCCGATATTTATTAAACTGGTTTGATATTAACCGATAAACTAGTACTCCCACTACTACTACAACTAGATCGACCACGGTCTGACACTGTTGACTAACGCCTTCCACTCGACCGTTTCTCCATTGCGCTGTACTGGTTAAATTCTGGTGTCATGCGCAATCTTGTCAACATAAGTGTGAGCTGGTCGATCGTGATACTTTTGGGGGTGTCGGATAGCGGCAATGAAGATTTCTAGAAAAACGTAGAATTCTTTGCTGTATAGGCACGTGTGGAAGAGGCATATATATACCATTGACTGTTAATATTTTATATTCAGTCCTTTCGATTTTGTTGTATAGTCACGTTTGGTTTCAGAGATTCTATAAACGCGGTCATAGTGTGAGTAATTAGTAGTGTCGTCTATAAATTGTTAAGATCACCAAATATTTTATCAGTATTAACAAAATAAACATTATTGATAACAAATCATGCGTGAAAACAAGTCCATACACTGCACCCGTTTCAAACGTCGCTCTTCTCATGCGCCGAACCTAATACAAATAGTTCAACGTTGGAGCGGTTCTGGAGCGGCGTCGAGTCAAACGTCGAACTTAATTCGTCGAACCTAATTCCTCATACTATTAAAAACTGGCAAAAACCTTGTGCATGATCAGTGGCAGCGATAATACATTAAAATAATTGATGCATTAGGTTCGGCACCTGAGAAGTTCGACGTTTAAATCAGAGTTGCCCCACGTCACATAATGCGACAAGCCTTGCCGCTCCAAATACAATCTGCCGCTCGTAATTATTCATAAACGTCGCTCTACTGACCCACTTAATACTTGTATTGGGTTCATGAGAAGAGCGACGTTTGAAACGGGCCTAACAAGCTCTGGAATTCTCGCTTGGATCGATTCAATTTGGAAATTACTTTTACTTTTGTATGACTTGGCGAGAAGTAGTTGTATATTATAGGTAGTTTCTGTCAGTATGCCTGAAAATAAGGAAATTAGTGGAGTGTTCCGCTCTGTTAATTTCAAGGAGTTAATTTGACTCCAAAAGTGGAGTTAAAAAAAAGGTACAGAATAACTCCTTTTCTGGAGTTATTTTTCACTCCAAAATTTTAACTCCTTTTTTGGAGTAAGCGTAACTCCAAAACTGGAGTAAGAATAACCCCTATAGGAGTAGATATTACCCCAGAATTGGAGTAAAAAGAGCCATAATTTGACTCCGGAACTGGAGTAAAAAGTAAACACCCCAGATAACTCCTTTTGCGGAGTAATATTTATTTACACCGGTAGACAAATTTCATAAATGAATACAAACAACATTTGGTTGAAGACGTTTTATTCGATAGATTATATAGATTATATGGCTTGCATGCACTTGTCTTACATATAAAGTTCGTTATATACTCAGCCAATATATAGGCCAATATATATAGAGAAAATATTAATCACACGCATGCAGTCAATATATGCATTTGTAAGAAAAGTTCTCTTCAAGAACGTTACCACTCACCGTAGGACACTTATTACCATGTATTTTTATCTGGAGTTGTCGTAGGCGCGTACTCGAAGCATATACTTCTTGTTGTGAATATTTATACAATGACAATAACCAACAATTGACACGAATCTTCGAAGAAAAGCATTTATCGTTCAATTCTTTAGTTTATGGTTGATACTCCCCCAATCCTTTGAAGTGTCAAGTTATGCAAATTTAATAACTTCAGTGCGAATAATCCCGTAGCATATATTAGAGAGCTTAAGCATACAGGCGTTTTAGAGCCACGGACGGCGATTGAATTCAATAGCATTTTTCATTCAAAACAATGATAATGAGCAATTTAAAATCCCAAGAGCAAAGTGAACGCCGTCGTCGTTCTACCCAAGACGTCATTGAGAGCATTTTCACGTTCTTGAGACGATGGGAACATCTAGAACGTTGAGGCCTGTCATCGTTGTTTTATTACAATAGACATGCTTTTAAAGTAGAAAAAACTTGTATTTTAAGGGGGATAATTTCATACATTACAATATAAATATTTACAAGATCTGTATTTTTATATAAAGATGAAATTTAAGCTTATGAGCTAACAGTTTAGATGTGTGATTATTCATAGCCTTTGTTTTGGGTAAAAAAAGTATTTTCAAAGAATACTCGGTTCAGTAGTTCTGTATTGTATTCCTGTTCTTCCGGTCACCGTCCGTGTCTCAAAAACGCCTAATATGCTTAAGCTCTCTAATGTGGTCAGGCAAGTGGCGTCGTCTCGTTCGCTAGTCTCAGTTGCTGGAAAGACTCGATGCGATCGTCGTTGTGTGCGAACTCGACGAGTTATTCAGCAACGACACAAAACTTGCGGAGTTTTCGGGGGAACTATTAGTATAAAAGGTTCTGTCGATAACGCTGCCGTTGTCTCCTTCGCTAGTCTTCGATGGAAAAGATTGACTCCAATCAATGCGGTCCTCGTTGTTGTATCCGAGTTATTCAGCGATATAATAAAAAAACCTTCCTTTTTAGTGCAAAGTTTTAGAAACTTTGCAGTATTGTGGTGAGGGGCGAAAATTCACACGATCAGTCAGTCAGCGATAGTGTAAATATTCCGGGGGGTGTGAAGATGTAGTTATTGAATAATATGTGTGGATTTTGACTGTTAGAATGTGTCTCAAGTAAGTGTAGTTCACCCCCGGAAAGTGCGTGTCGTGACGTCACGTGTAAGTGATATTGAAGTTTTAAAAATCAAAGATGGCGGATGTTACGAGAAGCCGAAAACTCATAGAATAGTAGCAATTTTTGCTCAAACAAGTGAATAAGGACTAATTTCTTTACTGAGTATCTTCTGCAGAAAGGAGTCATTGTCAAATTGACGTTCTCAGGTAAGTGATGATGCATATAACTAGTCATTCTCAGTATTTATAAAATCGAAAGTTCAAAGTGAAAGTGATATTATTAAAACGTACGTGGGATCAATTATGTTCGTCACTGATCGTGTGAATTTTCGCCCCTCACCACAATACTGCAAAGTTCACAGTTGTACCGAACCTTGCTTAACCCATTGTCGGTCTTGTTAACCCATTGCTATACTGGATAGTACTATATTTTGCTATAATCTTAATCTACCCCCAATTTGTACATATGGATTTTTACATTGGCAAAATTTAGCATAGTCGCACTGAACCTTCCTTAACCCATTGGCATTGCCAGTGTTGTTAACCCATTGCTATACTGGATAGTAAAGGCTGTCCTAGGGAGGAATGAGTAAGCAATGTGTTGGTAACTAATTGTCTTGTATTCAGCGATGTTTTGCTAATTTTAGAAGTGGGGGGACGCTCTTGAAAATCAAATGGGTGTGGTCACTCGATTGGGCGTGGCCAATGGCCATGAAATTAAACAAGCGGGGGTTTAGTCTAATAGACATGCTTGTTAAAATATGTCACATTTATTCTAGTTAAACAAACAATATATTTGATAATTATATAAACTAAACTAAACTAAACTAAACTAACCTTATTTATACTGGATAACTCTATCAGTTTATCTAAACTGTTATCCTCAGAGGTCCAGTAAGGGCCCACCCTCATTGATCCAGTGTTACTACAGGAGGAAACCGGAGTACCCGGAGGAAACCTGTGGTGTTTGGTAGAGTCAAACTGGAAGCACTCTTCTCACATGCGGCCAAGGTGAATTTTTTTTAATCAGATAACTGCACTGTGCAGGAATCGAACCCGGCTCGCAGAGGTGAAAGGCACGTGCACTAACCACTGTGCCACCAACACCCCTAAATTACATTCTGCTTATGAACGCAGGCGACAAACTGATTTGTAATTTAAACTACTGTTTGATGTAAAAATGTCTAAAATGTCTGAGCTTTAAAGTAATTTCCAGACGGCTTGCTTCGTAGTTGTCTCTTCATTATCTTCCAACTTGCGTTTCTTTACTCTTTGATCATCTGCTGAATGATGGTTTCGTAGCCAGGATTTGGTATATCTGTCAGGTTTCCAAGCATCGATTGGAGGACCATGCATCTTCACAAACATCAAATTCGATATGCGGTCAATAAGAAGGCGATTTCTTGTTGAAGTGCAAACTAAGTTCATTTGACTAAATCCACGCTCGCCGATTCAGCTGATGAAACTGGGATACAGGAGCAGCATCTCAGTAAAGGCTGAAGGTCGTCAGGAACTCGTCTTCCTTGACTGTCAACATACTCTTGGAATGCAGACACTGTAACACTTCTCGCAAGGCCAAAGCGATCGCACAGTGATCGTACTTCTTCTACACCGTAGTTGTAGTGACGTTATCCGCGCTTATGACAATAAGTATTATCTAAGCGGACGTCAATTATCAGACTCTAGTATTTTTGTGCTAGTCTGCTAGAATTTTCTGCAAGTATATCAAGTTTCAGGGAGATTAAAATAGTGACAAAATTATGTTCTGAAGTATTTCCACGTAGGATGCTGAGCAATTATTGCCAAAAATAACAAAAAGGAACGGCGTTCCCCCATGTTTGATTTTGGCAGGGGGGACGCCGTTCCCCTGGTAAAAAAGGTGGGGGGACGGCGTTCCCCCGCGTTCCCCCTGGAAAACATCACTGCTTGTATTTCCATCAGCCAAATGGTCAACAAATTTCATCTCAACAAACAAGATGGTCAATAAATTTCATCTCTTCTTTCATTATTTGATTAGTTTGCCACCAAAATAATACATTGATAAGATATTTAATATAAAATAACAGTGGCGCGGAAATCCAAAGAGAAACCATAAGGCTTATTATCGTTTGGGCTATCTCAACAAACAAGGGTTATGCCCAATAAATTTCATCTCAACAAACAAGGGCTTTGTGGACTCAATGTGGATTTTTACATTGGCAAAATTTATCATAGTCGCACTGAACCTTGTTTAAGCCATTGCCGGTCTTGTTAACCCATTGCTATATCGCATAGTAACCCGTACGAAAATTTACGGCCTGACAGAGCAAGAATCCAGCCAGAATCAGGCCAGAAACGGATTAGCGCAGCAATAATATAGCGAGACAAGATGAGACATCCGTTTGGTCTCGCTGCTTAATGAGAACGAGACATTTGTATCGCTTGAATATCGGCGAGAATATTGCCAGAACCAGCGTTACAGAGCAAGACAAATTGTCTCGCTCAGACGAGACAAATGTCACGCTCTGTTACCAGCGAAAATCCAACGAGAATACAGCGTGACACAGCGTGTCATTTAACAAGATCAATCTTAATCTGTATAACCGAGACATTTTTCATGCTCTTATATCTTGTAACAGCGTTTAGCGTCGGCAAAAACATTAACTTTAATTATAGACCAAATAGCTGATCATCATAATATTAAATATGTCTGTTTACAGACATGAACCACGCGCAAGAAAGTCCACTCTCATAGCCATATTTTTTGCACTATAAACCCAAGTTCAAATAATTCTAGGCACTTTAGGTTTCTTAAATCTAAACTGGAAGCTGTTTTTGATATTATGTATATTCAAGTTTACCTGTATCATACGAAAGTGCGTGAATGCCATATGTACTTGTATAATTGTGGCAATTGAAACACCAGGCGGGAAGCGTAATTTAAATATAAATATAAGAGCCCAGCAAATGACTTTAAAATACGACATGACAGAGATTTGTCAATACATTTTATTAGCTAACGTTTCGTTCCGGCTTGCAACATCAGCAGAGCGATCTAAATTAGTTATTACAAGTAGGTATTTATATATACATTTGATACAAGTGTTCGATTACAAAACGGTCAAAATTCAAATTCAAAACTACAACGGACATGAAGATATAAACGTATATTACAAACGGTCAGACCATAGTCCCTGGATAACAGTGTCTGGAAACGCGGCACGGATCAAAGGGTTCAGAGCTGACCTGAACATAAGCTTGAGGGCGCTTGTCACGTGAATGATAAGGTGCACCATAAAATGGCGGATGTTAGGGAAGCCGAAGCTTTATTCGAGCTTTTCGAGGATAATGTTGACAAAGTTGCCGATGAAGAGAGATTATTGTTGAGTTTAAACTTAGCAGATGAAAATGCTGCAGAAATCGAACATGAAATGGAGAACATAATCGCCGATGTAAGTACATAATTTTTTATTTATTAACTTGGAATTGATGTTCATAGGACACTATCCAAGTATGTTTGCGTTTTCGAATTTTTAGATTCAAGAAAGTGTAAACGGTTACGTATGCGTTACTTGCAATAAAGCTTGTAAGTCTAAAGATGGACTGACACTTCACACAAGAAAGAAGCATCAAGAAACCATGAACAATTCCGAACCATATCCTGATTTTGCCAAAATGGCAAGGGAAAGCTTGACTTGTGAAAAACTTTCAACCTTCGTCGAAGAAGCGAAAGTGGAAATGGATGGCCTGTATCCACAGAATTTTAGTACATCACTGAAGGACTCTGCAAAATTTGTATGCTCAGAGGATGACGATTTATACAAAGAAATTATTGAGTTTTTGAGAAAGGTTTTGAAGAAAGGTGATGCTGAACTGTATTACCAAAGATTTTATGGTTCGGTTCTCTTGCGATCTTCGTCATTATTGAAAAACAAGTACACAGACGAGGTAAGCAAAGTTGTCATGATGTATCTTGGAGATAAAATCTTGTCCTTTTCCAAGTTTGTTTCTGCGAAGACCCCGTTGAAACGTTCTACCCGTCAAGTGTCAATAAAGAATTGCGAACGAGGCCCTCTGAACTATTTGACTGGCTATGTCATCAGAAATTTATTTCAAAAATGTAGAAAACGAGTAGCGAAACAACAAAACTCTCCAGAAACGGAAGAATTTATTGCTTTACTCAATTCACTGCACATTGACAAAGAAATGGCGACGAGCAATGAATACACATTTATCAAAGATAAAGACAGGGGTGGACTCTGGTACCCAAAAGAGTATTTAGTTAAAATATTGTTTACCACAGAAATGGAGTTTAGACTTGCCACAGAGAGTGATGAACTTTGCCATAAAGTCAACTGTAACCAGATTGTGGAAAAACTTTTAAAAGACTCTCTTCTGAGGTCCTACTGGACAATGCTAGTTGACGAATGTAGCATGAGGATAAGTACACAAAGAGCAATGATTTTTTCTGCTAGAGCTCCTTTGACTGTATCTTAAAGTACGTACTTTTTCATATTCTAAGGATGTTTTACAAAAATATAAATTAGAAAAAAAGGCAAGCAAGAAGAAGGCACTAAGAAAGGAAATGAAGGGGAAAGAAAGGTGCAAAGACACAAGTTAAATCTTGTCAAGTTTTATTTTGTTGTGCTTGACTAAAATAATATTAACTGTAATAACTACCAAACATGACATGTATGTACATAACATGTATTATAATTTTCTGTTTCTATTTAAATATATATTAACATATATTATTTATTTAATAATAATTAATAAACTTTACATTACTGTTCATCTATCACTTACAAGTTTTGTGTCATAGCCTGGATGTTCTTGGCCGAGCGACCTTGCAATATTGATAGCAATATTGATAGCACCATTGCAATTGGCAAATTGCTAAAAATTCTCATTTTAAATATCGAACTTCACATAATATGAAGTTCTATTGAAAGTCAGAACAACTAACTCTAGGTAAACTTCATGTTATGCGAAGTTCGATATTTAAAATGCAAATTTTTAGCAACTTGCCAAGGAGTCGCCGTGTATCTTTAGCAAGTCAATACAGTCGTTGGCACCTAAGCGTGTACACCACCCGTCAAAACATGTTCTAAATTTAAGCCAAAGTTAACCGTTTGGAAATCGATACCGTGGGATTGGCGAGACATGATTGGCTAAGGGCACATTCATGTGACAATAATGTATTGGTTCGAATGTATCAAATGAAAACCTAATACATTTCCAAGGTAAACATTTAACTTTGACATTGACATAAGACATGTTTTGACGGGTGGTGTACACGCTTAGGTGCCAACGACTGTATTGCAATGTTGCTATCAATATTACAAGTTACAGTGTACTACAAACACACTTGTAGCAGCTTGATGAAATAATGCCATTGTTACAACCTGTTGTGAGCTAGCAAGATGTAACATTTTTATGTGTGTACCCTGGCCATAGAAATAATAGGCCTGGAATGTGGGCTCTGTCACGTGGCAGGAGTCATATTTTGCCCTTAAAAATCCACCATTTTTAATTTTGCAAGAGTTAGAAAGAAGGTCATGTCTGCAGCTTTTTGTCCTCCCAAAAAGTATTTTGAAAAATATTTAAACCATAATCCACTCCACATGGTCACTAACTGCTGTCATGTTAAAAACTGTCAAATTTTTGCCCTTATAAATCAGCCATTTTGACTATAGTGGGTCACTTTTTTGACTGACAAGAGATAGAAGCCTGCATTCTAGGTCTATTACTGGTACATGTATTTCTATGACCCTGGCTTATCTTTCAACATTTCCCCCCATTTAATAAGCTGGAATGGATTTATTTATGGATGGACCATTTTTTTAAGGGAGGGTTGAGCCATTTTATTAAAAAATGTAACTGTATATGGACCTATTCTGACATGCCAAATAGACTCTTCTTTGACTTTCTTGCTTTTAAGGGAGTATCATCTACCTCAGCTTCTATCTTCCGCTTGTTGGAATGCCCTCCAGCAACATTACCTTGAACAGCAGGCAGAATCTTCCTTTGAATGGAGAGGGCATTAGTGTTGTAGCCAAACTCAAATAAATTAGGGTTGTCTGACCTGCCACCAATCCCTCGTTGATAACCAAAGTACTCTTCAACAACATCTTGGCAAAACCTTTCTGTTAAAACATACTCAAATCCTTCATCCAACAAGAACTTCATCACTTCAATCATCGAGTGTGATGTCATCTTGAGACCTTCATATGTTTGCCAAGATATGAACATTCTTGCTTGTTGCTTAGGTGAAAATGACTTGCCTCGTCCTGCAATACTGCTTTTCCAGCTTTCAAAATAAGGTAAAAATACTTCAGTTAACCACAATAATCGTTCATCATTAGAATGTTGATATGGTTTGACATCATCATTCTTCTTGCGCTTGTGCTCTGTAATTGAGCGTACATTTGCACAATCGAAAAATTTATTCATCATTGCACAAAGCACAGCAGTTTCACTTGTTGTTTCAAGAGTAGGTAACGCTCCAACTTTAAGCCTCTTTCTAGCTTCGTCTATGATAGATGAATAGTAAGCACTAAATAAACGCGTGGGTCATATTAGAACCGTAGTAAACAAATAATTATGCATCAACTGAAAATTAAGCCAAAACACAAACGGCAAGATATGAACGAAAGTTTGACAAAAAAACATTAATTATAACTTACTGACTTCAATATCATCAGGGTTGAAATGTCGTTCGCAGATGTGGAGTTTTCCTTCCTTTATTTGCCTGCGCAACTCTTTGTCAATCACCCTATCTCGAGTAATAATCGAAATCAATTTCTTCCTCCATTCAGCCTTGGTTGGGTCTAAGCCTGAGCTGGGAGCGATGGCAAATAAGCTGATTTCTTTGTGTTTTTTCCCTTCTTGATACAGAGCAACCGAATATAGAGCAATTTGCTCCTGGCATACTCTGATAAGAAAACTATTTTCTTTGAAAAACGATACAAAAGACACTGAATTTAATAATAGTTTCACGCTTAATTGCACTTTTAATTTTAGAACTTGAAACCAATATGGCGGAGCCATCGAAGCGTGCACCTAATAAACACCTGGACGCGGGTTAAAATTGCACAATAACCTCCTGCTTTGATCCGTGCCGCGTTTCCAGACACTGTTATCCAGAGACTATGGTTTGCGTTGAGACTTGGCTTAAGTTTTGAAATCATAAGACTTTCCCTGAGTATCATTTCAAATTTATAAGGTGCTGAGGTGAGAATTTTAGAATCAGAAAAAGAAATAGGATGTCCAGTGGAATGCTTATGTGAGGGAATACTGGACATGGAAGTCGCTGAAATGGAGAGTTCTTTCCCAGTCAGAGCTGAAATTCCCATATGGTCTGAAATACGTGTGTGAATGTGTCGGCATGTTTGTCCGACATACAATGCATCACAGCATTGACACTTATACGAGTACACAACATGTGATTTCAAACCAAAAGGAATTCTGTCTTTGAAAGGGAAAAAATTAGAAAAGCGACAAGAAGGACGAAATACGAAACGAAAACCGATTGCCGCATACCCTCAAACTTTTTTACAAAATCTAATAAAACTTTGCACTATCCTTGGGTTCTAGTTGGAGTTTGTTGATGAAACTTTAAAACTGTTAGTTATTAAAATCAGAAATCTTCTCATCCTGTCGACAACGGTGAAGCTTGGTGTATGAGCGGGATCAACCGTGCATGACTGCCGAAGAGGATGAAAATTTGCGATTTCTGATTGGTTGAGCCCCGGGCGGACCTATGCGAAGACAGTACTGTTTGTTAATTGTTTGTCTTCGCAGAGGTCCGCACGGGGCTTAACCAATCAGAAATTGCAAATTTTGATCCTCTTCAACGTTCAAGCTATACAGTTAATCCCGCTCATAACCAAACGTTGTCGATAAGAAAATATTTTATGCCAATTACAGTTTTAAAGATTCAACGATACACTTAATAAACGGCTGTCGAGATTTAAAGCAACGAAATACCGACGTATATAAAAGAAATTAAACGACGTTTCAAATTATTGAAATAAAATATTGCCGTTTCCAGCGGCGCTTCACTGATCAGAATAAAAGCTCGAGTATATAAAAGGACTACTCTTGCGATATATCCACAACTGAAAAATTGCCAGAGTCTAGACAGATCGAACGTCCGTGACCATGAATGATTCGTTATTATGATTTTAATATTACGACTAAAAATCAACAAAGTAGCAAGGTGAGACAGCTATCCCCGGCCCGCGACTATTAGTCTATTCTTACTCCAAGTAAAGTCAAACAAGGATGAAACTTTTATACAATGCCGTCAATACACCATAAACTCTTCTCAACTCTTCTTAAAATTAGAAACTTTTCATATCCAACGCACCGTTTAAGTAGCACTCTGAACTCAAACCTAAACCAGCATGATGCGAATTATCTTCTCATTTGGAGTTAAATTCAGTTAAATTCATTCAAGATCAAATTTTTAAGAGTAATTTTTAACTCTATCAGACCAGGAGTTAAATTTAACTCCATTATGCAGGAGTTAAAACAACTCCCGGAGTAGAATAATGTGGGTCAAAATAACTCCACTAATCTTACTCTAATGTTGGAGTTATTTCAACTCCCTTGAAGGAGTTAAAATAACTCGACATGGAGTAAAATGAAAGGTAACTCCTCAGTTAGAGTTAAATCAACTCCGATATTGGAGTCAAAATAACTCTGAAATTTTTACTCTACCAGAAGGAGTTATTTTTACTCCCTTCATGGAGTTAAAATAACTCCTTGAAATTAACAGTGCGAGTTTTCTCAAAACTACAGTAATACGCAAATTTTATTCCTGGCAAAGTTTTAATTACTGCGGTAGTGGGTAGGGAAATCGCGGTATGTAGGATAAGTGCGATTTGTATTTGACTGGAAAGTTGTTTCACCATACAATAATTAGCATGCGCGCGGCCGTCCTTCCCCCTTCCAGAAAATTCGGGAGAAGAACGTCTGCGAAACGGCGTTCATAAACTGGTGTTGGTGGCGTGGCACGTGGTTAGTACCAGGTGCCATTCACCTCTGCGAGCCGGGTTAGATTCCTGCAGGGTGCAGTTATCTGATTAAAAAAATTCACCTTGGGCGCATGTGAGAAGAGTGCTTCCAGTTTGACTCTACCAAAACACTTCCGGTTTCCTCCTGTAGTAACACTGGACCAACGATGGTGGGCCCTTACTGGACCTCTGAGGATAACAGTTTAGATATAACTGATAGAGTTATCCAGTATAAATAAGGTTAGTTTAGTTTAGTTTAGTTCCTGGTCACGTGAGTCTTCTCCGGATTATAGACCGCTATGTGATTGGTTGCGAAAGATAATTTAAGTAGCCGATATTTGATTGGTAGATTTCTTATTAGTCTATTCCATAGATAATATTTGGATGTATTCCTCGTGGGAAACGTGCTGTGGCGAGGTAAAGCCAAGTTTCCCTATCGAACACCAAATCTTCCTTTGCTTGTATCCTATTCTATTGCAAAATTTTGAACCATAACGTCAGAAACCTGCTAGACGTAGGCACTGTAAATGCATGTACACGTCATGCCCCCCTAACTTGCAGATGTCACAGAAATTCGTTACCATAATGGTCGGCTTAGCTCCATACTATCAGCAGAGTTTGGTTGAACTTCGCAGCTTAAAATTATTTCACCAAGTTTTCTATACTCTCAACCGAAGCTAAAATACAAGTTCAAGATGAACAAGGCATTCCATATAAGTTTCTTGAGTGAGAGGCCAAACTTTTGAATATTTCTGGGAAAATTGTAAGCAAACAACTGCTGTAACTTAATAAAGAACTTGAAAATATTGGATTAAAGGCATGCTCAAGTGACACAAAGGCTCATTGTTAGCTGTCAAAAATACATCACCAGAACTGTATTGCAATTGATAATTTTTATTATCAGTTTAAACCACCAGGTACGTCAGTTAACAATAATAAGTCTTGGACTACAAATATTCCATTCAATAATATATTTAAACTGTATTCATATTAGGATGTGTCCCAAATGTTAACAGACTTGATTTCATTGTAGACAATGGCAGTTAGTGACATGGCTACACATTGTTTTCCAGCATTGTGACCAAACCTGCTTTCATCACCTTGACTGCAGAAAGCACATATACTGTTTCACTATGATCGATTATAGTGGGTCCTGGGTTTTCTTCAACATCAATTGACAGTTTTATATAAGTGGCACATACACCTTATAGCACAACATTTGTGTAAGCCAAACTACAACTTCATTCCTACTTTCATACCACTAATAACCAGTGGTTTTAGACATGGCAAATAAAATACGCTGAGATAAAACATATAAAACATTTCATTCCAAAATTTACCTTTCAAATGACATGATGCTTCTTTTGCTTCTGAGAAGCTGTTATGCGAGCCAATCCTTGATCTTTAAAGCTCAGTAGAAATACCCATACTTAAGCACAATTTGTATTATGTTTGTTAAGCTAAGTTAAGCTTCGTTCACTCGAGCACAGCAACTCTACGTTCGGTCAGTCGTAACAGTTGTTTGTAAATATAGCAGCACGAATACGATGGCTTGGTTCAATAGTATTTGATCTTCGTACGTGGCCTATCATGCAAAATGGCGCCTGACAAAAGTGTTTGTCAGTGTAAACTGACAATGGCTGCGAAAAACAAACAACAAGTTACACTTATCCTGGCAAAAATCTGCACCAAACGTTATTTTTGAGCAACTACATAACAAAATTACAAAATGGCGCCTAATCGGCGAACTTTCGTTACTTTCCGTAACATGTTCGTTGTGACGTCATTGCCACAAACACAATCACAACATTTTCGATATCAATACGTCTTCGGACTACGTCCGAGACACAAAAAAACAGTGAACCAAGTTAAAGTTGAATGGCAGAGCAAATCCAAAGGCAACACCCTGCACGAATGACATAAAAGTTTAGACAAGATGTTTTGTTGTTGTGGTACGTACGTATAGCATCATCTGTATTGATGAATCCGATCTTTAACAAACACGTACGGCAACTTTGTGTGGTAAAGATGTAGTTAAACCACAAATGTAGCCGTTGTGTTCTTTAAAATTCCCTCGTCGTCTTCGTTCATATAGAATAATTATATTTAGTCACGTGACCAGGAACGCAATTATGAACGCCGCTTCGCAGGCGTTCTTCCCACAAATGTTCTGGGAGAGGGAAGGTTTGCTGCACCAAGGCTAACAATAATTTTCCAAAGTTTGTTTGTTTTGATTTGTTTTTTTGTTTAATTGTTTATTTGTTTGTTTGTTTGTTTGTTTGTTTGTTTGTTTGTTTGTTTGTTTGTTTGTTTGTTTGTTTGTTTGTTTGTTTGTTTGCTTGCTTGCTTGCTTGCTTGCTTGCTTGCTTGCTTGCTTGCTTGCTTGCTTGCTTGCTTGCTTGCTTGCTTGCTTGCTTGCTTGCTTGCTTGCTTGCTTGCTTGTTTGTTTGTTTGTTTGTTTGTTTGTTTGTTTGTTTGTTTGTTTGTTTGTTTGTTTGTTTGTTTGTTTGTTTGTTTGTTTGTTTGTTTGTTTGTTTATTTGTTTGTTTGTTTGTTCAATTTTTTGCTTAATTCCCTTGCCTATGCATGGAATACGCTATAATCGTTCGCTAGACGTCTGATATACCATAATTTATCACGGAAACGAATTACCTCCAAGGCTAGCTAAAGGCGTACGAGAGACGTTATTCAACGGTCTTGCACCGGTTCATCATAAAATTGATAGGTATCAAACGCAGCAACATTAAATATTGTACAATGTTGGCTGTATGTAGATTAGAAACTTTAATGAAATGCTCTATCCTATAATAATAAAGTTTGGATCATCTTTTTCTACAACGGGCTGCAGAAGAATATATTCAATATATTGAATATTCCATGTATTCAATATTTGTCAACGCCGACTACTCAAAGGATGCATGCATTGATTAGATTATAAAACACCAATTCGTACGCCTGGCCAGGCTGGCCCGCTTGCCGACATCTCGGTAAGCGGGATGAAATTTTCCCATATGAACACATCGATCGTCCCGTTTACCGGGATGAAGTCATTAAGGACGAAAAGTTAGTTCTTTTTTATGGGATTTAAGGATGTTGAAGATTTTATTGTTTATTGGAATATAAATCTCAATTGTATAATAAAGAATTGATTTTGAAGCAAACAAACCTGTGCAATACAACAAAATTGTGCGGAGCTTTGATGGCTCAGTGATGTCTTGTTACGGATCATCAGACCAGCTAATTGCTGCCGAGCGTCAGCGAGACAACACACTGTTCTTGGCGTTCGTCTTGGGTTAGCTGTGTCTTTACTCGTGCCAAGTCCATTTCCCGAGCTATGTATAGTATTTGGTTGAAAATTGTGTATGGATGTTTGTACGAAAAACGGAAAGATTTTCCTATATTACGCAATCGCATCGCGAATGATTCCTAGCCTGCGTACAGAAAAGTAAATAATCTGAATTTAATAGCAGTTCAAATCTCGCCACCACCGCCAGGGGATTTTCTGAACAAGCTGACCATCGATTAAATTCAAGCTGAATTGCAGCGTTAAAAGATTTTCTTGTGAAAGTAAAAGACAATTGCGTGTATTAATATTGTGATTGTGTGTTGCTGACTTTGAAAAACAGTTTAGACGTTGCTCTTGTGTCGAGTCAAATCTAATTATTTAGCTTAAATCCCATGACAAATTCATCACAAGTTCAACGTATGAAGACAATGTCAAATCTATAAAGTCCAACTCGGTTCAAATCTATGAGAGTATCATGGATTATCTAACATGCACAAGAATGGCGTGGATTCATACGATGGTTAAACGAGGCCAGTTCTATTGACTAGCACCATTTTGATTTAATTGACTTTATGTACTTCATATAAGGTAGTTAATCACATAAAGATCTGACGAATAATACCCTGTATACCATAGATTCATTTGTATTCTATTCATGCATGGGTTAAATATTAATTTATATTGGGGTGGGCAAACTTGGGTGGAGTGGCAAACTCGGGTGGAGTGGACAAACTTGGGTGGTGTGGGTAAACTCGAGTGGGGTGGACAAACTTGGGTGGAGTGGGCAAACTCGGGTGGAGTGGGAAAACTTGGGTGGAGTGAGAAAACTCGGGTGGAGTAGGAAAACTTGGGTGGAGTGGGAATACTCCGGTGGAGTGGGCAAACTCCAGTGGAGTGTATAAACTCGGGTGGAGTGTGCAAACTCAGGTGAAGTGGGCAAACTTGAGTGGAGTGGGCAAACTTGGGTGGAGTGGACAAACTTGGGTGGAGTGGGCAAACTCAGGTGAAGTGGGCAAACTCGGGTGGAGTGGGCAAACTCAGGTGGGCTGGGTAAACTCAGGTGGTGTTACTGGAGTGGGCAAGAGAGTGTTACTTGGGCCACAGACTGCACAGAGTTGCCTGTGGAGTACGCTAAAGGTTTTAATTTATAATTTAATTTAATTTAATCCATTTTCACTGCGTACAAATGTTAACAAATAAAAATAAAAATAAATAAATAATAAATAAATAAGTAATAAATAAATAAAGAATTAGATAAATGCAGTGGGGAAGGACCAGAAAGGAACAAAGGAACCATACTAGCTAATCCACCCTGAATAATAACAAAATAAATTTAAAAAAAAAACCCAACAAATTATACATGCACTAAATTGCCCAATTTACATGTGGCCTATTGGGGTCGAAAATCTTGGTCTTATAATACTGTTTACAATTTCTGGTGAGCGACGAAGGAGTAGAATTCGAAGTTCTTAAACCTTGGTGGTAGATTGTTCCATAAGTAGGGTATTCTATTAAAAAATGTTGTTTTAAAGAGTTCAGTTCTACACTTTGCTAATTTTAGTTTACCTTGGGAAAATGACCTCAGCCTAGTGTCTGTACAAAACTCTACATATGATTCAATATTGTAGTCATAAATCATAATATCCACATTTCATTTTATAAAACCTGGATAAGTCCTTCACTTCTCTCCGATAGACTAAGGGAAGAAGATCAAGCTGCTGTAGATGCTCAGTATAGCTCATATCAGGTAGGAGTAGCCGCGTGGCACGCCGTTTTCATGAGGCAGCACTTCACTTGCGATAGTAACTTCTAGTTTTATTCATGATTTCGCCTAGATGAAAACTACCATGTGAACACAAGACAGACTTCGTCTCGCTTACCGGGATTATATGAACACCCCCTAAGTACTTATAATTTTCCTCTACATCTGTGATAATTCGTTGCCAATCATGTACACTAATAAACCGAATAAACCTTTTGGCAACCGAGGCAGAAAATCGGCATGACTTTACATTTGACACATATGGAGGGGGCGATTACATGGACCGGGCTGGCCTGGTTAACCGGGCTAGCTCGCCTTATATATAAAACGCATGTTGTTTTAACATTTCGATTACATGGCAAGCGGGCTAGACCGGTTTGCCGGGATCCCGGTTGTCGCAACTGGGCTAGCCCAGTTAACCGGGATGAAAATGTCCATGTAATCGTTTTCATCCCGGCAAACTGGGCTGAAAAACTGTTGAACTCGCTTCGATACGCGTTCGTTTGCTTGACTGTGTGAATAAATAGTGCTGAAAGGAACTGAAATAGAACATCAACGTTGTTTGTGTGTTTCGTGATCAAAGCGAAGATTTAATAATTTAATTAGTCCTCGTGAAGACGCTTTCTTCGGTTAGCTAAGACTTTAACTGAATCTTTTTATTAACGATGGGCTTAGCTACAAAATAAATAATAGACTAATTAGTGTAAAACTGAAGTAAAACTAACGTAACTTTGCCCTTATTTTCTTGATAATTGTGAATTTCGGCCTGAAATCATCCCGGCTTACTGGGTAGCCCGCTCCATGTAATCGTTTCGTAAACTCATCCCGGTTAACCGGGCTAGCGCTCGGTTAACCGGGCCAGCCCGGCCCATGTAATCGCCCCCTAAGCCTGTTTCCATGACGATGTCTTAACAGTTGCCGAACTGAAGCGGATTTCATTTGTCATAACAAAAGAAACACGTTGCTACGCTACGATTCCACGACTGTTAAGACACCGTCGCGACCATATGGAAACAGGCTTTAATAAAGTCGAGTGACCAAATGTGGAGAATTGAGTTCACTGTTTGAATAGGAAAGCGAAAAGTTGGCGAACTGCCGAAATTATTTGGAACAATTAAAATACTGACGTTTAGAGCAGAGCCCTTCATTAGACTAAAATGTTTCAGATATTCAGCATATAATGATTACAGCGTGTTTTAAAGTGCGTAGACTTTGTATTATAAATAAGCAAGGGTATTAAGCAATAAAGTAAAACAAACAAACAAGTTTATTGTAAATAATGTGGCAATGAAACAACTTTTCACTCGTATAGAAAAATTGCAATTAACGGCTGCAGCCCGCGTGTATGCTGTGGAGTGTGGGCAAATATAAACTGGTACTGATATATGTCATACGTCATACTCTACCGGCATTGTAATGTTGACAACTAAAACAGGTTTAATTATAATTAATTTTTTTTACCAAAGTAGGTACTGCAGCGTTCCTTTGATGTATTCTCCTTTTTCCTTTGTTTGTTTATAGAACTGCGTGTGAGGTTTCCCCGACATTTTTAAAATACACTGGAAAGTAAAATTCTTCTTTAACTTCGCCTGTTTATTTCATTGGTAGGATCGACGTCTCTTCGCGAGAATCGTCAGTGAAATTAACGAAAATACTCAAAAGAATATTCTATATTCGTGAATATTCCTCGCTCCTGTTTGGGATGCTTCATCTGCAACTGGCCGTTTTTGGTTTAGTTCTAGTTTTTCAGGGCCACGATGCAGTTCAAAATAAAGAAGAATTAGAATGTGTCAAATACTGCTCTGAGAAGGTATGAACGTGTACATGTTTTTGCTTCAGTCGATAACATACAGGTTTAATTTGCTTAAAGTTAAATTTACATCAACTCGTAGATTAGTATATGCATATACAAGATAGACTGCTCACAAAAGTTATTTTTGAAAAATTCAAGATACTAAAGCTTTTTAAGCCGTGTATAGTGTGCGATAGACTTGAGTAGTGATACCCCCCCATCGGGAGACCAAAGGGATGCCGCCTCATTAAATATTCAATTTTTAATTATTCATTCTCAGGCTCCTTTAGGATCCTCTAACCCTAATCTCATTACGTCATTGTGTCTCAGGCTCCTTTGGGACCTCCAAACCCTAACCTCATTACGTCATTATTGCTCAGGTTCCTTTGGGACTTCCCAACCCTAACTTCCCCCCTAAACCCTAGCTGTTACTCAACCCCCTGGTTTCCACTACGTCATAATCGACTTATTACTTATGCATCGTCATCGTTAGCTTTTATTCCAACCCCCCGGTATTCACTACACGTCATAACCGATAGCTCTCCGACTGATTTCCGAAGTTCTGGGTTACGTCATTATCAAAAGGCATTCGACTTATATTCCTTATAAGTAATAGTAATTACCTTTTCATTTATACACTTTATCCTACTACCAGTTAACACTTGTGGGACATGTAAGCATACAGAGCATGCGTGCAATAAACTCAAGACAAAATAGAGGTTCTTTACAAGGAACTAAAGAGAAATTAGTAGACACACTTTATATTTTTATCCTAAATCTTGTCTAGAGGAATATAGTGGGTTTCGAACATTCTAAATGACTGAATCTGGTGAGATAACTTAACTCGAATATTATCTGAATAAGCTATGAATATTATATGTAGGGTTAGAACCTAACAGAATAAATCATCTTAGAATCATACCTAACTAAACCCTCGTTTATAAGTAAAGGAAGATAGAATGAGGAATCATTTCGAGAAGCTGAACTTAGGATACGTACGAATCAATCCGAAAAGCCGTGAGCTCAGAAAAAACATATTGGCACATAGCAATGAAAAGCTTATATATGGATATTATATTAGATATTTGGTTCGCTTTTGAATATTATATTAGATATTTGGTTCGCTTTTGTGATGTTTATACGTATAGGAACCGTATGCAGTTAAAAAGAGTCGCCTTGAAGGGTAGCGAATCGTTATTGTAAACTTATAAGAACATTATTCGATAACATCGTTGACCAGGTACTTTGAAAAATTACAGAGCTTGGTTAAATAATTCGTCGCTATGATTTAGTATGTTATAAGATTCTCGCACGTGCAGAACACAGAAGGGAAAAGTCATTAAAGCTACTAATGGCTAAAACATAGCCAGATTTGCATATAAGTAGAATATTTAATTCATTTTAGGGGATGTCATGAGTTGTGTGTGGATAATAAGGGGTATTAACGTGTGGGCATGTTCAGGCCAAAAGATGATTAGCGGGGGCGTTACCATGGAGAATGTACAGCCTCGCGTCGCCTCATAAGACAGAATTCAAAGTACTCAGTTTAAAATATTTATTTAGGCTTTGGTTTAAACTTACACATATCAAAACAAATTACCGTTACATATAAATAGTTCACACCGAGCATCTAGTAAGGTCTGCTTCTTAGATTATATTTAGGTGTTTTTATTTTAAAAGTAGAATGATAATCTTTCTTGTCTTCTGATGATAATTGGGACACATCTTCTTTTGTCATGGGTAAATATTTTGATCTAGTCATCAATAGATGATGTTCATACTCTTCTCTATCATCCGGAATCATCTTTGCCATGTCTTTCTCTGTCGGGTCGCCCAAACTTTCCCAGTTATGAAAGAAATTATGCTTAAGCGTCGGTTGTTCAACGGTAGGAGGCGGTGTTAGGAAATAGGTTTTAGGTGTAGCAGGGAAACCCCACGGAAGATCGTCAGTTTCTTGCTTTATCTCCGGTGTCAAATTTGGTGTATTTTTCCGAGGCTGAGTTTGAGGATTATCTATTTTTTTATTTCGGTTCAAAATTATTTTCGTTAACTCCATCGGTAATATAAGCCTTGGGACATGCAGTACAGAAACCAATTGAATGTGAAAAAGATAAGGGAGATCCTAAGTTACATAATTTACATAGATTGTTATCCTGATAGAAATCTTTCCATGAACATTTAGGACACTGCAGTAAATATACAACATGTACAATACTTTGACAGTGTTCACATTCTCCAGTAAGTTCTTCATTTCTCTCCGAGTCCTCTCCACTCCAATGCTCCTCGTCCGACTCTTCCTGTTTTTCGGAGTCAGTTTCTTCGTCTTCGTCTTCGCTTTCGGATTCCGGCCCTTGATGTTCATGACGTGCCAGCATGGTCAAAACTTGAACATTTTCAATGAGACTTTTATCAATTTTCAAATTTGCTAGTCCTTTAATAAAAATATGGGGGTTTGGGGGTATCCCAGGGGTGTTTAGGGTTACCCCCGAGGGTGTTTCGTGTTACCCCCGGGGGTGTTTGGTGTTATCCCAGGGTGTTTGGGGTACCGCGGGGTGTGATGGGGTTACCCCAGGGGTGTTTGGGAGTACCACGATGGTGTTTGGGGTATCGCGGGGGTGTTTGGGGGTATCCCGGGGGTGTTTGGGAGTACCACGGGGGTGTTTGGGGTATCCCGGTGGTGTTTGGGAGTACCACGGTGGTGTTTGGGGGTATCCCGGGGGTGTTTGGGTATCCCGGGGGTGTTTGGGGGTTACCCGGGGGTGTTTGGGGTTACCCCAGGATGTTTGGGGTACCGTGGGGGTGTTTGGGGTATCCCCAGGGGTGATTGGGGTATCCCAGGGATGTTTGGGGGTTTCCCCATGGCTGATTGGGATATCCCATGGGGCTGGGGTATTTGGGGTACCCTAGGAGTGATTGGGGTTACCCCCAGGGGTGTTTGGGGTACCCCATGGGTGTTTGGGGGTTACCCCAGGGGTGAATGGGATTACCCCAGCGGTGTTTGGGTGTTTAGATCCCCTGCAGAAATTTAGTTAATTAATTTAATATTGCGCTTCCAAATAATAAACTCATTTGGTGTTTAGTACTCATCGTGTAAACATGTCACACGTTTGCAACAAATGTGGGAAAAGTCTATCGAGAAAAGAGCACCTTCTTCGTCATATTAAGAATGTCCACTCCGAGAGCGACGCCTCACAACCTATTCCTCTAGCCAACGTATCTACAGTCATGCAGCACCCGTTCACGTGTATTGTAGCCGGGTGCACCCAAAGTGGTAAAACAGTATGGGTGAAAACGCTTCTTGAAAACGCCAAAACTACGATTAATCCTCCTCCCGAACGTATCATTTGGTGCTATGGACAATGGCAGCCCATGTATCTTGAGATGATCAAAACAATACCAGGCATCGAATTCTACGACGGTATACCTTCCGACATTGACTCTGATAATTTTCTTGAAGTCTCTCAACGTAACCTGATCGTCCTCGATGATCTTATGGCTCAATCAGGGGGAGATAAACGTATTGCTAGTCTATTTACTAAAGGCAGTCATCACCGGAATTTGTCTATCATCTATATTGTTCAAAATATTTTCCATCAAGGCAAAGAAACCAGAAACATTAGCCTCAACGCACACTATATCTTACTCTTCAAGTCTCCGAGGGATAAACAGCAAATTTCTGTCTTGGCTAGACAGGTGAACCCAGGTCATGTTCAGGAATTTATGAAGAGCTACGAGAAAGCAACAAGCCGCCCTCATGGTTATCTTATGCTAGATCTAAAGCCTACAACGGATGACGATCATCGCCTCAAGACCAATGTTCTACCTCGAGAAAATAGCTTCAGCCTGCAGCAACAGCTGGGTAGTTTCATACAAAAGCAATCCTATCAACTACCTCCGATCGTTAATGCCATGTACAATACAGAACAAAAAATGCAAGATATTGTACAAGCTCCACAGTTAACAACAGAAGAAAAGAGCATACTCTACTCCAATCAGCTAGGACGTTTTCTAACGTTTCAAAACCAACTGCAGAGTCAGTCTCAACCTCTGACTAATCTTGAAACTCAGCCTCGGAAAAATACACCAAATTTGACACCGGAGATAAAGCAAGAAACTGACGATCTTCCGTGGGGTTTCCCTGCTACACCTAAAACCTATTTCCTAACACCGCCTCTCCTACCGTTGAACAACCGACGCTTAAGCATAATTTCTTTCATAACTGGGAAAGTTTGGGCGACCCGACAGAGAAAGACATGGCAAAGATGATTCCGGATGATAGAGAAGAGTATGAACATCATCTATTGATGACTAGATCAAAATATTTACCCATGACAAAAGAAGATGTGTCCCAATTATCATCAGAAGACAAGAAAGATTATCATTCTACTTTTAAAATAAAAACACCTAAATATAATCTAAGAAGCAGACCTTACTAGATGCTCGGTGTGAACTATTTATATGTAACGGTAATTTGTTTTGATATGTGTAAGTTTAAACCAAAGCCTAAATAAATATTTTAAACTGAGTACTTTGAATTCTGTCTTATGAGGCGACGCGAGGCTGTACATTCTCCATGGTAACGCCCCCGCTAATCATCTTTTGGCCTGAACATGCCCACACGTTAATACCCCTTATTATCCACACACAACTCATGACATCCCCTAAAATGAATTAAATATTCTACTTATATGCAAATCTGGCTATGTTTTAGCCATTAGTAGCTTTAATGACTTTTCCCTTCTGTGTTCTGCACGTGCGAGAACCTTATAACATACTAAATCATAGCGACGAATTATTTAACCAAGCTCTGTAATTTTTCAAAGTGCTTGGTCAACGATGTTGTCGAATAATGTTCTTCTAAGTGTACAATAACGATTCGCTACCCTTCAAGGCGACTCTTTTTAACTTCATACGGTTCCTATACGTATAAACATCACAAAAGCGACACAAATATCTAATATAATATTCAAAAACGAACCAAATATCTAATATAATATTCATATATAAGCTTTTCATTGCTATGTGCCAATATGTTTTTTCTGAGCTCACGGCTTTTCGGATTGATTCGTACGTATCCTAAGTTCAGCTTCTCGAAATGATTCCTCATTCTATCTTCCTTTACTTATAAACGAGGGTTTAGTTAGGTATGATTCTAAGATGATTTATTCTGTTAGGTTCTAACCCTACATATAATATTCATAGCTTATTCAGATAATATTCGAGTTAAGTTATCTCACCAGATTCAGTCATTTAGAATGTTCGAAACCCACTATATTCCTCTAGACAAGATTTAGGATAAAAATATAAAGTGTGTCTACTAATTTCTCTTTAGTTCCTTGTAAAGAACCTCTATTTTGTCTTGAGTTTATTGCACGCATGCTCTGTATGCTTACATGTCCCACAAGTGTTAACTGGTAGTAGGATAAAGTGTATAAATGAAAAGGTAATTACTATTACTTATAAGGAATATAAGTCGAATGCCTTTTGATAATGACGTAACCCAGAACTTCGGAAATCAGTCGGAGAGCTATCGGTTATGACGTGTAGTGAATACCGGGGGGTTGGAATAAAAGCTAACGATGACGATGCATAAGTAATAAGTCGATTATGACGTAGTGAAAACCAGGGGGTTGAGTAACAGCTAGGGTTTAGGGGGGAAGTTAGGGTTGGGAAGTCCCAAAGGAACCTGAGAAATAATGACGTAATGAGGTTAGGGTTTGGAGGTCCCAAAGGAGCCTGAGACACAATGACGTAATGAGATTAGGGTTAGAGGATCCTAAAGGAGCCTGAGAATGAATAATTAAAAATTGAATATTTAATGAGGCGGCATCCCTTTGGTCTCCCGATGGGGGGGTATCACTACTGACTTGCCGTCTAAGTTTCTTTCTAAAAAACAAGGGGAAAAGCAGCGTGTATCAGCCTCTCTATTGGTCTCTCTTCCGGCAGATGCCTCTCATGCGCCGCAGCCTGTCCAGCTCGCGTAGTTAGTTGACGTTTGTCTATGAAAAGGCTCAAACCAGACAAATTAATAAAAATGTCCAACAAAATTTAAACAATATACTCGTTGCTAATAAACAGGTACAAGACACATGAACGTAGTTTGCATGCATGTGATCTGTCGAAGTGCCACTGCCGTACAGTGAAATAAACTCATCACCATTAACATATAAATGTTTCGTGACACACGAGCTTGTTAGATATTTACATATAGAGGTAGTAAAGAAAAGGAGCCTCGCTATGACAGACTGATGCTGTCTGCCTGAATATCACTCTCATTGCGTGCCACGGAGTCTATATCGAACAGATGCTGCATTTTGTCAAGAGAATAGAATTTTGGGAAGAAACTCTTGTGTTTTTTATTGGTTAATTGTCATTGGGATCTTGAACATGAATACTTTAGTTTGGTGCAGGTGGACTAACCAATAGAAGTTACGTGATGAGTTAAAAGAGTTATTTTTCGTGGCGACGTAGGAGTTTTAAAACTTAATTTTCACTGCTACACTTTTAATATCTTCCTTTGACTAACGCCTGGTTATTGTACTCTGGCTATCGCCATGCAGACGTACTATTTTACTCTGGCTAGCGCCAGACGAATTTACTCACCAAAGGGGGAATTCTAGCTAGCAGCGAACGAGTTATAGGAGCCCCGTTATAGTCCCATCTAAATGAACTCTTTCGCTGTTACAGTCGACTTTAGTTACAGTAAAAACCCGCTAACAAGAACCTTCCACTATATAAGAACCTCAGGCTGAAATTAAGAATTTATATATATAAGAATATATAAGAATATAAGAACCTATCCCAGGCTGATTTCGTAATTAAAATGCAGGTACTTGTTAGTGGGATTTTACTGCATTTTACTCTGGCTAACGCCAGCCTATTTTAGTCTGGCTAACACCAGCCTATTTTGGTTTGACTAACACCAGACGGTTTTAACATAACATAACATTGTTTAATCATGATGCAGAAAAGAAAAAATACAAAAATACATCACGACAGGAAGTAAAGAGGTTAGCCCTATAGAAAACTCCCTAAATAAATAAGTAAGATAAATAGAATAGAAACAAAAAATCGAGAAAAAATAAATAAATTATCTAGATGCCTAAATGAAATTTAAGCCTACTTTTAAAAATGTTGAAGCTTTCCGCCTCTACAACAGACGATGGTAAATTGTTCCATTTAAGTATAACCCTAACAAAAAATGAAAATTTGTAACAGTTTACTCTAGCAAGCTTAGTGTATAGTTTATATTTATGGTTTGATCGTGTGGTGGATAGTTTTGTGAACTCGAAGAAATCCTCAAAACGTAAATGACTTAATCCAAATACTATTTTATAACACTCAATGAGAGTGAAGTAATCTCGTCGCACTGACAAAGTTGGCCATTGCAGTATCTTACAGCGGTCTTCATAATACATATCGCCTCTGCGTTGGTTTAGAGCCATTCGAGATGCTCTTCTCTTCATTAAGAGTTAATAACGCCGATGTTTCCAGGTAAGGTTTGTGTGAATAGATGTTTTTATAGATGTCTCGATCATTTTCATGGCTGGATCCAGCCTAGTCCCAAGCTCTCTCTCTCCCTCTCTCTTCGCTGTTTCAATATTTACTACCATGGGCGTCTATGCCCGAGCGCTGCGAGAGAGCCTAGCATATTTCAGTAAAATGTTCCTGATTTTGAAAAAGTGGGCTCCCTTATTTTAAAAAAGTGGGCCCTGGTCACCAGGCCCCATCCTGCTCGTAAAAGAACGGAATATATTTTCACAACGGTTGAAAAACCAGGTGAGTAATTTTGATTTGTTTTATTACTTGTTCCAACCTACTGTTAATAAGAACCTGTTTGACCTCGATCTGTGATTAAATCAAGCTTATTGGCTGTGTCTTAATTAATGGATAATTCGTGTTTGCAGAATGTTGTGATTTTGTTGTATTTCGCATTGTGTAATGTCGTGTGTATTTAAGATTGAATCGTTAACAATGGGAAGTTATTTCAACGAATATTTTTATGAAGTACAGAAAATAATGAAGCTGATGAACTCATTAAACTTTAGGTGAACTCCTGGACGACGAAGAACGAATTTACTGACTTATCGGCGGGTTTAATCAAAGCCTTTATTTTAGAAGTTCTTAGTTGTTCAAACGTGCATGTTTAAAACTTACATATGGTTTACTATTTCTTTCCCACTGAAGGAATGTCAAGCGCAAAACAATTGTGTTTTAATCTTGTGAAGTGTAAATACTGCCATCTTGAAAATACTGAAATCTGCTAGGCGTTCTATAGAGCACCTTGAGTGGTGACGTCAGACCCAGGTACCAGTCTCATATACGCGTGTGCTTCAGAACGACTGGAATAGGCTGGGCTGGATCTACCCGCGTCGTTGAAAAAACCCAGGACGAAGCCGTTGGAAGCGACAGAGAAGATATCGCTATACGAGCTGCGGGTTTGGTTTAAGTATTTATCGGAAACCAAAAACACGAGCGAGAAAATCAAAGATGTCGAAGCGAACAAGAAAAGGCGTCTTCATAAAAAAATAGGTTACTGTCGTGAGCATGATAGAAGAGACAAACAACTGGTTGAAATGTTCAAGGATCCATCAGCGAAACAAAAAAGATTTGAAAGGAAACTCCAAGATGTCCAAAAAGAGGAAAGGCACACAACAGTATGTTTGAAAACGAAACGGCAGAATTTGTCAAACACTTTTTGACTCACGGATGCTGCGTAGCAGCATTGTGGGCACTGCTCTTTGTGGGCACTTGCTGCTTTTCGATCTGGATGTGCATAAGGTGAGCAATATCTGATTGAAGATTTGTCTTTTTTGTTTTATTTGTCTTACCATTGGTATACAGACTCATTATAGCTTCGATACTGATTAGCGTGTTTTCAGTACGCTTCATTTGTTTCTGTTTTTTTCCGTTTCAAAGCCTTCAAATCGTTTCAATCGAAATCGTTTCAATCCGTTTCAAGTGGTTTCAATCGATTATAAAAACGTTGCTTTGTATTTCATTATTAATAGTGAACAGAGAAAACAAAGACTTTATATTCGTGTATTTAAGTAAGTTTATATTCGTGTATTTCTTTAAATCATAGTAAGCTTAGCACTATGTCTATAACTCGAAACTGGTAACATGGTTTGTCTTTTCAATTAACCGATGGTTTGTTGTACTTTTATCCTATCTCTGGAGAATCACAGCGTTCTTTATGTTCTTAACTTCAAGTACCACTTGTTTTCAAACGCGTTTGCACTTTTCCAAAACCGCTTGCTAATCCATCGAAGCTGTACCAAATAAAAGGCGATGGCAATTGTCTTTTTAAAGCATTGTCTTATTTTATAACAGGTAGACAAACTTACCACACTGTTCTGAGGCATGCAAGCAATAGTGGTTCATATGAAATCTATCGAACCTTTTCTAAGACCACATATCAATAGTTCGGTAGATGATTATTTAGCCATGAGTAAGATGAGATGTAATGGTGTTTGGGGAACCGATATTGAAATATTATCAGCTGCATCTTTATTCAGTACTGATATTTATGTCTACACACAATTTGGTGATAAATACAAATGGTCTAAATTTTATGGGTATTTACATCCAGAATACAAATGGAATACATTATATGATGTAGTACTTGATGTTACCCAAGGAAACAGGGTCCCAAATAATCCCAAATTAATGATCCATGAACATTTATACTAGTCAGTTGCAACAAAATCAGGATAATCAGAAAATAAAAGTGTCACAGGTTGAACAAATAAGCCCCAGCATGTTCACACTATCAGCTCGACTTCTTCCAAAGGTTTAAAACCCCGGTGGTGATGGAGATTGTTTTTAGGGCTGTTTCTCATCAATTATACTAGAAATACATAAACGCAACAACCCCTCGCCCGCTTTTACATGCTTTTTTGAAACACCCCCACCCACCCAAATACCCACCCACCCCCTGATTAAAATAAGCACTCTTGATTATATACAGCCAATATAAAAACAAACAGATATAAAAACAAATGATAATCCTCAAGTTAATTATATAATTTATGGATAAGATGACTAATAAAACTGATTTAATGAAGTCGAACATACCAATTTCATTATTAAATTCTGGTTGTAAAAAGTATATTGTTTTTAGGAGGTTTCAAAAGGGATTATTTTTAGCAAGCCTTTAAATGGCTTCCCTATGCATACATGTTTTGCAAAGGCAGAATTAAAAAATTACATTTATAATAGAGTCTGAGATAAAACAATTCAGTAGAATCGGATTCCTGAAAGAAGTATTAAACAGACCACGTTTTAGTCGAAAATTTGGAAATATAGCCAAGAAAATCGACAAAGCCCATGAGTATTTTTAATAATAAAAAGTGCATGCAAAGTCAATGAAAAACATCACGTCTACATAAGCCTAAGGTAGTGTTTTAAGTTAGCTTTAGTTAAGCTGACTTATGGTCTGAACGAGCAAAGGGAAAGCACGAAAAGGTGAAGCTGTACATTGTTTTAGGTAAGCGAAAACTTCAAAACAACATAACGACAAGGTCAAGGTATACTGAAACTGTATACCGTTCTTGGCGTTTACACAATATATAAATACTAAATAAATATAATTATTTATAATACTAAATAAATGCAAATCCCTTACCGTTAACTTTAAAATGATTTTGAGACCACTGAGTGACTAGATTTTGTTTACCATACGGCGTTTGGTTTCTTCAGGTTCTCTGGTTTCGCTTCAAGATATATTAAATCGGCTGTTTGTTTCTTAGCCCATCTCAATTGACTCTTTCCCTATCCTTTTCTTTGTTGTTCTCTTTTAAGTTTAAAGTAGAGCTTGAATAATTTAACAGGTACCAGTAGTGCTATCCGAACTGCGCAATTAAGTTGTGGATTTGATAATATATATATATATATATATATATATATATATATATATATATATATATATATATATATATATATATATATATAGTTCAATCTACAGACACGGTGTTTCGCTGTACAACAGCTCATCAGTGTAGCTTGCAACAATCTGAATGAATTCATCAATTACTTATACACATGCGATTGTCGGTGACAACCGCATGTGGGACAGCATCGGTGAAGTACATTCCGATAGCGTGAAGTGCGCATGGGCCCAGAGTGCTCAAACTTCCACAAGGGTATATATATATATATATATATATATATATATATGTATATATAAACAGGTTTCAGAATTACTTTCAGCTTTTCATCTCACGTGTAAAGTGGACTCGACGCATGTCGAGATTAGCACCCTCACCGGGCTCCGGTACTTCGGCCCTACGCCCGGGCTCGGGGATCAAGATCCTAACTATCACCAATATGTGCGCTCAGCAGCTGTACATTATATTGAAGTTCACCCAGAACAGTTTATTGAAAGTATTACTGATGCATCATGGTCTATGTATATCAATAATATGTCAATGTGTGGCACATGGGCTGATGCAATTATTGTTCAGGCGCAGTTGCCCATGCTCTTAATTGTGTAATTCATTTTACTGAATCTGCAGTCAATTTTAATGAGACAACTACTGTTGATCCAGTTAATCTTGAGGAAATAAATACAACTATACATAATTATAGGTCATTTGGAAGAATTTCATTATGTTTCTACTGTACTGTGAGTGTTTCTACTGACAAACCTGAATATATTCAAACTGAAAACAATAACAAAGTTCCTAATTTACCCAAATATTGTGCTAATACAAAGGTTTTTGCCAAAATTTCCATCGTGTGAAACATTTCCAATGTAACACTCGGTTTGACTTCAGGTTTCATTCTGGATTAACACTCAATCCAGATCCATGTTATCAACCCCTTACTTTATATTAAACTGTTGTCTCACATCCTATTTCTATTAGCCTGCACTGCAGGCATGAGCCTGCCATCTGTATTTCTATCCGTGAGTCGGCCTCAAGGGCCTTTGATTAACAACATTCGTAGAATTGCAAGATCGAACGGGGGCTAACCATCCTTACTTGCAGCCAGTGGCTGAATTGCGATCCGAAGGACGCAGATCAGCGTGGCCGTGTCGAGGCATATCAAATGCGCTAAAGGCAGCCGCCATATGACACAGTTCAGCTAGGCCACGGAATCACGGATCACAGCTAATTAAGATGTAGGTGTTCATTTTACGGAGGGAGGAGAACCAGAGAACCCGGTGAAAAACCCTCGGCTTACAGGAGAGATCAACTACAACTCTACTCACATAAGTTCCAAGTTCGACAATGCAAGTACTAACTAACCCCATCCAACCGGGATTAACTTTTGGTGCATGAGAGGCATCGAGCTAACAGCACACTCCACCAGTGCTCCCTAAGTGGATGAAGGATATCTGGACATTAAAACAACAATCCTGGGCAAAATTATGTGGCAAATTCCAGTTTTCCGTGTTTGGGGGAATTTCTACGTATAGTATTCCCAATAATTTTTGTCCAGAATTATAGCTTTATTTTTACCTCCGCCAGGCGATTATGTTTTTACCTTTGTTTATCTGTTTGTTTGTTTGCGAGTCTGTCTGTTACCAAGTATCTCACAAAATACCACACAGGACCAGGTTTTCGTGAAAGTTTGAATTTGGCTGAAATTTGGATAAGAAATTAATAAAAATCCGACCACAAGAAAAAATGCTTGATTGCGCTTATTATCCTTATTTTATGTTAACATTTTTGCATAATTTTAGTAGGAGTGCAATCACTAGCATTTTATTCATACACGTGTAAGCCTTGTGAGCCAGCCTAGTTGGCGATATGGCCTGTTTCCTTTTTAAACATCTCTATAATAACCCGTTGGTGGAGGTATATGCAGAGTGTGTACATTTTGTTAAGGTGTGCGAGTAAACAAACATTGTATGTAAATTTGCACACCTATATGCGTGTAAAATTACACGATGGCTTTCAGACTGCATACAGGAAGAGCCTTAACGAAGGGAAGAGACGAGCTGCGAAAGTGTTAGTCTTCCACAATTGCGGAAAAACTGATATGATTAGGGGAAGACCATTAGAAAAGTGATAGGGGGGGGGGCAAAAAATTCGTGCAAGGCAATTTCAACGGGGGGGATCTTGCATAAAGAAAACTCTAATTGCATCACGAGCAATTGACATACAAAAATCGTGCACGTTGAACCCCCCCCCCCCCTCCCATCCCATTAGAAAATGATCCTCCCCTTATTTGGCACGGAATTCTACCGGAAAAGGTTTATCTATGGTATACGCTATTTGAAACCAAAAGCAAGGAGTGAAACAGTCGCGTACGAAGAAGACAAAAATCCAATGCTAGTGAACACTTGTTGCTTGAAATGCAAGCTAAACACCTGGGTCATACCCATACCTGGTACTGTATAATATACAGTGTATATGTGTGCATATGTAAACTGCAAACGCCAAGGGCTTCAAACAAGGGAGTTGTTGCATAACATATATTTCTATAATTTTAAATATGCTTATAAATTCCAGTCTTGACTTGTAATTGTCATAGCCTTGGGTTTTTTAACATTGGCGATCATCCCGGTTGGGCTTAACCAACGATCGACATTTTTCAAGTCATTGTTAACTTTGAACTGTGCCGAAGTTAAATTAAAACGAGAATAATATGAGCTTCTGCATGTGTCGTAGATTTAATTCAAGTAGAATACTTGAAATAAAGAAATTGTTTAACTCTGATATTTTTTTAAACTGAGAAGGTAAGGAGAAACAGAGAAAAATTTGGGACAAAATTCAGAAATAAATTGGGATGAACAAAAATGCAGACCACAGCCAGGGTTTGAACCCAACCAGCTAGGCTACTGAAGTAAACATAGAAATGCTATCAAAATAATGGGGTTATATGTTTTACAATTCGTTATTCTCATGTTTACAAGTAACATGTAGCCTGACATTTATCATAGTCTATTGAGAAATGGTCTGTAAACTTGGCAGACGTTTTTGTTCTATCTAATCTCTAAGTTGGGGGTGTTTACATGGGGTCGGCCCGAACTTAGGCCGGACTGATTTCGGGTCGGTTGTAGTGTTTTTACTATAGATCGTTTTCATGAGTCCGGCCTGAGACGTGCTTCTGTGGCGGTCACGAGCTAGAAAACAATAGCCGGTTTCCCTTATTCATGAAGGTCGCAAAGACTTCTGGTACTTGTATTCAGCAAGACTGCTTTTTAATATGGCGTCCAACGTTCCCTCTGAGGAACCCAGCCTGTATTTCTGGCGTTAGTTCTACGGCGTTTACACTAGAGCAAAAGTATCCGGATTCACATTGTTTTTCATCCTCGTGGGAATAAAAAACAATGTGAATCCGGATGTTTTTGCTCTAGTGTAAACGTAGTCTCAGCTAAACTGGCCTCTGAGACGTCTTTGGGAAGAAATTCAGATTGTCTGACTCCGTCGTTGAAAGGAAATTCAACCCCCAAATCGGCGAATAATAATGGTGGTGGTATTACATGATGTGTTCCACATTGTTTCAACAATTCAGTTGGGAACAAAGAAGACAAATTTTTGTGTTTCTCAAATTTATGTTATTCCAAACGATCCTAACCTAAAGAAAAAGTGGTTAGCCGCGTGATTAGCCAGGAAAGTTTGGTCCCATCGTCTCCGCATCGAGTCTGTTCAACCCATTACGTTGGAGGTAGGAAAACATACATATATGTTATTTACCGGTTGGGATGTCCATATAGAAAAATATTTGCCCGAGGTCCCAAAAACGGCCCGAGGCTGAAGGCCGAGGGATATTTTTGAGACCAAGGGAAAATATTTTTCTATACGGACCGACCAAAAACGGTAAATAACATATTTATTTTTTTATCATAATTATGTTGCGTAATAGGAAGTTGCGTAATTGAAATAATTACGTGAAGAAGAAGAATTTCAAATGAGTCCAATCACTGCTGTAGAGAAAAGTTTTCTGACTGCCCCAACCGGGAATCGAACCAACGGTCTCTGGTTTAACCAGCGCTCTACCACTGAGCTATTGGGACTCCCGGCTGAGGCAGTCACGTCAGAAATATCCATATATTAAATATCGCACACATTACCGTAGCTCATCGGGGGATATCTAATCCACCTAAACGAAGAGTTAGGTATCTTTCTCCAGGAAGTTATAAGCATTCAGTTGTCCTTCAGCAGCGTATATATATATGAAGAAGAAGAATTTCAAATGAAGACGAATCACTGCTGTAGAGAATAGTTTTCTGACTCCCCCAACCGGGAATCGAATAGCTCAGTGGTAGAGCGCTGGTACGTTAAACCAGAGACCTTGCATGGGTTCGATTCCCGGTTGGGGCAGTCAGAAAACTTTTCTCTACAGCAGTGATTCGAAGGAAAACTGAATAAATTAATTATATTCACGTGATATTCAAGTCTGGGGTTGACACGAAGCTTGTAATAACCTTTTTCAGTTGTGGACGGTGAAACAGTCACGAAGTACGTGTGTTGTCAGTGTTTAGTTAACTAAGATTCTTCATCGTTTTTAGTCGCTTGTTGGTTTTATATGGCAGTTCGCCGCCTGTTCGCTTGGAAATGGAAGGTCGCTTTGAAAACATTATAAACATGGATACTCATGAAAGTGCATTATATTCTTCGAGTATCAGTATTTGTCTGAGTTTGGGACATTTTATTTCGTTTTCTCAACGTTGTTTTGTCGGGTCTGAGATATGGAAAACAGATGAAGTTTTCTGAAAAGGTTTACGTCCTTTTGTGGTATGTCATCTAAATTTGTATATATTTCAACGAGTGATTAGAAATACAGGGATGTTTTCGTTAAGCAATTTATAACTTGTATGTCAGGTTGACATGTCTTCGCTCGTTGATTTTTGTTTGTATAAACAGTTTTTCCTCCATTTCTTCCACAAATTTGTTGTTTTCACAATTGTCAGAAGCATTTCGATAACAAAATAACTCATTCATATCGTAATCACCTTTCGTCTGAATCTGTTTTCTCCAGTGTCAAGCGAAATAGTTATGAAAATCGATCAACAGTAAATTCTTAATTGCAAAAAAATATCACTTTCCGCCCGTGGTCAGATATCGTAAAAAACTGCCCGCTCACGCAGCCAATCAAATTGCAGCATTACCTAGGATTCCGCCCGCTCACGATTGATAAAAAAATTAATGAACAATATCCCAACCAAGTCAATACCCCTATATAACTGACATAGGGCCATTACATACACATTGAAAAAAAATAATTATGATTTATTTTAAGTGTTGGTTTTTCATCAGTAAGCTTCATATAGAAGGTTTTATCTGCCTGAACATGCCTCCACAATGATCAAGTCCTTCTTTGAAAATCAAGGGTATTTTATTTCAATTGCATACCATTCCCTATTTAATAAACTAAATCCATCAGGACTGCAACCTATTTGGTCATTGTGGGTTGATAACGAGCCCACAATAATAACGTTTAGCACTAACACCTTCATTTTCTATCCCCCAACGACAAGCTGAATTTGATATTTGTTTTCCTTGAAGTGTTTTTTTTTCAAATACTGTTTGGAAAATTAAGATGTCCACCTTTCTTTTGATCACTGAGCCAAAATTAGAAGCAGTGAGTCTTTTTCGTCTTTCCATGAACCATTCCTTATTGGCCGATTGTCCCATAGTTGCCTTTTCAATTTTCTTCACATCTTCCTTTGATACATGAAGAACATCAGTTATACATTTTTGACATGGTTCATCAACATGTTGCCACTCAATTTCTTGTGCAAAGCTATCAAAAATCTATTGTCAACTTGGGTCAACTGAGATTAAGCTCTCTTAAAAATTTACTGGAGTTGTATAAATGAAGTTGGAAATATTGTACAGGGCATGAAATCTCTGTCACACAGTAATGAACCAAGAACAGTATTAGAATCGGTTAAACTATCTTTTAATTGCTTTATCCTTTCAGCAGTTACGTCCCTTGCTGTAGCCGGGGTAGCACAGTAACCATCTCTCGATGCAGACTAAATAGATCTTTTCCTAATTGAAATTGTCCCTTTCAAAGTTGGCCTTTTCAAATTTCATTTCAGTAAATAATAATGGACCCTCTGTAGTAGCATTTTTCGGAACATATTCCATTGCTGTAAAACGTCAGTACAGCTTTTGTCATCAGGGACAGTGTTTAAACCAAGTTCCGCAAAGTCGTGTATTTGGAACAGAGTAGCTGCAACATGTTTACAACAACTTCCAGCACCAGCCTTACAAGAGCAATTAGCTTTTACAACCTTACCATCCGTTTGGGAGAGATGAACATAGACGCTGTAAGATTGTTTTTTCATGGAGACAGGGTTTGGACATTCGGTTTGACACGAAGATTTTTAATATATTTCACTTTAAACAAACGATATCCCAATTTATTGTGGAGATCGATGAGCGCCTGCGGGACGATGATCGGGCATTGTCTTTGAATTTTCCGCCAAATGCTCGTGAATAAACGCGTATTGGAAGGCAGGAAGATCGAGAAGAGATCTAGTCCAAACACACGGCATCGCACCATTTTCAGGCTCCCTGATGGAAGCAGTTCCTCCGACATTTATACGGTTCGGACAAACGTTTTCCACATCAAATGAACCTCCTAAAGGCGTCTCAGAGGCCAAACTCGTGCAAGAGTTCTGGAAAGAACTGGAGTTCAGCTCAGACGCCGTAGAAATAACTCCAAAAATTCAGGGTTCCTCAGAGTTACATTCACATGGCGTTATTAGAAGGAATCACTCCGGCTTCTGATTGGTCGATAAATTTAGCACTTCTGTTGTCACTGATATTTATATATATATATATATATTCTTCAGGTAACTGTGAGAGTTCATTTATCTTGCAAAGTTCGTCATGGTGCGAAGGAGGCCTGGTGGCATCTCACTTTTTTCTTTACGCGGCAAATGTTTGAAATGCATGGTGACCCTGTTCTGATGGTGATATTTTGAGACAAGTTCCGATCTTTTATTTAAAATTTTGTTCTTATCAGCTTTCATAATGCACAGCTACTCTTCCAAGCATAAGTATATATATATATATATATATGGCGCTGCTCGTCTGAGTATTGACCAGTTGATGATGAATGCGCGTCCTTGCTTCTTTAGATCCCAGACATATTTGGATAGTTCAGTTTCTTTTAGGTATTTCTCGTTATTAAAGGATTTAGCGTGGTTTCGGTAGCGCTCTTTCAATGTAATACCCGTCATACCAATGTAATGCATCGTTTTACCGTTGCCAGTCGAAGTCACATCGGTCTTTTGGCAATTGCATTCGTTTTTGGTTTCGTTGGATGGCTTCGTTTTGGAAAGGACCCGAAAGTTGTGCTTGCTGATGGCGCTTCTCATGTTGTCGGTATATATTGTAGGTTAGCGTTGAAGTGGCTGCCTTTAAGACGGCATCATCGTAAATTGCCGTTTCGCGGAGTCGAAGGCTGTACGGTCGGATGAAATTGAAGAAATTCGTTTGCTGATCGATAGAGGGAGGCGTTTTAGAACTGATGGTTGGTGGTTGGAATGGAAACTGATGTATTGAGGCTGGTCATTTGGTTTTCTGTAGGGTTGATAGGTTCCTGTCTGTAGGTCAAACGTGACGTCTAGAAAGTTTACAGTTAAATTGTTGGAAAATTGCGTTTAAATTCTTTCTAGCTTTATTGTCTGCTAATCTGCCGGTACAGTTCTTCAGTAGTGCAAGTCCGTCGTCTCTATATAGCCCAACGTTGTCTTTGCCGAATTTCTTCGCTATCTCGTTTAGAATGAACAAACGTATCAGCTCGCATACTTCCGCGCCGTCGAAAATTCCCATGGTGACATCAAACATACCATGGCTGTTTCAGTTCTTGATCCATGGTCTGTCTTCGCTAAACAGAATTGATTTCCGTACGGTGCTTTACGATCGTGATATGCTGGTCTGGAATTGGTGTTACTTTTTGGCCCAAGCGATGGCGAGGTCTAGTAGGTCTTCGGAGATTGAGGGGTA
The DNA here is from genome assembly GCA_035771165.1 of Paragorgia papillata. Lineage (NCBI taxonomy): Eukaryota > Metazoa > Cnidaria > Anthozoa > Scleralcyonacea > Coralliidae > Paragorgia > Paragorgia papillata. The sequence continues at coordinate 4,233,932 of JAWNZC010000011.1, read as the reverse complement.
AAAATCGACGATGTCGAAGGATAGGAAAGTATGCTTGTTTCTCTCGTCGATATCTTTGAACCAGTTGATAACTTCGTGAGAACTTCTCCACTGGTTTACGTTGGATGACGATCTGATAGCTGTGTTGACTTGGTCTAGGATGATTTTGCTGATCTTTCCTAACTCGCATTTAGCTGGGTTGATTAGTCGGCATATCGCGTTGTTCTGAAAATTCTCTTTGCGGTCTTTCAGGGAAACGAACGCGTTGAGCTTTGCCCGCATTGATTCAATTCGTTCACTGATAGACAGTCCGGTCGCGATATCTTTCAGTTCGTTATTGATTTCGTTGATGATTTCATTGTTGCTGATCGAGTTTGTAGGATTTGGTGATGTTGTCCTTTAGTAACTTCCTGTATGTTTCCGGAGCGGTTTCGTGTATATTTCTTGTCTTGTCGGCAAAAATTAGGACGTTTGGTAATGAGTGTATTTTCCTAATGCCGTTTGATAATTTAAACGCAGCCACTTCAACGCTAACCTACAATACCACCCCGACGAACCAATTGCATCCACTCGAGGCGAAGCCCAGTGCCTGTATCCCGATACACAACGGACACGAATTCTGTAAATCACTTCTAAAAGTTCATTGGCGTAGTAATTTTTCTAAAAAATCTAAAAAAAAATTCTATTTTTCTATAGACCCTCATTAAGGTGGCTCCATACAGTTCCTTGAAAAGTGGCAAACACGTTCTAACTCAAAAATCTTTTACATTGATTATTTGTTAAAAAAATGGAACAAACTGACTTGAATAGAACAGCATTTTGAGAATCAGAAATTGTAACGAAAAAGTGCGCAACTGTGGTTGCTATGGCAACAATGACGTTACAAAATGGCTGCTATAATTTGCGTTTAAACTAATTTAATTTGCAAAAAAGCTTGGTGACACCCATTTTTTTTATTTTAATAAAAGTTTTCTTCTATTATGAGTTATCATTAGGCCAATTCTAAAAAAATTCTGTACATCCAAATAATCACGTTTTTTTTATTTGAAAAATTTTAGATCTACAGAATTTTATTTTAATTTGGCCTATTGACTACTCCTGCTAAAAGAAAACTTTTAATAAACATTTTTTTGCGGATTAAACTAGTTTAAACGTAAATTAGCAGTCATTTTGAAACGTCATTGTTGCCACCGGTTACGCACTTTTTCGTTGTCAAAATGCTGTTCTATAAACTAATCTTATTTATACTGGATAGCTCTATCAGTTAATAGATAACTGTTCTCCCTAGAGGTCCAGTAAGGGCCATCCCTCATTGGTCCAGTGTTTCTACAGGAGGAAACCGGAGTACCCGGAGGAAACCTGCGATGTTTGGTAGAGTCAAATACAAGACATTTAGTTTCATTCTTCTAACAAAATATCAATGTACAAGATTTTGGGTCTGAAACGAGTTTTTTTTTTCCAAGAAACTGCATGGAGCCTCCTTAAACATGGATTTTCTCTTTGTTTTCCTCATTAATTATTAATGACTTTTAGAATATACTTTTCTAAAACTCATTAATAATTCATGTGGAAAACACAAAGAAAATCCACGTTTAATGATCCTGTTGATTTACATAGCTTAGCTTTGATTTTCTCGACTTAGATAACGTTTCTTTAAGAAAAATTACTACGCCAATGAACTTACCAAATTGATCGTTTTAGAAGTAATTTACAGAAGTCGTGTCCATTCTGTATCGGGATCAGGCACTCGGCTTCGCCTCGTGTCTGTATACCCGGATACAGAACGGCCACTCATTCTGTAACAAGACGCCTGCTCAGGCGTTCACTCGGGCTACTGATTTCTGAAAGCTATCCTGTGCGTATACTCTAACAAGACCATATGGCAATGGCAATGGCAATGCATAATTGCATAGATTTTGACAAATAGAATCTATGGTATTTAGGTCTTACATGAACTGCAGCGTACCGCTGTACCAGGAAGCGCCGAAGGTTTGCTAATGTAGTATAAATGTAAACAACAAGGCCGTTTTTCTGAAAATTAAACAACGGATCTAATATATTTATAGTAGAAAAACTGTCGGATTCGGCAGATTCAAGCGATCATTTTGATATATAATATATTTAAATTCGGACAAACAGAAAATATCATGTTTTGAAACACGTTTCCAAATGTAATACGACACGGACATGCACCTACACGATATCTAGACATGCACTGAACAGTTCAACATATTGATATCTTGCCGCTCTATTCGGTTATTATACTTGCATTTTGTAGTTGTTGGACCATAGTCCCTAGAAATAAGTTGTCTGGAAACGCAGCCAAAGTCTTCGTTCTAGGTTTTTGTCCACGTTTGTGCACCTTATTTAACGCTTGCGAACACATTGTATTTTTGGTACAATGAAGCAATCAACCAATAGCAGCGTTGCTTTATAAATTGCTGTAAATAGAGATACAAAGTTCGTTATTTTGTTGAACGTCAATCACTCATCGACACTTAGAGAATTAGATTTAAATTAGAGAACTCCAAATATTCAAGGTATCTGTTTTGTTTGTATATAGATAACAAATATGTCATGGTGATTTCCGTGTTATAATCTTTGTAAAAATTGTTGAACTGATCAGTTGTAATGTGTGAATAAACAAAAAAGGACAAAATTTTCGAGTACGTTTGTAATATAAATATTAATGAACGTAAAACAAAAGATTGTGTACCTTATTTGCCAACCTCAACCTAAATTGTAGCTCATTGTTAACCGCTATGATGTTCGCCGCGTCTACAGACAATATAATTCTAGGGCCAACCTGTTTCGAAATAGCTCGTCATCTTTTACGTACTAGGTCTACCGCGATCGGCGTCCACGTGTGCAGTTGTAAACATTACGCAAGCCTTTGTAAGCATATTTATGAAGAAGATAATTGTCGTCAGCCGCATTACTGATCAACTATAACTCGGTCACTTGCAAAATATCCCAACACCGTTCCAGATCAAGATTCGAAAACACTTCATCCAAAGGTAAAGCTATTCAAACAAGACTCCTGGGTCAGGCGTTCACTCGGGCTACTGGCAAAATGCGGAGGTCTCCTCAGCAGAGACTCTAACCGCGCGAGCAAAGGCGGGAGTGGGCCGAGGAAGATCAGATCAAAGGCTGAATGTGCTGCATACTTCACAGTGCAGGTGAAGATATTTACGATCAACGATCAGTTATCAGCCACATCCGGTCGCTGTTTAACTATAAAGTCAGTCAGTCTATTTCGAAATCTACCAAAAATGTACAAGAAAATCTTCATTAAAAGGCAAAGCTCTTCCACTTTTTGTCCAACTCCAAAAGCAAATTAAAGGAGCAAAGAACTTACAACATGCCTCACAGCACGGCTAACAACTGACCGGAAGTACGAATAGTAGCGGAAGTAAAAAGTTCAAAAATAGAAAATCGTGATCATGACACCAAAAAAAAACCCCAAAACGAGCCGAAACCTAGACTCGGGCTACCACAGGTAGCAACAGTAACAAGGAGCAAGCCGTTACTAGATATACTTTGGCCCTTTCTTAACTGATGTCAACACGGTATTTTTTAGCGTCTGTAATATATAATAAACTCACCTATTCTGTCTTCATGGGCAAACTTTGTCAGCGACATTACTGACAACTACTGATCAATTCATCAATACCATCGGAAAACACCTCAACCAAACTCGATCAAAGGCAAAGCGCTGTCGAAAAGAAAGAACTCGAACGGAAAAATCGAAACCATGCCTTCAGTTTCGCAAGGCCTGACGGGATGATGCAATAATGCCATTTTGTGGAACTACTTTTACACAAACTCGTTCAAAGGATAGACCTTTGCTAATCAAGCCCATCTTGGATTTGGCATTTAATGCCACTTGTCTTGTCTACCGACATCTGTGACGTATATTGCTGATACCAAACTCTTTTTTATAGCGCTTAAATTTTGAGATCCTTTCATCATTCGATTAGCTAATGAATCGTTTTCCCATTTATCAGGAAATTCACAAGGGAAATATTAACAATATATTCGAAATCACAAAATTTGCGGGGGCGAATGAAAGGATGTTTAAGCCAGTAAGAATGTTAATGAGGAAATACCTAAACTCCACCCTGATATTCAATACCTGCACTTGTCAGTATACACATAACATTATATTATGCATTGCTCGGCTTACATTGCCAATGCAGAATTACGATGAAATAACATTAAATGTATCTTTTGATTGTTTTTAGCTAACAATAGCAGCGCAGAGGACAAAACGCATGATATGGGGCTTGAGAACGAAGATTATCGCAAACTTGTTTCCAGTCTCTCAGAGATTTAAGTTGATTTCTGATTTCAAAGTGCGTGTGATTTCTTGTGATTTCCTGATTTCTGTTGTTGATTTCCTGATTTCTGACTTGATTTCTTGTGATTTCTGAGGTAAGACACTAAGCGTACGAGATTTCTGCCGTGTCGGACCCGTCGAGTCTCTTATTACAAGTAGACTATCTAAGTGCGCGATTTTGCCAGTTTTTGACATTCCGCGGGAGGGATTTTTGTCGTTGAACTATTTACCGACTATAGTTATTGGTTTGACCCCCTGGAGTATTATAACATGTTTGAGACAGTTGCTCGTCAGGTTAGAGTAGTCTTGAGAAAAACTGCATGTTAGTCAGTTAGTGGTGGTATAGTGACTGACGTTTCGACGGCCTCAGCGGCGGTCATCTAGTTCAGAGTCAAGTGAAGGTTTCTGTCAGGTTCGTCTATATTTTAATGTGTCTAGTTGATTATGTCACGATTGCGGTATGTGTGGATCTACTGTTGTTCGACGCATTGATATTCATTATGACGCTTGGTTAAAATGTTTACACACAATTGTACTGACACCGCTCACCGCTGGAACTTTGGTATATTAATAAGTCCACGGCCTATAGCTTATTTTTTTAACTTTGCACAATATCAGGTTATGATCCTTAATTACCTTTGAGGCAGCTGTGCCTTGCGATAGTAACCTTGAGGCAGCTGTGCCTTGTCTAGTTATATAGTAAAATAATCATGCTTAACTGAATTTATCATTTGCTATTTATCATTTAATACCCTAAAATCCTAAATCAGCTTTCAAATGTAACATCATAGTCGGTGATGACACATGCACAAGCCTGTTATAATATCAGCCGATTCGCAGGAAAAGTCATAATATAGTACAGCAAAAAAAGTAGCCTTCGAGTTGCTATGTTGAGCATATTGCTTGAAGAAACCGGTAGACTTCTTTGTGCACTTGAAAGCGCACTGTTGCGCTTCAATCACTACATGAGTATGTACGTACAATAGTCGGGATCTGTTAGCTTTCCAAGTAGTCACATGGAATTCTGTTTAAGCATTTGGATTTGTGGCGTGGAATATCTACTTGTGAACTGCACCTGCAGTGTTGTGATGGACCGCGAAGCGTACGTATACGTTTAACAGTAATATCACTGTCAAGTTAATCCATGCAAATATAGTAGTCACTGGTTTAGCGCATCCACAACTATAAAATATTAGTCAAATACCGAAGCTGCTGCATGGGAAGTGTGACATTTGTCTGACTTCTACTTGAACACGATGTCCTACCTACGACTAGTCGTTTTTGTTTTGGTGCTGGTTGTATCTAGTTGAAAATAAATTGAAAGAATGCATCAAAGACTGCGAAGGAAAGGTATAAACTGAAATATAGTACTATACTGTAATATAGTCAGTCACCTAGACTAGTCGGGAATTTATTAGCCTGCGTAGCAGGCGTTGTGGTCTGGGGGAGAGGGTTGAGAGGGGCAGGGATTAAGCTACCCTACTCCCTTAATCCCTGCCCCTCTCAGTTTCCCCAAAAGTATTTGTAGATGCTGTGAAAGAAAAGTACACCAATGGGAGGAATTCACGTGTTTAGTCATGGAGAAGCAGGCTTTATTCTAGCAAGAACTGTTTTGGACTAAACGAAGCCTTTTTCAAAACGCTGAGTTGAATCCGCCGAAAAGAAGAAGGCAGGTTCCAGTGGAGGAAATGATAAATATTAAGCAATCACAGGTATTTATTAAAAGCCTATATTTTGATAATTCGACAACGTATTTGGAAATAAATGTTTTCAGTTTGCTTAATGCTAAGCTGTACTAAATAATCAGAAAAAATTATTGACAAAATATTCTGAAAGTTGCGGTATCTTGGCACTCAATAAAAGTTTCCTGAGACTGAGTGTTTACCATTATCTACAGCTTGACTATATCTGAAAACTTGAACATTACCACCTGCAAACTATATACTTAACTCAAACGTATGTACAAGTTTTAAAATTGTGCATGAAATCAACAATTTTAACAAAAACAATAACAAATTTCGCCATGGCAAAGTTCAGATCTATATAAAAACAAGCAGTTGTAAACAAGTAAAAATCCAGTTAACTTTATAAATTTACCGCGATACATACAGATACAGTTAAAAAAAGTTGTTCAAAAATCAATACGTTAGGAAATTAACCTAATGTCAGAGGAACCTTTCGCAGTTCTTCGGTATTGGGTACTGTGGCTACTGTATTTCTCCATTTTTTTCTTTAACTTTGTTAAGCTTGGAGGACCAACGTTTACTGATGTCAGCCAGCTGCTGATTAATGTTGGGTCCCGTGTCCTCTTCTTGTGCAAAATCCTGCAAAATGTCGCTTATTATTAACAAGGCCATCTTGCTCGAGTCGAGCACATGGATTGTCGGTATTAACATTAACAGAAATAGGAAATTAAGAAAACAAAATAAGTTAAATGCTAGATACCAGGCCTCTGATAACACTTGTCAGAGATGGCAAATTTAACAAGTTAATGTTTAGAAATGGATAAAATAAAATATTTCAAAAGAAATTAATATTCATACGAAAATTTCAAAATATTACCAATATTTTACCAAAATTACCAAAGTAATTACCACAAATTTTTAATTACCAAAATTTTCTAAAAATTTTGAAAATTTGCCAAAAGTAATTTAAATTACTACGTCTGGGCAGACTGTGACTCACATGACTCCTTATTAGTGACGTAATCCAATGACGAAATAGAACCATTATATCCTGCATTTTGAGAACAGTTTTAACACTTTGAAGCCTGACAACGAGTCTTTAGTATCTGGCTAACGCCAGAGTATTTTATTCTGGCTAACGCCAGACGATTTTATTCAACACAGGGCGAGGTCCAGGCCAACCTCGTACCCAGGGTCTTATCTCCGCTTCCCCGCCCCCGCCCACCGCTGCGAAAAGACCCCGGTTGGGGCTGGTCACGTGTTTCGAGGGCAAAAATATAACTTACTGGGGTTGGGTTATTTAGAAACGTGACTAAACTGAATCACACAAAGACAACGTTTTTGTGTGATTATTTTATTGTGACAAGACAAGGTGTACGTTAATAATTCTCAAGAAAGCCAGACTGCATGCCCAAATCGATGTTTATTCACGTCGGTTTCCTCAGTGTTATGCGATACTGTAAACCGTGTGTAGAAGCAGAATTCGCCGTCCTGAACTTGAAGGCCTCTAAAAGTCTCGATTGGCTTTTTGAAATAGTAAAATAAGTGTAAATATCTTTAGTTGATTAGCGCCTTGGGTTTTATTCGTCGAAGTCTGCCCGAATACACATACACCGTCAATTTTTCGTTAGCCGTTTTGTGTGATTTGTGTCCCGCCGCTTCGTCTTTGTTGTTTTTAATATTGTGCCAACTGTCAATATTTTCAAGCGTTTCGTTGCGCGTTGTTTATACAAAATGTTTGCCTAAAAAACAAAGAGCAGACAGTATCAGTAAACTCTGAAGGAATACAGGAGCAAAGTAATATTTAAAGGTAATACAAATGTGCCTGAGCTGTTTATAGAGTCTCAAGAACGAAGTTGGCTGAAGCGAAGTATAAACATATTTATTACTGAATATACTATTTTGAACGGTGGTCATGCAATAATTTGGATCTTTCGAAATTTAACGTTTATAACGAAGTATTTTCCATAGTTTAGGAAACAGAGAACGGTAACATTCGCGTTGGTTGAGTGGTAAGTTCTGTTTGTAATACAGTGACAAGAAAAAACATTAAACAAGCAACAACGTTCAGATTTCATCGAGCGTTATAATAATACTATAAAATGTTAACATGAGTAAGTAAAACGCGATACGGATAGACAATGTACTTTAATGAAACTGAGGCTAACAAATAACAGTTGATAACATGAACTTGTGGATCCTTTTATGATGAATGTTATTAAAAGGTTGGCGTTAAAAATCAGCAATACAATTCAAGTATAAGTGCCTACTTTATACACCCGCCTCTCCACGAAACGGCACGAAACCGTTGCATTGATGCGATTTAGAAATCAATTTAAAGAAATAGTAAATGTAATGAACTAACCTCTTGGAATTTCTAAAGCACAGAATAAGAGTCTAAAGTCTTGTTGACAGCTGCAAGCCCAAGGTGTTGAATCTCAGAATCTGTATATGTATTCTCAGCGAGCGTTGGCCGTTGCAAGAGATGCAGCGCGATAATTTCATCATTTTCTTTCGAATCGAGAGGTTCAAACGATTGTTAACCAAAATAATTTGTGAATTTCGCATAGTCTTGATAGTGAGGAAATTTAAACCCGCTTACTGTAAAATTTAAAACTCTCTGTTCCATCATCAGGCGGCTAATATCACTATATCAGATCAATGATGACTTTAGAAATCCATTCGAAGAATAGAATCTCTTTAAATTTGCTGTTCGTCGGATTGAACGACGGAAGACTTTCGGTCAAAGTTCAGAATTGTTCCTTCACTAATACCAGATTGTTCTCCATGGAGTGTATTTAATTTTCGCAATAAGCTTTATTCGATATAAGGTACTGCGACCAATTTTCAAAATAACCACCCGACCCTGACAAGAAAAGTTTGTTATCTCCCATATTCTGGGAGACACGTGACCAGCCCCAACCAGGGTCTTTTCGCTGCGGTGGGCGGGGGCGTGGAAGCGGAGATAAGACCCTGGGTACGAGGTTGAACCGCGATATAATTATACCTTATATTTGCTAAACCCACAATGCCATTTCGACATTTATTAACATTTTTATTTTCTTCTTAGCTAAACCCAACAATGACATTTTCGACATTTATTAACATTTTCATTTTCTTGTTTAGTACCTGTATAATAGACTGTACAAAGCAAATTCCATTCGTGATATTGGCACCCTGAAATTTTTCAGGGAAAATTACGCAAGGAAGAATGTTACGCCAACGAAAGTGAGTGATTCGTATGAAGGATGTGAACAATTTTTGTTGAGCGTTGGGAAGGCATACTTGGTTGAGGCTGCCTTGGGGAATGGACGATATAACATCTACTCCAACGAAACACATTCCGCCTAAAAATCTGAGCAGTGCCCAAAGAAAGAGCCATTACGATGAAGTAGTTGGATCTTTCGTGGAGAAATACGCAATTGTGGACACGGACGAAGTGGACACCAAACCCTACGAGACTATGGTTTACGCAATTAACCACGATTACAACTACGCAGCACCTGCACGCCAATTAAATTAAAATCTCCAGATGCATCTAGCGAAAAATTATGTGCATACATACATGTACAAGCGGAGTAGATAACAATATAAAATTACTTGATGATTGCTTAAATTTTGCATTTACGTAGTATGGATTTTGCATTCAACTATAGGTATTATGGTCTCAATATCATAGAGCTGACTGTTTTTCTCATGCAGTTGATTGACACCACAGCAGAAGGTGATGGAATAAGAAATAATATTAACAGGAAAAGGTTAATGCTTTATTTCAAATCATCTGGTAATTTTTCAAAGTATGCTTTGGAAATGTTTACAGCCATTGCACAGTCAAAAGCAGTAATGTCAGAGCAACTTATCCACCGAATGACTTGGGGTAGGTTTGTAAACTGGCATGGTGGTATCGCAATGAACATCGAAGCTGATTTGACCCAAGAAATCTGCAACAAGCATGCTTAATCAAGGATATTTTTCGATGTATGGGTGCAAACAAGACTGAGAAAAGCATTGTGTGGGCATCAAAAGCAGCAGCAGGTATAAGCAGATTGTTGAGCAATTTGACAAGACCACTCGGGGCATAAGTCATCCACAGTCCATGGAACTAGAAGTGCTAAAGATGATGAGAAATCCATGATGGCAGATATACGAAAGTTGCACCCTTTCCGATTTATACCAGGGCGATGAGGTGACTAATTATTTTAGTATAATTTTCGGATTGACCTTATGCTTGTTTTTTTTTATAGTTAGAACCATCTTTTCTTCTCGCCGACACGTAAAATTTAGAGAGACATTTGTTCATTTCTGCTATATCCATGCTTTAGAACTCTGTCGTAAACTCGTTTTGTTGTAAAAACCATTCTGTTGTAAAAAAAACAGTTTGACGTATAAAGTCATGACATAAAACTTCACGCTATCGGGCAGTTTTTAAAGGACGAAATAAAATAAATTCGTACATAAACGAAAGGCTTCTTACCTTTAAACAGTTTAGCACCATATTTTGTTGATTCTTTAATTTTTTTTGGATGGCATTTTCCTTCATTTCTTCAATTTCTTCGTCCGAAATTTTGGCAAATCGATTTTGGGAAGCCGCATTTTTAATTTTTTTGGAAAGGTGATAGTCACCGCGCTAGGCTTTACCTCAGATTCGCCGCTGAGCGGACCAATCAGAAAGCTGGAAAGCCTCTTTTCCACTATGAAATTATACTAAGCGATAATAACCACTTTGCAATAATTCCAAAGCATCGTCCTGTTCAATAACAATGTCAGCCTCATCGTAATTTTCGAGTTCGTCTTCTTCACCTTCGCCATCGTCCTCTATCACACCCACTGATCTCGAAATAAAACTGGATTAAGCATCTATTGTTTACAAAATGAAGCCGGAAGTCACCCATTACTAAGGGACCAAGTGGTGGTCTTTCTAGCGTATTCTGGCACCGATATAAACGTTTTGTTGAATGAGATGCTGAATCTTTGAAAGAAAATATAGTTCAATAGTCTTTTTTGGCACAGAAGACGTTTTAAGAAGACATAAAGGCATTTTTCAGCTTGTTTGGTCCCTTAGTAATTACGGATTTCTTTTGTTTAGCTGGCTTCATTTTATGAACCAGTGGACAATAGGTTGCACTATCCAGTCTATTATTTCGAGATCAGTGATCACACCACGGAAGACACCCTTAGGCAAAAGAGCATTATCCCCCTGTCGTTCAAGCTTTTCAACTGGTCGTAGATCAGAGAGTTCAGGGGGCAACAACCACGACGATTCCTTCGCCTGCCTCTCCACCATTGTAAAAACAATCAAACAGAAAAGGAAGTAAATGAAAAATGACCGACTTTCCGTATCCGGTTGGCAAGACGCCAATGGTATCCAGCCCCAGTAACAGTGACCCAAGTATAATTAGTTGTTTTGGTTTTAGAAAAATTTCGCTGTAGTTATAGACTTATCCAGAGCATATCGAACGCAATGAAAGAACACATTTAACGTGAGCGACATCTTGAATTTTGCAAGTCAATCGAAAGCCTGACTTGGGTCTAGTACATTTTCCAACCAATTGACTGAAATATCATAGGTAATGGCGGCTGCCATGTGGTTACCAAATTTTCCCGCCAATGCCCCCTCTAGTATTTATATGATCTCTATGGTGCCAGGGCCATTTGTTCCCGCCATTTTGTTTTTGGCCGCCTTCTTGGCCCAGCCCCCACTGGGGACGAGGTTGCTTGCTTGCTTGCGCGCTTGGTTGTCTTGGACCTCACTTACGTCATACTCGACAGCTATCGCCAAATATTCGGCACGATCGTTCACGATCGCCACATAGTCGAGAAGATCGCCATTGATCGTCTGGTATTCGAGAAATACAGTCGAGTTGTTTTCGTGCGGAATAAACTAAAGTGAATCTCGTCTTTGTATTTTGGTTGCTCTCTCGATGACAGTTTTGATTTCTGAAAAGCGTTAATTATTACTTTGCAAATCTTTTCTTTTTGGAACGGTTTCTGTCATTGATCAGCTTATACAAGGTAAGAAATAGTTTCAAAACATTGACGTTGTTTATCTTATATACTATATACAAAATCTATAAATACTTGATCGGAAACAAATTTAATATCTCAAAGCCAACATCGTACTTCGGTACTTATAGCAGTACTAAAAATATTCAGCTTATAAAGTTCGCTAGAAGTTGGGCCTTTAACTGTGTCCTGTTTCAAAGCTTTTTCGAAGAAAATGTCAATATACAAGTCTTTGATAATGATGAAATCGCTTTCTGGGTTTAAGTTTAATTAATTTTGGTTGAATTGTGTGTTGTGCTCACTGGTCAGTGACTCATGTTACTGCATGTACATGTATATACCATACACTAAGAGTGAGAAGTGTGTTTTAACCAACTTCGAGCTAGGTGTTTAATATTAGATCAAACGCAACTTTCGAGTGTTTCAAGATCAAACAAATCAGGAAATTAATCAGTTGTCAAATGAATCGGTATTTTAAGATACGTTTGAGGTATTAAGGGGCTGTTCATATGAGTCGGGCTAGCCCGGTCACGTGATTGATTAGGATTGTACTGTGGTTTGGAAAATCACATTAACTAAATTTACAAAGAAGGCTTGGTTTAGTTTAGGTGTAAACGAATCCTAACGTTACTTCAAATCTCCTTTTGCGGCCGAGGAAAGAATTTCGTGACACGAATCAGCCCGGTTAGCCGGGCTAGCCCGCCTCATATGAACAGCCTATCCAAGTGTTTATCACATATCAAACCTTTGTCTCGCTTATGATTTTCCTATGTGCTTGGTTTATAAATTATTAATGATTTGGAGAAGTACTCTGTATTTACACTATATACATGTAAGTTTATATAAGAAATTTATGTTGACAAAATATGTTGGCTGCTACATCGACATCACAAAACCTTGACTTGGTGCTTTGTTTACTTGTTTTAGGTGTTGTTCAATATCTTGTATAATTAAATTAAGAAACCAAAGTTTGTGCACACTGGAGCTGCTACAGTGGTCTGACCACAGAATAGTAGATACACCAGAAGTCTGACTCATGCGAAAGTACTAAAATATTCTATAATCTGGTGTCTAAGTGTCACTCAATTGTACATTTTGATAAATTGTTGAAAAGCTATAGTGAACTGTTGGGAAATTTAAAGCCTTGAATATGTCGAAAGCCTTGAAATGAAGAAATATATCTGTTGAAACTACAAGTTACTGAGTTTTCTTGTACTGTCTTATTTAAAATACTAGCAGAATCACAAAATATTAGTGGTGTGCATTACACTTGAATGCCACTGACAGCATATTTATGACAGGTAAAATGTTGTTTTGGAATACAATGCCGTTGATGATCTGAGGTGATTAATTATTTGAAAGTTTTCATGGTGATAATGTAATATAGATTATTTTTGTGGAAACACCAGGTAAAATATTTATTTGCTAAGCTTTCGGCCTGAGTCAACAGGCCGAAAGCTTAGCAAATAAATATTTTACGTGGGGTTTCCACAAAAATAATCTATATGATCTAAGGGTGAGTTGTACAAAGCCAAGATAGCTTATCTAGTTGATAAGTCCTAGCTAAAGAACAGCACTAATCATGCTTTGAACAACCTAATATAAAATTTTATCCACTGAATAGTTATGTATGTGATTGATAGTGCTGTTCAGTGGATAAAAGTTAAATTCGGTTGTTCAAAGCACCACTAGAGTGGTTCTCTAGCTAGGATTTATCCACCAGATAAGCTATCCGGGCTTCGTACAAAAACCTGAATTTTACAAGTTCACTTCATGTAAAATTGGGGGCATGTTTATAACGCTAATATATGCTATGTTTTGGAAACAACCAGTAAAGATGTATGTATAGTATGTGCCATGTTCAAATTAGCAATACATGTATAAAATGATTTAATAACTAATAAATATTTTTTGTGTGTCTTTGTGCTTTTCACACATTTTCGTGCATTGTTTCTTAAGTCTATATCTCTTTCTGTGCTTAACAGCGGTAGTCACATGTACGCAGTGCGTACCTATTTCCCCCCATGTAAACACGATTGACCGGCTCGCCTACCCGGGCTGGCACTAAAAGCTTCGTACACGCGACATAATTTGTTTTTAATTTTTTATCAGCTTTTTTCGACATATTAACGATTCACAAGTTCTGCTTGTTCATGTACAGTTCATATTTAAAACAATGAGACTTCGTGTCTTACCAGAACTGATAAATTACGCAATTAGCACAACAAGCAAGCCAGCTAGCCCTTCTCATGTAAACACAATAAAAATCATCTCGGCAAAGCGAGCTAGCTTGGGCACCCGGGCTGGCTCTCCTCCATATAAACACCCCCTAATTCATAGTCATAGAACCGTTCGTGTCTTTGGATCATCGTTTCTAAAATTAAAGTATCTGGAAACGCGGCAGAACTATCAAGTTGTATTTTGGGGTGTTTAACATGAGGCCGGCCCGAACTCAGGCCGGACTGATTTCGGGTCGGTTGTAGCGTTTTTCCTAGGGTCCTTACGATGCTAGGACGACGACGGCGGTTAAAGAGCAACATAAATTTTTGTATTAAAAAAGGTTACTGCTAACTTACGTACCATGATATTTGATATTTCAAGATAGTTTAATGACTTTCAAAACGCCCCAGTACTGCTAAAATTATTGTAGTGTCTGTATTGAAGTCAATATTAAGCAACAGTTCTCATCTTTTTGGCGAGTTGACGTCGTCCTGAAGGCGTGAGAATGCTCTAAGTGACGTTGTATAAAGAACAAGGACGCTGTTGAGATTACTCTAGGGACGAAAAATTATTCATTTTATTTGTTTCACAACTAGAATTCCCTTGTTTAAAAGAAGTTGCCATCCTACTTCGTCTCTACTATAGATCGTTTTCACGAGTCGGTCCTGAGATTCAGTTCACGCCGGCCTAATCTCAGGTCAGCTACAATAGACCGAACTGAAGTTTTGAGACCGGCCTATTAGCTGAAGTAAGATTGGTGTCAACTCTAAACAGCGAAACTAAGCCTGTATAATTTCAAGGCTGGCCTCATGAGGCCTCATGTACACACGTAAAAACGCACGCTCTGTTACAGCATCCAAGAGCACGCTAAACCATGAGCCATTTAACAGTTATACCATGAGCTCGAGTTGTATATGAGCTCATAGCCAACGAGACGCTTCGCCGAGTTGGCTATTAGTTCGTATACAACGAGAGCGAATGGTATAACTGTTTTATTATATAGCCAAGCACTGTACAAGAGGCAAAATTACAGCGAAATGTTTGAAACAACAAACTTCCGGTATAGGCAACTAATACTTCCGCCATGCGTAATGATGCATTCACATAGAGTTTCTCGCTGAGCTGTTCGGTAAACAGCTTCGAAATGTTGTATAAATGAGTAATGTTGCTCGAGAGGCAAAAAATGTGTTAAGCAGATCAACAAAAAAGATTAAAAGGTACCTTTATGAAGTCAAAAGGTGGGTCAGTTGTTTATATTAGGGACCTTAAGCAACACGACGTCAAGGACGACGACGACGCTAATATGACGTAATATATCGAAAAAGGAGTGGAACGAATACGTCGTCCTTGGCGCGAAAAACAAAGATTAAGCCAGGCGAGTTTGCTGCACGACGACGTCTAGATATGCCGAAAAAATCATGTAGTTTGACATTTTAAAATGCAATGGCCTCTTTTAAAGAACTTCGAAACTTATTTATAACATGCCACGACCAAGGCTTAATGAATGACGAGGAATTTTTACTGTTATATTCTTCGTACGAGTCGAAAAACCCTGATTTTTCATACGATATGTACGATGATTTTGACCTTGAAGAAATGGATGAAGCAGAATGTATGGCAGAGTTTAGGTTTCGTAAACATGATATTCCAATTCTTGCAGAGAAGCTTCAAATACCACAAAGATTCGTCTGTCAACAACGGTCTATTTGTGATGGTATAACTGGGCTTAGTGTGCTTCTCAAGCGACTTTCATATCCATGCAGATATGGAGATATGATTCATCGCTTTGGCAGACCTGTTCCTGTCCTGAGTATGATCACCAACACTGTTCTCGATTACATATACAACCAACATGCAAATAGGATAACTCAATGGAATGATACAATCATGAGTCCACCTCAGTTGCAGACCTACGCTGATGCTATTGCAGCCAAAGGCGCGCCACTCGACAACTGCTTTGGCTTTATTGACGGCACCGTGGTACGAATTTGTCGACCAGGAAAAAACCAAAGGATAATGTATAATGGGCATAAGAGGGTTCATGCTATCAAATTTCAATCTCTTGCTTTACCTAATGGCATAATAGGAAACATGTATGGTCCAGTAGGTAAGTTTTATTACACCAGTTTTTATAGATGCAATATATGAGTAATGAATTCTCAAAGTAGAAACACTTAAAATAATTTACCTGTAAAAAAACTAATTGTTGGGTTTTCTTGATTTCTTTAGAAGGGAAAAAACACGATGCAGGCATGCTTGCTGATTCAGGCCTCCTACAGGATTTAGCACAATTTGCAGTCTCTCCAGCTGGTGAACCATTTTGTTTGTATGGTGACCCAGCATACCCTTTGAGGATACAACTCCAGGGCCCCTTCAAGAATGGAGTTATCACTCCCCAGATGAAGAACTTTAATACTGCTATGAGTAAAGTTAGGGTTTCGGTTGAATGGCTCTTTGGAGACATTACTACTTACTTCAAGTTTGTTGATTTCAAAAAGAATTTAAAGTTATATCTGAGCAGTATTGGCAAAATGTATGTTGTTAGTGCCATTTTAAGAAATGCATGTACTTGTCTGTATGGAAATATAACATCATCTTTTTTTAATTTAGATCCACCTACATTACAAGATTACTTTGTGTAAAATAAGTTTGTAAAACATTTAAAGAGAAACAAAAGTAGAAAAATAAAAGATTGTATAAACCAACAAAACTTAATTTGTTAAATTTATAACTATACAACTGTAAATCTTTATCTACCAAATATTTTTCTGCAATGTTTAATTTTTTTAGTCTAATACCTCAAGAATCACTCGCCTAAATTTTTATAACTACCTTACATTAAGTACAATAATGTGTATTATTTGAAGTTTAATTTTGCTGCTTAATTATACATTATCATATTGTACTTAACTAAGCACTGCCCCCACTTATGCACAGCATCTGAAACCCGAGTAAAAATTTCAAGTGTGCTACTGAGTGCATAATCAAGTAAATACACTAAGCACAGTAACCTTTAAAATGTGTGACAAATTAACTGTTAGAGTGAGTGATTAACAAACTTGAAAATACCATTTTATTCAAGTCAAATAAAAAATTACTTCTTTTTTAAAAAAAAAATGCAAATACTTTCAGTCATATACAATTTAACTTAGAAAAATTACCAAACAGGTAAAACTGAAACACAAGTTTTAACTCTTAACCTAAATATGTTAACTGTAATAAAAAAGGTTATTATCATTAAGTTTAACAACATAAAAGTAACTATCTTGTGAACCAAAACAAGCATACTGTATATTTGGAAAAACCAAACTAAGTCTATTGCTCGTGTTAACGTTCAGCCAGTTTACCCATTATTGACATCAACATTTGGTTCTGTTGTTGTTGTTGAGCAACAAGCATAGCTTGCATGTTTTGCTGATGCTGTTGTTGTTGCTGCATCTGATTTACCAATGATAACATTGTATCTTGCTGTTGCTGTGACAGTTTTTCTTGGTGTTCACTTTTAGCCTTTTCTCTTTCAGCTGCAGTTTCCAGTTCTTTTTTTCTGATTTCCAGCTCCTCCACTTTCAAGGAATACTCCTTTGTTGCTTTTTCTTGCAAATAGCCAACTACATCACCTACACCTCTCCTTGCCCTTTTCATTTTGCTACTTCCAACTTCATCAGCATCAGTATCTTCACTTTTTCGTTTTGATTTTTCTTCCATTCTTTTCATAGCTTGTTCACGCATATTTTCTGCAGTCATCTTTTCATTCTCAGCTTTTCTTTTTTTCCCTCCAAGATCTAACTCAATTTGTTCCTTGCCCAACTTTTCCTTCTCTAAAATTTCTTCAAGTAAGACATCCAATTCTGTCTGCTCAACTTCAATGCCTGTTGCTCTTTCTTCCATCTTCAGCTTTTGTGCTTGTTTAGTTGCCAAAAGGGTACACCGATCACGAACAGACCTAGTAGTTACTCGAAACTTCGGATCATGAATATTGTTCAAGTTGTTAGCAATTTTCTCCCAAGCTTTTCCCCTTTCAGGGCTTCTTGGCTTAAAATAATATGGCTCTGATACCAGTATTTCACGACAAAGAACTATATCATGACTTTCACTCCACTGAAAACTTTTGCTTCTAAAAAAAAGTAAACATGTAAGTGAAAAAAATGGTTTATCAGTTACACACATAACAAGCAACAAATAAAATTAAAGAATTTAATTTTAAATTAAAGAATGTTTATATACTGTAGGCACCTATTTACCACTGTAATATGATTTAACAACAGACAGTGATCTTGACAAAACAACATACTAAAAATAATTCTGTTAAAGACAGTGACTGATTTCAGTACTTTTACAAATGAGTGCACATTTTAAATTCCCTACACAAGCCTTTCTTGTAAACCTTTATGAAGGTAAGGACATGAAACGTCGATTATAATTTTAAAACATGTACACAGCTCATATACTATACAAAACAAAAATTAACAAATAGCAGGCAAGATATAAACATATTGTTTTTAACAAGTCACTTGAAACTATCGGAGTTTTTAACCCAGCTGCTAAGGCGGTTTCCTAATTTATGTTGTTTGAACTTACATGTATGTTGGTGGGCATAGTGGCTTTGCACAATATTCTTGAACTTGTGTCACAGAACTATCATCCATGTTCACTTGTTGTCGTTAACTGTTGAGCAGGTTTCTAGCAAAGCAAGAAGAAGCAAACTGAAAGTATGACAAATTTTGATAAGGATACCATTTTATCTCGATAAAAAGTAATGACTACAAATGCAGCGGCTTAAAAGCCAAAAGAATACTCACGTTTTCACGAGAACGTCAAAACACTTGATTTGCCGTCGTCGACGAAATCCTGGACGACGCCAACTTGTTATGAGCATGCGTAAATGCGTTCGCTATCGGTACTTCCTCTTCCGGTCGTCGTCGTCGTGTTTGACGTCGTGCTTGCTTAAGGTCCCTATTAGCGTTGCTGTCGTGAAAAAGGTTTTGATTTCATGCAAAAATGAAACTGAAACACCTTCGGCAGTGAAACTAAATTACTTAGTTGGTTGTTTTTGGAAAAGAACATGCTTTTTACTACTCCAAATGCTTATCTAAATTAAAAAAAGTCTCTTTACTGGTAATCTCCTACGAAATGTGTGTTGTAAGGTTGATTTTAAACGTGAGTTTCTTTGTTTGGCAACAAATTAATATCAACCCGTTAATTTAGTCGGGTTTTTGAAGTAAAAAGACGTAATTTTTAGGTGAATTTTACCATTTAACATGCTAAATTGTGTATTTGTGAATGTATTTTTACACATTGTTTTTTTTTTTATACATTGGTTTGAGGGTGTTGATGTTTTTCTGTATAAAAATTCGGCAATTTCAACTCTTTTCGGCAGTTTAAAAAAACATGCCGCCATCTTGTTTTTCCTCTACTAGCAGGATATGAGCTGATAGCCTGGTAGTAGGGAACCAATCAGATTACGCAAAAGCTCATATCCGATAGCATGCTATATAATAATTCTTATTATACAATACCCTGGTTGCTATGCGTGTTTTCATTGGTTGTTGCCCATTATCTGTTAGAGGACAGACACATGGTCACGTCAGATCACGTCAGCTCTGACTTGCTTTTTTCTTTCTTCATGCCCCAAAATCCGGCAAGAGTTTTGATTTTTACCTTTTAAATTTTTGTATTGTATAAAACAAATAGATTCCATTTTTTTGTTGTCTGACAACAAAAAAATGGAATCTATTTGTTAAATGTTACATTATGATTCCATCAGGTCTGAACAGGATAATGTAGCGACCCCTGTTACAGCTATGATGACCACAGTCTGTATCAGCACTGATGTTAGGCATGATACAGCGCTGATGCTATCAGACTGTAGCAGCCGTGATAGATCGCGTGGAAACGCGACGTGACCCGCGCGTGAACCACGACCCGTTCTCGATAAATTACTCGCGCGTTTACTCGAAACTCGCGTGGATTAATTATTCCACTCGTGGATAAACAAAATGCGGTACAAAAATTCCCCAGGTATACTCCGAAACTGGTTTGCTGCCGAAAAAACTGAGAAAAACCGTGCACAGAAGTAACTACGACAAAAAAACTACGCGACAGAAACATCAGGTAACTATTTTTATTATTTTTTATACTTATCAACAAAGATTTACAAAAATAAAGCATTTCACCACTATGTCTATAAATCTTCATTTCGACGAAAATGCTTATTAAAAGCGTATCCATCGTTTTTCTAATTTAGTCACATATAATACTGAAAAAAGAAAAGACAAATGATCAGGCATATAATGTTTACTTATAAATCCAGGCTTGAGAAGATGCAAAGTATACGTTATGTAGCCAAAACTAGGAAAGAAGAAAAACATTACATTAGTTTTCGAATACTTTTTGTCAAATATATTAACCAAACTATAAAGGTAATATACCTCTGAAAGTATATAAAATATTGCTGAGTCAATCTTGCAATCTATATTCTGCAGCAAATCCCTTCTTGTCACACTATATACAGGGGCGGATGTAGGAATTTATATACCTACGTCGAACCCGGATTTCTAGGGGGGTCCGGGGCATGCTCCCCCGGAAATTTTTTGAATTTGGGTCTTGAAAATGGCATTTCAGGCATTCTGACAGCACATTTGAACAAAATTTTAAAAGTTTTAAAACATGTTTTTAATGGCGCATTTTACCACTTTTTTGGAATATTATGTAAGTTTTAGAGTATAAATGAGTATAGGCTATGTTGCATATTAAATGACAACGTGGACCAGGGAAAAGCCTGAATAAATTTAATAATTTTGACGCACGTAAAAAGTTCCCCAACAAACTTACGAGGACAATAGGGTAGTTGGATATGGCTTTGGCAAATCATTTGATATTGAGTACTCAATCAACTATTTACACATGGTAAGAACACAGTGCTCCCAGGTCTTCGATCAAGGAATTATCACCGACTAGAACAAGAGCTATACAAACAGTTGCCGCATGCTTCGGATCTATAAAAATTTACTATTGACACAGAATTCAGAAGTGTGAAAAAAAATCAATATTATCAACAAGCATCAGGTGCCGAGAACGTTGACAACTTCACAATTATATGTTATTTGATATTAAACACTTGGCAGACAAGTGGTCAGATTACTGAGATAGTTGCCTTGTTCAAGGCGAAGCGAATCATATCATAAATGAACGTGTATTAAAAAGCGCAATCGTTATTCTTGTTTATTCTTACATAAAAATAACTAATTCAAGTTTGACGGTCAGTAACCGCGAATTCCCAATCACAGAACATTCAATAAAGCTATTAACGGATTATAATGAAACCATACAGTAATCAACTCAAGGCCGTATAAACAGCATAAACTATTTGTCCTTAGTTCGGTATCGATGCGAAAATATTAGCTTACAACTGAACATGTAAATCAGAATGTAATTAATAATGATTCGCGCAGAGATATGGTAGAGATAAAGTTATTCTACTATACTTGGCATATTTAGGAATATATGTCTCCGTTCCAAAATGACGGTATATAAGTCTTCCCACTCTGCGCTATAGGCTCTCGACCAGGGCACTGACCAGAGAGAATAGAATAGGATTGTGTTTTCTTCGTCAAATCATGAAAGATTTGGTGAAGTAAATTTTCATCATTGCTCTTTAGAGCGCCTACTGTACCACACCGTTCAATCACGCTTGTAGAAGCCATTCCGCGGATAAATTCAAGGCGCATACGTCGAAGCCTAGAGCCCGTGCAGCAAACGTAGAGCACGTGCAGCAAACCATGCTCAGCTCAGCCAATCACAACTCGTTATTTTACGCCTCGACCAATCAAATGCCAAGTACGTCGAAATACCTTGCCAAGCAGTTTCGACGTACTTGGCTTTTCATTGGCCTAGGTCGAAAATTACGAGCGCTGATTGGCTGCCATAACACGGTTCGACGGACTTCGTTTTCTCGACGTATTTCGCTCAGGATTGGTTTAAATTTAATGTTACGAGTGGTGATTGGCCAGAATGACAGAATATATTAAGCCAAGAAATATTATCCGGATTTGTTTTAAATTTTGGATTTGAAACCATGGTGATCGGGAGAACGCCGTTTTCCGGATTATTTATTGTTCGGATTTTTTACCTTAGTCGCTCGACGGGTTTGACGTACGTTAAATCCGCCCCTGATATAAATTAGAGAAGACAAATATATATTTTGAGAAACTAGATACACTGTAACCTATCAATACAGTATATAAATTACCTTACTGTATATTTTTTTTGTCCAGCTGGATACACTATAAAATAAAGGAAAAAAGAAAGGCATATTACTATTAGTTTCTAAATCTCAAAAATGCTAAGCAAATGTACACCTGTTAGATCTCATAATATATTTTCTTGCCTGGCCATACTATATAAAGAGAAGAAAAAAAAAGATATCCATTTCTAAATCTTAAAAATGCTAACCTAATACACACCTATGTAGCTGTTAGGTTTTATTGTGGTTATATTCTCTTCTTGCCAGGGCAAGCTATACAAAGAGAAGAAAAGAAAGACATATTACTTTCTAAAGCTTAAAAATGCTGAGCTAATGCACACCTTCTTAGATCTCATAATCATATTCCCCTTGCCAGGTCTGATGCTACATAATGAGAAAAAACCCAATAAAGTTTAAAATAACAATTATGCATCAGTCAATTCCAGCAATGCCCATCCCCCCTGGGCCAACCCCCAGGAATTTGCATTTTCAAATTTTTTTTAATGCAAATGCCCTGGGGTTGGGCAAAAAAGACCTTACAATGCCCCAAAAATAATTTGAATGCATCTGATTTGCATTCACTACAGATTCCCAAAGCGTATGTAGCAGCAACCACAATCGTACGTCTTTGGTCGCAACAAATGCCCAGCCCAATGCCCAGGGGTAGACTAATGCCCAGCCCGGGTAAATACTGAAAGAACAAATGCCGGGCATTGTCCCTGGGGGGGGGGGGGGGGGGGGGGGGGGGGTGGTCATCGCTTGAATTGACTGATGCATTAATTTTAAAATTATATTTTCAACTGTATCATTTATTTAATCCAGGCCCTGTTTTTTTTGCCCACAACTCACATAGTAGATCTTTACTCTTGTATATTGTTGCCATAACAGTTGAATCGAAGTCATTACATATAAATTTGCATTTGCATGCTATAAAAAAAGATAAAACAGGAAAAATTTTTTGTAAACTTTCCTCTTCTGATTAACTGTGAATAATACAACTCTAATAATATCACTGTACTAAGTTTTCAGATTATTGACTAATTAAGTTCGATCTTGAATATTTAGAAAAAATTTAAATTACAAAAAATTTAGAAGACACAGTCATTTTAAACATGTGGCATACATTGTCCTGTTATTAAATGATAAATATTAAACAAGAAATGTTAAATAAAATATCTCATGCTATTTTGAATGTATTTTAAATTTGGCGCACTTATATACCAGTCTTTGTTTGTATAAGGGTATATATATATATATAGCAGGCATGTATATGCTAGTTAATAATAGTAACAAAATTATGTAATTTATGGCTTTCAAATTACAATACTCTTAAATACTTGCTTCAAAATGCAGGAAATAGTGTTTCAAAGACCCTAGAAATCCAAAATGTTCGGGGGGGGGGCATGCCCCCAGACCCCCTATGAGATTGAGGTTCTTGCTCCCCCCCACCAACCCAAGACCCTGGGTATGTTACTGGAAAACAGTTTTACCTGTGCAATGTTCTGGCTATAAATAATAATATATAATGTAAGAAAAACAACTTAAAATAAATTATGTTTACTACCATAATTGTAAAAAAATAATGAAACGTTAGTCTTGATACCTGAATAAAATATGTTTATAGTGTTATTATATTTTCTGGATTAGGGCTTTGCTGTGTGCATTTAAAAAATATGAAAATATAATTAAATATTGGCATATGAGTGATGATTTTTCGCTTTTCATTTTCATCAAGACATTCTGGGCTGAGTCTGTACAAAACTCACACACTTGTTGCACGTAATTTCCGCCACAAAAACATTAAGACGTCAAAGTTTGAAATAAACATCCAAAGTTTTTTATGTTAATTCAGCAATAACTGTTGTTTGTTTTGCCATGGCAGACTGTTCTACAAAGCGCTCAGCAAACTCTCTTCAGTCTCTTGTCTTTGTTTGCCGACGAAGATCACGAAAAATTCGTGTCGCGACAGCTCTGACACAACCTGTTCAACATGGCTGTTACAGTGCTGATATCGTCAGTCCTGATTTATCTGATACCAACAGCTTCCATCAGTGCTCAGTGTTGCCCCATCATAGCTTTTACATCCTATTCTTACAGACGGCTACAGATCTGTTGTCAACATACATGTATCATTCTTTTATATCAGACTGATACAGCACTGACAGGCCAACAGTCTGTTGCAGTCTGATGCTGTCAGTTCTGAACAGTCTGTGGACTCTACAGCCTGTGAAGCTGCAACAGGCTGTAACAGACCTGTGGCGTTTTTAGGTGTGTAAACAAAAACCGAAATGCAAAATTCTGGGAGGTCCGAGTTCAGACCGGCCTCATGTAAACACCCCCTTACGTTTTCAGTGTTCAGGTTTACAATGAAACGTGTGCACTTTCACACATTCAGAACTCACTTTAGCCTGTATAGATATAGCGAAGTAATCATTGATTTGAGAAACAGGTTTCATAGTAAGAATGCAAATCAGCATCGAACAAGCGAGCCAGTTTTCTTTTATTCATTTCTTCGGTTAGTATAATATAGAGACTGGTCACGTGTGCTTTGTGGGATATAGAGTCCCGAGACATGTAGACGTATGGTGTTTAATTAAGAGAAGGGATCGATATGCTAGCTCGCATATAGGAATTGAGTGTAAACGTTCTTCGAGCCATTTGCATTCCATTAAGGAACATTTACACCCACTGAAATCTCATATCTGAGCTAGCATGTCGATCACTTCTCTTAACTCTTACCACCAACCTCGTACCCAGGGTCTTATCTCCGCTTCCCCGCCACCGCCCACCGCTGCGAAAAGACCCTGGTCCAGGCTGGCCACGTGTCGTCTATCAAAATTTTCGACTGTGGAGGGTCCCCTGCGTATCAATGCTTGACCTCGCTGGAATAGTCGAAGAAATGCATGTATACGCATCTTGTCTTGCTTTCTGGTATTAGATTTTGAAATGAATGGTTAAACCGGTGACACGATTTTAAAATTGAAACAAGTTGTTTTGACAGCTATTGTTTTTAGTTTGTAATAAATCGCTGTGTTTATTTAAGTTTATAATGAAGAACGTTTTTGATGTTCCCATTCGTTTAATAATCGTCAACCTGGGTGCTTAATGAAATGTTGATAATGAAATGGAAGACTGTTTCAAACTCTCAATATAAACAATAAAATACATGTGTGTTTCACCTGTACGTTGTTGAATACCACACGCGAAAGCTGCCGTTATATTTAAGTGTATATACGTCCAGTTAAAAGCCTCGCGATTCGAATGCTTAAAACGAATATTCTCCCATCAATAACACATGTCGCCAGCGTTACAAAGCCAGCAAAATATTGATCTTTGAGACTTTGGCATTCTCATTAAATTATATCTCGTTTCGGATTGTTTCTCCGAGCCGTTGTGCACCTTTCGTGAGTCGTTGACATTTCATCTGGCCAGATGTTTTGCGTTTTGTATAAACACTACTCCGGAAGTCGAGAAAGTTTTTTGTACCACCCTACCCACACTAAATTTATTTTGTACTGCCCATATTTTTGAACTGCTTCGCAGTGGACTCCATATAGAGTTCACTAATCTATCGAATCTTGATAAAATACTCGTAGTCCGCCGTCTCGTATTTGAACTATTACGTAATAAACCGCTTCCGTGGGAGTGGGATATCTGTTGCATCTTTGATTAGAAAGATACTCCACGAAGATTTCGAAATCTTAATTATTAGTGCAAAATCACGTATAGTCATGCTAACCGCTCCAGATAAAATTTCACAATAATGAATAACGCGTAGTTCTCCCATTTTAATACCGTAGCGTAATGTTTTGCACCCAAAGACAAAAGTGCTAACTAAATTGATTTACAGTTGTTCACTATTCCCAACTGCTAGAACCGCGATCGGCTTCTACTTGGCTCTTCTGGATTCAAAAATCATGTTTCACTACCACATCTCTTCACGCAGTACGCTTTGATTGTTCTATTTGTAAACCAAAACATTGAAGTCTTCAGCGCGAAAATAACCAGTTGACCAAGTTAATTTTGCAAACGTCGAAGTACTTCCAGCTCAGTGTGCGATTTTTTGCTTTGTTTTCTTCGATACAAACTATTTATAGTCAGGAGGAACACTTTTTGGCAACTAGCTTCAGTAGCTTGTAAACACGAAGTATGCTCACTATTACGGAACAGTTTGGATTGAATTTTCGTCTGGCTTTTTATTTATTTTATTGGAAATGGAGAAGGTGAACAAGAGTGGTCAAAAAACCTTATGAATTATTGAAGCAACACAATTTGATAACAGACACCACTGGTATAAACATGGACAACCACCAAATGCTCACAAGCACAAGAAGTCTGGCTACCAGCTTTTTAAAGAGAACACTGGTAACACAAGTAAAAGTTAAAGCCAATGTTGTGAAATGCGAAGAATGCTATTTTCTTGTAAAAGGCATTGTCCATACTTCCATAAAGAAAACATGATATTTATATTCAGGAAACAGCAAAGGCTTCACTGGCAACTTGTTGATGCAAGGCAGGTCTAGGTCATAGCTGCTTTATTATTTCAACTACTTGACTTGATATAGCTTGAGGCAACTTGGTGAGATGATTTAACATGCACTCAGCTGCTTCAACAATGGCATGTCCCTAGCAAAGAAAACTTAAAACTGCAGTAATATTTGATCAAGTTAAATTTGGTAAAGCAAAAGCACAAAACAACAAAAGAAGAGCCATACCACCACGGGCGTGGCGAAGGAATCACGATTGGGGGGGGGGGGGGGGGGGGGGGGGGAGTATCATAAGATAATGACCAACTTTTTGCAATGATAATGAAAATTTTCATATCAGAGACATAGTGTGTAAAAAAGGCGAGAATTGATCGAAAAACTTGTAATGTATAAACGGGTATTTATGAGCTGGGCAAAACAAGACAAGGAATTGGCGGGCTCTTGGCGGGCTCCCCACTAAGTAAGCAATGGCAAACAGGCTTGCTAGCGAGCCAAGAACAGCTGAATAACAGTGTTAAACATCCAGAAACTGTACCTATACTTTTTTTTAAACAGCATGTTTACTTTGAGTTGAGTTTGCCAGTTTTTTTGAAAAATGATGCGAGCGCAACACCCTGAAACTCGCCTATCGTTATTTTTCGTTCCGCCCGCTATTTAAAACAGTGTATTTTTGGAAGTTCTCAATTTCAAAAACCTGAGCTAAATAGCTTAATTAATTTGGAAGTTCATCGAATATTTATTCCGTTTAAAAAAACACGTATCTAGAATTAACTAAAATAGTACTGTGTGTATTAATTCAGGAATTTATGTGGTATATGTTTGTTGTCTCAGCGTCTGACAACATTATATTATTTTGCTGTTGCTATATGTTGGCTGGTTTACAGTTAATAGCGTTCACTGCAAAATCTTTTAAGTAATTAAACAATTTATGTTGAGTGGGATACAGAAAACTCAGACAGACAGAGTATTTTCGTGGTTATAAAACATGTAATCATAAGCGACATTCGCACGCTTATCAATGATAGTTAAATTTAGTAGCGAATTTTATTTTCCACTGACAACAGGCGCGGCATGATGGCCAATGCAGCTGGAGAAGTACACCTGAGTAGATCCGAACTGATTCAAATCAAATGCGATTGTAAGAAATTCTAAATGATATTTTGCTCAAGCCAATGTCAGACAATTCAGTTTCTCGCCGTTAAGCCGAAGGGGCCACGTCTTGTGTGAAAATCTTACCGTGATTAACTGTTGGGAAACTAGCGAATAAACATTTCCCTTCGGATGTACATGCAGCTGCCTTATGACCACTCTCTTCTCAATGTCAGTTTATTTTGAACTCGTTTCCTAGTTTTCGCAACGCTCTTCGAACTGCCAACGTCTGCAGCGGAAATTCAACCTCTTTGATTGATAGGTCATTAGAGTGTCAACCAATAGATTGCGGGCGTTCGCCGGCGAAGGCTATACACGAAAAATAAGAATAGACGCCTGCAGGCGCTCTTTTCACTGTCCGTCCCAATCCCCAGCGCCGGTTACGCAGGCTAGTCCGGTTATTATTATTATTATTATTATTATTATTATTATTATTATTATTATTATTATTATTATTATTATTATTATTATTATTATTATTATTATTATTATTATTATTATTATTATTATAATATAGGTCTAGGTCTTGATAAAAAACACCAACATTTTTGTATTAAGAAAATAATGTCTATCGCCATTAGAACAGCATACTATATATTTTGTTGTAGAAACAAGGATTGGACAAATCCAGACTTAATGAACATTTGAAGATACATTTTAAATTCAAATTTTTCTATATAGTTGTAAACAATGAATAGGTTCAAGTAGTCAATTATAAATTACCTTAATTAGTGAGATTTATAATTGTATATATATATATATATATATATATATATATATATATATATATATAAAGTATTTCAATGAAGTTTCCATTATATATATCTGTATATATATATATATATATATATATATATACATTTTCACAATGTAACAACTCTATCTACGGAATTTTCAAATGAAATAAAATAGTTGTTTTTCAGTATCCAGTATTCTTTTAATATGAAATTTTACCAATGCTCTTTTCGTGTAGATTGGCGAGAAGAGTGTCTGCAAGGATACATGTAATGATAAGCATCTTGGGGATCTAATCAACGCTACTCGTAAGTCGTAAAAACAATAAGCTTAAATGATTGAAAAATTGACAACAAAGTAAAAAATAAGGTAAATGGTTTTATAACATGTTTGAGAAAGTTGCTCGTCTACATGTAGGTTGTAGTGACTGACGTTTCGACGGCCTCTGCGGCGGTCATTTTCAGAGTCAAGTGAAACTTTTCGGTCAGGTTCGCCTATATTTACATGTAAAAACCGGACACATAAATATAGGCGAACCTGACCGAAACCTTTCACGACCGCCGCTGAGGCCGTTGAAACGTCAGTCACTACCACCACTAACAGTCTTTCTCAAGACTACTCTAACCTAGACGAGCAACTTTCTCTAACATGTTAAAGTAATAATTTTAGAAAACAAAACCCTACTAGAAACTAAAAACATACGAAGAGGACTTGCACGTGAGTGATAAATTAAAACATACTAAAATTCAGTCTTAAGTTAAAACTTTCCAAAAATTAGCTGTTCCAAAAATTTATGGTGGAGTCCCAAGTTTCAATATACAGTGGAACCTTGCTTTATGCACACCGGTTTAATACGGACACCCGCTTAATATGGGCAGTTTTGTTTGTCCTAACGAAAAGCCCATATTTGTTCTTACATTAGCTGGCTTAATTATAGATGCCGGATTAATATGGACAACGGACACTTTTCTGTGACCCGATCGAGTGACACGCTCTCATACAAAGTTAACCTCGATTTACGGACACATGTTACCTGTGCACTGTATATATTTTCATTGTTTAGGATTATGAATTTTGTGCTAATTGTACGTTGTTATAAAATGAAAGATGTGATTTTATTACTAAATTCAGTACCATACTAGCGCGACATGTTTTACAACTGTCTTTCTTCAACTGTTTTGTCAATGAAATTAAGTTGAGTTTCAGATATTAATTAAATAAACATTGTTTTGTTACTTTTAACTGATTATATTCTTCAGTTTTTGTGTCGAGGAAACATGTGTCCGTGACGTTTATTCTGAGAGCCCGCTCAAAGCTGGATTTCCACTATTGGTGTAAAATGTCGCGCGCTCGACTTTTTTCTTTTGTCTTGTGAGTTTCCATGTGGAACGAAGTAGAAAACGATTGAATTCGTACAATAGTAAAGTCGAGCGCGCGATATTTGACGCCTAGTGGAAATCCAGATTAACACGGACATTTCTACGTGTCCGTACATTAACCGTGTTCCACCAAGTACTTCAAAAAGATAAATCAAAAGTAACAATTCATAGCATTTTTTATATATTTCTTTGGTTTGGTTAAAATTGTATACATCCTGCAAAAATAAATATTCTTTTTGCTCAATCATAGCAAAAATTCGGTTGCATGCATCTTCTAAAAATAGACTCATCAAACGGTCCCTAGGTGAAAACAAACATGGGAATTGCGTCTTGCAAAAATAACATTTCTTGGCAAAAGAACCGGTAATGCTGCAGTGTGTAAAAAAGTATCACTATAATTATCTGCATTCTATATATCTAATTCCTTCCTCAGAATCTCGGCTTCCTCCGGGGACAAAGTTCAACAAACGCAGATTAGTCGGAAAGACAAAATATAGCGTTCTATACTTTAATTTCTGAAAATTTTATGAAACTTTTAATCTAGTATTGATTGAAAGAAAAAGATTAAACTAATTTACAATAACACACTAATGTCTGAATGTATGTTTCAACTATAATGCCGTGCAAATTAGTAATTGAGACACAGAACCTTTAGTAAAAATTTTAGTATAATTTGAAAAAGGAAAAATTGAATTTGCGTTTATGGTACCTATGCTTTTTCCCTACAATGTTATGCAGCTAATGTCCCTGCATAATGACCAAAGATATTGTGTTTCATTTGGTCAACACTGATTGCAAAAGCGGCTTCATTCCTGCCGTTGTGAGCCCGCGTCCTGTGCCCCAGCACACCGGCTGGATTAATAGTGGACACGATTTGTCCGTGACGCCATATGTGTATTTTCTATTGTCGCGAAATTTTAAGCCCCATTCCGTATAGCATCCGTAAACAGTATACATTACTTCACAGGGAGCAGAGGAGTCGCATATGAGTTACATTTACTAAACATTTTACCTTTGACAACTTATGAATATATTCACAAACCTGGACGGCTGGATTTTCAACTCGTACGGCTTGGCAAGTTAGCAAATACTTCGTGTATTAAAATTCAAGCAAACTCATTACACCCCAGTCTAAAGTATTGTTGGCTCGCATGCCAGCTGAGGGAGGAAACCGCCGTTGGGCCATTTTGTTCGAATTGCTCTAACTCGCATGAGATGCAACAAAAAAGCCCTATTTTAAGTATCCTATCTAAAAATTGTATATTCTCACCAAATCGTGCAAGATATTTGCAGAAATGGTTGTCAAACCTGCATATTTGGCGGCCAAAATTTATAGATTGTTTTCGTACGATGTGCACCGCAACACCTGGTGACGGAAATGAAGTATATGTTGATATGAGCATGACAGAAAGTGGTTTTCCCAAACGATTGTCCTTTCCACTTATAACTAAATCAGCGGTCTTTTCACTAGATCTCAATTCTTAAATTCTCATACACCAAACCTGGCTGAAATAGAAGGGAATATCGACGGTAATCACGGGAGGCAAGATTCGTATTTTTATATTTTAGACTGTGTCAAACGTCACACTTCAGTGTTTCAATTTACTAATAAGCTTCACACAAAGGAGTTGACTCACGAGATCGAACTCAAAACATGAACAATTTTATTGCGCTTGAATAACATGCAGAATACCCTGGTTTTGCATCAAGTGACCGACTCATATTTATACGCATAAATTTTAATCAAAGTTCTACTTTGGCTCAAGCTTTTATATGATCAGATCATCGAAATATGTTTACGTACACGTATGAATGCACTTCATATTCAAAGATCTTACCGGCATTTAGAAACAAAAACATGTTTTTCTGTGTTCGACGTATATTATGTTTTGAAATCTTCTTGAAATTTCCAACGGTCAACTGGTCTAGTGAGGTCATTACCCATTCGCTTCCGGTATTTGTGCACTTTCGTCACCAGGTGTTGCGGTGCGCATCGAACGATGTGTTTCTATCGGGGCATATCGTTTCCGAAGCAAGCTTCGCTGAGGTTCGGGCAATGCGAGCCCACAATACTATAGGCTGCGGTGTAACGAGTTTACTTGAACTTTAATACACGAAGTATTCGCTAACTTGCCAAGCCGTACGAGTTGAAAATCCTGCCATCCAGGTTTGTGAATTGATTCATAAGTTGTCAAAGGTAAGACGTTCAGTAAATGTAACTCATATTTGACTCCTCTGCTCCCTGTGATTACTTGGGCTTGCATTAAAGACAATAGCGGAGAAATTACTAAACAAATAGTTGAATGATTCGTAGGTTTTGGATAAGCGACGATGAACCGTAGGTTTTGAATGAATGATGTCGAAGACGATTGGAAAGCTCTGGAGAATTAACGACTGACTAAATATCAATTTCCTTAGCCTCCTTCACAGACGTTCTTATGGCTTACTTACCTCCCGATCCAAGAGCTACATTCCATTCCCTTTGTGTACATGGAACAATGAAATTACACCTAAAATAAAACCGTCCTGGGTAGCGCTGGTGTTGTTATGTGTAATTTGTTTAGTCGAAAGCTAATATTTTGAAAAGTTTAGCCTAGAACTTCACGAAATTTACGAAGAATATTGTTTTGACTATGTTCTTGCTGCCTATACAAACAAATAAGCGTGGAAGTCAGTGTAAAGCGTAAGAGCGTTAAGAGAAATTTAAGATTGTAAAC
The DNA here is from genome assembly GCA_035771165.1 of Paragorgia papillata. Lineage (NCBI taxonomy): Eukaryota > Metazoa > Cnidaria > Anthozoa > Scleralcyonacea > Coralliidae > Paragorgia > Paragorgia papillata. The sequence continues at coordinate 4,200,997 of JAWNZC010000011.1, read as the reverse complement.
AAAAGCTCAAAGGTGTACGTTTAGTGTCTGAAGCGACTGGCCGACTGCCCGAATTAGTTTACATGAAAGCTAATATTTCGCTTACTATACCTCAGAGCTTTACAAAATTTACGAAGAATGGTATTATGAATATGTTCTTGCTTGTCGTTTAAATAAATCTGTGCGAAAAGCTTTACAAAAGCTACAAGTGTCGGCGACATGTTTCTAGCGGATAATAAATTTTACGATAAGCAATCGTTTTCAAGGGTCAGGTTTGACTCAAGTCTGACTCTGATATTGGTCAACAGTTGGAAAGGAATTTCCTGCTCGGGTAAGCAGCCGGTAGTTGGGGTGAGTGAGAACCAACCCGAATTGACGGCTGCGAGGGAGACTACAATTTCCTTTGAATTTCCACAATAATATACAGGGCAAAATTATTTGAATGTGATTGGCTAATGAAGAGGGCGTTTTTATTTTTTTGGGAATTCAGGACAAAATTACTTGCACTTGATTGGTTCCTTGATCAGCAGTACTTGCATGTGATTGGTCGCTTTGTTACTTAACAACAGTGAACTTCAGAGGACTGATTTTTTTTTAACAAATTTGCGAGGTTTTTTGGTCTTAAAATGCTTTTTTGTTTATTTTGAACTAATTTCAACTATTGAAGGAGCGTATACTAGTATTAGTGAAATTGACTACGCTAGAAAATTTACGAACTTTTGCCTGTGTTTACAAAAAAGAAAGCTACAGGCACAGTGATAGAGCGAGGAAAATTGGAAAGTTGCCGAGCACCGACCGTGATAAGGTGGTACATGTACTTCGACATTTTCTGGACATAACATAGCTCTTGAATAATTTTCCCCGGTATATTATTAACACCTAATCGCATGAGTTCTCGTAAAATTAAGGTTTAATCTTTGTTTGTTCTTTCCAGGACGTCAAAACACCTTATCGATACCAGGAAAGCCAACTTTAGTTAGCTCAAAATATACCTCAATAAGTCTGACGTGGAACACGACAAGTCGCATCACAGCAGTCGGTTATATCCTGCAAGTACAGGCAAATTGGAATAAGCAAAGTGTCAACGAATATTTTCCTTACATAAAAAAGTATCATCAGGTAAGAGCCAAAAGTGAAGCGAATAGTGTTTTTAACAATTTTCTCCCCAACTACAATCTAGCCTGCGAGCAGGCTCTCTCAACGAGGCGCTGTGAAATGAGAGCCTGCAACAAACCTATGGTTAAATCAATAACGCCCACTTAATTAATATGCAAATGTCGCGAATCAAACCAATCACATTCTTCCAGAAGTCTGTGTAAAAACCCTTATTCAAAACACACCAGAAGATGTAAATTTCACACTATCAACTATACACGTTACTGAAAATTGAAAGATCTGTTATAAGAAAGCCAGAAGCAATGTAACGCATCTCACGATTGTCGGGTATGTAATGTAGTTTGGAGTTCAAAATATTCAACTTTAGACTAAAAAAACCTGTAGCGAAACAGTTTAGCGATGCGTGCTAACGTCTCAGTTTTAATGTACCAAGATTGGATCTTGACAACCTCAGATCTTAGTTTTATAAGTTTGCTATCTCTAATTTGTGGAAGACAAACATAACTTTGATTTTACAAGAAACATTGATAAATCGTTGGCATTCACTGATCCAGGTGATGGAAACGACGACAATTACTTAGACACAAAAGTATAAAACCCAGAGTAGGGCTTCCCCGATTCGTGTTCAAGTTGCAAAAGGTCAAAACGAAGACTTTCAATCATGAACAGCTGTATACGAACGCGCTCCTTCGTAGCTAGGGAAGCTGCGAAAACATAACTTAATGAACATATAGATGCTTTCAGACGCTTTCAAAGATAGCCGACATATAGAACCAGATGCGCATCATTATAGTCTAAACGGCGACATATTAATAGGTAAAGAAATTCAAGTGTTTTAACAAATTTAACAAGACTTTCCTTCTGGCTGTTGAGTTGAAAAAACGGGGTCATTCTGAACTGAATAACTGGTAGCCTGCGAGTCAGCCGACTCTCCTTTTCGACTTCGATAATACCAGACGCACTGGCGCGCAAATTGGATAATATCAATTATTATATAGCGTGCTATCGGATATGAGCTTTTGCGTAATCTGATTGGTTCCCTACTACCAGGCTATCAGCTCATATCCTACTAGTAGAGGAAAAACAAGATGGCGGCATGTTTTTTTAAACTGCCGAAAAGAGTTAAAATTGACGGATTTTTATACAGAAAAACATCAACACCCTCAAACCAATGTATAAAAAAACAACATTGTGTAAAAATACATTAACAAATACACAATTTAGCATGTCAAATGGTAAAATTCAGCTAAAAATTACGTCTTTTTTCTTCAAAAACCCGACTAAATTAACGGGTTGATATTAATTTGTTGCCAAACAAAGAAGCTCATGGTTAAAATCAAGCTTACAACACACATTTCGTAGGAGATCACCAGTAAACAAACTTGTTTTATTTACATAAGCATTTGGAGTAGTAAAAAGCATGTGCTTTTTCAAAAACAACCAACTAAGTAATTTAGTTTCACTGCCGAAGGTGTTTCAGTTTCATTTTTGCATGAAATCAAAACCTTTTTCACGACAGGAGCGCTAATATAAACAACTGACCCACCTTTTGACTTCATAAAGGTACCTTTTAATCTTTTTTGTTGATCTGCTTTGACACATTTTTTGCCTCTCGACCAACATTTATGCAACATTTCAAAGCTGTTTACCGAACAGCTCAGCAAGAAACTCTATGGGCATGCATCATTACGCATGGCGGAAGTATTAGTTGCCTATGCTGGAAGTTTGTCGTTTGAAACATTTCGCTGTAATTTTGTCTCTTGTACAGTGCTTTGCTATATAATAAAACAGTTGTACCATTCGCTCTCGTCGTATACGAACTAATAGCCAAGGAGGCGCTTCGCCGAGTTATGAGCTATGAGCTCATATACGACTCGAGCTCATGGTATAACTGTTAATTATATAATTCCAGACACTTAGCACAGACATTTAACGGCAGAAAGAATCTTCGTTTGAAAAAGAACTTACCTCATTTAGCAATAATCTTTATTACACGAATGAAGTGAATGTGTAATCTCCTCTTATTTATATGTTTTGAAGTTTTAAACGGCACATTATTATTGCGTTAAGGCGACGGACGGGGCTCGATTTGTGATGAAAGTGATGACACTTGTTTCTGTATTATAAAGCCAGACACTGACAGACAGAGAGATTCATGGAGTTTCAACCCGGATGTACTTTGCTGTTTATTTTCTTTGTTCCACAGCGATGTGTTTTAAAAATATTAAGAACCACGGCGTCTTTAATAGCCGTCTTGTTGGAATATGTCTCCACTCCGTGCATTGTTGAACTGGGTAGACAATAACTTTAAAAATAATTTAATCTGCATTAATTTTGTTCGACCAATAGAAACTGGTGGCCGCCAAATTCGACCAATAGAAATACGCGGCCACTGACGGCCGCGAGTGATGAAAAAAACCCATGCTTTGTTGCAGGCCCACATTCCACAGCAACAGGAAGGAATTTGTTATTATAATTAAAAAAATACCAAATGGTTTTCCGTGTTTGGATACTCTGATCCAAACACGCGGGAAATTGCGAGACTGGAGAAAAGCGTAACAAAACACGAGCCGTAGGCGAGTGTTTTTAGCTTTTCGAAAGTCTAGAAATTTCCCAAGTGTTTGGATCAGAGTATCCAAACACGGAAAACCATTTGGTATTTCTTTTATAAAATAACAACAGATAAAAAGCAATATAACAACAGATAAAAAGCAATAAACTTTATTAAAACAATTTGATAAATATGTCAATTCTCCCAAAGTCGTCAACTACCCTGTCGAGCAAATCGAGCCTCGAGGGAAGCATGATGTTTATTTAACATTAATAGAGCATTTTAAGCCTTTGCAAGTAACTGTCAAGTGGGGAAAACAAGTTCAAAATCACTGCAGATGGAAATTTACATTTACATTCCCAATGGAGCAACTGCTAAACAGGGAACCAAACTGAGGGAGATTTTCGATCTGAATGTTTGAAGTCTGCGAAGTGATCGTTGTTGTTGGGGCATTTGACTCGGAATTGGAAGGACGGGTCTTCGTTTTGCTGCTTGATGCCCATCTGAACATTCACCACCAAGAGCTTGTGAGAGGACATCGCTGCAACGCTTGAGTTGTGATATTGATGGTCTTCGGTTGTAATGCTGAAGCGACTGCTCGTTTCGGTAGCCTGAAATAGACATGATGTGCCGGTTGGTCAAGCCAGCATCGGACCAAAGGGTAATGGATGTTGCTCTCACACAGTGCATGGTTAGTGTAGATAAGCCAGCAGCTGAACTGATGATTTTCATCATATCGCCGAGCTTATTTACACCGAGAGGACGATTTTCGTACCAGACGATATCGGCCGACGACCACTGGCGCTTCGGATACTGAAAAAAGGCTTCGCAGGATGGATTTAGCTTGGAGATGTAAAGCTTCAGGGCGCTGTAGCCATCATTTTGTTGTGGGGTTTTGTACATTCGTCCCATATGCTTGAAGCTTTCTGTGTCATTTATTCCACCTGGATGGTTTTTCGATGATTCACAATGGGCCATCGTTACATACTCTTCGCCAGTCGGAACTTTAGCGAACACGAAGTTTTGTTTTGTTAATTTCTTTGACCTTCGCGACCTCGACGACACCAGAAGAGGGTTGTGCATGAACCATACATTTCTCTGCAATCCAAGGGGGTTGGAACAGTCGAGTTCATCACTGATCTTCAGCTTTACCAGGTCTTCAGCCTCAAGCGCAGGTTTGTGTTTCACGCTTTGTTTACCTTGTTGTTTCAACGATTTTATCTTAGCGTTGAGCAAAATGTTGGACCTTTTGAATGTCGGGTTTCCTGCTATTGTTATGCCTTTGTTATGCGGTGGCCCGTTAAGAAACCTCTCCAAACCATTTCGTATTCCCAGAAGTGTGGACCTGCTGTAGTCCTTTCCGTCCTGGGTTTTTATTTCAGCGTAAAACAAACGCAGGTTGTTGTCCAACGTCTCGCTGTCCATTTCAGTTAATTTAGTCAATACATTGCGATGTTCAGCCCATTCTTCAAAATGTAAATGTTTAAATATTAGGTTCTGTGTGAGCATTAAAGTGATACTAGATTTTAAATTTCAATATTTTGTATTTAATTTTTGTTAAAGAGAATAAAAGTTTTATAAGTTTCGTACCTTTAAAAATGTTGACGGCGTAAATTGTTTTGTACTTTGTACTCTGGGCTTGTGAGTTCTCGACCAACTCGTCTAATTCTTCCTCAGTTGTACTAACAAACCTTTGCTTACTGTTTCTGTTATTTTCGCTTTTATTAAATATATTCTCATCTACAATATTCAAACTTGAAAGAAAATTATTGTCCGACATTTTTTAAAAACCGCTGTGGCGGGAAATTTCCGTGTTTGGATACTCTGATCCAAACATGGGTATTGACCAATCAGCGCGCGCGTAGTATACATGTTATTTTATAATACTCTTTGCTTCCCATGCACTTAATTTCCCAAGACGTCTTTCTTGACAAGTAATACTGTCTAGCGCCACAGCTTAATTATTATTATTATTATTACTACAGTCAATGACAAAATCCCTTCGGACACCTAAAATATAATTGTAATTTATACAGAAATACACAAACATAATCTTTCCCCCTCCCCCTTTCAATATTGGTGTACCACAGCACCGTGTAGTTAGAAAATCAATGTGTAATGTTGAGAGAGGGTGGGGGAGGGGATCTGCAATAGCTAAGAGAAGTGTCTAAAGGGTTAATTATCTCTGATTGTAGTTAGCCTGCGGGAAGGCTACCTGAGCTTTCAGAAAATGGTCGAGTGCCATATAAATTAAATTTCGTATATCTTCAAGCGACATGTCTTATTCTATTTATTTCATATTAACCTTTTGTTGCATGGCCCCTTTGTCCTTGATGGATATTGATGCCATTCGGTATTTGATGGATATTGATGCCAGTGTTGTAAACGTGGTTTACAAACTTTGTTAAGAATATAAGTATTTAAAACAGTGATAAAGATTAAAAGTGATCAAAACTTAACTGACGACTAACATCAAACCGTTTACATGATGCCAGCTGCTGATGCCAGCTCTGTGATCACTCGTCATTGTTCAAAGATTAAAAAGCCCATTAATTCACTACACTATTCCCTCCCTAAATTTTGAACGTTACATTAATTAAGCAGCAGAAATGCTGTTGTTGCATGCAGATAATTCAATGTGTGTTTTTCTTTTAACATTAAATTATTATTTTAATTGTTACTGTCAACCGTAGTACTCCAACCAGGCTGGTTTCTTTCTCGTGCGCTTTGGCCGTTCCACTCTTGGGGTATCATTGGACTCGACTGATGGTGACTCAGTTGGTTCTGGCTGTGGTAAAGATCTGTTTGGCGCCGTCGGACTTCCGTTTTCCGATTCCGAGGTACTGTATTTTGGAACGATCGGTTCTGTCGTTGATGATGGTTTATTTGGCTGGATATTGTCTGTTGTTGGTTGGGTAGTTTGCTAAGACGTGACGTCACAGAGAGTGGACATGCACAGAAGTGCTCCACAATTTTGTCGACAATTATACCTCTCCCTTTGCGATTTTGGATTTGATATTGCATGTTATTGTGGGTAAAGTCTTCGTCTTTGGTTAATTGAGAATTTCCAAGGATCTTTTTCACCGCCGAAAGAATTGTTAATGTGAACACTTGATCGTTGAGTGAGATTTTTTCCGTTGGTTCCTCCTGTTTTTACGAAGATTAAATGGAAGAAAAGCCGCATTTATACTATTCAAATTCCACGGCGACATTTAACGTCTCCATATTAATCAGTGGTGATGTCCATCCTCATCCAGGACCTGAGCTTTCCTCGTGTCGACCACATGACAACAACAACAACAACGATCTTGCTCTGATCGCAGCAGAGCAAGAAACTCGACTGATTCCGTATGTAGCGGTGGTGTTTTGCTGGCCAGTCGCTGTAATCTGCGATGCAAGCCTGTTGTCCTCACCAACAATGGTAACTATGACCTAGAACTCGCTGCCATTGAAGTCAATACCAACAACAGCGGCAAAGTTTTAGTCGCTGTTATTTATCGTCCTCCCAGCGCCAATAATTGGTTGGACGGCTCTGGTTTTTGTGATTCTGCCGACTCGGCATTATTTACATTTTTTCAAACTCTTTCTGACAAAAACTTTTTTCAATTGATCGACTTTCCGACACGTGGGGACACTTGTCTGGACTTACTTATTACCACCATTGTCGAAGGTATCAACAACATTTCTGTTAACGAGTGTGATGATGGTGTTGCTGTATCGTCTGATCATAAAACGATTACTTTCGATTTGCATTTCGCCTCACACTCGGTTAACAAAAACAAGCAGATTTCCAAAAAGCAGATTAAAAAAGCAGATTACCAAGGCTTGAGATCAGCGCTGGTCAACACCCCACTAGAGAGCCTTTTCTCTGGTGACGTCAACATCGAGAAGGATTGGACCTCGTGGAAGTCGGCATTTTTAGGATTAGTTAACGATTTTATACCGAGACAAAAACCGCATCATTTTACTACACCACCTTGGATCGACGGAGAAACTATGCAGGCTATACGAAAGAAAAATACAATAAGGAAGAGAGCTATCCAGAAGGAAAACCCTTCCCTTTGGGAAAAATTCCGCTTTGGCCGTAAAGAGGTTGACTGATAATTCGCCTGGGTCATCAACGTTATCACCTACCCACTTCCAGACTTCTCTTTCCTGCTTCGTTGATGTTTTTGTTGGGTTTTTTTTTGGTTGGAGGTGGCTGCAGACCTCATCATGGCGGACACATCACAGTTACAGTTTCCGACTCCATCATGAGCTTCACTGTTGCTATCTTCACTGTTGCGGTCTTCATCATAGTATTCCGCGGGGTCAGCATCAGAATTGTTTAGTGCCCCGTTTTTAGTGCAAAGTTTCACAGAAACTTTGCAGTATTGTGATGAGTGGCGAAAATTCACACGATAGTGTAAACTTTCCGGGGGGGTAAACTTACCAGGTTTAACGACGTACATACTTGTCGTAGTTGAAAGGCTAAAACCACTGAAAATGTGAAACACTAGTATCAGTCTTTCATAGACGACAAATATTTATGTCACTTGAAGCCCGTAAGCCCTAAAGAGCGATAACAGACAGGTTTGTACCTTATCTATGGATATTTCTTGAAAGACGTGTATATCTTAATATACCAAGAATGAAAGAAGTCCCCCCCCCCCCAGAATATATTAGAATACCACTGCGCACGCGTGGTTTTGTTTGCGACTGGCGAATACAACAATGGCGGAGAAACGCAAAGGAGCGATCAATTTTCTTCTCGAAACAACGAATTTCTAGGCTTAACTGCATGGCTAAGTAAATATGGTCTGGGCGAAAGGATTTATTTTCTGCCTAGCGGAAGGTGCGAATAAATATTAAAAGCTTTATATTTAACTTTAATATGGTCTGGCATGTTGACGATGTTGTGAAGTCGGTTTGTAGAGTGTTGTTGGTTCGTATCTGCTATATTTTACACGAGTGGCGCTCGAGCAGTTTTGCACGTCAGCTCAATAACAAATTCTGTATACTGGAGATTGTAGACTGTCTTGGCATTTTGATTTGGCGTTCAATAAGCAACTGTACAAAGAACCCTGGCCATATAGTAAACATGAATGTTTAAGTTCTACATATGTCTAGCTGTATCTGCGTGAACTTAGCGCGTGATTGGGCAGACGATTCGCAAGGCTAATAACGTGACGCTAGCAACATAATCATCAGACGATCGTACAAAAAGTTACTTATCTTTACATCCACTTGGCAAATTTTAGTCAATTTTGATCTGGATTGACTGGACGTCACACGATACGTATTAGTATCGGAATTCTTGTGATGCGCCAAGCTTTTTATGCAAAAAATTCGAGGAGTTCAAAGAGATCTTGATGTTATTAAACAGACTGGAAAACAATAGTGAAGGGCACAAAAGACGTCAGTATTCATGTTTGTCGGAGATTATAATTTTTTTTGCGTTCTTGTCAAGAGAAAATGACTCTCTAAGAATCCCTCGAGATTTTATTTTGGGTTGTTTGTCTGAGTTTTGGCTTGTATTAAATTAACTTGGGCTTTGCTCATGAAAAGGGACTGGCAGGTTGCGGGGCTAGCAGCTCTGTCCGTACACGTGGCAAAAATTATTATCTTTGACTAGAAACTTTGCACTATCCTTGGGATCTAGTTATAATCAAGTCACCAGAATCTAATCAGTCATCCTCACTTCCACAGGGAGCGGCGTAATCATTTTTATTATAAGTGTCAAGTAAATGGACCACATCATGGCACAAAATTGGGCAGCTGACCTGAAAAACAAGAATATGTGTTCAGATTTGTGAAAGGTCGTTATAGAGAATCACCCTGAACCATATTCGCCCAGGAAGGCTTGATGAAATATATCTGATAGGTAGTCCGAATGCACGAGAGTTACAATTGTGAGTAAGCACGATGGATGTCCATATATTCATGACATATATTCAACACAATTTTAAGCAAAATAAAAACGCATGACACCTCTGATATCTATCTGCGTTTCTTCAAAGTTTTTGCTTGTATAAATTATTTTCTATAACATATTGATAATTTTGTGACATGCTGATATTTTTATATGAATGTTGTTAAATATTTTTATTAAACTTTGAAAGAGAATAGACAGACAACTGACCTTCTCCTCGTGCGTGCCGCCATCTTGGGAAAGCTTGATTGATGCCAACACCCTGTAGTTATATTTTTGAACAACGTAAACTGACAAATTTGAGCTGTATTCAAGTGAAAGTTTTGGTGGAAGGAAAGTTGCAGCAGGAGGGGATTAACGAAAGGTTGCAATTGTAACTAGTATGCAACAAATACACGCGCACATGCAATCTAAATATGCCTTTGCATATGGGGTGACTACAACTACCACGATGCTTTGCTAGTCTCTTCTTTATATTACTATATATACTAGAAAACGTTAAAGCATTCTGATAGTTGTAGTCACCCAACGCCATCGTGCACTTAAGATAAACAATGACAAATTTATTAGAACATTGAATCGCATGTAAAAATATCGTATTTAAATTCGCTTAAGTAAGATTATTTTCAGTGGCCAAAACTATATCGTACTAAAATTTATGATAATAAACACTCGTAAAAATCCTATTTCTAATGATAGGAGAACACAGATATCTGCAGAATTTTACATATCCAACAACTATTATTATCGAAATATGAATTTATTTCTTACAATTCTAAACATCATTAGGGTGAGATTTATATATGTAATACGTTTTTTTTAAAATTAAAGAACATTTAAAATTTAAAAGGCATTGAAAATAACTTGAACCAGTGGCTCCGCTGGCTTTACCTTTATACTCATGTATATACCTATTCATATATACTAGAAATACATAAAGCAACAACCCCTCACCCGATTCTACATGAATTTTTGTAAATTCCCCCTAATTAGAAAATGTTAATGCAACCCGCCATGTGCTATTTTTTACTGAGGGCCTGGAAATACATGTAGCTACTCTTGTCGGAACGATCAAAATATAGTTTTAATTCTAGTAGAATATTTGAAATAGAAAACTGTTTAACTCTAATTTTTTTAAGAAAAAGGTAACGAAAAATTTAAGGATGATATTTCGTAAAAGATATTGAGATTAACAAAATTGCTTGTCGCATCCAGGGTTTGAACTCGATCACACTAGCATGCCAACCGACGATATTATAAAAATATTCGGGTTTTAATGTACTGTGTATATGCTATATAAAAGATGACCGAGCACGATAGAAAAAATATATGCGTATAAATTGCGAAATGTTCCAACAAATGTATAATAAAAGTTGACTTTAAATTAATTTTGCCAAGAAATTTGGCTAGGTGAGGGGTGTCAAGAGAGAATTCGGTGGCCACGGCGCCGAGCATTCGTCGCCATTTACAGGAAATTATCAAACTTTGTAGATGATTCATGGCTATGCCCGTCAAGTGCCCAAATTTTTTATGTTTGTCTTTCAAAATAAGTAACTCTATGTCTACAATGCTAGTAATATGTACTTGGTATCAAGTGCCAGATTTGAGAAAATTGCTCTTTAATTCGTCATATAATATGTGACTTTGCAAACTGGTAAAAGTGTATCTTTTTCAGAAAATTATTTCTCCTCAAATCCTGGATGGATGTCCCTGATTTTCTGTTGTTGGAAACTAGAAGCACTGATTGTTACAATATTTGGATACATAAGATTATCACTTACCAGCTTGCTTCGCGAGAGCGGTATGAAAATCTGGTATTGACGCAGGTTTGAAGACGCCATTTTAGACCCGTCAAGGTGTCAAATAACAATGTGCCAAATTTTACCAAAAAAAGCTAAGCCAAACCGATTTATTTTTTGATGCAAGTACCTCAAAAGAAAATTATACTGAAAAATTGGAAGAATTTAATTTTTCCATCCAGAACTGGGTGCCCGGTTCTTACAGAGACATGTTCTAAGGATTTTGGGTGAAGGAAAATTCGAGTGTAGAATATATACATTTTAAGACCAAACCGGGACCAGTTGCGAAAAATGCAACTACACAGGCCTTCCGGCAGGAATTGAACGCACGACCTTGCGATTCTAGTGCAATGCTCTGACCACTGAGCCACGGAGGGCGTTGCCGAGAGCTTGATCGCGAGTTCTGTATATATAATAAGGTGGTAATGCCAGGAGAGAATTGGGTATATTATAAGTGATATTGGGCATTTCACTCGATTACATAGCATGTTCTAAGGATTTTTGGGTGAAGGAAAATTCGAGTGTAGAATATGTACATTTTAAGACCAAACCGGGACCAGTTGCGAAAAATGCAACTACACAGGCCTTCCGGCAGGAATTGAACCCACGACCTTGCGATTCTAGTGCAATGCTCTGACCACTGAGCCACGGAGGGCGTTGCCGAGAGCTTGATCGCGAGTTCTGTATATATAACATGGTGGTAATGCCAGGAGAGAATTGGGTATATTATAAGTGATATTGGGCATTTCACTGGATTACATAGCATGTTCTAAGGATTTTGGGTGAAGGAAAATTCGAGTGTAGAATATATACATTTTAAGACCAAACCGGGACCAGTTGCGAAAAATGCAACTACACAGGCCTTCAGACAGGAATCGAACCCACGACCTTGCGATTCTAGTGCAATGCTCTGACCACTGAGCCACCGAGGGCGTCGCCGAGAGCTTGATCGCGAGTTCCGTGGCTCAGTATTCAGAGCATTGCACTAGAATCGCAAGGTCGTGGGTTCAATTCCTGCCGGAAGGCCTGTATAGTTGCATTTTTCGCAACTGGTCCCGGTTTGGTCTTAAAATGTATATATTCTACACTCGAATTTTCCTTCACCCAAAATCCTTAGAACATGCTATGTAATCGAGTGAAATGCCGAATATAACTTACAGAGACAGCCTGTTAACAATTCTTGGACGAGGTTAAGCACGATATCAAGAATTATCAAAGCCAAGGTTTGTATTATCTGCCGAAGCCGAAGGCTGAGTGGGATAAACAAAATGATCGGCCTTTCATAATTGTTTTATTATACAAAGGACGTGTATCTTCTACCAAAAATTATCTCGCTTAGAGCTCAGAGTTTTTCTGAGTATTACCAACTAACACAGCTTGTACAGCCAACAACTGACAATTATTACTAACATCAAGCTGCAATTTCTGAAACTAACTAAAAATAATCTAGTTTGCATGTTCATAAACAACAAAACTAAAGTTAAAAGAGATTGTATCAGTATTGTATAATATACACTTAATGTCTGATCGCGAGAGAAACGGTTAGTTTTGTTTTCCCGAGAGTCTAAATTTTCCCGAGACGAATTCCCTAGGGATCAAGTGCTTTGTTATATAGCTTGAGTTTTACTGAATAATTTCGAAGTTTATCAAGGGAAAGTACACAAAGACAAACTGAAAGACTTACGAAAAAAATTATGCGTGGCTTCGTAATTTGACTTCAACTAAACATGCAAATATGAGTCTCAGAGTATGAGTGAGAACAAAAGAACAGCAATACATTTCTCCAGTTAATCCTCACACAATGCTTTGAGAACCTTTAAATAATCTGTTTTCGTACCAAACAAGCTTTTGTTTTTAGGATACTGTGAAGAATTCAAAGTTCTGGCGGGCAACAATTGCAATATTATTGTCCGAGTGGGCAATAAGTTCTCAATTGTTGCCCGCTCGGTTTACATTGAAATTTAGCTATGGTCATGTGACCACAAACCAACCAATGACTGTTATCGTTCTATCCAACGAAACTCTAGCTATATAACAATTTTAATTAAACGTAAGTAGCGAACTGCGAGCCATTTTTTGCTACGAATTTTAAAGAAATTATAAACGTTAATTAAAAATAATATTACATTATTTTTGTAGTTTAACTACGCAAACCAATCAGTTTACACCGTTGAAGATTTGCAATCAAAGACGAACTATAAGTTTCGTGTTGCTGCGCTGTTACTGAATCAAACGTCTGTATTCAGTGAATGGAGTGCATGGAGTGATTTGATTCCTACAAACAGTATGTTTTTGTACTAATTATTTAAATTTTTTTATATGTTTTCTTCGTATTCACCAGTTTTATTGATACTTACCCAAAGCAAGATATTGTAATAATTGGGGGCTACGTTGACCGGCTATCATATTCTTTATTTCTAAATTGAAAAAGGATCTATATATCATTGCTTTGTTAATCAATTGAAAGTAATTTTGTAATAGCAACAAAAATCCAATTTTTTTAATTCAAGACGTCGTTTTATTATCACAGTCAAGTGTAACCATCATTAAATAAAGTCTGGATGGTAATGGTATAACTAAGTAAAGATTTTGCTTTGTGACGTCAGCTGCATATAAAAACTTTTTCCGCTGATGACAAGGTTGTTTGTTGTCAAAATTAGCAATGTTGTTGACAAAAATTGTTCATATTACTTGGATTACATTATTTATCAGAACGTCAAAAACTGAAATTTTTAATTTTTATTGCCATTAACTTCTTATTAACCGAGAGCGCGGTCATTACGGAAAAACGGGCTTGGTCCATACAGTCAAGACCTTGGTCTGATATTTTCCCGTAAGGAAAATCAGTAAGCTGACTTAATGCCAACTTGACTAAGGCCCCGTATATTATTGTGCAAAGCACTGGGATATTTTTATTTGTTTTTACCCTTTGTGCGCTGTCAACGCAAAAATCAGCTGGTGTGGAAGCAAAAAACGATACAAAAGCGATCGTGCAGATGCAAATATTTTGATGCGGTTTCAGTTTTAATTAAAACGGAGAGAGTTGACAAGGTATACGTGCGTGGACATGGTCTATGACATTGTTTTTCTATATTTTCTATCGAACAGCTTAGGTAATTTCTGTTCTAGGATTTTTCTAAAGGTGAACAAGATTGTCTGGTGTTTTCCAGAATAAGACACATAGACCAAAAATACTTAAATTTACATCTACGTTTCGGTTGAAATATTAGATACTACAGGTAAAAGAACTAATAAAATGGCGTCTTATATATAAGTTTATCTGTAGGAACAAATTTGAAAATTTTAAAGAATTCTTTCCAGGATAAATGCTAGCAACTGGCTAAAATACTATTAATGTGATTCTTATTGCAGATGGATGCCAGGCTTTAAAAAGATTTTTATCATGTAGACCATTGAGAACAACGACTCTAAATTTCAGCGTTTAATAAATCAAAATTATGGACAGTTTCATGCGGGATTTTAGCTAGTAAATAGTTTTTACATCTAACTATGTTCTTTCATTCTGACCTTTACGACTTTGGATTAAATTACATTTGTAATGGCACTCGTTGTAATATCCTAGCATCTTTTTTGGAAATCTTCCGTACGTATAAATTAACACAACATTACCTTCTGACTCTGGCAGATAAACATTATAAGCCTCTTTAAGGCAATTCCTCAGTTTTGCATTGCGCAGCTTTTCTGTGCATAATCATGCAATACTAATTCAAGATATATCCAAGTGTTAGTGACGAAAACACGTAAAAATGTCACTAAAGAGGCTAAATCAGCTATTGTATCATAACTTTGACAAGAAGATACTAACTTAATTTTTGTTTTCTTGAAAAAACTAAAAATTTCTTGGGTAGTTTCGTATATAGATTAAATGATAGGGGAACGCTCCATGTTCAAGCGTTAATCTTGTGTAGCTCATAAAGACACTCGTTGATCCACACTTTTTTTTTTTAATTATTAATTTCCTCCACTAGCTGTACAGTGTATATTAAAGAATAGAGAAAAAATCACTTCGCGAATTTGAAATCGTTAGTACTTGTAGTAATGCCCCCACTATGGAGTACAAAGGGATGCCGCTTCATTAATTATTCAACGTATTATTTATGCATACGTCACTGTTCTCAGGCCCCTTTCAGACCCTCCAACCTTAATCCTAACCTAATTATTTATGCATGTAACATTATTCTCAGGCTCCTTCGAGACCCTCTAACCCTAACTTCATTAATATTCATTTTAATACGGTGCGTTACTTCATTAAAGCCAAACCTAGCCTTCCGGATACCCCTAACCCTAGCTTTTATCCAACCCCCCTAACCCTTAATATTTATGATTACGTCGTTATTTCTCACCCCATAATCCTAGCTTTTACTCGACCCCCCGTGTAATACGTCATAACCGATAGGTCTCCGACATTCCCGAAGTTCTCGGTTACGTCATCAAAAGACGCTCGACTTATATTCCTTGTGAGTAATAGTAATCAATATACACTTTACCCTACTGACAGTCAACAGTTGTGGGGCATGTAGGCGTACAGAGCATGCGTACAGTAAACTTTAACAAAATAGACGATCGATATTTACAAAGAACCAAAAAGAAACTGGTAGAGACACTTTATTTTTTTTTATCTTAAACCTTGTTTGGGGGAATATATTGGGTTTTGAATAATATGAACGATCGTAGAGATATAAACGTATAGACTTGAATTAATAGCATATCATGAATATTATATTAGGTTTGACATGCCAAATGACTAGACCTTTACCGGGAGATAAGTGTTGATAATATACGTTAAGTTATCGTTTATTAGATGATAACTTAACGTATATTATCAACACTTATCTCCCGGTAAATGTCTAGTCATTTGGCATGTCAAACCTAATATAATATTCATGATATGCTATTAATTCAAGGCCTAGTTTGTAGAATTAGTTTGGGAGACCATGAGAAAAACGTACGATGCAAGCGTTGAAAAGTTTGCGAATATTTTGAAACAAAAAACCCTTAGCAACGTTCAACGAAGCAATATGAATATATGAATATATTAAGAGCCGCCTGAATTCGTCTGACTATGAACAATAGCGGATGGGCGATTAAGGGTGATTAATGGATTAGAGACCAAAAAGAGCACGTGTATTTTGCATAATTCAAAGCATTCAGTTTAAAATATTTATTTTTGGTTTAAACTTATACATATCAATAAAACAAATTACGGTTACATTCAAATATCTTTCACTGATCAGTTTAAAACGTTTTTAATAAAGTCAGCTTCTGTTATTGTATCTTTCGCACTTTATAAGACTTTTGAGGGTCGTGCCTGGGGCGCAGGGTGATGTATAAAGAGTCAGCGTCTTGATGATTATTATCTTCTATTTCGTACGGGTCTCTTCCATCAGAGTTTTCGTCAGAATTGCCGTTGTCTTGAAGACCATAGTCATCTGAGTCGGCTTCCGAAACTTCTTGTTCGTCCGAGTCGTTTTCTCCTGAATCACTTTCTTCTGAATCACTTGAGGTTTCTGTGGGGTGTCTGTCAAATTCTGTATAAAATTTAATAGCTGAGTTTGAAGATTAGTTTGAACTTGATGCTGCTAGTTCTGCGGATGTTGTTGATTTCTGTTGCTGATATGATTTCTTTTGAATATATGTGCTTATGTTCTGCTGCAGGACGGAGCTATTTTCCTCAGGTAAAACTTTTGTCTTGAGACGATGTTGGTCATTCGTCGTTGGTTTCAGATCAAGCATTAAATAACCGTGTGGGCGACTCGTTGTTTCTTCATATGTTTGCATAAAATCTTGAACATGTCCAGGATTTACTTGTCGTGCCAAGATAGAAATTTGTAGTTTATCCCTCGGAGATTTGAAGAGCACAATATAGTGGCCATTAAGACTAATGTTTCTAGTTTCTTTGCCGTAGGGAAATATATTCTGAAAAATGTAGATTACTGCGATATTTCGATGATGACTCCCTTTTGTGAAGAGATTTACAATTCGTTTATCTCCCCCTGACTGAGACATTAGATTAGGTTCCGGTCCGATACTGTACGTATGCCCTGTACGCCTACATGCGCCCCCCACAACTGTTGACTGTCAGTAGGGTAAAGTGTGTAAATGAAAGTTGATTACTATTACGTATAAGGAATTGTAAGTCGAGCGTCTTTTGATAATAACGTAACCGAGAACTTCGGGAATCAGTCAGAGCTATCGGTTATGACGTATTACACGGATATATAGTTCGAGTAAAAGCTATGATTAGGGGGTGAGAAATAACGACGTAATCATAAATAATAAGGGTTAAGGGGGTTGGATAAAAGCTAGGGTTAGGGTGATCCAGAAGACTAGGGTTAGGCGTTAATGACGTAACGCGCCGTTCAGACCTAAAACTGAACATGGCGGAACTCGTCGATAGTCGCTCTGACTATGATCTCGTACACAGTGTTGATAATACAACCTTTGATGATAAAGAGGAGCAAACACAATCCGTAAACCTACGCCCTGTGGTTTTGTCAAATTTAAAATTAGTTTGGAAAAGTGACTATCAATCCTTGAAGAATTTTGCTAACGACAAACTAAATATTACGGGTGAGTGGACTTCGCCTTGTGGAGAGGAGAAACAATTTACAAGTGATAAAGTCGTAATATCTTGGTGGAGAAATAAAACAATTTTGGTAGTAGACGGTGAAAAAGCGAGTTGCATTGTACATACTCTACTGACATTCATCGCTGAAAACTATAAATTAATACTATATATCGGACATGCCTCAGGCGAAGAAGACAAAAAGCACTCATGCTCTTGCCGATGTGGTGAGTTCGGAACAGATATCGAGGGAACCAAATTGGATTTAACGATAGCAGAGACTAGAATCAAAGCGAACGAAGTAATGATATCCGAAATCCGCCAAGAAATTCACGAAAGAATGAATAACGTAGAGAATTATCAAAATAAAAAGCAAGGCGATGAAGTCGGCTTTAAAGAAGTAGATGCAGGCACTGTAGGTGATTACCATAATGAAAAACAATCCTGTAATGTTTCTGTCATAGTCAAATTGAAACTATTTCGGAACTTGTTTTTTCTCTACAACGTAATATGGAGAGATATAAATACAAATTTCAGGAAAAAGACAAAAACTACAGTGAATTATCCTCGTCAGTAAGATTTTCTCTTCGCAAAACCGAAGACGTCATTAACGAGTCAGTCCTCAAGGGGGA
Source organism: Paragorgia papillata (assembly GCA_035771165.1). NCBI lineage: Eukaryota > Metazoa > Cnidaria > Anthozoa > Scleralcyonacea > Coralliidae > Paragorgia > Paragorgia papillata. The sequence goes on along the minus strand of JAWNZC010000011.1, from coordinate 4,182,423 downwards.
AAGTCCTGGTTCAACAACATCGAACAATACAAACCCACGCATTAATACGATTATCATTTCACCTCAAGTCGACCCATTTTCAACAACAAAGGAAAAAAAGTTCATTGTAGTAAATCATTCGCGGAGCAATTACAGGACTATAGAAAAAGACAGCATGTAATAATTCATCCAACGACTAAGGCCTGCGCTAAACGTCGCACAATAGACGAATTTAATTGTTTGAATTTTATTCGACGAATAAAAATTCGACACACGAATTAAATTCGTCTTGGCAATTAAATTTATCTGAGTCCGACGGCGGACAATGCGACGATAATGCGTGTTGGAGTTACACGACGAGTTATCGTCGCGTCGAATTAAATGTTTCTCTTCTGTCTGCAACAATTCGGCGCCATGTTTTCAAAAAGTCGTTTTCAGGCTTCACGAGTCCAAGTAAAAACAATTACATTCGACAAATCCGACGTTTAACTCGACGTCAAATTTACGTCGCATTACCGACGAAGTTAATTCGAATTAAATTCGTATTCGTCTATTGTGCGACGTTTAGCGCAGGCCTAATATTTTTGTGCCTACATCTCCGCAAGTCAACAATTCTTCTCCAAAATCAAGCTCATCGACGAATTCGTTCACCGAACAAATACAAGATTATAGAAAGAAACAGCACGAGATGGTTCATCAACCGCTTTTAAATGTACCTACGCCAGCATCAGGTTCAAGAGGATTGCCCAGTAGATCTAACCGGAAATCGGATGGCCAGTGGTTTTCACTTTGTCAATTCGTTGATAAGAGAGTTCAACCGTGGCAGCAGTTCAGACGGCCGTCAAAAAGGGCAGATCAGCTGACTTACAATCGGGAGATCTCTCGGGGTCAATTCACTAGCAACAGGTCAACTTATCGATAACGACAGCACTTGAAAAATTATCCAACAAAACAAATCAGAAGACTGCTGTCAGGATTTTCATTCGGGACAATCCAACATGTAAAAAGCAAATCAGAAGAAATACCGTCACGAGTTTTTTCGAAAACATGCAGTCGTTGAACAACCAGACCAGCAGTTGGATAAATTATCTAGAATTTGTTCGTCGCATAATGGGATCGTAGATGATATTGATGAACTAATTATAAATTATCGCTCATGCCCAGTTTCCGACCGGTGTTCGATTCCAGTAAGAAAAACAAATCGCACTGATATTTATTCTAAAAAGAAGTGCAAAAGCAAACCGAAGCGAAATACTGTTAATCAATGCAACTTATTACATATTCAACCTGATTCTTCAAATGATTAGCGTTGTGACAACTGCAAACACTCAAGCTAATTCAACTTTAAATGATGACAACAGAACGGTTACAGGTTCGACTGAATTAGCTCATCTAAACGTATACGTTCGGGCCCATAGCACGGATCATCATTCTCGGAGATCTAAATTGTAACATGCTTAAGACGGCTGGCCTCGAATTTAAAGCGTTGACCGAAATGACCTCAGTCTCGTGACCTCATGTCACGCTCAGCTCAAGTTAAAGTCTACCAAGCCACTACCCTTCTATATCACAGTTCGTAGTTACAGGAATTACGACCCTGATTTGTTTGCCGCTGATCTTGCGTCTAAATCTGAATGTCTTCTTTCTATCTTCTCAGTTAACGATGTGGACAAAAAGCTTAAAATCCTCGATGAAGTGCTGCAAACTACCCTTGACTCTCACGCCCCAATAAAGACCCTAAAGGTCCGTGGCAGATCATGTCCTTTTGTGACACCTGAAATAAAAGAACTCATGGTTGCGAGAGACCAACTGTATGAACTTTTTATGAAGACACGTCACAGTCGCGATTGGCGTAACTACAAAGCAGCTCGTAATGCCGTTAAAAATACACTTATTAACGCACAAAGAGAATGTCCGCGATGAAGTAAGGGGGCATAAAAACAACACGGGATCCTTGTGGAAGATTACCAAATGTACTGTCGCGTACAAAGAAAAAGACACGGTGGTGTACAGCAAAGACCCAAAAATAGTCGCGGAAGAGTTCAACCACTTTTTTTCAACTGTCGGGAAAAATGCAGCAATGGCAGCGTCTCAATTAATAACAATATTCACTCTGACATTCCACCCGTTACTGCATCTGCCAGATATTCTTTATATGAATCCGAGATGTTCAAATTTAATCCTGTCTCCTGTATTGATGTTAAAAACATTATAACATCCATGCCTACCAACAAGGCTCCCGGAAGAGATAAAGTAAGCATACGCATTATTAAGGACTGCTTACCGGTTATGCTTGGACCACTCACAGATGTCAATGCTTCATTGATGTCCTCTACGTTTCCACAAACCTGGAAAGAGGCGGAAGTTATTCCCTTGTAATAAAGGAAGGAGATCATGAACTGCCATCTAATATATAACTGTCCCCTTTCCCTTCTTATCGTTGCGTCGAAGGTCTGCGAGAAAGTCGCCTTAGTTCAATTCTGCCGACAACATTTTTGTCCATGAACAATTGTTTGACATCGCATCAAAGTGGAAATAGGAAATATCATTCCTCAGAGACTCTCAACATACATCTAGGTTGATGATACTATATTGGAGGCTATGGATCAGAAATCAGCAACATCACTCATCCTGCTGGACCAAAGGCATTTGATAGCACAAGCCATCCAATCCTGATTAACAAACTAAGTTGCATTGGCGCATCTCCTAGTGTAGTGAAGTGGTTTGAAAGCTACCTAACTGAAAGGTCACAAGTTCGAATTGGCTCAACTGTTTCGACACCTCTCAACATCACTCATGGGGTACCACAAGGTGCTATTTTATCTCCACTCTTGTTTAGTATAGTATCTATTTCAACGACCTGCCATTGGTACCACGTCACAGCCGTCTTGAATCTTATGTTGATGACTCCAAAATGTTCCTGTCTTTCCTTGTTAAAGACGCGGACCATGCAAAACAGCACCCCGAGGAAGACCTCTACCAAGTGACAAAGTGCTGTTCTGAACATCAATTACTTATTAACGCGAAGAAGACCAAATACCTGCTCATCGGAACGCGGCAATTGTTACAAAATCTTCCTTCAGATATGAACCTAAGTTTCCTAGGGGAGACTATTAGCCCAGTTTTCTCAGTTAAAGATTTGGGAGTAACAATGGATACTCATTTGATATATGATTGCCATATCACCGATTTGGTCTCCTCGGTAAACAAATGCTTTGATAAGGAAACTCTAAGCTTCTATATTGTTCTTCTATATTGAAACACTTATTCCAAAAACATCAATTAGTTGCAATTGGTGAAATATTTTGCGTGTAGAATAGTTACAAACACCAGAGAGTTTGAACACGTCACCAAAATTACGAGAATTGAATTGGCTTCCAGTGAAACAACACTTATTATTCAGAGAAACATTTATGATGTATAAATGTATTTATAATCTAGCTCCCCCTTAGTTTGTAATAAATTTTAAAAACGTTCAAATATTCACGAATGTTTACACTCGTAATCGGGAGTTTTTTCAAATCCCGCTTTTTAATACTACGTCCGTCAGAGAACGTTCCAGTATAGAGGAGTCAAATTGTGGAACGATTTGGACCACGAAATAAAACTAATTTCCTCCTTGACAAGTTTTAAGAAAAAAATTAAAGAAAGACATGTTAGATAATTTTTATACCTAGTGATAGAATACTGAAAGTTTTAAATATTTTACTGTAATTGTTATCTTGATCTTTTATCATAAGACATTCTAATCTTCATTTTATTCAATGTAAATTAGTGTTGAAAAGCCTTATTCAGGAATACAATAAAGTATGTATGTATGTGTGTATGTATGTATGTATGTGTGTGTGTATGTGTGTGTGTGTGTATGTATGTATGTATTAAAATGAATACTAGTGAGGTTAAGGTTAGAGGGTCTCGAAGGAGCCTGATAATAATGATATATACATAAATAATTAGGTTAGGGTTACAGTGACGTATGCATAAATAATAAGTGCTTTTATGAACGATTTTTCAATAATCGCCGATGCCCGGGGATCGTTTCCGATTACCGGTTTTCATAATTCTAATTCGTCGCAATTCATCGCAAAGCTATATCGGCAATGATCGGCAATGAATTGCAACATATGAAAATCAGGCTTTACGAACGTTTTAATTTTGCCTGAATGTAGAACTATTTCGAAATGAGCTTGATACCCAATTTAATGCTTGTTTTTTCCAATGTTTAGGTAGTTGCAACAAAGGGAGTTGTGGCCTAACCAACTTTCGAATACGGCTGTCTTCACGTGTACCCTACAAAGGAGAAGAGGTGCTAAATGCTACTTTCCATTGGGAACCAACGACTGAGTCAGGTATATACAAATCCGCTGTGAGTTTAGCAGTCTGCTATAAAACATATGGGCGTAAAAACGGGCAGTTTGCGGTACCGTCACGACGGTACAACTTTCGCCATACAATAATACTCTGTTCCGCCTAACCGATACGATATGACGGATACCGTTTCCAGTCTTTATTCTTATGAGGTGTTTATTCGATACAACTGAGCGATGTCGGCTAGTAGGATGACAGCAGCGCTAGTTCTTCATGCACAGTACACCAATTACGGTTTTTATAACTTTATATAGCTGTGTTGGGAAACGTCCAATTATCCCGCTTGAAAACATATAAATCCGGAATAACAAACGTATCGTCCCGCTTATACTTGTCCCGTCCCGGCTCTTATATAAAGGCTGTTTTCCATTATACGTTCGCTTTGCCCGCGCGGGAAAAGCAAACGTACTAGAAAACAGCCTTAAACAGCCCTTAATAAGCCCGGTCGCTTTCAAGAATGTTTACCGCAGGAGGACCAAACCTAAAAGCTAAAACATCTGAAACATCAAGCAGAATATACTCTGCTACGTGACAAGGAACGTTCAATGTGTTTTTTTTAATTAAATAAATTAAAATGTCTTCTAACATTTATCAGTGATATATTTCTTTGGCTTACCCGATAAACATGAAAGCCAGCTTGAGAATATTTCCACTGCTCGTTTGTTTGTTTGTTTGTTTGTTTGTTTGTTTGTTTGTTTGTTTGTTTGTTTGTTTGTTTGTTTGTTTGTTTGTCTGTTTGTTTGTTTGTTTGTTTGTTTGTTTGTTTGTTTGTTTGTTTGTTTGTTTGTTTGTTTGTTTGTTGGGTTTTTTTTGGGGTTTTTTTTGGGTTTTTTTATCGTTTGTTTGTTGGCTCATTGGGTTGAATTAGAACTCAATATGATATGTGCATGCAGCCTCTCCTATTCCCTATATAAGAGCCTGCGAGATTTTTCACGCCAAGCGACAAACGTATCATCACGGAAGCAAATTATTAACGCAGCTATTGTCGTAAGAACTAAGATCTGGGTTGTATTTTAATTTTCTCAGCAACATTATCAGCATGTGAGCACACATGAGCAAGGCCGTTCAAAATTGCCTTTGACAGCTGGAACAACACCCGTATGCCGGACGTGCCGCAGTCACATCGAAGGCGGCACTAAAAAAGTTGAATTTGGTTCAACTTTCAACGTTTCTGCGGTGCCGCCGACCTAAGAATTTTATGGAAATATCTGTCGCCGACATGCTGGCGAGGCAGCCGTCTCTCTAATATCATGTGATCAGTGTTAGCCAATCGAAGTATGGGTAGGAGGCGCCATAATAATGACATCACTTTTTCAAGCCACGTGCCGGCAACGCCGCCGAGCTACGAGCTAACCGGAAGATGTAGGCTCCACACTCCACAGTCACATTTTCATCTTTGCCGGCAATTACTGCGGTCCGCAGCACGCTGGCATGCCGGCATACCCGCGGCTCTTCCGGCTATAAAGAAACCTGGCTATAGATAGGTGTATTCTTTTCTTTCTTATGGCGAGAGCTTTGACGATCTATAAGTCTCGTCAGGGTAGTGTTTGAATTCTAGAAATATAATGTGAATAAAACCTGAGTGACTGAATGGCGAAACTATACAAGGTGGTGGACCCCAAATTCCTGGAACCGCCGATATACAATCGGAAAGTCTGCCGGCAAATTAAGACATATGTGGTCTGTTCCAAGAAGACACACCGGAAATTTTATGATGTCCACGTGAAGCAACAAAAAGGCCGTAGAGGGAGCAAGATACAAAACCATGACTGAGAACCTCATATGCACTCATAGATTTTGATAAGATTGGCTGCTTGATGGGAACACTGAATCTGTCTCGATTGGATAACGAATGCCAAGGCATTGGAACAACACTTCGTATTCACAAAGCCAAATTCCACGACTCCTGCAGATTGCAGTACAACAAGACAAAACTGCAGAGAGAAGAAAAGTGGAAAAAGCCGATTGAGGACAAAACAGAAGGCCATAAGTTTACTCGTCAAAGCAAGGGACGGCAATGCCTTTCGACTGACACTTGCTTCTTCTGCGACAAAGCTGAAGGAAGGGATACTTTGCACAACGTGTCGACGTTTGAACTTGATGTTCGTATAAGACAATGTACCCATAAATTACAGGACAAACCCTTTCTAGCCAAACTCTGCGCTGGTGACCTTATTGCTCAAGGGGCTAACTACCATGTTCAGTGTCTATCGCATCTGTACAATAAAACAAGAGACGTGAAATCATCAGAAGAATCAGATAGAGACGCTGACAATCATGGTCTGGTATTTCCAGCACCTGTCTCATATATCGAGGACGTGCGCACGAATAATCTTGTTGCACCAGTTTTCAAATTGGCTGAACTTCTAAATGTATACAGCACCAGGTTGGAAGAAATGGGAACTTGTATACAACAGTTTAGAAAACACCGGGAAGACCTGCCCCAAGCACAGCAAGGGCGGGAGACACCACTGCTGCCCATTTATTTGAGAATAAAGATCTGTACCAAAACTCGAAAACGTGAGCTTGTTGAAACTGTATTCAACCTTGGGTTGTCCGTTTTATACGGCAGGGTACTGGACATCTCCACAGAGCTCAAGAGACCGTAATGCTAGCTCAACGACTGGGACAGTATGAAAGTTATTTTAAAAGAGAATAGATGGTTACAACGGAGATGGAACGAAGCTTGGATGATTGCCAAAACAGATTGGGCAATTGCTTATCGAGATTGTGGAAGAACCTTACCGTTTATTTATACCTTTAGTTTTATGAACTCACTCATGAGACCATGTTCTTTTGTTCTACATCGGTGGTAAAACCTCATTATTAATGCAGGCAATTAGTGCGGTTGAAAACTCGATCTCTACTTAAAATAATAACCTCGTACTAGGTTATTTCGTCAAAACCTCTTGAAAAGAAAAGAATATGGTTTGATGAGCATATAAGCAAGTTAAAAATCGCGTGTTCGGTTTTGAATTGACATTCAAGACTTCACACTCGGTTTTTATCCTGTATATAAAATACTAAGTCGATGGGATTTTAATGATTACCATATTTTAATTTGATAGCCTATGTTAACATGTTAATCAGCTTGATTGAATCCTACAATCCTGGCCAAAATTAACTCGGACAGTCGCGTAAAACGAACTTAAGCGCATCAATTCCTAAGATTAATGTTCAAATTACATCGCCCCCACTACCCCCGTTCAATGTCGGTTAGAAAATGAAATGCAAAGTATGTTCAGCGCTAATTTTTATCAACATTGAATGGGGGGAGCGGGGGGAATGATTTTTAGAAGGAAATTTGATATCAGATGTGTGATTTAAGGCAAGGTGTCCGAGTGATTTTGACCAGGATTGTAGTTACACCTCAACATTGTATCCTAGTTACACCTCCTTATTAAAATTGAGCAAAGATCACTTGCAGCAAGTTTTGATGACAAGTGAAATGGCAAACAAACAATCTGACAAATCACACATACTGCCTAAGTGGTGTTTGATAGAGTCAAACTGAAAATACTACCTACAAATGGACAATTTACTGTACTGTGTAGCGCATTAGAAAATTTAAACCATGTAGACAGTTTGAAGTAGCACAAAATTATATTTCGCTATTTAAGATTAGAAATTAAACAATACTATGCAAGTCTTGCCTAATGCCTAGCAGATTCTAGACAGTATAACTCAAGCATCTAAATTATTTATGTCATGGGAGTGCTGGTACACATTATAGTCAATAAGTCATTGACCTGTCAGTAAAATCAAATGTCCAAATTAAAATACTTGCTCAAAAGAGAAGTCACACTTAATACCTCACGGAATTTATGCGTCCACGATTACGAAGGCCTTTATTATAAATTGCATGTACCTGTATAAGTTTTATGCCAGAACCTTTAGAAATATGAATTTCCTATTTGGATTAATCGGCAATAAATCAATCGAAACTTAAACAAAGCCCACCGCAGTAAACCATTTAATAATACGGGGTTACTACAAAATATTAAAAAGAGAAACAAATACACATGCGGACTTGGAAGACATTTGTGATTTGTTTACCGACTATTTTATTAATACCGTGATTCGTTAAGCAAATCCATAGGCAGGTATATTTCGAAAATAAAACCCTTTGCAAAGGGAAAAAAGAGTTCAAAACACTTAACTATCATTAACTGCCAGTTCAAAGTACCCTAGCCAGATAAGAACCCGGCATACGATAAAGAGCGCCGATTGTGCGGAACAAAGACTAAACCCTTGATCGCGCTGAGTAATCGACCGAGACCAATGACCCTGGTTGGCAAAAATCTCGCCGACCAAACGATCGTCGATATACAATGAGCAGGATATCCCCACTAGTCTGAAGTAGCTAACCACCGCGAGGCCGATCGATTGGTATACATAAGGGGAGTTTTTCCAACCAAAAGGGATGGTTGTGTCTGAGTTCTCATGTCTGAGATTCGCGTGTTAACATAATGTGACCATATCCCGATTTATCGTCGAGCTTTGTCATGTGTGACCCAACTTACAAAAACCTGTGCACCTCCGAAAGTTTATCCAGAGAGAAAGGAGGGTCTTTCATCCCAAGATTGAAAAACGGGCATCCAAACACAATCGGGGCTTCGACGGCTCAACCAGGAGAGGGATAACTAAATGGGGAGGCTCCACTTCCCCCACTCAGCCCCAGACGCTGATTGCCCCTGTGGCGCGAAGGCGCGACCGGAGTTACTCCGTAATAAATTGCTCAAATTTCCCACAAGATTTGTGATTAGAAAATAACTTCCAGAATGGCATGTTATTGTCGTACGATATTCCCTTAAAGGTTCTCTTAAAAGGCTGAAGAAAATCCAGCACAAAAACGCTGTGTGTAATCCAACCCAAAACCATTTCTTTATCGCGAGAGTCAGACAAAATATCAGCCCAAGTATCCAAATGGTTTGTTGGGGGTTTTTTGGGTTGTTTTTTTGTTGGTTTTTTTTTCTCGAACCCAACCCCAGCGAAAATGACTACCACTGCCGACGAATCTAAGCAACAAGGGCTTTCCTTATAGACAAACGCTTGCCGTGTCATTTCCCTCGAGCCAGAACCGGAAACGCCAAAACAAGATGAGCTTAGTGACCCGACCCGAGGTCCCAGGGGTTTGATACCCCGAGACAAGACTCAAGGAACAGATAAGCATTGTTATGATCATCTAATCAACACACACGACTTGAACATAAAAAATGGCACCGAAGTAACCAGCTTATTCAGCCGCGTCACACTTTCCCTTACAAAAACGCGCAATGTGACCGAATTGGCCACATGAGTAATATTTTATGGTAGAAGTTGCTAGGCGCGTCTGGTAACCCCGTCGAACCCTAGAAGTAGGGTAAGGCTGATAACTACTGGGTCCTGGTGCCGAGGCCACGGACTTGAGAGACTTGAGGACGATCTTGGCGACCTCTGCCTCCTCTTGCTTGCCACTAACTTGATTAAAATCTATTGAAGAGCTGGGGAGTTAACCAACGGGAAACATTGGCGCACAACAACAGAAAATTTAGCTGCTCTCGGATTCGCCTTATCCTTCACCAAGTTGACCTGCTAATGCTGCGTAGGAATCGAACATCCCCGAGGGCCTGGTTACCAACTGTTGCAAGTGAGCAACAGCATTGTCCACGAGCGATATGTTTGCCTCGCGCTTCATTTGTGCAACTTCATTCTGTAGCCTCTGCAAATCAGTGACCTACAAGGCGACAAGAATGTATCACTACACTGCGCGGACAGAATGCACTTAAAGGCAACCCTGTAAGCCGACTGTGGGTTCACACAGAGACCCACACGCAAGATGCACCTGACTCAATCAACCCACAGAGACCCATTCGCAAAGTGTACATAACTCAACTCCTTAAGAATGACTCTGGGTTCACACAGAGACCCATTTGCAAAGTGCACTTAACTCAACTCTTTAAGATGACTGTGGGTCCACATGGAGACCCATCCGCAATGTGCACCTGACTCAACATTTCAAGGTGACGCTGGGTTCACACACACAGAGACCCATTTGCAAAGAGCACTAACTCAACTTGGGTTCAACAAGAGTCATGAACCTGAATATTATGGGTTTCATCAATAAAACCTCATGACAGCATAAAGCATATCCCGCATGTAATTATGAAGCAAGTCTTGTTTAAAGTCCTGCGAAGGAGACTAGGGCCGAAGCTGGTCGAGTACGTCTTTCAGTCATGAAAATTCAACCTGTTAGCGATGTCCTCGAACTGACAATGCTAAATGACTTGTATTACCTTATATAATGCTCATGACGTCATCACTCGGGGTAATACATATTCAATGACTTTAAATAGAGTGGCTGAATTTGCGGGAGCCACGGTCGGCCACCCTTTCCGTATCTTGTTCGGTTTTATTGCGAAATAATGTATCAAATCTGGTCGGCACCGGTGGTCGGTAGTGCACGTCAGTCTGCCTTGACCGAGTTCTTCAGAGTGATATATTCCCTGTATACGCGCAGCCAGCGCGTATACAGGGACAATGATTGTGTCTTGCGACATATATTCTAAATACTTGATGATAGTTTAATAGAAAATTAAGGAAAAGAGCTGTTGGTTGTTTGGTTGCTCTATTAATAGCATGAGTTTCTCTCTAATAAAATCGTTCGTCAGACGCTAACCAGTCACTAGCTATAAAACTGTGGTGTTTATACTCAGATTAGGAGTCTTTAACAAAAAGCCTGTTAAGGTTTCAAATAGACCTCTATCCCAAAAACTACAGAACACTTAATTTACTTTATTTCTTTTTTGTTTGTAAAATATGGGCGAATCAATAAGAAGGGAAAAAAAAAAGATTAGAATATATATAAATGTTTAAAGCATTGATCAAATTGAATTGAAGAACAAGCATGAGATCAGACTGGGAGTCGCGACTCTCTCTCTCATTACATTGCTAACTTTCATGGACTGAAACACAGCATTTCCATCAAGCTAGTTAACTTTGAATGTTATCTGCAAGACTCAGAGACATGTCAGTCGCGTCACTCGCGTGATTTAACACTCTCTTATAATGGTTTGACAGACTGTAGAGCAACGATATTTACGACATTGTCTTTATTCTCGCTTTATCGAGGGATAGACAGTTAACGTAAAGGGACTCATTTTGCAGACCTGGTCTAACAAATGCTGATTTCTACTAGCAAGCCGCCTGCAAGGTTGCTTTGATTATTCTTGTTTCAAGTAAAAATTGGCTGGAATTAGACAGAATAGAATTCTAAATAATGGCCAAAAGATACCTAGCTGCTTGCTTGACTAGTTTATACTTTACATGTCACACAAAACTCGTTAACCATACGATTCATATTGGATCAATTTCTCCTAAACATTTTATTGAATAATTAATTAGAAGATCTTGACTTGAAAGACAAAAGAAAATTTTGATTTGAGTAAAATTTGTACAGAGATTTAGGTGAAAAACATGTAGAAAACGATCCTACAATATGGCTCGAGATCACTCTCAAAATGCAGGAAATGTGTTTTCAGAGACTCTAATTTTCAAAATTTTCCGTAGATTGTGCACTTCCCATTTGAGCCACCATAGGATTTTAGGCTACAATAATTTTCAAAGTCTTGGGACATTTGCGTTATTTTGTTTCGGTTTTCCAACTCCCCCGACCCCCTGTTCAATGTTCTATGCCATGTTTACGCTGAATTTTACCGGAATTGTTAACGTGTTCCATTAGACAACATTGTAAAGGGAGGGGGAGGACGGATTGTGTACACATCGCAAAATAAACGATGTTGAACGAGTATATTTAGAAAAGCTCAAGTGTCCCAACTACTTTTGAAATTGATTGTCCGAAGCGCTATTTCATTATATTGTCGAAAAACATGCTGTTCCACTCAACTAAACAATATACATTATAGGCAGAAAGTTAAAACAATGTTATAGCACAATTACAACCTGTTAATGCCTAATATTTAGCTTAGGAATATGACATTTTAGAATTTAGTTAGCCCCCCTGTGGTGCAGCTGATATTCAGACACTTCTCGCAACGATGCTCACTACGGTGCTCACCTTGAACATGCAATAGGGCGAAGACTGTTATTTAGAATGATATTTTATATCACCAACCTTGTAATATGTTAGTTTTGAATAAGATAATACGTTTTTGACAACGATGCTCGCTATAACTATAAATAACTTGATTTTAAACTACGGAAGTGAGCTTAACGTCAAAATCAATTATTTCTTAAATGAAAGTAATAGATAAATCCCAAGAACGAGGGATGTGTGCTATATCAAGACCCAAGGACGCGCAGCGCCCGAGGGCTTTATATCGCATACATCCCGACGTTCGAAGGATTTATCTGACTTAATTTATTATTGAGGAGGTTTTCCAACAAAGTTTTGTCTTTTTTTCCCACCTTGGACAAAGATTTTCCTTGTTTTTTTCTTCATTTCGTTTCTAATTATTATTCCCTTGAATAATGTCCTCGATATAAAGCCCTCGAAAGAACAAAGAAAACCGACTCAATAATAAATTAATAGCAAGTTAATACATTTAAGGCCTGGTTTAGACGTCGAAGTTCCGTCGCATTTAATTCGTCGAATTTAATGCGACGATTATTCGACAGAAGTGACACAGTTCGGTTTAGACGTCGAATTTAATGTGTCGCATTTAATGTTACGGTTGAAGTTTAACGCCAAATAGCTCTTAACGTTGGTGTTTCGAGTTTCGAATTACCGCGCGTTCCAATTTGCATGGCACCCAGCTGTGAAGAGAAACGCCATGTTTTTATCTTCAAGTGAGTATATCAAAAAGCTAAAACACAAAGAAGAACTTCAGATGCTCTCTGTGTTTCAACATATGTTGTTAAACCTTGGCGTTGGTCGCCCGTTTGTCGTTAGTGAATGTATAAGCTTTCGCTTAAAGCTCTCTCATTCTTAAAACTCGATTAATGTGTTGCTTTCGGCTAGTTCGACAGTTTTCTTCAGCCAAAAACTCCAATACCTTTAGCAAGTAACCCTTTATTGCCACCCAACTTCATACTAATTGTTTTCGTCTGTCACAAAACATTCTGGACGATACAAACAAATACGACATGTTGAAAATGATCTTCGTGGGGCTCACGAACTGTAAAATTGTTGGGTATTGAGGGATATTGTAGGATAGAAAAAGTGATTATAATAATTTATGCATTTTATTCGACTGCATTTTATGCGACGTCTAAATCAACGTCGCATTTCCGTCGAATTATGCGACACAGCTCGTCGCATAATTCGACAGCGTCGAATTAAATGCGACGCGTCGAATAAAATCAGTTTAGACGTTGCATTTCCGTGGGTTAAAATTGGTCGCATTAAATGCGACGAATTAAATGCGACGGAACTTGGACGTCTAAACCAAGCCTAATAGAAAACCACACAGTGCATGTAACACCAGCAAACAACTGAACTGACCATTTTTGGAGAAACAACACAGATCTACCGAAATAATTCCCATGGTAATCAGTGAGCATCGTGGTGAGCACCGTAGCGAGCACCGTGCTGGTATTAATCATAACAACCGAATATCAAGTTATATTTGTTAATAAGTTAACGCATCATTTCCACGTGTTGTCGCTGGAATTCCTGTACATGATATGTACGCTAATGAAAACCTGAAACAATTTTCAATACATTACGCAATTTACTTATTTTCAATGGGGTTAGTATAGATGTCTAAAATTTCTTGCTTTTTGATCGAAGTTCACTTCTATAGTTCAATATTGCTTTTCCGTAGTGAAATTGAGTAACGCACATGTTCTGCGGCATTTGTGAAATTATTAAAATATTCGCTATTTCAAAATGCGTTTTCGCTAACACGCGCAGAACACATGAAACGCTGCGCACATCTGGTTAACACAAAGACGTTTTAATTCCACTTTAACGCGAAGTCGTTTAAGTGAAAGGAATATTGCATAAGTTAGACTCTCCACATATCTAAATAAATGCGCAATCGATTGATTGTAAATATATTTAAATTATTTTTTAGATATATCAAGCTTTTTCAATTGCATTTCTTGGGGCGATTATTTTAATTGTAATATGTTTCCAATAATTCGCGTAAAGACGTCTTAAGCAGTAAAACTACTTTTTTTTCTCCGTGCAATAAGGTGCATTTAAAGCCTTTAAACTGCTCTAACAATTCTGTTAACAACAAAACGTCAAGATGTCACTCAATTGTTGCTATTATTGAGAGAAAAAACCCAACTACATAACAGCTAATGTTTCATTAACGAAAAATTTTTTCCCAGACAATCATTTTCAAAAGTCTTGGGACATTTGCGTCATTTTTCGGTTTTCCAACTCCCCCGACCCCCTGTTCAATGTTCTATGCCATGTTTACGCTGAATTTTACCGGAATTGTCAACGTGTTTCATTAGACAACATTGTAAAGGGAGGGGTAGGGAGGCATTGTGTACATATCGCAAAACAACTTCGAAATGTTGTATAAATGTTGCTCGAGAGGCAAAAAATGTGTTAAGCAGATCAACAAAAAAGATTAAAAGGTACCTTTATGAATTGAAAAGGTGGGTCAGTTGTTTATATTAGCGTTGCTGTCGAGAAAAAGGTTTTGATTATATGCAAAAATGAAACTGAAACACCTTTGGCAGTGAAACTAAATTACTTAGTTGGTTGTTTTTGAAAAAGAACATGCTTTTTACTACTCCAAATGCTTATTTAAATAAAAAAAGTCTCTTTACTGGTGATCTCCTACGAAATGTGTGTTGTAAGCTTGATTTTAACCGTGAGTTTCTTTGTTTTGCAAAAAATTAATATCAACCCGTTAATTTAGTCGGGTTTTTGAAGTAAAAAGACGTAATTTTTAGGTGAAATTTACCATTTAACATGCTAAATTTACCATTTAACATGCTAAATTGGGTATCTGTTAATGTATTTTTACACAATGTTTGTTTTTTATACATTGGTTTGAGGGTGTTGATGTTTTTCTGTATAAAAATCCGTCAATTTCAACTCTTTTCGGCAATTTAGAAAAACATGCCGCCATCTTGTTTTTCCTCTACTAGTAGGATATGAGCTGATAGCCTGGTAGTAGGGAACCAATCAGATTACGCAAAAGCTCATATCCGATAGCATGCTATATAATAAATATATATATATAATTTTATCATTGTTTTTAGATTTGAGTGTTATCGATTACCAATATATCTATATTGACGTTCACCTGCTGTCCCGCAGTTATGATTCTTGCTCTGCAAGATTTGAACAAAAGCGTTATATGGAAACATTGAAAAAGGTAGGAAATTCTATAATTTATAAGTAGACGGGTTTTTGTACGATTTTTCTTGATATTTTACAAATAATGTAATGCAACATTAATATAATGATCGCAGAATGAAATTTGAGTGAAAATGTAAATAATATATGAGCACGCCTATATATGGTCAACAAGAAACTATTTCTAAAAAAAAAATAGTGTTTCGTCCCGTCATCCACTTATAAGAGGCTAGCTCGGCTAATTTAATTCAGCCATGTAGTCTGACGCGACAATTATTAATGGCCGCGAGCGAAACGACGCCGAGAGTTGACGGATGGTGGACGAATCCGGGAAAATTATGGTGGTATGGGTAAAAGCAAAATTTATAGATGGTTTAATACGCTGTCGGAGAGGTAGTGTTCTGCGTATAAGTACTGTTGCTAGCCTACGGGGGAACTGAATTTGAACTTGATGTCATTCAATGGAGTCCTTTTGTTGATAATCATCAACAAAACATACAACGGGACAGTCACACTTCCTGTTTCTTTTTTGCCTAGTTTAAACGTCGCACAATCGTCGCATTTAATTCAGACGAATTTAATTTAATCAATTAAATGCGGCGATTGTGCAACGTCTAAAACGGTCTGGGGAGTTAAATTCGTCTAAAAGACGTTGTATCCGTCTGGCGTCCTGATAAGACGGATCACGGACGGATATATCTGAAAATTATGTGTGTTCGTCTTAGACGACGCCTTAACGTCGCATCGAATTAAATGCATAAATTTCCAGCGCTCTTAAATTGATATTTGTAGTTTTAGTCCCGTTTCAAACGTCGCTCCTCTCATGCGCCGAACCTAATACAAGCATTAAGTGCGGCAGAAGAGCGACAAACGCTTTATAAAATTATTAAATTTCAACAACACACGTACATAATATCTTTCAATAATACGTCGTTAAGAAGTTATTAGCCATCTTCTTCCATCCTGTCTGACAAGTAGAATACATGGCGGACTTGAAAATGAAACTTGACTTAAAATATCAAATCGAAAGATGCAACGTCGTGTAAGTATCGGCAGTGTGTCTTCAAAGTAGAATCAAACTAATTTTATTAAATTCGAGCAATTTGTGCTTCAAATGGTCGGGACGATAGCATTATTATATGCTTAAAATAAAATTGACGTTGTGTTTATGAAAATCAATTAAGAGCGACTCTTGGGCGACGTTTGAGTCACACGTTGTTCTTCAGTCGCTCCAAAGTCGAATCTAATTGTATTTGGTAACGCAATTATTTTGGCAATGTTTATTTGCCTCCTATATACGGGCAGAAGAGAAGTGCTACTGAATAGGAGAAATGTACATGTGGCGTCACTGTAAAATGTCGTGTTTAGTAAAGCCATCTACATTAGTGGTCATTTATTTATGACACCGATATTTAAGTTAAAACTTATTGAATAATCGCCAATCTGTGTGTAATATTTTCAAACTTTGTATTTGATTGGAAAGACGTGTACGCGAGAGCAAGAGTTTTCTGCAATTATTACTGCATTAATACTCGAGTACTAGCTTTTCCAAGGCCAAGGCCTAGGGTCTAATCCGACTCATGGCCATGGTCAAGTCAGACTATCATGATCAATATTTTCGATTTTTTTTAAATTGTTGGAAACGCGTGAAATTAATTGGATGACATTCGCCCAATCTCAATCCATATTATTAAATCTATTAAGTCTGTCTGTCTGTCTGTCTGTCTGTCTGTCTGTCTGTCTGTCTGTCTGTCTGTCTGTCTGTCTGTCTGTCTGTCTGTGTCTGTGTCTGTGTCTGTGTCTGTGTCTGTGTCTGTGTCTGTGTCTGTGTCTGTGTCTGTGTCTGTGTCTGTGTCTGTGTCTGTGTCTGTGTGTCTGTGTGTCCGTGTCCGTGTCCGTGTCTGTGTCCGTGTCCGTGCCTGTGTCTGTCTCAAATGTATTTTTGATGGAATTCCGTGATTTAAATAAAGGTCTCTCTCTCTCTCGACCTCGTACCCAGGGTCTTATCTCCGCTGCTCCGCCCACTGCTGCGAAAAGACCCTGGTTGGGGCTGGTCACGTGTCTCCCAGAATATGGGAGATAACAAACTTTTCTTGTCAGGGTCGGGTGGTTGTTTTGAAAATTAGTCGCAGTACCTCGAATCAAGAATATTTACAATATCGAGCTTTGAATATCGAGGAAAGCCCATTACGCAAATTAAACACTCCATGGATAACAATCTGGTATTATTGAATTAAAATACTGAACTTCTACAAAAGCCTTCCGTCGTTCAATCCGACGAACAGCGAGATTCTATATTCTTCGAATGGATTTCTACAGTCATCACTCATCAGCGATCTGATATTAGCAGCCTGAAGATTTTAAATTTTACAGTAAGCGGATTTAAATTTCCTTAAAATCAACTGAATCAAGACTATGCGGAATTCACAAATTGTTTTGGTTGACAATCGTTTGAAACTCCATTCGAAAGAAAGTGTGGAAATTATCCCACTGCATCTCTTGCAACGGCCAACGCTCGCGGAATTCATATACAGACTCAACACCTTGGGCTTGCAGCTGTCAACAAGGCTTTACATTCTTATTCTGTACTTTAGAAATTCCAAGAGGTTAGTTCATTACATTTACTATTTCTTTAATTTCTACATCGCATACAACAATTTCATGCCGTTTCGTAACGTGCAGCGGCGGGCCGGTATATTAAAGTAGGCACTTATACTTGAACTATATTGCTGATTTTTAAATTGAGCCAATCTTATTTTTTAATAACATTCATCATAATTCATAAAAGGAGCCACAAGCTCATGTTGTCAACTGTTAATTGCTAGCCTCAATTTCACTAAAGTTGTCTACCTATCAGTATCGCGTTTTACTTATTATTGTTAACATTTTACAGTATTATTATATCGCGCGCTGAACGTTGTTGCTTGTTCAATGTTTTTCTTGTCACTGTATTTTACAGAATTACAGCCAAAACTCACCACTGAATCCGCAGCGCGAATGTTATACCGTTCTATGTTTCCTAAATTATGGAAAATACTTCGTTATAAACGTTAAATTCCGAAAGATCCAAATTATGGCATGACCACCGTTCAACTGAGTTCAATATATTTTAATAAATATGTTTACTTCGCCGTT
Organism: Paragorgia papillata; assembly: GCA_035771165.1. Classification (NCBI taxonomy): domain Eukaryota; kingdom Metazoa; phylum Cnidaria; class Anthozoa; order Scleralcyonacea; family Coralliidae; genus Paragorgia; species Paragorgia papillata. The sequence goes on along the minus strand of JAWNZC010000011.1, from coordinate 4,163,678 downwards.
CAGACTCCTTAAACAACTCAGGCACATTTGTATTACCTTTAAATATCACAGCTTGATCATGTATTCTATAAATGTTCATATAGTTTACTGATATTGTCTTTGTTTTTTAGGCAACCGTTTCGTATAAACGCAAACAGTCAGACGCGCGCAACGAAACGCTTGAAAACATTGACAGTTGGCACATAAAAAACAACAAAGGCAAAGCGGCAGGACACAACGCGACTAACGAATAATTGGCGGTATATTCGGGTAGACTTCGACGAATAAAACCCAAGGCGCTAATCAACCGGAGAGATTTACACGTATTTTACTATTTCAAAAAGCCACTCGAGACATATGGGCCTTCAAGTTCAGGACGGCGACTTCTGTTTCTTTCGCAGCGCGAGGAGCGGAGATAAGACCCTGGGTACGAGGTTGTCTCTCTCTCTCTCTCTCTCTCTCTCTCTCTCTCTCTCTCTCTCTCTCTCTCTCTCTCTCTCTCTCTCTCTCTCTCTCTCTCTCTCTCTCTCTTCCCTAAATTATTAGGAATTATCATCGATGAGAGACTGTCTTGGACAGATTATATTGATGTTCTTTCGCGTAAAGTTTCGTCAGCAATAGGTGGGTTAAGACAAGTGAGACCCTTTGTTGATCTCAAAACAGCCAAAACTATTTATAACTCTTTGATACAGCCATTATTTGATTATTGCGATGTCGTATGGGACACCATTGGAGTGGTACAAAGTACGAGACTGCAAAAATTAAACAATCGTTCTCTCCCCCTCTCCCCCTCTCCCCCTCTCCCCCTCTCCCCCTCTCCCCCTCTCCCCCTCTCCCCCTCTCCCCCTCTCCCCCTCTCCCCCTCTCCCCCTCTCCCCCTCTCCCCCTCTCCCCCTCTCCCCCTCTCCCCCTCTCCCCCTCTCCCCCTCTCCCCCTCTCCCCCTCTCCCCCTCTCCCCCTCTCCCCCTCTCCCCCTCTCCCCCTCTCCCCCTCTCCCCCTCTCCCCCTCTCCCCCTCTCCCTCTCTCCCTCTCTCCCTCTCTCCGGCCACCGTTGAAAAAATTATTTATTGAATCATTTTATCACACTACTAAACGTACATTTTAAATTTTTATTAGTTGTGCTATGGTGTCGAACTAATTATATAGTTGAATATATGTTGATATAGTAAAATTCATTGTCTTTAGAAAACGTGCACAAAGTTTGTCAGTCAAGTCATCAGGAAATTAAAATCAAACTTTTCGTTATAATATAAACCATATATTAGAGTCTCATAAGAGGATACAAATAGTCAACATAAAACTTAGTATAGGATAATAATAAGGTTAGATATACTGCCGAAACAGAGAACGTAGGAGTCTAACGTTTCGAGCGAAAGTAGTCCTTCGCTTGAAACGTTAGACTCCTTACTATATTTCGATTGTTGTTTCAACACTGCCTACTCAGCACGCTACTTTTATTAGTATAGAATATGCTGTTAGTACCAGTTTCATGTGACGTGTTTAAAAAGCATTCGTTTCCAAAAACAACAACTAGCCAGTAAATGTGAAAAATAAACAGTCTATAGTTGTCAGTTATTTAAGTCTTAAAGTAGTATTAATAGTTGTTATAAAAAGCCGTTTATCACATTCAAATAAAAAATTAAAGGAGCAGAAATAAGAAAATGACATTAAATGTATATTATGAAATATCAAGTATCAATACGTCTTCAGAGTTCAGACTCGTACAAGCTGGATAGCTTTCTCACTCTTGTTCTCACCTTTTCGGCTGGCTGTTTTCATCCTAGCCAGCAAAAGGACGTCTGTTTTCTCATCCTATTTTCATCTCTAGCTTAATGTTTTGTAAATGTAAACAATGTACATGTAAAATAAAAGTAAAAGTAAACCAATCTCTAATCCAGCTTAATTTACTGTATAATTTCGGACAGCTATACAGTGAATAAAACAACAACAGCACTGCACAACAATGGGAAACCATTAAATGCACTTTAGCCTCACAGAATGATTTGATAAATAATTTTTTCAAACCTTTTTTCGAGCCTTCGCAGGTCGCTCAAGATGGGAGACTGTGTAAAAAATATTTTGTGGGAAACTGCAGAAACCTACCTGCAAACCGCGCAGGGGTCTGGAACGTCTTGCCTCACTTTTTAGTTTACGCGTTATCGTTCCAGTTACCACATTTCAACTTACATTGAGTTCACCGATGTGTTGCCGGACCATGCGCGGTAAAGATTGTGGGGCCCTGGGAACAATATAAATATACACTATATATATATATATATGTACTATTTATAAACCGCGCAGGAGGGCTTTATCGGATATAAAACACGAGGCGATAGCCGAGTGTTTTAGAGCCGATAAAGCCCGTACTGCAAGGTTTTTAAATGACTTCTAAAAAGAATCGCTTCATACGTTCATTGGCGTAGTAATTTTGAAAATTAAGCTTATCTCAGCCGTTAAAAACCAGCGAGAAACTTAGAGCGAGTCTATATCACATATATAGATCCGATACGCTCATGATTTTTCTTTGTGTTTTCCTCATGAATTATTAATGAATTTTAGAAATATATATATATATATATATATACAAACGAACACGTGTGATTTTTATGGCAAGCCATACCTGACAAAAGTGTATCGAGTTTTAATTCACTACTCCAGAAATGTAAATCGATAGTCGAGATTGATAAATCGATAGTCGAGATTGATAAATCGATAGTCGAGATTGATAAATCGATAGTCGAGATTGATAAATCGATAGTCGAGAAAGTAATCATAAGGTGAGCAAAGTAATCGTAATGCGAGAAAGTAATCGTAAGGCGAGAAAGTAATCGTAATGCGAGAAAGTAATCGTAAGGCGAGAAAGTAATCGTAAGGCGAGAAAGTATATTATAAAATAACATGTATACTACGCGAGCCCTGATTGGTCAATTGCCGTGTTTGGATCAGAGTATCCAAACACGGGAAATTCCCGCCAAAACGATTTTTTGAAAATGTCGGACAGTATATCATATTCACTTGTGATTATTTTATAAAAGAAATACCAAATGGTTTTTTCCGTGTTTGGAGACTCTTATCCAAACACTTGGGAAATTGCTCGACTTTCGAAAAGCTAAAAACACTCGCCTACGGCTCGTGTTTTGTTACGCTTTTCTCCAGTCTCGCAATTTCCCGCGTGTTTGGATCAGAGTATCCAAACACGGAAAACCATTCGGTGTTAGCTTTGAGGGACGTGACAAGGTAAGTTATGACTCTGATGATGTTCATGGGATATGTCAGGAAATATTAGGATAGTAGAGGTGGCAGTTGTCGTGCGTGAAAAAATATTTTTAAAATATGCCAATATGGCGCAAAATGGTATAAACGCCGATACTATCAGGGAATTATACAATAGAGTGGACGAGCTCTCTGCAGCAATTTCACCTCAACCGAGCAATAACAGCAACATCAATGCTGAAGTCAGGAATATCTTTACCGGGACAGCCCGTGCCAGACAACAACAACTAGCAGCCAGCCAAGTGCCACAAGATGGACAACCTCATGGCGCCCCAGCTTTGTCAAGAGGAGATTGTCTCCCCATTAGGCGTAGTGCTTTTGGGGTAAGACGTAATTTTCCTGGCCAAAGACCAATGTCGTCTCAACCTCGGAGAAGAGTAAACCGCGTCACCGTTGTTGATAATAAAACCTTCTTGCGAGACCTGATACTGTTGAGTGGTCCTGATGAAACGTCCGTGCCGCGTCAAGGAGCCCGTCTTTTACTGACAGAAAATGGTCATGTAATAAACGCCTGTCGTTTTACAAAAGGCCTTTCTGATGCCCTAGTTGAAACCACCATCATTGAAGCCTTCGAAGGGAAGATTCCTCCTAATGTTGATATCGAACTGCTTATGTCCGTCCACACCAGTTTGGTGCAGCCTACATTGGCACCTGGTCAATGTGGAATAGATGGCGTCATTCTTCATCGACTATTTAAGCAAAAACCAGTCTATGTGCGCCCAAGTCGTGTATTATTAAACACAAGGACGGATTGTCAGGTAAACATATTTTCATTGATTATATTTTGTGCGCATTTCTATGCATTCTGCAGTCATACTGTATTTTATTAATACACCCATCAAAGTTTTCCCCCTGAGGGAGGAGGGGTGCCGGCAACCTAGGGGATTTTGATATTTTGGAAAAATTGGAGTCAAAATCCCCACATTGGGGCAATCCACAAATGTCAAAATCTCCCTACCTGGTCTACTGATTCAACTGTTGCACAAGTTAGAATGACGATTTTAACCTTTTCACCATAATTAAGTACTTTTTTTTTTTTAATTTTAATTACTGTAATTCCTAATCTTGTTGAACCTTGTGGCAAAACTTAATAAATAAATAAATAAATAAATATATCTCATCGAAATTTAATACTGCAGTCAACAGCACTGTACTTTTGTGCAACAAGATTGACAGAACTGTTTCCCCAAAACATTCTCTTACTTTGTAGATTAAATTTGTGGTTCAACAAAACACTTTTTTGTTAGCAGAATAGACCTTATTCCAAAATGTCCACCAAATTAATATTCTTTTATATGCATATAAATTAGCCCTTATGAACTCTTTTTAATGCAAGAAATTCAGAAGAATTCTGACTCTAAAACAAGGTCATGAGGGCCAGTTTTTGTCGGTCATTATGGAATAAGGTTTATACCGAAGGAACCTTTTGGATTTCAGAATAAAAATTGGCCATAAATAATTGTGGCACCACTGACCAAGCGAAAAATATGATTTAAAAAGAGAACGAATCCTTTATTTAATTAAATGGAATATTATGTACTTATGAAAAGATAGACATCAAGCACAGAGAATAAATAACTGTGATGGTTCCATTAACAGTGAAAATGGAATGGGTTGCAATACCTTCTTTCTCACAGTTGTAACTTGATCCACCATCAGTTTGGGTGAACTTCAAGTGTGCTTTGCGTACTAGTTCCTGAATCCGACATATCATGCCTACACTGTTACACTGTACTCTAACTTCCAAGATGGCTGTTGTCTAAATATCCCGACCCTCGTTGAAGTGCTGGTCATAATTCCCACATAGAAGCTTAAATACACATGGTCAAATGCCCCTGGGTTGCCCATACCCCTCCCCCCTCCTTCAGCCCGGGAAAACTTTGATAGGTGCATAAACCACAATGGAAAGATTGCACTGTGAATCCCCCACATGTGTACTTTTCTAGAAGTCTGGCAAAATCGGAGTCTTCACCGAAAATTCAGAAGAATTACAACTAATCCACATCTTCAGGCAGCCTTACACATAGTTATAAATATTTGTATTGTACAGTACCATGAATATTGGAGCTTCTAATTCTAAATTTTTTGTGGAATTTATAAAGAACAAAACTAGGGCCTGCTGGTGGTGATTACTAAGTTAACATACTTGACAACTCATCATGTGCCTTTCTTTTTTATTTAAAAAAACCCCCACTTAGACAAGGCCTTCAGCAACGAGTGCTGTTGCCTCTTCAACCAGTGCAAGATCTTCTTGTGTGGGAGATGCGGGTACATCTTCCAGTAGTGAAAGGGCATCTGGTATGGATAATGCTGGTACATCTTCAATCGGTGTAAGATCTTCTGGCATGGGTGATGCTGGTACATGTAATTCTACTACCTCTTCTACTGGTGCAGGTAAATTGAATGGTTTTCCACTACATGTAGATATTTTTCTATCATGTTAATGCAGTGGTCAGTATTAAGGCCCAACAAGGGGAAGTTATTGCTGGGCCTAAATTTAGACTGGCCCTGGATGGCCTGATAGTATTATAATTATATTTTTTATTTATTTTTTGTGATTCATGAAATACAAATGTTTTGTTATGAACTTGTGACTAGACCCTCTTACTCCCCTACAGTTCCTCACAGAACCACATTATATCCTTAAACGCATTAATTAAATTTACAATTATTTCATTTACAATCATTAGTTTTATAATACTGTATATTGCTTACTCCTGTAGTATCCGATCAAATGCAACAACAGCAACAACCAAGAGCACAACCACCACAAGTTGTCATTGAAGACACAGATTTGTTAGTACAAGGTATTGCTGTGGCATTAAAGCCTTGTTTTCATATATCAATTGCTGCCGACACTGGCAATATGACTTTGGTGTAGCATGAAAATGTGTAAAAATATTTAGTCTGGAAAGATTGGCAATAATTGCAGATACTGTAGATCTGAAGAAACAAGCTTGTTTCCCCCCCCCCTGATTGTCTCCAATACATGGTTACATACTGTAGAATCCTCTGGTTAAAAGCCCCCTGGTTTGTCAACAGAAAACCTTTTGATTTTTAGCCCCTTTGATATAAGCTCACCTAAATAACATTTGTGGATGGTAAAAATACATATAATTAACCACCAGCACCTGCCTGTGCTGCTTAATTTTTTCTCACTTACAGGGACACGAAATTGAAAGAGGTGTTAATTTGGACAGTGATGCTTATTTTAAAAGAATAACATTTTGTCTAGACAGTTGCCAGTAGTATTAAGGGGCAAGGGCACACTTTAACATTTTATTCTGTCTAATGCCAGAGCATTTGCCAGAGTGGGTGCTAAGATGCACCCTTGCCCCTCAATGTGTTAGCCATCAGCTAATATAGTCATTTACCTATTTGCAGTAATTTCAATAAATTATATTTAATACCACCACCTAATTGGATATACAATGCTCTGATCATATTTTCAGAGCATTGATCGAAGATAAAACAGTATTTATAAAGAAGATATAGTTTTTAGCTGGAGCGTAGTCATTGTAACTACTAGTATATTTATTTATTTATTTATATATCAGTTTTAGACGAGGCTGAGGAACAGCATAGAATTGAAAATGACCCAATGGAGGTGGAGTCAGCAGATGCCTTAACACAAGGTAACTGAAAATTGCATTTAGTTAGTATTTTGTAAGTGACATTGGCTAGCAAACTTGTTGGAGTTTGTGGACATGCCAGGAGATGGATTCTAGAATGCAAAATAGGAGACATGCCATGCATTGTCTTATGGCAGGGAAATTAAGGACATAACGTTTTTTTATAAGGCTTTGTATGGACTTTCTGATCTGAATGTTTTTAATTTTGTTTATTTTGTTTGTTATCAACATGAAAGATTTCTCCATATGCCAACAAACAAATGTGATAATTGGTGGAGCCCGTGGAGGTGCTGTAGTATCGTTTATGCTCAGTCTATTTTCTTTGCATTTTTTAGCCGAGGAAAGTGCTGATCCAACTGCAAATGCTGATGTTGCACCTACATTTCTGGAAGATGCACGACTAAAACAAGTTATTATACATCGTACAACCATCCGCACTGATGTTATTGATATTTTCAGCGACCCAGACATACTTAATTTTTTGCTTAATGTAACCGTAATTGCTACCAATGGCCAAGAGGAGAAGGGGAAAGGCAGAGGGGTCATCTTGGATGTTCTTACACATTTCTGGCAAGAAGTGTTTACAGCATTCACATTAGGTGGCACCGAGAAAACCCCTTTCATTAGACATGGTCTACAGAAACCGCAGTGGCAGTCTATTGCAAGGGTTCTTGTTTATGGCCATAGAGTGCTAAACTATTTCCCACTAAAACTGTCTCAGCTGGTTATCAACACATGTTTATTTGGGGAGGAAAGTTTGAGCAGAGAATTCTTGATGGCGTCATTCCGTTCGTTTGTGGCTAGTGATGATCGAGTGGTGCTTGACATGTGTCTTGGTGGAGATTTTAACCCAAATGACGAAGATGCCCTAGAATTTCTATCAATGTCGAAATGCTACAGAATTCCAACAAAGGAAAACATAGAGGCGATCATTTACGAGTTAGCACATCAAGAATTAGTACAAAAGCCGAGATACATTGTCCACTGTTGGGCACCAATAATGAAGATGCTACAAGTTGATGGAACTTTTAAGACACCACAGGGAGTCTCAGATCTGTACCAAAGCAAGTGCCCGACAGCCAAGAAAGTCATAAAACTCCTGAAAGCTGAAACAGCAGATGAAATTCAGAGGCAGACCATCAGTCACCTGAAAAGGTACATAAAGTCCTTGGAAGGAAAAGCTTTGGAAAGGTTTTTACACTATGTCACTGGGAGTGATGTCCTGACATGTGAATCAATTGAAGTGACATTTAATGCACTCAGTGGATTCCAGCGTCGTCCTGTTGTTCATACATGTGGGCCAGTCTTGGAGCTTCCAACCACATATGAATCTTACATGGATCTGGCAGAAGAATTCACCAATCTGATGAGAGAAGAGCAGGCTTGGTCATTTGATATTGTTTAATTTTATGCACCTCCCCCCATGTGTGCGTATTATTTGGGTAGGGTATGAGATACTGTATTACTGATACAATGGAGATACAGTTTTGTTAAACCAGTTAACTTTTAATTTGTTGCCAATTAATATATTTTACAATACGTACCATTACTAATGTAAATGTAATATGTAAGAGATTGTAATATTGTTATATAAATTATTTTATAAAATTTTATATAGATTATATTTCATTGATCATTACGTGACTGCACTGAGATGTGGATTTTAGATATGGATTTTATTTTCAAGTGCTTGTAATGTCTTTCACAAGTTAAATAGACAGATAGAAGACTTTATTTAACCCAACTGTTGTGTATTATTATAATTAAAATTGTTCATTATATTAAAGCTATGAAAATAAGGGATAAAACATAAACTGAAAATTGTCATCTTGTGACTTGATATTCAAGTTAAACAAGACAAGACAAAATAATGAGGTAATATTTCAACTCTATTTCAAAGTTATTATCAAACTAATAATTTACAAAGCTAGCTGAGACCTATATATATATATATATATATACACAAATCACAAAAATGATGTCATCTATACACAATGCGCCATTGTTGACAAGCAGAAATCTATCAGTTAATCGCTTCACAGCGAAAAATTAAAGAAAAAGGGAGAGTTCAAGGCCATTGTTCAGTTCAGGTTATCTAAGTTTGATTAGAGCCTCTAGAATAAGTAACTGATTTGTATTACTAAATTTATATGAATGAATAATCTTAAAGTTACTAAATATTAGGTTGGATAAACTATGACCCTAGTCAAAATTCATTTGAGAGAGCATAATTGGCAAAGAGTTAATGAATGAAAAAAAATCGAAAGATTATCATCAAAAAACCGTCATCCTTCTGTTCCCCCTCCCCCCATCCAATGTTGGTTGAACATTAAGGAGAGGGGGGATGAATTTTCATATGGAAATTTGATGATAAACTGTAGGAATAATTTCAAGTGCAGTGTTAATGATTTTGGCCAGGATTGTAGGTGCAACAAAGGAAAATATAGATTAGACATGAACTAAATATTCGAGTGCCAACATTATTTTGGTTCTAGGCTTTTTGTTAATCTTCTACAAAGGTGTCATTTTCATAAATGCACATGAATGACGTCATTTACGGAAGTGCTTGTTTTTTCTTGCTTTTCGTTTAGAAAACTGCATCAAGATTTAATTAAATTTTAAAAAAGTCAATAAAATACATAGTATAAGGTCCAAGCAAACCATCCACATTTGAATAAGGGCATATTTCTCCAAATATAACCGAATGTAATTATTATATTATACAATGATGACTTAAATAACATCACGGTCAACCTTTGTTTTTTTTGTAGAACATTAACGAATAGGCCAAAAACAAAAATATTTTGCACTTGATTATTTAGTTCATTTAGAATCTGTATTTCAAATATTTTATTTGGGGTCATTAGAATTTGTAAAAATTTCATATGCTACAGTTCTGAAATTTACTCATTGACAAAACTGTCGACAATGTCAAGTGCCCTCAAGAAAAGGTCAATCCCGTGATTTCCATCATCAGCTAGTGGGTCAACATGGCTTTCTAAATGCTGGAGCTGCTCTTCTGTAAGCTCCACCTCTGAATTAGGTACAACCACATTATTATCAGTGACAACATCAGGAACTGGGCCATTATAATCAATTCCATATTCGTCAAAATTAACCAGAGGTGAGTTGTCTGGAATATTTATCATATTTGTTTGCCATAGTGCTAATGGTGTTTGGTGGTTTGCTGTCCTCATCCCATGGTGATTCCACTGACGTTTGAATTCTTGCAAAGAGGCATTTACACGAGGAAGATAAATAAAATGAAGTGCAAATAAATGCACTTCATTTAGAGAATCGAGCAACATTCTCTCTTGAAGGAATTTGAAGACATCTTTATAGAGGGCAGATAATACTCTGTTAACTTCTGCCCACAACCTGTCTATACGCTGGTTGTGAACGCTCCTTCCCGCAATGAAACTTCCTCTATTTCCCCCTCTGCTGGCAATCATAAACCTTGCAACATCCACGTTTTCCACTCCATGATCACCTCGCACTCTGGAAGGCAATCCAAATTCCTCAACTCCACTTTGGAATAAGTCCAGAACAGTTGCAGCTCTGTTGTTGGTACAGCATGTTATATGAATAATTGTTCGGCTAAAGCCATCTATACATCCATGTATGACAAACCGCCATGATATCAGCTTGTGGTTGGAGTCAATGTGCCACAAATAATTAGGACCAGGGACATGGTAGACTCTACGACAGATGGCATATCTTTTTCGCATTCTCCTACCAATTGTATCGACCCTGCCAAGACTTTCTCTCACTCTCGACCTCTGAACGTTGATATTCCTACCTTTTAAGCTTCCTCTTACATAGCATTCACCACTGTATGGGGTCAGGCTAAGAATCTCTTTAATTTGGTCATCCAAATCACTGTCAGATACCTCTGTGAAGCTGCTCTTGATGCCATACTCGATTCTTCTTCTGTGAAGGGTTCGCTCAGACACACCAACGAACTCTGCGATTGTTTTCCAGTTCATCCCTGTCTCTCTTAATGATTCAATCTGAGCTTTCGTTATATTAAAAGCTGGTCTTCCTCCAGTACTTGGCAGCAAACAAGTGACTTCCCTTCTCTCCTCGACAGAAGAATTTTCCACAACTACTGAAACCCTTTCCAGTTCTCTTTCCATATCAGAAATTAGACTGTTGAGCAGTGTACCTAATGAATTGGAGTCTTCTGTTCGCTCTTGGCTCTGGTTGTTATTTACAGTCACAGATATAGCTGCCACAATTGAGATATAGTTCTCAAGTTTGTTTTTACAATGTTCTATACAAATAGGATCACTGACAGCCAATGAACGCTGAATCTGGTTTGATAGTGTGTTAATAGATTCGAGAAAGTCTCTTAGATCCTCATGGCCAAGTGAAGACGCCGCCATGTTGCATTGTTGCTACTCCTGCAGGGCGCTATATACAGCAAACAACCGCTGACCACATGTACAGTCGGACATCTCGCCTTACACTTTCTCGCCTTACGATTACTTTCTCAACTTATGATTACTTTCTCGCCTTACGATTACTTTCTCGCATTACGATTACTTTCTCGCATTACGATTACTTTCTCGCCTTACGATTACTTTCTCGCATTACGATTACTTTGCTCACCTTATGATTACTTTCTCGACTATCGAGTTATCAATCTCGACTATCGATTAACATTTCTGGAGTAGTGAATTAAAACTCGATACACTTTTGTCAGGTATGGCTTGCCATAGATTTTGTTCACGGAATGTCGGAAAGTGCTCAATACCATAAAGGTAGAGCAATATAGTATAGTTTAAGTGGGCTTACCTCAAAATGTTGAGTGTCGCAAATGTCAGTTTCACGCGGGGCGATCTTCAGGCGACTAAGTAGTTTCGATTCGTGGGCCGCTTAAGTGGTTTTGGTCAGAAGGTGGGCGTGTGGGCGGTGAAACGATGAATGCATCCCTCAAATGGTTTTGGTCGCAAGGTGGGCGTGTGGGCGATGGATTCCTCAAACTCCTTTCCTTGTTTTGATTGTTGTTTAGATTGTTGATATTAAATTTATTTTATGCCTGTATGTCGAAATGATTTCTGATCTTTTATTGAGTAGAAAGTGTCTGCTTTCAGGATACAAAGTTTCTCTTCCAAACATAAATTGCATCTGCCTGGTCCTCCTGAGTAGGAAGCCGCGCGTTTTAAAATAGACCAGGTTATGTTGAAATTTTGTTTCTTTTCTTTTAAATCCCAGATGTGTTTCGAAAGTTCGGTTTCGTTTGAATACTTTTTGTTTTGGAAAGATTTAGTGTGATTTCTGTGCCGCTCTTCGAAATTGTTTTCTGTCATGCCAATGTAGTGTTTGGTGTTATTTATGTCGCTTGTGGAAACAGTTGCTTTGTATACTATGCTATTTGTCAGGCACTGTCCATGAAGTGCGCACTTGCTTTTTTCCCTGCAGTCGCAATTGGCTGTGTCGACAAACATTTCCCACCAGAAAACAAACTCCATAAAATTTTCAACAGAAATACAGTGAAAGTCAGTTACAGTTGCATGAACAACGCCAAGTCCACAATCATTAAGCACAACGCACACATACTTAAAAAAAATCGGGTACAAAATGAAAACACAGGGAACGAGAATATAAGCGATGTTTTCGACCCCAAGGATTTTGGCGGCTTTTTGACGACATCATGTTAGTAATAATAATAATAATAATAATAATAATAATAATAATAATAATAATAATAATAATAATAATAATAATAATAATAATAATAATAATAATAATAATAATAATAATAATAATAATAATAATAATAACTTTATTTTAAAATGTAAGACCCTTTCAGCTGTAAGTATAGCTGGTATAAACAGGATGAACAGTATTTACAATTATATAACTACCCTAAAAATGACTAACAATATTAATTACTGTAATACAAATTAAAAACTACAAATATGGCAATCGATGTCAATTTCTAAAAGATAGTTAAAAAGCGTTTGTTTAAAAATGTTAAAGGAAGTAATTTCTCTAATGTACACGGGAAGGGAATTCCAATCTTTGGCTCCTGCATATCGAAACATTGACTGTCCTATTTTACTGTTTACTCTTGGTAGATGGAGGAGTGTGTGATCACGAAGTTCTTTTTCTCGAAACTTCGCAGTTTAAAAGCGTCAGTCAACTGCTCTGGACAATCTAATTTTTTTTTAATTTTAAAAATTGTTAAAAATCTGAATTGCATTTTTTCCACACGATTTGTTAGAATGGAACCACACTCGTGCCATACAATAGAACAATAGTCTAAAATAGGTAAAATAGTTTGTTTATATATACGAAGTAGAACAGATTTGGGCAAAAACGCTGAAATTCGATTTAAAAGATTTAGTCTTGGGTAGATTCGTTGACCAAGTTTAGTAACATGTGGATCCCAGGAGAGAGTGTTGTTTGTACGAACCCCAAGATAGTTCGTTGTGCAGATATACTTCTAAGTTGTTTGCCTTTTTTACTGCTTGTCTTGATCCAATAACCATAGCCTTGGTTTTCTTGACATTGGCAATCATTGCGTTTTGTCTTAACCAACGTTCGACATTTTTGAAGTCGCTGTTAACTCTGAACTGTGCGGTGGTTAAGTCCGAAAGGGAATGATGGGCCACTGTGTCGTCAGCGAACAAAACTGTTTTGCAATCGGAAAAACTGTTAACGATGGTATTAAAGTGCAAACAAAAGAGTGTAGGGCCCAGCACTGATACCTGAGGGACACCGAAAGTTACCATTTGTTTATCTGATTGAGCGTTGTTGCACACCATGCATACTGCTGCCTCTCGGTTAAGTAGGAGGAGAACCATTTAATTTCGACTTCACCAAAACCATAGCTTTTTAATTTAGCCAGGAGGACATCATGATCGATGACGTCAAACGCCTTCCGTAGATCAAGAAAGACAGCGACAGTGTACTGCTTCTGATCTACGACAGACTTCCATGAATCAATTACTTGTAGTAAAGCCGTGACTGTTGAACAGTGCTTTGAGTAGGCGAATTGACTTTGGTTTTGAAACGTTTGATGTATTTTGTCGTGTTCATTCATTTGGTTATTTGCAACAGATTCACAAACCTTTGAAAGACATGACAGCACTGATATTGACCTGTAGTTATCACAATCATTTGCAGGTTTGCACTTGAAGATTGGAGAGATTTTCCATTTCCTTGGAAAGATACCACGTTTTAGAGAACAGTTCACAATGGTAGATAGGTTGTCATGACCAGTGGCCTTTGCAGGCTTCAGGGAGACCAAATGCTTGAGGATATCTGTTTCTGTAACTTGGTGAAATTGAAAATTTTGATTTTCATGGTTTGAAATGTTTGGTAATCCAAGTGTGGATCTTGAGTAGAAATTAGTCTTTCCGCAATTGAGGTGAAATACGAGTTCAATGAATTTGCAATTCCTTTAGCATCGGTTATGTCTGCTCCGTCTATAGTGATCTTTTCAATCCCTCTTTGCACGGTCTTAGATGGCAGAACTTTCTTCATTAAATTCCAAATTTCCTGCCTGCTCGTCCAACTGTTGTTTAAAGTAATTCGTTCTTGAAAAATGAATATAAGAGCCCAGCTCAAAATTTTAAAATGCAATACCATAACGAAAGGAAACCATTTAAAAAACAAAATATATTTATTGACGTTTCGTTACTTAACCAGTAACATCTTCAGAATGACTTAAAGATTACATTGAATATACTTATATATAACATTAATATAGTTTCATATTACAAGAAAAAAATCGGTAAAAAGGAGATTAAAACAATTTTAAAATGTAAACTATAAACGATAAAAAAGAGATTAAACAATTTAAAATTTAAAATTATATAATAGACCAATGAAATGCTTACCAGGTGACAAGTACAAAACAGAAATGTGTGAAGAATGTGATGAAAGATGAACGTAATAAGATGAGGTGTGAAATAACATAAAAGGCAAAGAAAAAATAATAAAGATGACAAAAATAAAATATATATCAAAACAACGAAAGTTGTATAGAGGAAATATTTTCATTTAGAGAAGGTCGAGATTTTGAAATGAGTAAGCTCTCGCGAAGAAGGAGTTCAAGATTAGAGTTAGAACGAGAGGAAGATAGTATGGTAAAGTCACTTGGGGAGATGTGTTTAGATCGGTCGACATGTGAGAGAATTCCTAAGAAAGACGAAACGGTCCGTTTCTTTCCCGTCAAAGGCGAAACCCCCATGTGTTCTGAGATTCGCGTGTGACGGAACTTTCAAGAACGTTTCTTCTCACGTACCTTGTGCCACCACTTATATAGACTGCTACACCCCCACCACGACCACGAGTTTATCTCTCGTGACGCTCGATCTTGTAGCCATCAATGTTCACTTCCAAATCAGCAACTGAGTTATGAAGCCAAGTTTCGCTTGCAGCAATATTCGGTTTTTATTGAATTTTGTGATTTGTGTAAAATAGCTTTAAAGTTAAGATAAAAATGTTATGTTGACGTTCGTCCGGCAAGTCTTACAGCAGCGGTAAAATGGATTGAAATGGCATTTAGAACAAGAAACGACTCAAAGGGAATTGCATTCCAGCGGGAGTGTTATCCCGCGGGACTAGAAGCGCCTTATTAAGCGATAGACGTTGTAATTAATGACACCTAGGCGTTGTTCTATGTCAAGGTGTCTTTTTTAGTGCAAAGTTTCACAGAAACTTTGCAATTGCAGTATTGTGATGAGTGGAGAAACGTAAAGGAGCGATCAATTTTCTTCTCGAAACAACGGCTTTCTAGGCTTAGTTGCATGGTTAATTAAATATGGTCTGGACAAAAGGATTTATTGTGTGCCTAGCGGAAGGTGCGAATAAACTTTAAAAGCTTTATATTCAAATTTAATATGGTCTGGCATGTTGACGATGTTGTGAAGTCGGTTTGTAGAGTGTTGTTGGTTCGTGTCTGTTATATTTTACACGAGTGGCGCTTGAGCAGTTTTGCACGTCAGCTCAATAACAAATTCTGTATACTGAAGATTTTAGACTGTCTTCGCATTTTGATTTGGCGTTCAATAAACAACTGTACGAACAACCCTGGCCATATATTATTAAACATGAATTGATGAATGTTTAACTTCACCTGCGTGAACGTAGCGCGTGGTTGGGCAGACGATTCGCAAGGCAATAACGTGTAGCAACATAATCATCAGACCATGGTAATTTGTAAAAGCAACAAAAGCTTATGTATCTCTACATCCACTTGGCAGATTTTAGTCAATTTTGATCTGGATCGACTGGACGTCACACGATACGTATTAGTATCGGAATTCTTGTGATACGCCAAGTATTTTATGCAAAAATTTCGAGGAGTTCAAAAAGATCTTGATGTTATTAAACAGACCGGAAAACAATAGCGAAGGGCACAAAAGACGTCAGTATTCATGTTTGTCAGAGTTTATAATATTTTTTTGCGTTCTTGACAAGAGGAAATGACTCTTTAAGAATCCCTCGAGATCCTATTTGGGTTGTTTGGCTGAGTTTTGGCTTTGCTTTAGAAAATGCTGGCCGAGAAGAACCGAGAAGTCGAACAACGCGGTATTTTTTTATAACTAACTAACTAACTAACTAACTAACTAACTAACTAACTAACTAACTAACTAACTAACTAACTAACTAACTAATTTACTAACTATAACTAACCGACCGACCGACCAGCTAACTGGCTGACCAGCTAACTAACTAACTAACTAACTAACTAACTAACTAACTAACTAACTAACTAACTAACTAACTAACTAACTAACTAACTAACTAACTAACTAACTAACTAACTAACTAACTAACTAACTAACTAACTAACTAACCGATCGACCGACCGACCGATCAGCTAACTAGCTGACCATGCAGCTAACTAGCTGACCAGCTAACTAACTAACTAACTAACTAACTAACTGACTAACTAACTAACTAACTAACTAACTAACTAACTAACTAACTAACTAACTAACTAACTAACTAACTAACTAACTAACTAACTAACTAACTAACTAACTAACAGTAACTAACTAACTAACTAACTAACTAACTAACTAACTAACTAACTAACTAACTAACTAACTAACTAACTAACTAACTAACTAACTGCCTAAATAATTAAGCGGGATGAAATTTTCCCCACATGCATGAACATTTCGTCCCGCTTACCGTGATGAAGCCATTAAGGTCAAAAAGCTATTTTTTTCGTTGAGATTTAAGGATAGTTAAAGATTTTATTTTTTATTAGGATTTCAAAAACTCATTAATAATTCATGAGGAAAACACAAAGGAAATCAGTACCATGTCCGTTGTTTTAATCTGATAAAGAAACCTCGTGATTTACATAAACTTTAGCTTAGATTTTCTCGGCTTAGACAACGTTATTTTTCAAACTTACTACGCCAATGAACTTACCAAATGGGTCGTTTTTGAAGCTATTTAAAAAATTCGCAGTGCGTGTTTTATCGGATCTAAAACACTGCTGTTTTTAAATATTACATAAATCACAATTATAAAATAAAAGGATTGATTTTGAAGCAAACAAACCTACGACAAAATTGTGATCTTTGTTGGCTGATATCTTGTCACGGGTCATCAGACAATTTTATGAAATCCTAATTTCTCCTCGCTGCATGGGCGAGATAAAAACTAGCATGCGAACACAGGACAATTTCTTCTTGCTTACCGGACCAACTCGCTTACCGGAACCATATGAACTATTTCCGAACCTAAGAGCTATTTCCGCCTGCGATGCAGGCCATTCAAAACATCATGCATAAATCGGTTTTAGAAAAAGGCATTATAATTGATTGAAGCATTTTCTTTGCTTCTTCCTAACAATTTTTTTATTCACTGTAAGAACAACCAACATCATTATTATTTTACATGCTTATCAAAGGATTCGTCAAGGCGATGACATTTTAGTGGTCAGTGTCAAGGAATCATAGTTAATAAAAAATAGCCATGATTTCAAAAACAAAGCTATTTCCCATTAACAATGGAGGATTGCATTGTTGTCTTGCGAATTTATCAGCGCTTAAAGTGCCACTAACCCCAAAAATTTTTTTTGCACGAATAAACATCGCCAATCCAAATGATGAAGAATGCAATATAAATTAACTAAATTGGTAAAATCCTCTTGATTTAAGAATCGATTGAAGTGGCGATAATGACGGACACGACGGAGCACTTGTGAGACTGCGTCGAGAAGGGTTTGTGACGTAATACCAGGAATTCTATATTTTTATTTACTGTAAAGTAAATAGGAAAGAACGTACCCAGGTTACGTTTATAGCCAGTTTCAGTGTACTACACTTCATAGATTTTTGAAGACGAATTCCTGGTATTACGTCATACGCATCATATACCCATTCCCCTCACTGCTCCAACATGGGACAAACAGATGCGAAATTTTGCAAGTTTGAAGGGGCATAAAAAATGAAAGAAGTGGTCAATAACAGAAAAGATATGTTGGTGCTAATATACTCAACAAGGGCTATTTGAATCCCGAGAAAAATTTTGGGGGGTTAGTGGCACTTTAATAGGTTAATGAACATTAATGGTCAATAAATGAAAGTTTTGAAACTATTTGTGCAGAGCTTTCATGTGCATATGTGCTCTGCCATTCACCATGTTGTAAAATTACATGACTACTTCTATTGTAACATACATTTGAGAAAATACATGTTCTAGCTTTTTGGTAGAGTAAAATTTGGACGGATAATACGGACATTTCTGTGTGTCCTTTTTGGTGTTCTTATTAATCGGGTTCCCCTGAATGTATTTGTAAAATGTTTTGTTATTTTTTTTTTATATAGAGCGAACTAAATCTAACAAACAAGGACAGCTCTTTTTTCAAATTTCCGAACAGAAAAGATCCGGAGAGATTGATGTACTTTAATTGTTGGTACCAAGTTGAAGTATGTATAAAATAAGAAATTCATCTGAGTGGATATAAATCAAAACTCTAAGGGGGCGATTATACATGGACCGGGCCAACCTCGTACCCAGGCTCTTTTCAACCCGCCGCGCGGAGAAAAGACCCTGGTATATCATGGTCACGTGACCACCGAAATCTGGTTGTGACAAGAGAAGAGAAGCGAAGCAAAGAAGCAGATCGCAGACGGTAAATAATTCACCATTTCAAATTCACCTATTCCTTCTCTAGCTGCTCAAGATTTCGACTATAATGCTTATTCTTATACACAACTTGTTTTGACGTGAATACTATACGTAAATTACCGACGTGTGGAGCAGAGAGAAATTCGAAGCATTCGGACGATCGTCGACATTTACCCAGACGGCAGTCTGAAGTTTTAATTTGGATAAACAACCAAGACAACCCGAGGAAAATATCTCAGCGCTTTGTATTTTTTCGATTTATTTGGTGTGATGTATGTTGCCGATAATTTTTCGTTACTGTAAGATCAATGATCAGCCCTCAAGTTTGAGTAGTGAATATCTTTGTATATTCCACTTGTTTGTATAAAAAATTTGCCTCGTCCTGTGCGAGACGAATCAGTTTCTGTCTCCGTTCAACGACGCAGTGTAAATAGTATAAGACTTTCTCTCCGCTCCACACTTCGATTATTTGCGTAGTATTCACATCAAAACAAGTAGTGTGTGTAAGGATAGCAT
Organism: Paragorgia papillata; assembly: GCA_035771165.1. Taxonomy (NCBI): domain Eukaryota; kingdom Metazoa; phylum Cnidaria; class Anthozoa; order Scleralcyonacea; family Coralliidae; genus Paragorgia; species Paragorgia papillata. The sequence continues at coordinate 4,144,169 of JAWNZC010000011.1, read as the reverse complement.
TATAGCAAAAAACCCTGAGCAGCTAGATAAGGAATCCGAATTTAAAACGGGAAAAATATTTACCACCTGCGCTCATTGCTTTTCGCTTTTCTACGCCGTCAGTCCTCGTACGTCACCCGTTTCTTGTGAACATATTCAGAAATCATAGCCATATTGTACCCACTTAGCGCTGAACTCTTGAATCCAAGATCGAAGTATTTTCTCAAACAGTAAAATCTTTCAGGCAAGAAGCTTTAAATCATCTCTACCCCACCCCTGTCCAAACAAAATTTGTCACAACCAGATTTTGGTAGTCACGCGACCATGATATACCAGGGTCTTTTCTCCACTCGGCGGTTTGAAAAGAGCCTGGGTACGTGGTTGGGGCCGGGCTAGCTTTATATATATATAACGCATGTTTTATCAACTCTCTACGATACGAGTTCGTTTACTTGTCTGTGTGAATAAATAGTGCTGAAAGGAACTGAAATAGAACATCAAAACCTTGTTCGTGTGTCTCGTGATCATAAAATCGGCAAAACTCGACATATCAAAAAACGTTGACACCGTTTTGCTGGAAATTTATCTCGGAATCAAACTACAAAAAAGGATTTTGAACAAAATAAAACGCTTTTTACTCGAGTCGCCCCGAGTGAAGCCCCCTGGTTTTAATTAAAAAATTCACAACAATTATTGGTTTGTGTTTATTGCGAAACCAAAGACACCATTGTATTCTACAAATTCATTTTTGTGGCATAAATTCTGACGAATTGAGAGCGCCTTACAGAAATGACCCTGCAAACCTTAACGAAGTTTATTATATGGCACTTTTTATTACAAAATCAATCTTGTATTTCTTGGTCTTTGCTTTCTTTAACTTTGTCAAAACACCGGACTAGCGTTCTGTTCTGTTATTTCTTTCTCGTCTGGATAATAAAATTTACTTTTATAATGTTCATACCCAGGGTACTTTCGTCGCTTCGCCCCTACCTCCTCCGCAGGCCCTCGTTGCATCATGGACAGGTCGCACACGTTTTCTGGATGGCCTGCAAGATCCTGTAAAAAAATTGGCAAAACTTGACACGGAATAATTTTGCATAATTAAATACCCATTGTTAATAGACATGGCTATATCTGAAGATTTTGAAGGACATTGAAGACTTATGACATACGAATCCTAGTTTAAAATGAACAAGACGCCCGCTAGGCGTTAACTCGGGCTACTTTAATTAGTGGGCTAATTGCATGTCAGCACCATAGTATAAAATAGTTTCCCACAAGTATCGTTGGTTTATAGTGGGTTCTGTTTCTGTCCTGTTTTCTAAGACTAAAACAGTTACAATTTTTCCTGTTTTAGGAGTTAAACAGCCTAACTGTTTTGCTCAGAGATGTAAACAGATCGAAGTAAACTAAGATTGCAGTGCATTCTGGGAATAAGTGCATAGACGTGATGAGAAAATTAACAAAACAGAAACCAAGTTGAAACCTAGACTCATGCTACCACAGGTAGCCCAGATAAATATATACAGAACAACAATGTTTTTTCGATTTTTTATATTATTTATTAACAATTGAAATGAATGTTGTTGCTATTGTACTTTTCTCAAAATTGTTTTTGCTGAGCTATTTGTTATTTGTATATGTAGACCAACAGTCCACAAACGTTTAGGCTGACGACCCACTGAATACAGGATTTAGCTGACCTTAGTGTATATAAGGCTTTTTATTTCATGATAAATTTAGTACATTATTTGTTGTACATATGTAACTATAATTACATGAACTTGTGAAAGTAGTGAACAAAAAATACTTCTGCATTTGGGGATTTTATGTCTACTAAAATTGGGTAACAGACAACCGGGTTAACCTGACCAATGTTTGTCAGCAAATGCTGAAAAACTATAAGATGAATTGTTCGACTTCCAACAAAATCCTGTGAAAATGTTTTGTGCCCTGCTTTTGGGTTGTGACCATAGTTTGCAGACCATCAGTGCGGACAATGTTCAACGAAAGGACAGCATGATTGTTCTATAGTAGTGATATACAGTACATGCATGATAACAATGTGAAGCCACCAACATTCTGTGTACATCAGGGGCGGATTTAGCATACATCAGACCAGTCACGCGACTGACGTAAAAAATCACAAGAATAATTGCGCAATAAGACAATATTTTAATCTCAAGAGTCTTCTAGAAAATGTTATGGTGCGACTGGCCTTCAGTGATCGCAGAGATTGGGTTTTATCTTAGTTTGCGAGTCAGCAAACACCGGGCAGAGATGACAGGTGGTCAGCGTTTGCTTTGAGAGTTTTGCTGGATCTGCACCATGGCAACCACTTTTTTGCTGGATTTGCCTCAAACCTGATTGGCTCTCGCGTTGATTTCAAGCGTTTTGCTGGATCTGCACCATGGCTTGCTGAAAATTGGATTGCTGAGTCAGCTGAGATACTGAGTAATTAGATTTATATTCATCGTCATCGAAGCTTCTCACTTCTCACAGCTGTGTTTCAGTCATGAGTTCTGTAAGCGTTTTCGAATGGGTTTTAGCTGCTTACACAGTCATCGATTTGTTTCAACCGAGTAACATTTAATAGACGCGATTGGAAGCATTTCGAGCTTCTCAATTTTGGCGCGGAGTCATTTATTCCCCCACTGCTGTAAGGTAAGACTGGTAAGTGAAGGTCGTCTTCTTTCATTTCCAATCTACAAACAGTCTAGTGTCGAATATATGTGTTTTGTCCAGTCTCAGTATCGTATTATTTATCATTTTGCGTCCTAGTGAAGTCTGAGTTCAGAGTTCAGACATATATTTATTCAGCAGGCGGCATTAGCATATTTCACGCTTGCCGGGAGCTTTTATATGAATTTGAAACTCAGAGGATCAATTGATCCTTAAGCCCAGGTTTAGTTCAACGTTAAATTGGATCTTTCTTTTCATGATTTTGAAATGAATACTGTTTTCAATGTATTGTTAGTCTCGCTATCTTGCTCTGATGAGATATATTTTAACGGCGTGTTCGTGAAATATGATCTCAGGTAGTCAGGTTGTCGGTAGATGACATATAATTTATTAAATTAATCTTTGAGACAATGAATAATTGCATGGGTGTTCGCTCCTGTCTCGTTTAGCTAACTAATATTATAGTTAGCTTTGTAAATATATAATTCTGTATAATTTTCTCAATAATGTTTAAGAAACATCCAATTTGGACAAAATATTTTGCAATAATGATAAAATGTGCCATTAAAATATGTTTTAAAAGTTTCAAAATTTTGCTCAAATGTGCTGTCAGATCGCGGGAAATGCCATTTTAGAGACCCCAATTTCAAACATTTTCCGGGGGGGCATGCCCCCGCACCCCCATAGATCTGTGGACCATAAGTTTGACTGACATTTTCAAAATCCTAAATCCGCCTCTGTACATGCAGACAGCTGTGACAGTAAATTTAACTTCCAGGTTTTTAGATTTATCTTACAGAAATATATTAGAAACATCAGATTTTACCAGCACTGATCATCACAGGTAGTGATTGTCCAAACCTGGCTCTTGGCCTGGATCTACAGATTATAAAAAAAATTAGCCAAAAAGGTACTGTATAAGAGAAAATAGAGTCATGGTCCAAGATTTTCATGAGCATCAGCCAAAGTTGATGATGGTGGCAGATAAAAAGGGATTGCCCACTAATTCTAAATGTTGGGTACGGGTTTGTGACAGTTAATTCAGCCTGGGGTTTAAAACTGAAATTTTAATCAATTTTTACCCGCGGAGAAATGAGGGTCCAGTCTTTTTTACATGCGCATGCGTCAGCTATGTCCAATCAACGGTCACCGCTACGTTTTTCAGGAGGTCGCCAGGTTGCTAAGCTCTGTTTACGTACTCGATTAATTTACGTTTTAGGAGTGATCGAAAATGGCAAAACAAACTCGAGACGGCGTCAATGTTCGTGCCCTCGTATAGATGAAAGATTTTGATCAGTTTTTGGTTCAACGTTTAAGAATAGAATAAAATACGCCATGGAATTATGCAAATAAAATGTTGTGACAAAGTTTGAGCAACTGCAGGCGATATCATCAAACACATGGTAAAGAATAAAGATATCTTCTTTCATTCGACAACTGGTTTCAGAAAATCCCCGGAATTTATGTTGCTGCTACGCCAGCTCCGGCTATAGGCTTCAGCTATTCTGGTTTGCGAACTGCGAGTCAAGTCTGTTTCTCTGAACCGAAAATCCAAAATATTATATAAAATACAAAGGACAAGGCGTTTCATGGTTTATGTTTTGGGACTTGTAAGTGTTGTCGACGTAGCTTAATTATCTATATATTTTTTTATAAATGATAACAATATATTCTTGAAATCATTGATAAAATAGTAATGTTTCACTTTTGCTCGGTTTCGAACGAGACGAAAACTATATTTTGTCATCTAAAATCTATGCAGTTCACCGTCTATAACCGCTTTAATATAAGAAGCTTTTTCATGCAATAAATTGTACTAATGCGAGTATAATAATAATAATAATTTCTTTAATATCCATCTTTGGGGAAAAATACAATAGATTTACAATAACTATATTAAAAACTATGGCATATTTTAAAAGACTATGAATTAAAAACTAATGACGTCGCTCTAGGTATAAATGATTGTTTATGCCTTTCTGTACGAGAAACGATAGGGGGTCGGCCCCCTTTAGATCTTAAACTGTATGGTTGGTGAACGGGCAATGGTATAAATTTATTACAAGGATTCGAACTATCGTTCTTAATAAAGAGCATCGGGAGTCGGGAATTCTCTGTTTGTACACACTGCGGTCACTGCTTCCTGCAAATTACACAGAGTCACAAACATATACCTTCATTTACTCGTATTCAGTTCCAATCATATAGTGTTGTGATCACAAATTGACATTTTTTTCCCATCAGCTATGAATCTCCATGAGTGCGTGTAATTTGATCTGTCTGCGTTGACTTCGTTCTCGCAAGTCAAACGTATAATATGTTTGAAAACACCGTGTAAAACTTTACAGTTATGAAAGAGATATATATCAGCGTTTCCTTGACATGTTCACAATTTAGCGGACTGAAGGCCCTGCGGAAACGACGTCTTACCAGAACCGAAACCGGAGCAGAAAAACCTGATACACACCTAATTAGACAGCCTTTGCAAGTTATCTATTGTCATCTTATATAATATCTCTGGATCTTGATTTCGTAAGACAGTTTGGGTTTATCTTTCCTAATCTCATTATTGTAGACTTCGAAAAGCAGCAAAGCAGCTGGTGTATAATCGCCGTAATTTACATAATGGTTATTCAATGAGCTTAAGTTAATTGTGTTCAACAACTTTTCAAAATTTTTAATTCATACATGGATAATCGATTTACCGACGGATCTATTATATAAACACGCAAGGGCAAACTGCTCAAACATGGTATAAAAACTTTGTTCTATAAACTAAATTTAGACAACGGCTATCTTTAGATAGCTAAATTTAGTTTATAGAACAAAGTTTTTGTATCTGCGCAGCAGATATATTGCTATCGTGTAGGTTTGTTAACAATGACGTAATGCTTAGGAGAGCAAAAGCAAGATGGCGTCGGCGAAGGAGTGGAGTATGTTTACTTGATGTAGCGATATTTTCTATCGTTTCTTTAGCCTTCGAAGCATATGTTTTAACATGGCGAGCAAAAGCAAGATGGCGTCGGTGAAGGAGTGGAGTATGTTTACTTGATGTAGCGATATTTTCTATCGTTTCTTTAGCCTTCGCAGCATATGTTTTAACATTTTTAATGATAAGACTTTCAGAGGCACTCAGGCATGACTGAATATTATATAATCATCGGAACCAAATGTACTAGTTCAAGTTTCTCCATTATGTGAAACTTGTTAAAATGTAAAAAATGTGCGAACCGTTCTTCGAAATAATATTATACAAATAGACAGGAAATTGACTTCTCACAAGTGTTAATACAGAATTTTAGATTTTAAATACTTAACGCGCAACGTCGAGATATATATCAAACAGAAGCTATTGAAAAATGCTATTTGGGGTAGAAATTTCTAGTTTTTAGCTAAATGGAAAATATTTTTAAAACGGGGAAACGTCTTCCATTTGATTCATTGCGTGAATGTGTACTTATAATTACAGAGGATTTCACATAACTTTTGCCGATTGTGTTCCGAAGTTCGTTCGTTATTTCCGAAGTTGGCGACGAACTTCGGAAATTCATTACGTAATAGCCAATCAAGTTGCGAACTTCGAAACGAACTTGCGGATTTCCGAAGTTCGGAAGTTCGTTGTTCACGGCAACATTTCGAAGTTCCCTGTTGGACGTATAGAGTAAATATTCGAATAACAACGGATCTTAATACTTTCGGTAGACAAAACCTATAGTGCTGGATTCGGCAGATTCAAGCGATCATTTCGATATAAAATTTATTTAAATCGGGCAAACAGAAAATATTTAAACATGTTTTTGAAACACGCGTCTCCCAATGTAAATACGACACCGCCACATGAAATAATTGTAAATCTAAATAATACGAATAAATCAAGCTGATACTTCAGTAGTGTTTTCGCTAACGGCTTGCTGCTTAGTCCAACAACGACAAGACGCAAGTAATAAGTACAGAATAATGCCAAAAATATGAATATTTTATATATGTTTACCTGTTTGCATGTCTGGATATAATGTGGGTGTAGTATTACATTGGGAGACGTGTTTCAAAACCTGTTTAAATATTTTCTGTTTGCCCGATTTAAATAAATTTTTTATCGAAATGATCACTTGAATCCGTCGAAACCAGCACTATAGGTTTTGTCCTCCAAAAATATTAAGATCCGTTGTTATTCGATATTTACTCTGTACGTCCAACACGGAACTTCGAAATGTTGCCGTGAACAACGAACTTCCCAACTTTGGATGATTGGCTACTACGTAATGAATTTCCGAAGTTCGTCGCCAACTTCGGAAATAACGAACGAACTTCGGAACACAATCGACAAAAGTTATGTGAAATCCTCTGTAATAAATATATAAAATCAGTAATATTGTTGACTTCGAATGCATCATGATCTTACCATTATGAAGATTTTGAAACGTTTGCGGCTTTCTAGTCAAAACAGAAAAATTTCAGGAACTTCACATTTGAATTTATAGCTTTTATTTAACCCTTTCAACCCTATCGGCCTCCCAGGCAAGGACGCGTAAAATCGCCTGGTGTAAGGCCAGACTCCAGAGTATAAAAAAAATATTATGGTCTCAGCGGTCAGAGTAGGTTTTGGTATAACCGTAACTCTTTAATCTTAGTGGCCTAATGACTAGAATGGTTTGCCGTTAATAATATAGCCAGAGTGAAGTACTAAAATACAGAATAAAGGGGATTTTAGCGTTCAGAAGGTTTACACATGCAATGAATCAAATGACAGACGTTTCCCCATATTAAAAATATTTTCCGTTTAGCTAAAAACTAGAAATTTCTACCCCAAATAGCATTTTTCAATAGCTTCTGTTTGATATAAATCTCGCGATGTTGCGCGTTAAGTATTTAAAAAAAAATCTAAAATTCTGTATTAACACTTGTGAGAAGTCAATTTCCTGTCTATTTGTAATATTATTTTAAACAACGGTTCGCACATTTTTGACATTTTAACAAGTTTCACACAACGGAGAAACTTGAACTATACATGAAATGAACGCTTATTCAACGTCTAATAACATACGTACACAATATATTTTAACAATGAGTAGTTCTGAAATTACTAGCCATCTTGTTCCATAACTGATAAGATGCCGCCCGCAATATGCCATGCCACTTGATATACTCACCGCTTTCCCCCTCGGAACCATTCAAAAGTTGTGAACATGAAAGTCCATACGCATCGGAATCCAAAATATCACAGCCCTGCATTAAATAGCTAACAAGTTGAGAGTTTCTGTAGTCTGAAAACCAGCCGCCGTATATTTGACAAGATGGAAGGAATTCAGATTACTTATTATATTCTACAATTCTGTAATTATCCCAAATTAGAAACATGTCAACCAATCAGATTTCACTACCAGGTTTCTTGGTAGTGACGTCACTGGACGGCATTATCGCCTATTGAATTCAAACGCCTCTCTCAGCGAGTGAGAACGAGATGAGATCGGCGGCTGGCTTTCAGTCTAACCGAAACCCAGACTCGTCTACCACAGTTAGCCCGAGAAAAAGACGCCTGGTCAGGCGTTCACTTCGGGCTACTGCAAAATCACAGTGTACATATAGTATGTGAAGGTGTTTTGGGTAAAAGGCAATCATATACATACGCAGTTGTCACATGCAGTGCTAAGATCTAAAATCTATTGAACACATTGGTCACAGACAAAAGTCAAAACACAATCCAATTCTCCGATAGAAAACACAATTTGCCATAACAAAACACGATTGCCTGTATTTAACGTATTTCCATACATGTACACAGCGTTCATATGTCGTATTAACGGCGTGTGCGGTTGTAAGCGTATATAATATCAAGATACTTGCCAGCGACATTACTGACCAATAACTATGTATTACACAGAACACATCCGAGGCGAGAAAGACTTTATCGGATATCAGGAAAGCAAAGAAAGAAAGCGTTATTTCCACACATGTTCAGCGTTCATATGTCAAGTCTCTTCGGGTATTAAATATCAACACATTTACCTAGAAGGTGTCACTTGCAAGTTCACTTTAATAATCAACGGCGTGTGCGACTGTAAGCGTATAATATTATAATATTATAATACCAAGATACTGGCCAGCGACATTACTGACCAACAACTATGTCTGTAAACACGCAGAACACATCCGAGACGAGAAAGACTTGATCAGACATCAAGAAAGCAAAGAAAGAAGGCATTTGGCATGCACGCATCAATTTCGCAAAGCCTGATGGGATGACATAATGATTTCCATTTCGAAACATCGACAAAAAAAAAAGCCGAAAGCTAGACTCGGCTACCACAGGCTACCCGAGTAATAAGTTGATGATAAAAGCAATTACAGTTGAACTTTGTCAATTTTCGGCAGGAATAATCAACGAAAATGCACTTTTAATAGTCTAGCGCGCCGGAGACTTTGGGTACAACAACTGAAACTTGAATTAAGCTACACTATAGGCTACAATTTAATCTCATTAACTCTTGGTCAGCTGATAGTCTTCGATAGCTAAATAAAACAAAAAAAAAAAACAATAAGAAAAACCTTTACTTTCCTGACCGTCAAATTTGCTTTTGTTCGGCAGATATTTTTTCCTTCAATGAATTTTTGTCGCTAAAAATACTATGGGCAGGAGGTCGATAATTCGAAAATATGCTGGGGTTTTTCTTTGTCATCTGTAACGGAAAGCTTAGACCGATTTTTGCGCGCTGCAAAAAGACCTTGGTCGGAAATATATGTTTCAACGTTGTCATTATGGAATTGAAGGGGGAGAGAACTTAGAATTGTCATTATTAATTTTGAAGACGAAGCATAAACGCAAGTCGCAGGAGCATCTTAAAATTGCTCCGATATGAGACGGTATTATAATATTACCGAAGAAAAAACATTGGAAAAATATTTGTTTAAAGACCCTCGTACACTCTGCTGTTCGATAGGGCCAGGAAATGGCATGGCGCTTTGCGACATTTTACGGAAAGCAAACCGAACAGTTGTCAATTTTCCTGTACCATTCTGAGCTTCCGAGGAAAATAATTTCTACTTTACTGTTATGCCCGCCGCTTGCCCAAAGAGAGCCTCTCTCGGTTTGCGGTAATTTTATCATCATGTTTATATTGCAAATAAATACATAGACTTTGAATGGCCAAGGATCGCTAAAAGTGGGCATAAAACTGTCAACAAAAGCTAAGGTTAGTGACATTTTATGAATGTTTTAAAAGTGGTTTAAATTTGAAACGCAACACTTTCGGGAAATCATGATATTCAGAGCTGACCGAAAGTCGATTCCTGTTTGCGAAGTGATGCCGATCAAGAAAACACCGACCTTTTATTAGTAACATTCATCACTATTCTGTTTGACTAAAAATAACGAGGTTTTATGAATCGAAGTCACTCACTAATGAATCTATATATTGTTGAACGTTGTTTTCATCGTGCGTCGTGAGTACATAATCAGCCAATATCACTGTTAGTTTAAAGCACAAAAATGCTTAACATGGAAAACATCAAAATCATTAAACGTTAAAGAATAAAGCAATTCTTCGCATAACTATTCGTCTGTTATATTAGAATTTGCAAAGAACTTGGTGGTATTGGTTCATATTATATTAGACAATGTTGTATATTAGTACCCAATTGTCTCATGTTGAATATATTATTAAGAAATGTGGTAATAAACGTTCTTTTGTTTGTACCGTTTATTATATCTGGTTTCTTAATTGTGAATTCAGTTAGCGCGAACTAGTTTACCGGGTTTCAAAACTCATGCACATTACCAAATATTTTTTCTTTGAGTTTGAGAAACATTTTTACAAACATACAATTTATGTATATTATAATATGATCAAGTCGGTTTTGTTTGATGTACCGCGGTTTATTTAACAATTAGAAAACGAGGGCGAGTTGTCTAATTGTTTTAGTATAAATTTACCAACAAAAGTTAAATAAATTCTCGACCATAACATATTCTTTGAGACTCGTTTAATACATTTTTTAACAGCCAACAACAAACGTTCAACAGTCATTTCGGACATCTGCTTGGCCCGTACAGTAATTGATGGAAAAGAAAAGTTTTCTTGCATAATTTAGCATGGATTTTCATGTACAATATTGAAACAATATATATCCACTCATTTGTTTTGTAAAAGTGACAAAAAGTTGGAAGAAACATTCAATTTGGCATATAGTTTACATCACGAAATCTTGTCAACAACTAGCGTAATTTTGAAATGTGTTTTGTTTGCAGTTATTTCGTTTTAAACGAACACAGATAAACAATTTAACGATCTTACCATTAATAAATTAATAATTTCCATTCTAACCATTTTGTAGCCGTTTTTGTTTTCTGTAGAACGTATTGCTTCGCCTAAATGTCCAATTTCTTCTTTCATTTGCCCACTCCGTTATAATTTCGGCGCCATTGTTGCTTAACAGAACAACCGCTGGCTCTAATGATCACTGTTCGTGCTATACTACGCATTTTGTCATTGGTCAATTTTTTTAAAGGAATGACTTTCATTGGTTTATCCCAGAGGTTTATATCACCAATTATAAACTCCTGCAATAGCCAATGAAATTCGAGGATTTGCATTATAAACTTGTAAATTTATACTAAATACAGGTTATAAACCCCAACCTTATATAAACCTCCCAACCTTATAATAAACCTCGCGATAACAATAGAACGTCGTCACAAGTTTTTTATCCTATTGAATTCTTTAGAAGACTTCCTTGATTATGTTATAAATAACTTAAGCACCTTAGTTTATTAGCGATATAAATCCATTGGGCGAATATATATCGCTAATAAACTTCGGGTGAAGTCTTAAGCTACACTTAAAATGCAAAGTGGAAGACTATTGACTTTTATAAAACAAACTATTGTGTGCTAAATGTATGATCAATCTAATCACAAATATTTTTAATAATTTCATGCAAATTCTTCAAGACTCTGTTACACGTAGAATCTAAGTAGTATTTGTGCTACTTGCGTCGCAAAAAATATACAATGTTACGAGTTGCAAATAATAGTTCAACATGGCTAGCAACAGAAAAACACCCGCTTTTCTTTTTAATGAAATTCGAACGTAAACAACCGAAACAAGAGAAGTCAAAGAAAGCTTTGGTAACTTGATTCAGTATATTTCTATCTTTATCTCGGCTTAACTTTACAGCGTCTGCCATCTTTTAAACTCGCCTTGTATACACAAGTTTTAGTCACAACATATATTACACGTAATTTTTTTTAGTGCAAATTGTAGAAATTTGTTGCAAAAGTAAAAACCTTACCAAACCAACTTTTCGTTCAACTAGAAAATCTAAAAAAATCAGTTACGCGAGGGGATATCACACGCTAAACATTGCCGTGCAATTTGAAGTTTCTAATTTTACGACGCAAGTTGCATATACCTGCACAAGAAAAAGCCACGTGTAACATGCATGGTCTTTAGTATAAATATATAATAGTTCAGTATAATTTAACTACAAATACATAGAATCGTATAATTTAGGTATTTGAGCTAGAATAGTTACCCCACTAAATTTAGACGCTTAGACGACGATTCGACTAAACTCTCTGAAAACAAAAGATCACCCAAGCAATCTATGAAAAACTTTTTCCTTCTCGACTCACAAACTGGTTTCTTTACGAACGTCCTAAGATACATAAAAATGATGTTCCTCATTGATTTACAAGGCTTAGAAACGCTATTTTCTGATAAAAGTTTTAACAAAAAGATCAAGATTATAAACTGCAAATCCCTAAAAACTTGTTTTAAGAAAAAAAGACACCTTTTTGCAAGTTTTCTTGTTTCCTCTGCAAGATAATAGTCTTACTGGGTTAATTTTCTTGACAAAATATTTTGTCGTAAAACAAGATTATAAATTATATTACTAGAAATACGAACGCAATAATCCCTCACCCGCTTTTAGATGCATTTTTGTAATTGCTCCCCCCCCCCCCCCCCCCCCCCCTTAAAGTAAAACCCACACCCTAAAAATAAGACAAATTTTCAAAGCAAATGCTTCGAATTTCGAAAATAGAGAAATTACCAAGCAAAATTTCAGTCGAAAGTTTAAAAAACAACGGAAAAATCAGCAAAGTTTATATGTACTCAACTTACATACTGAAAGAGCATGAAAATTCAACAGAAAAGCACTGAGATGAAGAAAACGGCAATATTTTATTAAAAAATAACTAACAGTAACTAGTGTCCAAAGTAAACTCTGAACTGACGTCTTTAGCAAAACATGAGAGCATAAAAACTCTTCAAGATGTGAAAAGCTGTTTGTTTTGATTTCCTCGTTGTTTTCACTCGAGTTAAGTAAGATATTTTTTTAATTTTTTTTTTAACAACTTTAATGGATGTATAATAATATACCATGCCAGTGCATAAGTCTTTGCCGGCTTTGGACAGCTACAGGAAACATCCTTTTAATCGTTTTCGGTCTCTATCGCAATGTTTTGGCTTTTCAGTGGTTTGAAGTCGTATTTATCGTTGCCACTTCTCGCTGCCACATCTCTTTTTAGCTTTCTTTCAGATAAGTCTTGTTGTGTTAGGTATATTTACTTGCAAAGATTTTTTTTCTTACCAAGATTTCTTTTGTAAAAGACTAAAGCGACAAAAAATCGTTGTAAAATGCTTTTTCAAACAAACGCTTTTAATTTGCTTTTACCATTTTTAATATTTACTTGTACTACATTCTGACATTAATTACGGTTCCTTTCTTGTTACAAGTACGCTGCCACCCAAACCGCGCAAGTTAGGGATTTCTTGGATATATACAGATTTATAAACAGGTTTCAGAATATGGTTTGTTTCTTCAGCTCGCTTGTAATTTCACGCATGACGAGATTAGCACCATCCCCGGGCTCCGGGCCTTTTGTTTTTCGCCCGAGCTCCGGGGAAACAAGAACTAAAATCTTAAAACAAGAAAATGTATCTTAACAAGATATGTTGGTTTCCTCTCTCCATGAAATCAACATCATAGTCTCCCCATATAGCTAATTCTGCAAACTAATTGCATCAAGGGGCGAGGCCATTGGGTTATATCAGTATTTAAATGTTATCCTCAATATATAGATTTATTCTCCCTCTCTTTTTTTCCCCCCCGATTTTCTTTCTAATCCTTGAAGTTATTCCAGTTATTTTTATTTCCTTTGAGTTGTTTTTTTCTCTATTCTCTTATCTTCATTATTACTTTGTTCATTGTCTTTATTTATTTGTTCTTTTCTCAATTATAGATAAGAGTTACAGTTAGTGGGGAGGATAAAACAATTGGCTCGTGGATCAATCACTTGCCAGGTAATTTATTTTGGTTTATTTCGAAGATATGTTTAAATTTCAAACTTGCCGCAATGCTGTTAAGCCTGCATTAAATCATCACTACCTCATTTGCGTATGACAAACAAAACCAACAAAATAACTCAAGAACGAAAACCGATATTGAAAAAATGTTAATGCCTGCATACTTCATAATTTTTATGCCTTTCCACACACAACATACTTTATTTTTATGGGTTAGGTGCACTTCACATAGTTAATATTGCATGAGCTTATCTTATTAAATGCCAAACATAAGCAATGGGATATGATTTGATATCATGTCCTAATGTTTATAGAACCTAAATATTTTCATACATTTCTCTTTTATAAATATATGATTACATTCAATCTTTCTTTCTTTTTCGTTTTTGATAATTTGTTTTATCAAATTATATTTGATTATGTACCAAAAATGTATTAAGCACAGCTCAATAATTCAATTTATATATTCAAACGTCAGTAGTGGACAACTTTATTTTTATTTTTATTTACGAGGGAAAAGACGTATTAACCGTAAAGGTTATCTAACATACGGCCCTCACAATATTACAATATTTACAAATACAACAGACATAACTAATACACTATATATGGAAATAATGTCAAGTGATAAACTAGTCGAGTAGAAACACATTTACAATTCAATAAAAAATTACAATTGACGCAAAATAGGTCTTCCAAATGGTTAATACAGGTAGGTTTATGAAGAAAGTAATTGCGGAGTTTGCGTTTAGTAGTAGTTAATCTTAACGTGAAAGCATTAGAAGTACAGGCAAGCTGTTTGCAATCACTATCTAAGGCGTTAAAGAGAATTGAGGCACTGTAGATAAATGTTCGTTTACCAGAATTAGTGCGCGGGTAAGGAAGCTTAAGGTCATATAAGCAGGCACTAGTACGAGCGTGTTGTCGAGAGGCAGATAAGAAATTGCACATAAATTTAAAAGACGGTGGAGCATTAGGATTGATTAGTATATTTAATAGTAGAAGAAGCTTCCTAAACTTAATTAAATCAAAAATTGGAATCCACTTAAGCTGGGGAAAAAAGGAGAACAGAAGGAGTAGAATACTCAGCATCTAAGATAATGCGTGCTGCACGCTTTTGAAGGCGAATAATTATTTGCAAAAGTGTTTTGGAACAATTACCCCAAGTGACAGAGCAGTAAATAATATTGGCATGAATGCAGGAGTTATAAAAACGAAGAGCACAATCTTTAGTTAAGAAAGGCTTAATCCGACGCAGTAATGCAAGCCTACTATTGCATGAGGGTTGAACATAAGTTTTCGATGTGATTAGTCCAAGTTAAATGGCTGTCTAAGGTCACACCCAGTACTTTAGCTTGCGTGACCTGTTCAATTTCTTTGCTGTTTAATGTAACCGAGAGAGATCGATCAGAAATAACCCTTAATTGTTGGATGGAATGGATGAGCATGGTTTTAGTCTTGGATGTGTTAGCTACCATCCTGTTTTGCTCGGTCCAAGCTGAGATAACATTAGCAACAAGATTAAGATTTACATGTAAATCATGAATAGAAGAACCTGTTGTTAGTATAGTGTCATCTGCAAACATTGTAGAATTTGAGTGTGATAGTTGTGAAGGAAGATCATTAATAAATAATATGAAAAGAAGGGGTCCTAGAATGCTTCCCTGAGGAACCCCGATCGTAATAGGGAGCATATCAGACATTATTATATAGCATGCTATCGGATATGAGCTTTTGCGTAATCTGATTGGTTCCCTACTACCAGGCTATCAGCTCATATCCTACTAGTAGAGGAAAAACAAGATGGCGGCATGTTTTTTTTAACTGCCGAAAAGAGTTGAAATTGACGGATTTTTATACAGAAAAACATCAACACCCTCAAACCAATGTATAAAAAAACAACATTGTGTAAAAATACATTAACAAATACACAATTTAGCATGTCAAATGGTAAACTTCACCTAAAAATTACGTATTTTTACTTAAAAAATACGACTAAATTAGCGGGTTGATATTAATTTGTTGCCAAACAAAGAAACTCACGGTTAATATCAACACACATTTCGTAGGAGATCACCAGTAAAGAGACTTTTTTATTTAGATAAGCATTTGGAGTAGTAAAAAGCATGTTCTTTTTCAAAAACAACCAACTAAGTAATTTAGTTTCACTGCCGAAGGTGTTTCAGTTTCATTTTTGCATGAAATGAAAACCTTTTTCACGACAGCAACGCTAATATAAACAACTGACCCACCTTTTGACTTGATAAAGGTACCTTTTAATCTCTTTTGTTGATCTGCTTAACACATTTTTTGCCTCTCGAGCAACACTTATGCAACATTTCGAAGCTGTTTGCCGAACAGCTCAGCGAGAAACTCTATGTGAATGCATCATTACGCATGGCGGAAGTATTAGTTGCCTATGCCGGAAGTTTGTCGTTTGAAACATTTCGTTGTAATTTTGTCTCTTGTACAGTGCTTGGCTATATAATAAAACAGTTATACCATTCGCTCTCGTCGTATACGAACTAATAGCCAACTCGGCGAAGCGCCTCGTTGGCTATGAGCTCATATACGACTCGAGCTTATGGTATAACTGTTAAATGTACTCTTAAAAGAAGTACGTTGACAGCGATCACTAAGATAAGACGTAAACCACTCCAACGCTAGTGGAGAAGATCCGTACATCTTAAGCTTAAGAAATAAGATACGGTGGTCAACGAGATCAAAGGCCTTTTTGAAGTCAATAAGAAGAAGTCCGTTTAATAGTTTGTTATCTATATTAGTTAGAATCTTATCAGTGAGATCAGTGACTGCTAGTTCACATGAGCGAGATGTCCTAAATCCAAATTGATTATCAACAAGAAGATCGTAGTCAGTTAGAGAATTATAAAACGAAACATGGACATGACGTTCAAGAACTTTAGAGATAATGGCTAAAACAGAGATAGGACGGAAGTTAGAACGGTCAAAAAGCGAACCCGTTTTACATAGGGGAGAAACTTTTGCAATTTTCCATAAGTTAGGAAAAATAGCTGAGGTAATACTGAGGTTATAAATCTTCGTCAGAATGGGCGAGATAGCTGGTGCAGCTATCTTAAGAAAATATCCGTTAACTCCATCCAACCCAGCGGCTTTCGTTACAGACAAATGGTTAAGACAATTTAGTACAAAATCCTCTGAAACTGGGAGAGTAGTAAAGGTGGTATTTGGTGAAAGTTTAGAAGAAACAAAATTTGCAAGGTAGTCCCAATTTGGGTTGCTAGGAGAATTATTAAGCTTTACAGAGTTTATTATGTTAGCAAAGTGGTGATTAAACAGGTTGGCGATATCTTTAGCATCAGTAAATGTCTTCCCATCTATAGTTAAGTGGTTAGGCAAGTTAGAAGACTTTGAGGGAGCAATGTTACGGATTATTTTCCAGAGATGTTTTGGGTTATCAAGATTAGCATTAATATAATTACTATAGAAAGTACGCTTAGCATCTCTAATTAAATGCACCACACGGTTACGCGCAGATCTAAAATCGCGCCAACAAATGGTAGTATTAATAGAAATAGCGCGCTGATGTAGATTGTTGCGCTTCTTAATTGCATCACTAATCTCATCGGTAAACCATTCAGGCTGATGGAGCCTTTTTACACGTTTCTTCTTCAAGTGTGCGTGATTATTGAGTACATCGTTAAACAAAGCATACCAATGCTCAAGGGCTTCATTAACATCTGTAAACATTTCCATGCTATTCCATGGTAGATTGTTTAAATCAGCTACGAAAATATCAGCAGAAAAGTCCTTAAGCGAACGGTAAAAAATGGACTTATGACTAGAGGGCTTCGGGAAAACGCCTCGGATGAACCATGTAACGAAAATAGGTAAAGATCACTTAATCCAATAGGTAAAGTACCGGATTTAAAAACATTATCCTTGTGAGTAACGTAAATATGATCAATAAGAGATCCAGAAATAGGTCTGGTCGGTACGGTTATAAGTTGGTGACGATTAAAATAATTAAATATTTTTTTAAAGCGCTTACTGCATGACTGAGATAACAAATCAATATTAAAGTCTCCTAGAATAATTGTTTGGTTACCCTCAGTGTCTGCTTTGGATAGCATACTATCAAAAATGTCCAAGAAAGAAGCATCAGATGAAGGAGGACGATAAACAAAGGAGACCAATATCCGTTTAGAGTGAGGAAAATTGATCTCAATCCAAAGACATTCGATTCCATTAATTTCCACATCAAGGCGCCTTTTGAAGATTAAATGATCAGGGACGTAGAGCAATAATCCACCACCTTTTTTATCTTTTCTGTCAGCACGAACAATGGTGTAGTGATCAACAGCTAAGGTCGCATTATCCCACGAGTCATCAAAAAATGTCTCAGAGAGGCCAAGGAGCAGGTTTGGTTTCTTCGCGTTTGAGGAGGTGATACGACTTGAAAGTATTAGTTTGACTCTGTAAACATTCGGGTTAGTTGGAGAACTTGTTTGTAGATTAGTGGTAGTAGATGAAGTAGCATTAGTTGAAGAGGGCGACACACTATTAGTAGGCGAATATTCGCTGTGTTTGGACGGACCAGGGTTGAGTTTAATATCATGGATCAGTTTAATAATCGGGTGGAATGACGCTGTGGCGTTGCTGTTGTACAGTACTCTTGCCGATGAACGACGACAGCTTAGCGTGGATACCAAAAACCTGAAAGAGCGCCATCCTGAAAGAGCTGATTCGGGTTTGATAACAAATTGAACAGTTGGGTTGAAAGTAGGACTGAGTGATAAATGAAAAAGGAGCAATAAAGTGTAAAACGTAATTATTGTTAGCTGAAACTTCATATTCAAGCCCGGAATCACTAGGTTATATATTTATACGCCAGGGGAAATCCCGCACACGCTGAAAAATGACAAGAAGCCAAAGTTCAAACAAAGACGAGCTTGGGAAAATAACCAATGGATAAATGTAAAATCGTGAATAATTCAAAATTGACGACAAATATGGAGATGATATTTGAACAGGACGATAGTAACACCAAAGTCAAATAAATGACACAAAAGAAAGTCAGGAAATCTAATTCTCAGGACTTCAAGGCGAAGCGGCTTGTCAAATATAATATTTTGGATAATTCAAAACTCACAACAGATCTGGAGGTGAAACTTGGACAGGAGGACAGGAACAAAGTTGACGATAATTCAAAAACCAG
Source organism: Paragorgia papillata (assembly GCA_035771165.1). Taxonomy (NCBI): domain Eukaryota; kingdom Metazoa; phylum Cnidaria; class Anthozoa; order Scleralcyonacea; family Coralliidae; genus Paragorgia; species Paragorgia papillata. The sequence continues at coordinate 4,125,005 of JAWNZC010000011.1, read as the reverse complement.
TAAAGTGGAAACTCCGAGAAAAGCACGAGTGAGCGGGGGAGCCGCGGCTCCCCCCCCCTTTTTTTTGATATAAAACAACAGACATGTAACTACAAAACTGATGCAATATGAATTGTGTCAGGAAATAAACTGTAAACAGTGTATTCAATCTACTGAGTGTATGCATTTTGAGTATCTATGTGACGTTTGCGTGTTTTGAGTATTTTATATGACGTTTTTTAACCTTTAGAGTCTGTAAAATTCCCGGGGGAGCATGCCCCCGGACCCCCCTAAAAATTTATTTTGATTTCGGCTCCCCCCCTTTCAAAATCCTGGCTACGTCCCTGCCTAAGACCGGGAAATTCAAAAATTCACTGACGCTAGACGATGAGACAACAGACAGGCTACGACCAACGGTCAAAAACAAATTAATGAATAATTCAAAAACTACTGTTCAGATATGAATAAAACTTGGATAGCAGGATATACAGGTCCAAACCAAAGAACTAATAAAGTTGGGCACACCAAATATACGTAAAACCAGAAATACAGAAAAAAAATGAGAAACCAGCTGGGCCAATCCTGTGCATATGTAATGTACTCTTATAAAGGTACATTTGATGTGATTTGAACGAGAGATGAGCCGATTACGAAAATTGCCGATTACTGAAGCCGATTATTTGGTGGCCGATTAATACAAATAATCGAAAAGCATATGCTACTTTGTCCACCAAACTCTCTCATCAGATTGATTAATTTTCATATTATGTAATACTATATCTATCTATATATTCTTCTACTTTTACTAATGTATTTACTATAATAGAGTTGAAATAAATTGAACTTGAAATTGATGACGTCATATATTTATTAATTATTGGACGAGTCTGAGCAAAATATCATGATTTGTCAGTGGCGAGCTTCTAGTTATTTGCCGATGCCGAAGACAGATGCAAATAACTGGTAGCGAGACACTGACAAATGATGATATTTTTCGATAGACGAGTTCAATAATTGATTTATCATTCATAAAATAGTTAAAAAAATTTAAATGCCTGGAAGTTAGAAATCGCCATTCTTCTCTCTGTCTTCGGCGTACTAAAATCATCTTAAAACTCACTTTTCTTGCTTTTTATCTCACTAAATATTCCTTTTAAATATTTCTTTTCTGAAGTATATTGTCGTTATGGATGCTTCCAAATACTCTCGATTACTTCCTCGATTAGCCCCGCCATCACATTTACAGTCGGCAGCGCTATTGCGCATGCTCCGAAAATTATTTGCAGTAGAAAATTATTTGCACTCAAGTTATTTGCAGGTGAATTAACCAATCAGAATGCGGGATAGAAACCAAATAAACGATATGAATGAGTCATTTTATTATCCAAATGCTTCTGACAATTGTGAAAACAACAAATTTGTGGAAGAAAAGCCAGAAAAACTGTTTATACAAACAAAAATCAACGAGCGAAGACATGTCGACCTGAACGTATAAATTGCTTAACGACAACATCCCGAAAACATGCACTTTATATATACATTGGAGACTGTATTTCTAATCACTCGTTGAAATATATACAAATATAGATGACATACCACTACAGGACGTAAACCTTTTGAGAAAACTTCATTTGTTTTTCGTATCTCAGACCCGACAAAACAACGTTGAAAAAACAACGAAATAAAATGCCCCAAACTCAGACAAACCTCTTCGTGACATGCTGGCTCTCGTCGTGTCGTGTCTTTGAAATTAAAAAACTTACAGATGGCTTATCACAAGCATTTTTGTCCTGATACTCGAACAATATAATGCACTTTGAGCATCCATGTTTATAATGTTTTCAAAGCGACCTTCCATTTCCAAGCGAACAGGCCGCGGCAAACAGCCATATAAAAATAAATATGTTATTTACCGTTTTTGGTCGGTCCGTAAAGAAAAATATTTTCCCTCGGTCTCAAAATGTCCCTCGGCCTTCGGCCTCGGGCCGTTTTTGGGACGTCGGGCAAATATTTTTCTATATGGATCTCCCAGCCGGTAAATAACGTATTTATGCCTTCCGTCGTGTACGATACTTAGTTCTATATATAAATCTTCCGATACATTGCATGATGCATTTCCTGAGCTCCGTTTACTGGGTGAATTAATATAATGACTTTGACACGTTTTGGGATAATCTGGCTAGGGGTAAAAATCCCCTAGCCGCTTTATTAAAACTTTGAAAACAGAAATTATAAACTATGTATTTTACAAACGTGCTAAAATGGTTTCACCCAGTGAAGGTGAGGGCCAGATAACGCCAAAACCTAGAACAATATCTCTATAACTAAAAATTATGGACGCAGATATGGGGAGGAGGCGGGTAAATAAATTTCAGAATGTCTTTACTTGGCAGTGGACTGTATGTGAATGGCAGTAAAATAGTGATAAGGTGTGTTATAACCCCGTTCCAACTTCCCTGAGGTGTTTCCGGTATTTCTTATCTTAAAAGTCATGTGTTCTCGATACACTTAATTATGCTATCTGCCTATCTTTCAACATTAACACGACGGAAGGCATAAAATTCCTATTCGCGAGCAAATATTTTATTTATGCCTTCCGTCGTGTACGATACTTAGTTCTATATATAAATCTTCCGATACATTGCATGATGCATTTCCTGAGCTCCGTTTACTGGGTGAATTAATATAATGACTTTGACACGTTTTGGGATAATCTGGCTAGGGGTAAAAATCCCCTAGCCGCTTTATTAAAACTTTGAAAACAGAAATTATAAACTATGTATTTTACAAACGTGCTAAAATGGTTTCACCCAGTGAAGGTGAGGGCCAGATAACGCCAAAGCGTCTTCGCACAGCGAAGATGCGCCCCACCCCAGGCAAATGCAACACCAATGTGAATGTCACGCAACATAATAATTAATATGTGACCATCTTGAATTATAAAGAGAGCTACGATAATAGAACAGTCGCCCTTGCTAACTGTCTATGACCATATTGAATTATAAAGAGAGCTACGATAATAGAACAGCCGCCCTTGCTAACTGTCTATGACCATATTGAATTATAAAGGGAGCTACGATAATAGAACAGTCGCCCTTGCTAACTGTCTATGACCATATTGAAATATAACGAGAGCTACGATAATAGAACAGTCGCCCTTGCTAACTGTCTATGACCATATTGAATTATAAAGAGCTACGATAATAGAACAGTCGCCCTTGCTAACTGTGTATGACCATATTGAATTATAAAGAGCTACGATAATAGAACAGTCGCCCTTGCTAACTGTCCATAACGTGGGTGTTGATGACAATTGACAACCGATCACAGGCAGTCGCCCTTGCTAACTACAAATGATCGCTTGACAGCTGTATAACAACGGGAAATAGATTAACTACGTTGTAATCATGTGCTGCCCGTGCGACACAAATTAATCAACGAACTAATTAGGAGATGTCCGGCCAAAAAACTCCCATTTTAAATTCGTTTAATTTCAATAACAATGATCAAGCTAATTGTTTCAAGGATTTGGAAAGACTGCTGCCCTTGCTCGACAGTCTCCTAATTTACTCCGATGCACCGCGACTGCCGGTGTACCGGCCTTTATGACTAGCTAATGGTTACGAGTATGCCAGGACACGTATTTACATATATATATATATATATATATATACCTCTTGCTCCCTACGTCAAAACGGTGGATCTGGAGGACAACGTCAAAGTTCCGACTTCAACCGAGAAATGAATCAATGAAGATTCGATAGTTTGTAGTTGTCATCCACCAAAGAAATAAGTGCAAGTGGTCTATACAAGCTGGTAAATCAGGGAAGCCAGGAAAAAACCTGCTGCTGGTAAAAACCCTTTGGGAAAAGCCAGTGACAGGAAAACCTGAGTGGGGACAAGATAAAACCAGCAAGCTTCCCCACGAAGCATTAATAAAATTAGAGTCCTTCCGTGTGAAAATTGTTAAGTACTATAAATAAAGTTTGCTGAATATGCATAATATTGGTTATCCAATTGTATCTCCATCGTCCGTGACACGCTATTATGCATATACTTGAAATCTGGTCTCCCAAGTGCTGAATCAACCACTTAGATCAACCATGTAGGCAATCGGAAACTGGAAGATGAGTACTGAATTCTGTAAGGCAAAAGAAAACAAAACGGCAGAATCTAATCCAAGGTACAGGATATTCACAATGTGCATGAGATGGTTCACGACCAGAAAAGTAACCTGACATCCTCAAAGGCAAAGACCAAAATGAGGGTGCCATATATGTGGTTAGTGGAAGAGAAAATAAACACCATAAAATTTGTAGGGTCAAGCCCCGGACTTCAAAAGTTAATGAGATAAAATAACAACACCCAACACATGTTGGGAGAATACCGCAACTCAAGTGAGGATCAACTCGAAATAAATGGTACCAAATTGCTTAACCATAAGAAAACACATCAGCCAATAATAATAATAATAATAATAATAATAATAATAATAATAATAATAATAATAATAATAATAATAATAATAATGATAATGATAATGATAATAATAATAATAACAATAGTAAACCCAAACGTTGAGTAAACCAAAACGGTGGGTAGATTTAGAGAAAAAACAACAAAAAACGCGAAAGATAATAATGATAATCTTTATTTATACAGGTTAACCTTGTCAGCTGCATGCCATAGGCATAGCTGTTATAAATAGAGGACCTGTGCTTATAAAGTTTTTCGCAAGGACAAGCATGGCAGACAGTTTAATGTCGCCGCATCACTAGCCTTGGATGGCCAAAATCTATTAATAACTAAACCTCGTATGAGGAAAAACTCCAAATACATGGAGACAATTGCTTAACCATAAGGTTAAAACAATACCTCAGCCAATTAAGGTGAGGACAACCCAACTAAAGTTGGGACAAACCTCACATAACATGAGGGAAAAACTCCAAATACATGGAGACAATTGCTTAACCATAAGGTTAAAACAATACCTCAGCCAATTAAGGTGAGGACAAACCCAACTAAAGTTGGGACAAAACCTCACATAACATGAGGAAAAAACTCCAAATACATGGAGACAATTGCTTAACCATAAGGTTAAAACAATACCTCAGCCAATTAAGGTGAGGAACGAACCCAACAAAGTTAGGACAAAAATAATAAAGGTTGTGGCAAGGTCAAGCATGGCAAACATTACTGTCGCCCCAACCTAACCCTTGTATGCCACAAAACAAAATTGTGAGGACGAAGCCTCGACAAAACTTGCAGAAGCAATTAGCTCGATATACACGGCTGTGAGACAAAGTCATCACAGAAAAAGTGAGGACGAAGCCTCGAATTGTATGCAAGAGCAAATATTGCTATAATTAATGCCCTGAGAGCAAAGTCGTCACAGCAAAGCGAGGACAAAGCCGTTTAGTCAAAACATGCAATGAAGCCTCAATAATAACATGCCAGCTTCATGAATAACATGTAATTGTGCCTCGTTGAATGGGCGAAGACAAAAGAGATGTAGTTACATTTACAGTAATAATGATAATAACAACAGTAATAATAACAATAATAAGATAATAATAATAATCGAATGATTAGTAGTAATAATAATAGTAAAGCAAAACTTTTAGTAGATTGAGAGAAACGTGAAGGATTGCAGAGAAAAGCATGGCAGACAGACAGGTTGATGTCGCGACGTCACCAGCCTTTGGCCCTTGGGTGGCCAAAATCTATTAATAATTAAACCTCACATAGGACAAACTCCAAATACATAGAACAATACTTCAGCCAATTAGGGTGAGGAACACATCCAACAATTGCTGGAACGATACCTCACATAAAGTGAGGAACAAGAACATAATAAACCGTAAACAACAGGTTACGGCGAATTAGGGACAGTTATTACTAAGACTATAGTATATAATAGTAAAATTTCTATATTTAAATCTGATTATGACTACATTAAAATTCCTGTGGAAATCTAGATTTAATTTATTAGGAACGAAATTAGTTCAAATGACGCGGGAAAAAAACAGATAGAGCGGTTATTGTATAGTAAAACAGTTGGACCATCAGTCTGGACGCGCGTTCCCGAAAAATTATAAGATTGCTTTTGACCTAATCGCAGTCACTGGGGCTTAAGCTGGACAGTGTTTGCCCTACCGCATTGAGAGAAAACCACATCTTCAAACTTCCGTAGTATAGACTAGCATATGGCCGCTTTTATCCTTAAGCATAAATAATAGTGATATCGTGCAACCGTCTGGTCCAGTCAGTCCAGTCCTTCGTATACAGTTCCCTAGAGTTCTAATTGCATTCGAAAAGTGTTTTTAGGGCCGCTCTTGAATTCTTACCAATTTCTGCCTGGCAATGATCTACAGAAATGCCAACCTGTGTTGTAATAGGACAACTGCGGCAAAAATTGCTTTAAATTGTTGTATGGCGTCACGTCGCCGCTGTTGTAGATCTCATTAATACTAATCCAATTTTTGGATAACCTCATTATCTCAAATATCCTGCACACTAATCAACTGTGGCGAGTAATCCTATCAATAACCGGACATACCAAAATGTTTAAAACATTTGCGTGCAATGTGCAAACTACCGATTAGCTCACAAAGTTTAACCATAATGTATAAGCTTTAAAATTATATCGCTTGCAAATTGTCATACGACTGCAACAGCGAATGGCTGAACAATGCCGGACGGATAGTATATTTCATAACACTAGACGCGGAATTGTGGGAATCAACAGAGCAAATTATCAAAAGGTGATTACCCACGCCGAGTCGACGGCGCTTCTGGCGCGGTTCTAAACGTCGGAAGGATGTGTTTATTTATAACAACATGCACTATCTTTCGGATGAAACATTCAAACCTAATGCCGCTACCGCGTGGTATTATACGATGAGGAATATTTTGTGGTGCTCAAGCGTTCAATCTCGTAGCCCCACGTATGCAATCAAACATCAAAATCACGTTACTGTTATTAAACTGGGGATGAAGGAATTAAATAGTTAGGATAGCAGACATTTGTATGCTAACTTGATCGTCGCGATCTTTAGTTTGACGACACTATATAATAGCCTCATACGAACTTACTCCATTGGCTTGTGACAATCATATAGAGCAGATAACTATGTACTTGTCGAAAATAACAATTATTATTAGATGCGAAGAGGTGCGAACAAATATAACCGAAATGCGTGTTGAGTACATACAAATTGTAGACATTTGTTTCATATCAGTGTAAAGCCAAGGATAATTCATAACAATAGTTGGCAAAGGACTTAAGAAAAAATGGAGAGGTGCGCACAAATATATTAGAAAGCATGTTCAGTAGGCAAGTTATAAACATTTGTTGCCTGAATGTAATTTAGCATTGTTAAAAGCTAAAGATAAGGATAAGCGCAGAACTTAGTAGACTCCTTTGCCTTGGTAAAACAATAAAGAAACGCAGAACAACGTAGTAATGTAAGATTCAAAACAACTCTTACCTTGAAGACGAAGAACACCAAAAACCAACTTGAAGGTTTAAAAATCAAATTAAATAAATTTCAGAATGTCTTTACTTGGCAGTGGACTGTATGTGAATGGCAGTAAAATAGTGATAAGGTGTGTTATAACCCCGTTCCAACTTCCCTGAGGTGTTTCCGGTATTTCTTATCTTAAAAGTCATGTGTTCTCGATACACTTAATTATGCTATCTGCCTATCTTTCAACATTAACACGACGGAAGGCATAAAATTCCTATTCGCGAGCAAATATTTTATATATATATATATATATATATATATATATATATATATATATATATATATACTACCGCCGAGTGCCAGTAGAAAGAAGATAAAACTTAAAAATTTAGGAAGAATTTGTTTTTGTTTTTTTTGGTTTATGGCCGTTGACGTGGTTGTGATAAGAAGGTAAACGTTATATTCATTAATCAAGCTTATAATTCTATTTTCTATCTTTAGACATTATTTGAAGTATCCTATGAGCATCCCTAACTTTAGAAGAAATTTTTTGTAAATATTAAATTGATGACTTCAGTGTGACGGCATTGTTCGGCCATCTTGGATTCCACCATATTGGATTTGCGACGTCATTAGATGAACTTAAAAAACACAAAATTCATGAAATTATATTAAAAATACTAAAGTTAATCAAATACTAAAAAAAAACTAAAAAAAACTAAATTAAAGCAGAATTTCGAAATTTGTGCCACAAACATCATCAAAAACGTGGTTGCTATGGCAACGCTAATCAGTGTAAAAATCGTTTTGCACAGAGAAGTGTTCCGCAACACTAGGTATGGAAAGTCACAAAATTTAGGAACAAACGAATCTATTATAAAAACAATAACTTAATATTGTATCACCTGAAAAGCGTCAACTCTATACTAGCTTTGAGACCGGAATTTAACTCCGGTGTGTCGAATTTTATTAAAAGGGCTTCTAAAAATAATAGAATGTTAGGACTAGAAGACCTACAAGAGTGAAGGATTTTAAAGTTGTTAAAAATGAGATTCTTAGTGTTAGGAGAAGATTGAAGAGGAAAGTGATTGAAGTGTAGTCGGTCAAATAAATTTGGGGGATAAAACGCGGATTGGGGGATAAAACGCGAAAGTAGCGACCCCCCGAAAGTAATGATAAAATTCAGTGTTTGCTAATAAATCCCGAAAATAACGATACCCCCGAAAGTAGCGACCCCCCGAAAGTAATGATTTCAAACAAAATTCAACTTGTTGTTTTTTAACAAGATACGAAATAAATGTATTATATTGTCTCATGTTTAACTTTAATATTTATACACAATTCGAGTTAATTATGAAACGTTAGATACGCATTTTTACCATCCGAAAGTAACGACCCCACCCCCCCCGAAAGTAGCGATATGAATGGCTGCTAAATCCCAAATTAACGACATCGTTACTTTGGGAACTTTACGGGATATGTATATAATATATACATATATATATATATATATATATATATATATATATATATATATATCTATATATATATATATATATATATATATATATACAGACACGAGGCGAAGACGAGTGCCTGCCATTTACCGATTTATCCACCATCTGGGCCGGAATGGCGGTAAAAGTGTTAGACATTGGTGTTAAAACTGATTTAAAACCAAATAATAAGCATGTTTTGTTCCCATTGACCATGTATTAGCCACTTCGTCCTTAATATAGCAAGAATGGCTATCTTTAAGGTAAAAAAGGAGACAATGCTAGTCAGCGGTCACGCATTATAATTTGTGGGGATTATCTCAGCGCTCATCAAAGTCTTGTCAGCGTGGTCTGAGCTTGACTGGTTTTGCGCCCACAGTGTGTCAAGAAAAAAACATGTGCGTCGCCAAAATATATATTATTGCGCTACTGTTTTTGTCTAAATTAACATTTTACAAACTATCAAAACTCCAACGGTTCGCTACAGCCACAGGGCCGAAAATTACAACATGGGCGACAACAGATCGACCGACGGGATATCGAAACTCGGCAAGAAGCGAGTTCATTAATCAATATTGATTGATTATAGAACAAGGGCTCATTATTGTCAATATCATTTCCCGATTCCCAGTTCTCTATTTTAAAGATAGCCATTCTTGCTATATTAAGGACGAAGTGGCTAATACATGGTGAATGGGAACAAAACATGCTTATTATTTGGTTTTAAGTCAGTTTTAACACCAATGTCTAACACTTTTACCGCCATTCCGGCCCAGATGGTGGATAAATCGGTAAATGACAGGCACTCGTCTTCGCCTCGTGTCTGTATATATATATATATATATATGTATATGTATATATTATATACATATACCGTAAAGTTCCCAAAGTAACGATGTCGTTACTTTGGGATTTAGCAGCCATTCATATCGCTACGTTCGGGGGGGGGGGGGGGTCGTTACTTTCGGATGGTAAAAATGCGTATCTAACGTTTCATAGTAACTCGAATTGTGTATAAATATTAAAGTTAAACATGAGACAATATAATACATTTATTTCGTATCTTGTTAAAAAACAACAAGTTGACTTTTGTTTGAAATCATCACTTTCGGGGGGGGGGGGGGTCGCTACTTTCGGGGGTATCGTTATTTTCGGGATTTATTACCAAACACTGAATTTTATCGGTTATAAATCCATGTCCTATATTCACGAATGTATTGGTTAGGATTAGGGTGTGTGTTGGGGTCAGGCTTTCATGAAGTACCTGGGTTATTTAGGACATGTAATTATTACCATTTTATCATTACTTTCGGGGGGGTCGCTACTTTCGCGTTTTATCCCCCAATCCGCGTGTTATCCTCCAATCCGCGTTTTATCCCCTAATCCGCGTTTTATCCCCCAATCCGCCATTCCGCCAATCCGGATCCGCGTTTTATCCTAACCCTTTAAATTAGCTAGATATAAGGCATATTCACAATTAAGAAAGTGCTGTTGACACTTCTGCCGAAGACCTCATTCATTTTCTAGACATCAAAATTTCAACTGACGGCATTGGCATATATCGTAAAAATACGCACACGGCTCAGTATACCCATTATTCTAGTTTCGAACCATTTTCTCGCACGACCGCGTGGATAAAATCGCTTTTTCACCGAGCGTTTAAGATTTGTAGCACTAAAGAACTTCTTCAAAATCAAATTTCACTTCTAAAATCTTTTATGTCTTGGAACTTAAAAAAGAAAACTAACTCTCTTCCGTCCACTTCCGCTAATCATACATCTGACGATGACCGACCGAAGATCTGGCTTGAAGTGGCTTCGAATTCCTTACCTTGGAAGAGGCGAGTATCTAGTCAAAAAATGCCTCTAGAAAATGTTGCCTCCCAGAAAATGTTGCCTCCCTGTCTCAAACAACCCATTAATTTCATTGTCATTTACAACACGAAAAATATTTCGTTTTTTCTTTCAAACAAAGACAAAATTCCAGCTGTTTCTCGAAGTAGCGTTGTCTACCAGATTTCTTGTCCTGATCGCTGTCTCCAAAGGTAAGCACTAAGACTATGTGCACACCAAGTAATGAGCTGATTGTTCTCGATTCCCTTGAGAACAGTAAAGAATACGAAAACGCTCGGACACGTTACCGTGTGCACACAGCCTTAATGCCATACCGTGAGGACCCTTGAGCCCGCATTCGGCTAATATTGGCAGCGGTATAACCAATATAGTAGCAAGTGTGGGATCTATATTAACAAAACAATGCTGTCATTGTCATCGTCCTGAAGAATTGGACAATATATATATATATATATATATATATATATATACAAACGAGCGCATGTGATTTTGTTCACGGAATGTCGGAAAGTGCTCAATACCATAAAAGTAGAGCGAATATAGTATAGTTTAAGTGGGCTTACCTCAAAATGTCGAGTGTCGCAACTGTCAGTTTCACGCGGGGCGATATTCAGGCGACTCAGTAGTTTCGATTCGTGGGCCGCTTAAATGGTTTTGGTCAGAAGGTGGGCGTGTGGGCGGTGAAACAATGAATGCATCCCTCAAATGGTTTTGGTCGAAAGGTGGGCGTGTGTGGGCGGTGAAACAGTGAATGCATCCCTCAAATGGTTTTGGTCGAAAGGTGGGCGTGTGGACGGTGGATTCCTCAAACTCCTTTCCTTGTTTTGATTGTTGTTTAGATTGTTGATATTAAATTCATTTTTATGCCTGCATGTCGAAATGATTTCTGATCTTCTATTGAGTAAAAAGTGTTTGTCTGCTTTCATGATACAAAGTTTCTCTTCCAAACATAAATTGCATCTGCCTGATCCTCCTGAGTAGGAAGCCGCGCGTTTTAAAATAGACCAGGTTATGTTGAAATTTTGTTTCTTTTCTTTTAAATCCCAGACGTGTTTCGAAAGTTCGGTTTCGTTTGAATATTTTTTGTTTTGGAAAGATTTAGTGTGATTTCTGTATCGCTCTTTGAAATTGTTTGCTGTCATGCCAATGTAGTGTTTAGTGTTATTTATGTCGCTTGTGGAAACAGTTGCTTTGTATACTATGCTATTTGTCAGGCACTGTCCATGAAGTGGGCACTTGCTTTTATCCCTGCAGCTGCAGTTGCATTTTTTTTAAGTATGTGTGCGTTGTGCTTCATGATTGTGGACTTGGCGTTGTTCATGCAACTGTAACTGACTTTCACTGTATTTCTGTTGAAAATTTTATGGAGTTTGTTTTCTGGTGGAAAATGTTTGTCGATTAGGTTAAGAAAGCTGCGTCCTATGTTTGATCTTACGTTTTGTTGTATGGTGGATTGAACCAAATGATATTGCGATGTCGGTTTTTGCGTGGTTGTTGTGGGTTTTGCTGTGTGTAATTTAATTCCTGATTGAAATTACTGTGTCTTAATGCATTTTGGTAAATTGGTGCGGATTCCTTAAATGTTGTGTTGTCCGATGAGAGAAAGGAGATTGTTGAAAAGGAGTGATTTTCTCGCATGTTAATAACTGTAATTTCATCGCTGTCTATATTTGTCAAATTTCTGACCCAAGATAATACTTGGTCCAGTAGGTTTTCAGATATTGATGTAAAGAGATGTAAATAGATCTAGCGAGTTCCTTTCTAATGATGTCATTACTCAACTGTAAATATAAAAGACCATTGTTATATAATTCAAGTCACTTGTCTAAATTCGAAATATAACCATTTCAACATTCTCTCTTGTTTTTGACTCATATCTTGGGTTTCACAAGATGTTTATTTTCGGCGTACGTTTTGTTTTATACTCTTTCAAACTATCGACTGGCTATGGTTTCTGTGTGTGTTGATGTGTTGTTAAAAATTGACAAATTTGGCTGAATATTTAACAGCTATCCCAAGATCAATAAAATAAAATAGAATATGAATTTCTAGTTACAAGTATATGGCAATTTTTATTTTCTGTAGAGTAACGTTTCCAAATGATTATTAGCTATTAGTTTATTCATGCATAAATTATCTTTGATGTGGGGTCATGTGCCGCGGTTAATATATAGGTTATTGACCTTGCATATTAAATGACCGACTATATCGCTTTAAAACTACGTCTAGCTAGATTACTATTTTTTTGGTAAATAACGACAAATATCGTCTGTATCATGAATAAACTAAATTTAGTTATCTCCTTCTCTTTTAATTAACTCTTATTTAGTAATAAATCATAGTTTAATATACTCGTTTGTTTCGTGATTTTGTGTTTAATTTATGCTCATGAGTTAACTGATGCTTTATATTTATTGTAGAATGCATCAAGGCTCCCGCAAAGATTTGTGGATGTCCATGTAAGTTCTTGTATTTCTACTAGTGAACCTGCACAATCCAACGAGAACGAACGAATAACCTTATCAACTGAACGACTCAGTCGTCCAGACTCGTACGGACTCGCTTTCCTATTGTTGAGACGACAAATTATTATGGTATTCGTTAGTACTGAGGCGGGAGATAATAACTTGTTCGTTCCAACCAATAGGTAATCGAGTTTGTACGATGGCTGACTGGTCATACTGCAGTCGCCTCCGCATTCACCATTGAAATATTGAACGCCACCCAAATCGAAACTCGTTTGTTCAGAGATAACCCGTAATACTCTTTGTAACAACGCTGTCATTGCACCTTTACACATGCATTTAAACTGTGTGGAAATATGTTTATTTATAATGCAGGACTAAGTTTTGAGCTCGATTGATGGCATTTCGCAATATAAAACAATACTAATGGTTGATGCAAAAAAAGAAAAGAAAAGCGTCTCATTTTCAAAATTGGAACCATTCATCCTCATGGACTCAACGAACGTTTTTCTTTTATTTAACACTTCTGAAGACGCTGTTTTTGTTTAGCAAGGGCGGACATAAACAGTGTTTTCACTTAATTTCTTCTTCTTTTTTCTTTTCTTCCCCCTTCTTTTATCTAACACTTCTGAAGATGCCGTTTGTGTTTAGCAAGGGCGGGTGTCAACAGTGTTTTCATTTAATTTATCTAATTTTTACTCTCGCTCATCCTTTTTACACCCCTCCTTTTTTTGCTCATCGACGGTGAGAATAGCAAATGTCTTTCGCATCTCATTATTGATTTGTTATTGTTATTTTGCTCTGATTGGCTAATTTTTTCACATCTCATTATTAATTTGTTATTGTTATTTTTATCTGATTGACTAATCTGATTTATCTGATCACATGATTATCTTTCTTATATAACCTTATTGTTTGCTTACACTGTTTACGTTTCTCTCCGACGAAGGGCCTTCGCTCGAAACGTTAGACTACTACGTTCTCTGTTTCGGCAGTATATCTAACATTACTAGAAATACATTATTGCAACCCTCGCACGCTTTTATGAAATGCTTTTTTGAAATACCCCACCCCCCACATACACACACACCCTGATTAAAATAAGCACTCCTGATATACAGCCAATATAAAAATAAACAGATATAAAAACAAATGATAATCCTCGAGATAATTATAGAAATTATGGATAGGATGACTAAACTGATTTAGTACATTATCACCTCGGTTTTCTTTAATGTACCGCGGTTGTTTATTTTTAATAGTTACTCCCGACAAGTTAATTGCCCTGGGCTAATATATATTATTATATAGCATGCTATCGGATATGAGCTTTTGCGTAATCTGATTGGTTCCCTACTACCAGGCTATCAGCTCATATCCTACTAGTAGAGGAAAAACAAGATGGCGGCATGTTTTTTAAACTGCCGAAAAGAGTTGAAATTGACGGATTTTTATACAAAAAAACATCAACACCCTCCAACAAATGTATAAAAAACCCAACATTGTGTAAAAATACATTAACAAATACACAATTTAGCATGTCAAATGATAAAATTCACCTAAAAATTTCGTCTTTTTACTTCAAAAACCCGACTAAATTAACGGGTTGATATTAATTTGTTGCCAAACAAAGAAACTCACGGTTAAAATCAAGCTTACAACACACTTTTCGTAGGAGATCACCAGTAAAGAGACTTTTTTATTTAGATAAGCATTTGGAGTAGTAAAAAGCATGTTCTTTCTCAAAAACAACCACTGAACTAAGTAATTTAGTTTCACTGCCGAAGGTGTTTCAGTTTCATTTTTGCATGAAATGAAAACCTTTTTCACGACAGCAACGCTAATATAAACAACTGACCCACCTTTTGACTTCATAAAGGTACCTTTTAATCTTTTTTGTTGATCTGCTTTAACACATTCCTTGCCTCTCGAGCAACATTTATGCAACATTAATTTCAAAGCTGTTTGCCGAACAGCTCAGCGAGAAACTCAATGTGAATGCATCATTACGCATGGCGGAAGTATTAGTTGCCTATGCCGGAAGTTTGTCGTTTGAAACATTTCGCTGTAATTTTGTCTCTTGTACAGTGCTTGGCTATATAATAAAACAGTTATACCATTCGCTCTCGTCGTATACGAACTAATAGCCAACTCGGCGAAGCGCCTCGTTGGCTATGAGCTCATATACGACTCGAGCTCATGGTATAACTGTTAATTAGCCCGGGACAATTAACTTGATTTATGCGTGGTTGGGAAAATAAGCTTTAATCCATGGTCACAAAGGATTTATCATCGCGACCGAAGTGTTTTTAGACAATCTCTGTGATAACGAACAGTTTTCTTAGGCAACCTCGGTGATAATGTACTAAGAAGGTTAGTTCGGCCCTCGGTTAATAACTGACGTCGTTACCTCGGTTGAGGTAACTAACCTATACTTAATGAAAGTTGAACATATCAAAGCAAAACTTAGATTTCATTATTAAATTCTGATTGTAAAAATATATTGTTATTAGGAGGTTTCAAAAGGGAGTATTTTTAGTAAGCCTTTAAATGGCTTCCCTATGCATACATGTTTTGCAAAGGCAGAATTATAAGTTAACAGCTCAAAATTACATTTATAATTAACTGATTTAATGAAAGTTGAACATATCAAAGCAAAACTTAGATTTCATTATTAAATTCTGGTTGTAAAAATATATTGTTTTTAGGAGGTTTCAAAGAGGGAGTATTTTTAGCAAGCCTTTAAACGGCTTCTCTATGCATACATGTTTTGCAAAGATTAGCACCCTCACCGGGCTCCAGGCCTTCGGCATACCAGCGTATCTCACTCAAGATAGTTGAATGTGAAGTGTCTGTACACTAACCTGACAGAGTCAGGCCCGCTTTTCCCTTCCTGCGGGAGGCGGAAACTTGCCGCCGGCCTGACTCGCCCTCACTTGCTTTTTAGCGGAAGTCGAGAATAATGCCTGATACTCAGGTTATCTGTACACTTGCTACAGAACTGATATCAGTGTCTGTAAATGTGATGCAGAACTGGTGTTTTATTAAACAGTTCTGTATCACATTTACAGACACTGATATCAATTCTGTATCGGGGTAAACAGACATAAACAGACATTGATTAAACCTTAATTTCTTTTGAATGTTCCTCATATATATATATATATATATATATAGATATATATATATATATATATATATATAGATATATATATATATAGATATATATATATATATTGTGGGACAGTGAACTCCTGTGGAAAATAATATTTCCGAGTGACGAACCATACCTGACTCTTCTTGGCCCAGTTGGGATTCGAACCCGCGACTTTCGGTTTACTTGTCCGATCTATAAATATTGGAAGATAAAGTGGTGGTACGAAGAAGCCGCATTAGTGAAAATTTGTAGCAAATGTTTGATCGACTATAACTCGAAACTTTTTTACTAAAATTTAAATGCTGGTTCTATTTAATTGCATTGCTGCTCTTGATATCTTAGGGGTACTTAGTAATGGGAAAATTGCCGTTGGTGGGTAAATTATGTATTCATTGTTTTCATCCGACGTCTGTAAAACGCAATCAGATTCTGTCTTGTTTCGAGCAAGACGTATTAATTGCTGCAATGTTTAATTTTGCTAAATTTATGTATAATTCCGTATTCACGTAGAAATATATAATTAGATTTTTTGTTTAACTCAGATCATAGTTAATAGACATATACATGGTTTGGAAGCTCTATTGTCTTTCAACATAAAGCATGATCATGTTGAACTGACAATGGAGTTCCTTATATGGAAGTAAATTCTATGGACACGTGACGATGAAGCACCACAACACGTGACGATGAAGCAACTCACTAATTAAACCCGATCGTTAATTGCTATTGGATGACTGCTTCATTATACAGAAAATACAATACTGTACCGTGAAATTGCACAAATTTCCATAAACTTGAACAAAAACATAGAACAATCAATTTGGACGAGTTTCCAAACCATGTATATGTTCTATTAACTATGCTCAGATCTAACAATAAAGTTACTACTAAAGCTACTGATTTCAGTGTGACGACGACATGCAAATATGGTCAATTTCTGGAAAAGTTTGCCTTTTCCGCCAAAACGAAAATGATGTGATTTCATTCTCTAGTTGTATATGAACTATTTGTTAGTGGATGCTTGCCAATAAAAATTCCCATAAGACAACAAAGCGTATGTTTTGATTTCATCCCACAGAAATAGTTGTTTATTTCATGGCTTTCATCTTGTTCTGTGTTATGGCGTCCGCAGAATGCGCTTTTTGTTCCTGATAAACCTAAAACACCAAGGTATTTTTTAGTCTGCAAACTTTCAAGAGTACTTGTAAGAAATAAAGATCTGGTCAGTACTGTGCAAGGACTGCATTCAGAAACCGTCTTCATATGTGATCTCCTGTCAGCGATAATTGGTAAGAGAAAACGCACGAAGATCGCTGTGTAAAAAATGTGCAAGATTAATAAGTCGTACATTGCAGCTACAATCTATTTCTTGATATATCGGATGCGCTAGAAAAAAATAGAAGCCCTTCAGCAAGTCCATCGACGACGGGATGGCAAAGGGCGCAAATCAAAAGAGTCGGCAAACGTAGTCTTTTTACGCGTCTGGTTTTAGTCCAGACCAGGTAGACTTGCAATAAATACACGAGCTCGAATTGAAGGCGTTTGTCCAGTGTCCATGGTATCTAGACCCGTTCTAGAAAACGGTCTCATCTAGTGCGGGAGAAGTCGAATAATTGGAAAATACGACGAGAAACCGAGAAATTTGACAATTTGAGAATATACATACACTGAATATACATATATTGATTCAAAATTCCGCCATAATAAAAGTTAAACCCGATTTGATAGCCGCCTTGATATAGTTTCGACTAAATTAATAAAATATATATAATTTTGCAGCACAGGCTAGAACGTTGGGAAAAGGATCGACTGGATATAGATGTTTCATATTAAAAGCGCAGTAGTTTGAGAATTATTTTATACAGTTTTAGAATATAAATTTTATAATGCAGGTAGGCCATTTAATATATTGATACGTATTAAATTATACACAAGTCTCAACTGTATAAACTCAGTCATCCACAAGTGAGACTAACTGCTCCGAGATTCCCATTTTGTAACTTACGGGTCCACTTTTCTGACAACCATTGTTCAGCACTGCCATAAACAACTTGGACTTTCGCACCCGCTTCGCCTTCAGTAGCCATCGTCTCCTGATCATCGAACGAAGGACCCAAGTAGACTGCTTTTCGCAGGGCCTCCACCTGCTTTAAGGAAATTCTCCACCCCACCATGTTGAAGGCGATGAAGTTCAGAGAACACAACTGATTGCATGTCT
Organism: Paragorgia papillata; assembly: GCA_035771165.1. NCBI lineage: Eukaryota > Metazoa > Cnidaria > Anthozoa > Scleralcyonacea > Coralliidae > Paragorgia > Paragorgia papillata. The sequence goes on along the minus strand of JAWNZC010000011.1, from coordinate 4,106,368 downwards.
GATATATCAGACGGCAAAACAGCAAAGACATCTTGGCTGTCAACAGCGAGCTTTTGAATGCACGTTTTTTGTTCTGGATTCAAATACTATAGCCGAAATGTGTCAACTAATTTTGACAAAGTGGTTTCGAAAAATCCTTCTATTGTTCGAGAAATGGCGATGATCTTGTCACCTTGGGCAAGTTATTTATGTGAATGAGCAACCACGGTTGAGCAACCAATCAAGATCCTTTCTTCAATTAGTCAACCAATCAGAGCTCCCATCCATGAGATGGACGGAGTCCCGACTGTTTTAATAAGAGTTTCCTCAGGCTTTTATTTTAATAAAGGCCTAACATTCAGGTTACATAAGACCCAGAGGAAGTTGGACAGCTGCCGCAAAGCATCATGGTCCTAACGCTAAAATCAATTCATTTGCATCTGACCGCAGACGAGGAATGAACTCTGCTAGGCCGACCTGGATGCGCAAAATATCTTGAATACTCGTTACAGTTGATCCAGAATTTTAAAATCTGATCGTCAGTAAAATACGAGAGCAATTCGTGGTTATCATGCTTGGTTATCATTCGTGTTTTATTTGGCGTAATATTCGTGACAATGGCGGGCGGTTTTTCATTCATGATAGTTTTCATTTTATATTATAAATAATGGAACAAATCTGAAACGAATTAGATGTTTACAACAAAGAAGGATTTAGTTGTGCTGTGCAACGTGTGACTCGTTACAACTGGAGAAAAGCGCGAGGTGAGAAATCAACATTGTTGTTTACTGTTTAGAAATATCAAACTGTCTGGACTGACTCGATATCTCAATCTGTCCCATTCTAACTTTAGACAATAGTTTATAATGCATTTTCCGGGGTTTAACATGTTCTGCATTCTGCAGTATTAAAAATACAGCATGTAAACTTCTATTTGTTGTGTGTAGCAATTAGAATTTTGTCTGGATCAATTAGATACAATTATTATTCTTCGGATTTGAAACTTATAATTTGTATTTGTACATTTTCTGGGTTTTGGTTTCTTTTTTCAATTTTTTAACAGACACTCTTGTTTCCTTTATACTTACCAGTACCCGAAATTTTATAAAACTGTGGGTAAAGCTAGCTTAAAATTTTTTATTCAATAACTATCTTGTATATTTTTTTTTGTATTAAGGTGAATTCAAAATCAGGATAATTTAACGAATTGCCTCCAGAATCTATTGATAAATTTGGTATATAACTGGTCAAATGTTCAACATAAAAATAAAATTGTACCACTTAACGCTTTCAATATAAATGAGCTACATGTATAATGTATATTTGTTACTTAAGTCATATTTTTTTGAAAATTGTCTATTATTTTATTGTATTCCTTTTTATGTTCCAGTTAGGATGTTATCAAGTAAAGTGTATTTCTTGTATCCTCAATATATAGATGTAAATAAGGAACTTGAATAAAATTAAAATGTTTTATCCAATATTGATGTTCGTTACTTCTAAAGCACTATTGACATTGATACAGGTTTTCCATTGGTGAGCTTACTATTAATAGCTATTCTTGTCTGCTTTAGTATTATTTATATTATTATTATTATTATTATTATTATTATTATTATTATTATTATTATTATTATTATTATTATTATTATTGTTATTATTATTATTATTATGAAAATAGATAACCTTTACGGCCCATGGCCTTTGACTCACAATAATTGTGAGAAAGGTACAAGTACTGCCAATAATTTTGCCAGTCTCACTAACAATGTCCACACTTATATGTCACTCTGCTTGTACGATCCCAGATATTATTTTGCGTAGTGTCGATTCACTTTCGATCAGCACCATCTTCTGCATTTGGTTACCAATCCGTTCAACTTCTTTTTCGTTTCGTATTGCCTTTCCAATTTGTCTTCTCGCCTTTACCATACCTCCACCTAAACTCCCAATTACAACTGGAACGATTTGGACTTTGTATTCTCGTCGTTTTTCACGAGTTTCGAAGGCTAGTTGTTGGTATTTCTGTAGCTTCTCTTGGTGTTTATGTTCAATGTTTCTCTCTGCTGGACATGCCATGTCTACGAACCATATTTGTTTCTTGTTATTGTCTTCCAACGTTAGATCTGGTCTTCTTGCAGTAGTTGTTTTTCACATACAGTATTCCAAGTCCCAACAGAGCTTCGTTCCACTCCCCTCCAACACAATTGCTTTTTTCCATTGTGCCATACCGCATCCTTATTTATCAACCCTTCTTGCTTTGCCCATGCTACAGCCAACACCATTAATGCGTTGTTATGTCTTCGTACATATTCGTTTCCAGCTATTACTTTACATCCTGATAACAGATGGTGTACTGTTTCTCTCTGTATGCCGCATAGGCGGCACATTTCCGATTCCACCTCCATTCCTCTAAGGGCTTTCCATGTACGTGTCTCCACCATCTGTTCTTGCATAATAATTAATGCTGCTGTATTCTTGAGTCCATATTACACTCGAGCCATCCATGGCCCTTCTCCTCGATCCCTCTATACACTTCACTTTGTAAGGTTTTCTTGTATATTGTTCTATACGCATCTCCTCTATCTTGGTTTGTAACATGGCTTTCAGTTTACCCCATATCTCTTTCCACTCTACGAACAGAATGCGTTCTCACTACTTCTCTGTTGCCAGATGGTCCCATTCTGTATCCTTTTGTTTCTCTTAACATCATCATCACTGATACCTCACTTAAACAAAAACCCACTGGCGAGTAGCTATCTCCCTGTAGGAACCCTGTTCGTATATTTATCCATCTACTCATTCTTTTCTCCCCATCCACCCTAATTTCCAGCCTAATCATCCAGTTTTTCATTTTCTGCATACATTTTCTGGCACTCCCATCCACCCATAAACTTTTAAGATCCAGTCACGACGTACCATGTCATATGCTTTCTCATAATCATAATACGCCACTGCTAGATTCCGGTGTTGTTCGCGTACTTATCCATGATACAATTGTCAACTAATAGCTGGTCAACTGTTCCCAATACACCTTCTCTCGTTCCCATTTGATTTTGATCCCACATTTCGTTTCGTTCTGCATGGCTTTTCAAATATTTTGCAAGCATTCCAGTATAGATTTTATATACTGTGTTCAAGCACGTGATCGGTCGATAATCTTTCACAATTCTAAGGTCTTCTGCCTTCGGTATCATCACGCCTCGTCCCACTGCAATCCATTCAGGTATGGTATTGGTTTCTATAATCCATGTCTGCATTGTCTTTACAAGTGGGACCCACACACTCTTAAATCTTTTCCACCAGTAGTTCTGGATCCCATCCGCTCCAGGGGCTGTCCAATTCTTTCGTTTCTTTAGTACTCCAGCCAATTTATTTTCATCGATATTGAAATCTTCTACTGAGCATATTTTGTTCTTTAGTTTTTCTTCGATCTCCGTCATCCACGGGTGCACTACTGTACTTCTCCTCTCTTCCCAAATACCTCCCCAAAATTCAACAAACTTCTCAATTTCTGGTGTTCTGCCTATGTTTTCTTTCTTTTTACTCGCTTGTTTGTATAGTCCTCTCTGGTCTTTTTGGAACATTGTGTTGTTACGGATCCTTCTCCCTTTCTTGATTATCTTGTCCAATAAAACCTTACGATACCTTAACTCATCAAACCACTTTTCCTTAGCTGACCTGAGTTCTCTATCTGTTGCATTCATGTATCCTGAAGCTTCCTTTATTTCTCCTAGTATCTTTCTTTCTCGTCTACTTGGTTTCCGCCTAATCTTTCTTCGATGTAATTCATTGCATGTTTTAGCAATTAGCTGGCGTAGTTCCTTCATTCTGTTTTTCATTTTCCGCTCTCTTCTATTACCTCCATTTACTCTTCTGTTCTTCTCTTTCTTCTTTACTTCCATCAGTGTTGCCACTGCTTTACCCATCGCGTAGACTGTATCAACAATCTCCTCTACTTTCTCCCCGTTCCTAAGGTGGGTTTCTAAGATTCGATTGGCACTATTTTCAATCTCCGCAGTCATTTTCACTTTTAGCAACCTTTCTCTTGGTTCAATGTCCGTTGAGCTAGGTCTCGGTAGCTTTGCCAGCTCTTGTAAGAAGAGGTCTTCCAGTTTAAAGTCTTGTTCTACCCAAGTAGTTCTGATATCTGCGTGTTCGATCTCTACTTCTCTCTCGCCGTCTAGTCTCACCTGCACCTCATTTGCATTATTCTGCTCGTTGTGATATTGTGATTTCCTTGCTCATCTTGTGTGGTTACTACTTCTTCTCTCTCACTATCTTGTCTCACCTGCGCCTCGTTGGCACTCTCCTGCACATTATTAATTCCTTGACCCGTCTGAATGTTTACTTCTTCTCCCTCGCCATCTTGTCTCAGCTGCTCCTCGTTTGGCATTATCCAATTCGTTATTAGTTCCTTGGGCCGTCTGGTCATCTCTCCCTTCTGCTCTTCGCTCTCGTACCAAAATTAAATTGTTTATAGCCTTATCCTTCTTAAATCTGCTTGCATTATCTCTTAAACTTTGTGTACTGATACCACGGTGCGTTGGGAATTCCTCGTCCCACCTCATCTTCAGTCTATTCATGAATCCTCTTCCCTTACTTCGCTCCTCTCTGTCCTACTGAACCAGTCTTACTTTCATCTCTGTTATCCATTCTTCTTGATGGCTTTCACTTTCATTTTCAACTGGCGCTCTATTTCTCTGTTCCCTTCTGACTTCGTCCCCATTTCTCCAGCTCTCAATCTCCGTAATAATTTTAGGCTCCTTCTTAAAGCGACTTGCGTTGTCTCTTAAATTCTGCTTTGTGATGTCGGCTCTTATTGGATACTCTGATTCCCATCTTTCTTTTACACGTCTCATAAATCCATATCCCCTCTCACGTTCTTCTATATCTATTTTGTACTAGTCTCACGTTTTCCTCAAACGTCCAAACAGAGTTCATATCAGGTGACTCATTGCTATTTTCAGGTATCTCCATAGAATCAGCGCCTGTGACAGCTGCCACTATTGGATTCGGAGTCTCCTGGTGACGATCTTGCAATCGGATTATTTGATAATTTTGATCATAATCTCCCATATTTAGTCCCACGATATCGCACGGGTATAATCACAGTCCGTCCTCAGTTGCCCGGCACAAAGGATAAGGCAATTTATTGTCAAGGTTCGCCACGCCTTGTCAGATCTCGTTTGCGGCACGTTCACCATCTGCCATCCATCCATCAGCACGATTACCATATCTTGGATTTGGGATTTTATATCGGGGTTTACTCCCCTAGATCCGCCATGTTTTGTGCGTAACGGGTTCACCTCTAGAAGGGTGTGGCTCTTCACCACGCATGGTCGGTCATTCACTGTAGATAGGCTAAGTTGGTCAGTTCTTGGGGGACCATATATTGCGCTTCATACAGTGCTGGGTATGGGGGCGCCAGTGCACCAAGGAGAGGCTATCAGCATATGCTGACCAGATGGTAGTTACGCATCACTTGGGAAAGGTACTAGCCCTCCAAAAACCTTTAGAACCCTTATTATTATTATTATTATTATTATTATTTATTATTATTATTATTATTATTATTATTATTATTATTATTATTGCTGTTATATTATTACAGTGATATTAAAGTCTCTCTAAGGTACATGGACATAGCTCTAAGGGCCTCTTCGCATGAGACCGAGTTATCTCAGAGGGTAGAAATGTGAATGAACCACAAGACAGACAGTTTAAAGTCAGTCCCAGGGTATCTGTCTTAGACAGAATTCACTGTTTATCTGTATGTACATGCAGTAGCACTTAAAGGGCAAAGGGAATGAATAATATCCAGGCATTTAATTAGGCTTTGAGACCCAGCATTTGGATTGTACAATACTATGCAAGATAATATTTCTGTGTTAAAATTTTATTAGTTAAGTCCACAATTGTCCTGCATTGTTATGAAATTGTACAACATGACTTCAACTACATATTATTTGAATGTCGTTTGGTATAAGAGAAACTATCAATTTATCATCGTCAAATTATTTATTCCAATATTGACGTATGTACTTTATTATTTGTGAGATGGAATTGTTAACCCTTTCAAACCGGGTGTTGGTCACAGGGGCACATGCTACACCCCACTTTGTCATAGTCACAGTGGCACATGCCACCCCCCACTTTGTCATAGTCCCCCTTTTGCAACAAAAAGTTGTTTTTTTTATGAAAAGACATGTGCCTCAAGACTCTTTTTGAAGTTCTGCCCTGAAACAACGAAAGTGTGGGCCCCTTCTCCCCCTCCCTCGCACATTAACTTGCTTCCTATGTCACCACTGATTTGGTTGAAATGGACTACTGGGGCAAAAGAAATAATATATATTTGTATACACAAATTAGCAATAGCAACATAATTAAATACTACAGTATATCATTCACAATAATAAGAATGACCAATATTATTAAACTACAAATAATCTACACATTATTACCAATGTTAATAACCATACTGCTGTCATGGAAATGAACACAATATTATTATATAAAAAATATTTATACATATAACAGATCTTTAAGAAAGGCCTAGTGAATTCTCATTCTCTAATAATATTTTACAATTTTTCCAGAATGATCATATTTTTATACAGCGAGGTCAAGCGTTTTAGACCATAAAAAAAGACAAATAACAAATTTCATTCTTCAAGAATTGTCCACAACTCATTCCACACTTACTCTAAAGAATAAACCTCTTAATATTAGGAAATTTCGAAGCTTTAGTGGCGAAACACTCACTTAATTTATTAGGCGCCATCTTAGCAAAAGTCAAAATACCATGCTCCGTTAAAGGCGGAATATCTCGAAAACCGTTGCGGGTGGGGGGAGAGGGCGTCCGGATAGAATCCAAGATTACACATTTCTTCAACTTATTACGACAAAAATTAGAAAATTCGAACCATGGGAATTCGAGATTTTTTGCTTTGAAGATTGTTGGCAAACCGGAAGTGGGTTATTCGCTTAAGTCCAATGCAAAATTTTCATGCGATCAACTTCGTGCGAATGATGAGAAAATGAAGCTATTTCATTGGTCGAGATATTCACGTGACACCTGTCCTATCTCCTCTGCCTAAGATCCATTTTTTGTGGCCATCGCTGACCACAGTCTGCGGTAGCCGTAATGTCAGCGTGATTTTAATTGCTTGGATTGGAGCTCATTTCGTCATTACTCATTTCGTCATTAAGGTCTTTGTTAAAGGAGCAGTGTCACTCGCAAAGCCCACGCAATAATCACGCGCCAACTTGAAAAACTACAGCCTGTAGGTTTTCAAGTTTGTTGATCCAAGATGGCGACCGCACTTGGCGGAGCGTATGGTGGAAGACGCGATAATTCAGGCCGAAAGAGAAAATACGAGGGATCAAATAGTTCACAGAAAGCCTGGAAGTCAGCACAAACGTATTTACTTATCACTGACTATATTTGAGTCATGGAAAGATGCTAAAGTCGTAGCTGGATATGGTTCATGTAGCGATAGCGACGTCGCAGCCCATCTGCTCTCATTGGAATACCGTTTGATTCATTTCTCTGGTTTCTTGTCCGATTTAGAGCTATTTCCAACATTTTCCGAAGTTATTTCTATGTGCGCAAAAAAAGATGCGCAAATGGTGACACTGCTCCTTTAAGGTTTACAAGATCATTTCCGTAAAGCACTCTCAATTGAGAATTTATGCTACAAAAATAAAATAGATATCGTTAGAAAGCTATTAATTTGTAATAAACACAAACCAATAATAGTTGTAAATTTTTGAATTGTAACCAGAGAGCCGTTCACTCGTGGTGACTCAAGTAAAAAGCGTTTTATTTTGTTCATTATCTTTTTTTTTAAAGTTTTCCAAGATAAATTGGCAGAAAAATGTTGCGTTTTGCTGATTTTATTGACGACAAAAGCTATAAATGCTGTTTTCGACCAACATTCGGACAAGATAAGTCATAAAATCGAAACCAAGCAATAAAATGTAATAAAAAAAACCCCGCTGACACCGTGTTGCTGGAAATTTATGGAAGAACTGCGAAAAAATGTTTTGAACAAAATGAAACGCTAATTTCTTAAGTCGCCCCAAGTGAAGCCCTCTGTTTCTTCTTGAAGGATTCGCAACTATTATTAGCTTGTGTTTATCGCAAAATCAAATACTGTTTATATCCAAGGAACTCCATAACTCGAGTTTCATAATATAAGTAGCTTGGAGTAACACTAGATGAAACTCTTTGCCCATGTGAGGTACATACTGAGCAAGACCGGAAAGATAATCGGTATGTTGGGGCGCATAAGATCTAATATTACCACTAACACAGCAACCAGATTTACAATTCATTTATATTTCCTGTATTGGAATGCTGTGATACAGTTTAGAACTGCTGTGGAAAGTTAAATTCAGATTCACTCGAAAAGCTATACAAAGGAGAGCGGCGCGCATTATCACCAGAAACTCTTCCAGTGATGATGCTATGAGGTGTCTAGCATATCATTCACTTGAACTTACACGCCAAGAACATGTTTACAATTTAGTCAAAAGATTCATTAACCCTTTACCGGGCATGGTTGCCATTTGGCAACTTATAATTTACTCGCCAAGTGGAGACCTCCACTTAATAATCCGCCCGGTAAAGGGTTAATAAAGATAAAATAGGTAGAAAACTCGGCAATCAAACTTGCTGCATCTTTCTAAGGTACGGACAGAATCAGCAAAGGAATGTTTCTACTATTTCGGCTGTGTTATTTATAATCAACGTATAAAGTAATTGATTATATTATTTAAGTTTTTACATTTAAGATTAAGGTTAAGATACTTTTTTTTTTACATTTTACTGTTTTATTCTAATTTAATACATGATTAGATATCTATAAATTTGTATATTTTAGTATAATTTTAGCAGGGCTCTGTTGATAACAGCTTTTTAATTCAAAACTGATAGAATTACCCTGTTTAAATATATATGCTTTAATGCTTATCTATCTATCTAACTTAGTATATCGATCTTATTTTGTTCTAGCAATAAATGGTATTGAGTACCGTTAGACCAGACGCAAACTTTACTGACATTTATAAGATTTTTATTGAAATAAAAGTAGCGTGCTGCGTAGGCAGTGTAGAAACAACAATCGAAATATAGTAATTAACTTAGGTTAGATATACTGCCGAAACAGAGAACGTAGGAATCTAACGTTTCGAGCGAAGGCCCTTCGTCAGAGAGAAACGTAAAGAGTGTAAACAAACAATGAGCTTATATACGAAAGGTAATCATGTGACCAAAAATAAGCCAATCGGATAAAATGACAATAACAAATTGATAATGAAATGCGAAAGACATTTGCTATTCATACCGTGGATGAGTAATCATCGACGGTATGAATAGCAAATGTCTTTCGCATCTCATCTATTTGTTATTGTTATTTTGCTTTGATTGGCTAATTTTTCGCATCTCATTATCAATTTCTTGTCATTTTTATCTGATTGGCTTATTTTTGGTCACATGATTACCTTTCGTATATAAGCTCATTGTTTGTTTACACTCTTTACATTTCTCTCTGACGAAGGGCCTTCACTCGAAACGTTAGATTCCTACCTTCTCTGTTTCGGCAGTATATCTAACCTAAGTTACTATATAAGATGGGTAACGAAGAAAATTATATTTTTACAATTGCTTACACATGTCCATGTTGCTTCTTTACACAGTTGGTGACGGAGAATATAAAAAGAAGGTAATCGATTTAAATTTTGTCCCATCGTCAGTAAACACCACACGGGATGTGATTGTATCTTGGAGCAGTGAACTGTGGAAGAATGACACCGAAGTTAAATATTATCTTGTCTACATCCATGGTGTATTAGAAAAGTACGTGGATTCAGTAAAAGGGGTAAGTCCATCAGTTTATATTAGGTTAGTCTATTCTAAATTTTCCTCATTTTACTGACTCAGGGTTTGCGCAGCTGTTTCGCTCTCATCGTCTTAGTCTAATACGACCCAGTTTGACGTCAATGGAGGTAGTATTAGTGGAAATGAATTTCTATGCGGAATATTTGAAGTAATAAAACTTCCCTCTTTTATCAAAGCATCTCAAAGGCTGAACATGAGAAAACCTCGTTCCCAGGGCTTTTTTGAAATTGGGAAGGTGGAAAAAGGCTATGGCATTTGGCTGGTGGACTCTACAGTTTTATTGGTTGATTGCTTTTCTTAAACATTTCTCGGACAACAGAATAGCGTACCGTCGAGCTGCTATTTATGATTGCAAATGAGCCATTATCTATTGTTCGGACTGCAAGAATTATTGGTAAAAGCGGGCAAACAATAGTGACGTCATCACCACGGAGCGATGTTATACATAATTTTGTGCCAGTTATGATCAAATAGCTTAAACGGGACCGCCAATGGGACCTCTCGCCAATGAATTTCTCCCACGAGACTGCCTTTACTCAGAATAATTTTGCATACTAAACTAGATTTCTAATTTATTACACCCAGTCTTTCTGGGTGCTGTGACCAGTCGATGCCAAGGCCCTTTCCCGTCCCCCCAATTTCAAAAAATCCCTGGGAACGAGTTTGATAAACATGGTATTACGACCCGAGGGAGTTTTACTAAATGACCCGAAACGAGCGGGTCATACATTAATATGGTATTTTATTCATCAATACTGGATTAAGACGTTTAGTTCTAAACGTCCCTTGTCCAGTATTTATGAGGGACAATTAGACTAAACGTCCCTCATTACCATTGATGAGGAAATCGTCCTTCGTATTATTATCGGGACGACAATACTAGCAGATTGGCGTTTGGCACCCTGTTATTATAGAAAAGGGTGCGAACACTGTTAACAGAAAGAACTCTCTCTCTCCTATTGACTGTGATCTGAACAATCTTGTCAACACTTTTGCAAAGCTGAATTCATCCTCTTATATTCAATACTTTTTTAAGGCTGATTTCCAGTCCTCGCACGAAGCAACTCGCAGCAAATCGCGCTCGCCGCGAGCACCCGCAAGCTCGCTGCGAGTGTTTTAGCGCTCGTTAAAATTCTGAACTATTTTTTGCTCGCGGCAAGTACTTGCAGTAAATAAACCAATCAAAACAAATGATGTCAACATTTCAAAACATTAGTAATTCATGAGGAAAACAGCCCAAAGGTAATCATTACTGTGTCGATGGATAATTTGCATAAATATTGAAAGAAGAAATTGCATAAATTAATCAAACTTTCACCTCGATTTTCCCGTAAAATACCGACTTGTTTGAGATGCTATATCCAACACTCGGAAGAGTACTTTATCAGGATATACAAATACCTCGAAGTTTGTTCAAAAAACTGTATCGCTTCACCAGTCTTGAAACCCCGCGAGTTATCGCAACGAACTGCGTGTGGTGGAAATACAGTGGAAACCGTACGAATACTCGCAGGGAGCTGCGAGTTGCGTCGTGTGAGAACTGATCCATTCTCATGTTTTCGGAGAATGAAATCATATATTGACATATTGGCATCAATCGTATAGTGGTCTTGTCTTCCTCGTAAGCCCATTTGCTTCGACAGACATTTGCAATTGGCATTTGTTAGTGCCACAGGGGCACAGGCGAATGATCTCCAAGTGAACTATTTTCCCAGAGCATTTTTTCGTAGCTTGGGGTAAGAGCTTCAGCTATGTTCGGTCATTTACCCATGCCCTGTAATAATAATAATAATAATAATAATAATAATAATAATAATAATAATAATAATAATAATAATAATAATAATAATAATAATAATAATAATAATAATAATAATAATAATAATAATAATAATAATGGAAACTTTATTAATGATTTTTTTCTAAACAAACAATTGTAAATCTCACTCATCGAGGTAATTTACAATCGACTACTTGAATCACAACTAAGCTACTTAAAAACTTAAAAGTTCAGTAAGTCAGGATTCGTCCATTCCTTATTTCTGCAGCAAAAAATATAATAGGTTGTTCTGATGGCAATAGATATCATTTTTCTGACACAATAATTTTGATGCTTCACATCAACACCTACATCGTTTAACATTGCTATAAAGGAGGTACACTCTTTTGCGAAAACACCGAGTGAACTAATCGAGAGATTGACAAATTTAACAGTGCTAAAGTGTTCACTTTGTTGTCTAACTATTTCTTCATATTTGGCTTTTTTGCGCTCTACGTTGTTTTGAAGGTTGGATTCAAATCCCACGGTAAGTTCGACTATATATAGACATCCCTTTGAAGTAGATAGGAGTAAATCTGGACGATATTTGTCACCAGTTATTATTGAGGGGCTTTTGAATTCAGGAAGATCAACAAAAAGGTTGGAGCAATTGGCAGTTTGTAGGGTCTTGGCAAGAAAGTTGAGAATAGAGTCGTGTCTCCACGTAAAACGTTCAAGGTATGATTGACATCCGGCAACCACGTGTAGGAGAGTTTCTGGGCGTAAGCAAAAGGAACAGTCAGAACTTGATGATATACCCCATCTGGAAAGGTTTTTGCGGGTAGGAAGAGAGTTATTGATATAACGCATAGTAAAATTATAGATGTTTTTTGGTAGTTTAGATTGAGAAGCAGACCAGAATTTGTTTAGCTTTGGTAAGGAGAATTTCGTAACATTCGAGAAAAATGAGCCTTGACAGGTCAAGTGGTTTTGAAGTTTATCCTCTTGTCCAGAACGGAAATCTTTGGTAACTTCCTTGGTAGAGTTGTAAATATCATACTGAATGTTAGTGCTGTTATTAGTTGATTTCCAAAGCTCTTTTATAATAATAATAATAATAATAATAACAATAATAATAATAACACTTTATTTAACCTGGGTAACTAGAATTACAAGCGTAATTTTCATCTTGGCCCTATAATAACATTAAAATAAACTGACAAAAAACAGAGTTGCGGAGCAGAAATGGATGACCTTCTTGTAAGAAAACAAAGTTAGCTTCATGGTCAAGCAACAATGCACAAAACCTATGGTAGTCCACAAGCGAAATACGCTATGAAATAGCATATTGTCGATGTAGATGACATTATGACAAATAGTCAAATGTCAGTGACAGGCTATGTTGAAAGCGTGAACTGGCAAGTCTATATACAGTATTAATGGAGTAAAATTGTATCCTGCAGTTGTCAACGTCGTGCAAAATCTGTGTTATGAATGTGCAAACATTTATTGTACCTTGAAGAACAATTAATGTATGGTTGCTCTTATAATTTGCTGGACAAATAATAACTATTTACACGTCTATCATGTATCACTACACCAAATTATTACACATTAAGATATGTTAATACATACGATTAAGATATTAAGACTACATGCTAATTAAGTATATATACAATTAAGTTAGCGTTATTCGTGTTGTAATTAAGTTAGCGTTATATTTTGTGTTACAGTGAAAGTAAAATAATAAAAAATGTCATATAAATAAAATTTTTAAAAATTAAATATTAGTCGTCCTGTAAGTTGTTCATGTCAGGAAATGCCTTCTTCAAGTACCTAGCTCGAAATGTCATTTTAGAAGTAGCGTTTCTGATAACGTCATCGAGTGAGTTCCACTCTACAACTGAGTTGAGTTAAGTTCTCCCCGTTGTCGTAAACTTGCTGCTTGCCGTTCAGCGGTCGTAACACTTTCGCCATAGCGCTTCCCTTTCAAGTATACTGCATCACGCGAGGACTTTCGTAGTCCATCCCATTTACTGTTTTCACGTCGGCATAAAATTTGGCCAAAAGCCAAAAGGTATCCAGCTCAGCATAAGGAAAATGTTCAATTATCTGACTTATTCCAGGAGCCGAACACCATTATGACAAAACATTCTTCCATGTTGATGTTGAAAGGTTAGTGTTAACTTTAACATTTGAGCTTTTTAATTATTCAATGTCGTCGTCAGAAATGCTGGGGAACCTACTTACCATGTTGACTGTATTTAGGGTCACAGGTCCTTGTACATCTTCTTCCAAATCCAATGAATATTCACACAAATCAAAATTTATTACTTGAAAATCCTCCATTTTTAATTTTCTTTGAAAATCTCCCCCCAAATAACACTTTGCATGCAGGACTGTGATTGGTCAATCCTGTCAACTAGCCTTATTTTGATTGGTTAAGACAGGAGTACGATTACATCTAGCAAGAATACGAATAATGCTCAAATCGTACTCTTCTAAACCAATAAAATTGCAGCATGTGGGGCTGATTACAGAAGGGTATATAATTATTGTCCAAATCGCACTACTCTAAACCAATGAAATTGCAGCATTTGAATCTGATTACAGAAAGTATATAATTAATGATTAAATGCCCCCTCAAGTCTAAAGATGGTTTGTGGAAGTCCCTCAAGTCTTGGGACTTCCACAAACCTTTCCTCACTTTTGGGGGGCGTTTAATACTAATACCTCTCGGTACCATTTATTTACTTATAAATAATACCCGACTAGAAGCAAAAATATGGTCTGATGAGTTTTTGTATCTACTGCGCATGCGCGAGTTGATACATTGCTGTCGTGTGTGTAATGTAATGTAAGTTAAGTTAACAAAGGAATGCCTTTGGAGCCAATCAAAACATAGAATAAAACGATTGACTCACGACAAACCACCGAAGCCAAAATAACTACTGTACACCAAGTATTTCATAAGTCATTGTTGATAACAATGATCAGGGCGAGATATTCAAGGAGTGGGATATATTCAACAAGAGGAAGTTTTTACAAATTTAGTAAGTATTTTAAGTATGAATCGTAAGCAATTCTTAATTGTGATGTACTAGAATGTTGGAATGATGATAGAAGTTTTTGAAAGCAAATTAATCGGGTCGTTGCGTGGACGATTTCATATTCAGACGAGGCAATTTATATTGCCAACATGTCTGATCGAGCTTCGTAAACTGACAAAAAAACAGAGTTGCGGAGCAGAAATGAATGACCTTCTTGTAAGAAAACAAAGTTAGCTTCATGGTCAAGCAACAATGCGCAAAACCTATGGTAGTCCACAAGCGAAATACGCTATGAAATAGCATATTGTCGATGTAGATGACATTATGACAAATAGTCAAATGTCAGTGACAGGCTATGTTGAAAGCGTGAACTGGCAAGTCTATATACAGTATTAATGGAGTAAAATTGTATGCTGCAGTTGTCAACGTCATGCAAAATCTGTGTTATGAATGTGCAAACATTTATTGTACCTTGAAGAACAATTAATGTATGGTTGCTCTTATAATTTGCTGGACATCTTTTCATTCACTATTTAATTTTACAGCAGTAATACTAGAGATGCTTGTTATCTCAAGTGATTTTCTTTACCTTCTAACTAGATTGCATATTTATGGGCTGTTTATATGAGCCGGGCTAGCCCGACTAACCGGGCTGACTCATGTCACGAAATTCTTTCCTCAGCCACAAAAAGAGATTTTAATCAACGTCAGGATTCGTTTACATCTAAACTAAGCCAATTCTTCTTCGCACATTTAGTTTATGCGAGTTTCAAATCCACAGTGAGATCCTAATCAATCGCGTGAGATCTTAATCAATCGCGTGAGCCCAGTTAACCGGGCTAACCCGGCTCATGTAAACACCCCTTTAAATACTGTATTAATCAACTAGAAATACATAAACGCAACAACCCCTCGCCCGCTTTTAATACATTAAATATACATAAATACCCCCCCCCCCCCCCCGATTAAACTGGTTTTGTATACAAATATAAACCCTTGGCCGCCTTTACATCCTGTTTTATCACTTTTATGAATGTAGTTTTTCTATTATTGACCAATTTCCAAAGCAATGTTTTATTCCAAAATAATAAAGCAGTGGCTGAGGAAAAACTTGTGTCACGACGTAATAGCACTAGAAACTGATAGCAAAAACAAACAATAATTACAGACGCTTATATCAAGTTGCCTATTAAACTGTTTTAATATGATTCCTTATGTTGCAAATATAATGTTGAACCTCAAAGAAAAACATCAGAACAGAAAAAAACGTAGGTAACAGCCTGAAAACTATAGGTATAAGAGAGGAAAAACTAACCAGGGAAGAACTATATATTAATGCAAAGTTTCACTCGAACCATAGAAAAAACGCCTGAGAAAATGTATATTATTTGACAAGATTTTTGCTGTTTTAACTGAGTTTAATACTGAAAAGGTTTTGGATATATACCGATTCTAATCAACTAAAGAAAGCTGGTAAGTGAAATACAAATCACTGCTTACCGATAAATTTTCTTTTGGCTCTTCTCAGATGCTGCAAACACTGCCATACGTGCTACGGCGTTTGGTTTCCGTGGTTTTCTCGTTCGGTTCTTAGCAAAAAGCAATCAATTCTCTTCAAAATGTGTAAAGCTGTTTGTGTTGATGTTCCTTTCCTTTCAATTCACTGTTCTCTCTCGAGCCAAGATATATCAGTGCATAAGTCTTTTGCTGGCTTTGAACAGACACACGAAGAAACATCTTTTTGTTTTTTTCAGTCACATTTGGTGGCATCTTTTCCGATCTTTATAGCAATTTTTCATGCTTTTTCAATGGTTTCTAGTCGTGTTTAATATTGTTTGGTTCATCCCACTGCAACATCTCTTCTTAGCTTTCCTTTATCGGTATATATATATAAACATCTCGCAGAATTTCTTTCCCCTTCGCGTGTAATTTCGCGTGTAAGTGGACTCCACGCACGTCCAGATTAGCACCCTCACCCGGGCTCCGGGCCTTAGGCCCTCCGCCCGGGCTCGGGGATTAAGTCACATTTTGTGAGTTGTTTGTTATGTCAATTTGATTGACCTACTTAAAGCTTTACTTCCATACTTTATGACTATAGCTTTTAGTGCAGTGGCTTTGGTTGTCAAGCTATTAGCACACTACCTCTCACCACTAAGGATCGGAGTAAAGCCCAATAAAATTGGATTGAGTTAGTATTTGAATGGGTGACCATGCACCTGTCCGGGCTTGGAACTCATGCCAGATATGAGTAGAGTTGTTAGCGCTTAGCCTTCTGTGCCTTGCTGGCTTTACTCTGAGTGTCTCAGTTGAGTGAGTTCTTTATTAAATTAAAACACAGCATGGCCTGTGAGCATAGACAAGTTTGTCAAAAATCTTGTTCAGCTCTAGATGAATACAAGGTTGTTACAACGATACAATTCCATCAATTTTGTCAAGAATCTTGTTCAGCTATGAATACAAGGTTGTTACAAGTACACAGTTGCATCATTGTTTTTACCACAGTAGCATAGACATTAAACGCAGTAGATACATGCACGCCTGGGCGTGCCTATTTTTATACATAGTTAGTTCATGATCACCTCGGTTTTCTTTGATGTACTGCGGTTGTTTATTTATAATAATTACTCCCAACCAACGCATAAATCAAGTTATCGCGACTGAAGTGTTTTTTTAAACAACCTCTGTGATAACGAACTCAGTATCTCAGTTTTCTTAGGCAACCTCTGTGATCTTGAACTAAGTAGGTTAGTTACCTCGGGTTCGGTAACTGACCTATACTTAAAAGAGTTTTACTATAACAGCCTAACGTATTAATGTCATCGTCAGGGCTAGAAACCGAACTTTATGCATCGTGCGGTCTGTTGTGTACGTTAAGTTATTCCCACGCAAGGAAACTGGTGGTCAACATAGTAATTTGAGTTGTTTCTCCAGAGTAGGGATCTTTTTGGTTAATGATAACTGATATGGCCCTCCAGGACCTGGGCATAATTTTCCTCGTAAATGTGGTCACGATTCGTTTGGAGGTGGCATTTGCTCATGGGCTCAGCAATTCGCAGTTTAAGTTTTCTCATCGTTTCTCAAAGAGCAAAACATTGTCGTACCTGTAGTATATTCAATAGGCGGATTAAACATAACACACGCACATTTAATCAACATGGTGGTTCCCTCAAACTCGAACTCAATGCGCGCCTTTTCATCGAGTACTTCACATAATCATACCTTAGACTACTTCCGGTTAATAACATAAATTAGCCTACAGCCCTTCCTTTTCCAGTAAACTAAAGAAGTTCTAAATGTTCACTAAGATGTTCTAAGGTTCACTATTACGTTTCTATAATATTAACAAATTCATGTTCCACCAGTTTTCAACGTTCATCTCATGCATGATATAGTCATAGAATTTCTTTGGTGCACATCTGCTGCGCACTGGTCTTGGAAGCTTGGCAGGCAAACTTTCTGCTGGTTTCTCGTCACCTACTTTTCCTTGCATTTTTTCCTTTCCTCCTGGATAAATTCCAACGGTGTTTCCACTGCTGTTGGTGTCTCCACAGCTTGCTCTTCACCACCTTCTCTTTTCTTGTATTCCACGTGAGTGGTGTTCCTTTTATACTGAACACCTTCTGGTGACTCAATAAGAATACTGTGAGTGTTACCCCGTTTGTTGATCACCTCATATGGTTGACTTTGAAATTTTATTTTATTTTTGCCATACACATTACAAACATAAATACATTAAATTTACTACGATATCTACTAAAAGCAACACGATGGTGAGTTCATAAGGCTTCGAGCTGTGTTGCATTTTAAACATATGCTTTTCCATGTTCGTGGGTCGCCTACGTCATATGTGTTGTTAAGTGCGTTAATGTAGCAGTCGAATAGTAACTTCTTGAAGTTTGAGAGTGTGATGTTTATTGTTGTAATAGTTTTGGTAGTATGTTCCATGTTCTTGTTGTCCGAATTGTATATGATTTTTGGTTGGTCGAAGTATTACATTTTTTGGTTTGAAATTTGTCGCAGTCACAGTTGGATGATCTTGTTTGTTTGTGATGTTGAGGAGTTGGTAGGGTGGTCTTTTTGAGGATGTTGATGCCGTGGTTAGTTTTGTAGAAAAATACAATGTATAGGAATTCATGCCAGTACGTTAAACGAAGGAGTTTAGTCGTAAGTAGTCGTTCTTCGTATTTAATGTCACAAAGGAAGGGTAGATCCAGAACGAATTTTGAAGCCCCTAGTTGAACACGTTCAATTCTAGATATTAATTCGACTGACTGCAGAGCCTACAGTAGTAATACCCCCCACTCTAGTCGATTCATAATTAATTAGGTAAATTGAATTTTTAATGAGCTCTGTCAATATCTTCCTCAGGCTCCTTTGAAACCTCCTAACCTCATTATTTATGCATACGTCATTCATTCTCAGGCTCCTTCAGGACCTCCTAACCCTAACCCCATTATTTATGCTTACGTCATTATTTCTAAGACTCCTTTGGGACTTCCTAACCCTAACCTTCCCTCCTAACACCAGCTTTTATCCAACCCCCGGTATTCGCACGTCATAACAGATAGCTCTCCGACTGATTTCCGAAGTTCTGGGTTACGTCATTATCAAAAGGCATTCGACTTATATTCCTTATAAGTAATAGTAATTACCTTTTCATTTATACACTTTATCCTACTACCAGTTAGCACTTGTGGGACCTGTAGGTGTACAGAGCATGCGTACAGTAAACTTTAACAAAATAGACATTCTTTACAAGGAACGAGAGAGAAATTGACAGAGACACTTTATATTTTTTATCTGAAACCTTGTTTGGAGGAATATAGAGAGTTTGCAGCAATCTAAATGTCTGAATCTGCTGAGATAACTTAACTCGAATATTATCTGAATAAGCTATGAATATTATTAGGGTTAGAACCTAAATGGTCAACCACAGTAAGTCATCCTAGAATCATTGCTAACTAAACCCTTGTTTATGAGTGAATCACTGAAATGAAGAATCACTTTGAGAAGCTGAACTTAAGATACGTACGAATCAATCCGAAAAGCCGTGAACTCAGAAAAAATGTATTGGCACATAGCAATGAAAAGCTTATATATGAATATTATATTAGATATTTGGTTCGCTTTTGAATAATATATTAGATATTTGGTTCGTTTTTGTGATGTTTATACGTATAGGAACCGTATGAAGTTAAAAAGAGTCGCCTTGAATGGTAGCGAATCGTTATTGTAAACTTAGAATATTTAATTCATTTTAGGGGGGTGATCATGAGCTTTGGGGGATAATAATGGGCATGAAGAGGTATTAATGCATGGGCAAGTTTAGGCGAGGCGTTGGTGTAACCATGGAGAATGTACAGCGTCGCGTCGCCTCATAAGACAGAATTCAAAGTATTCAGTTTAAAATATTTATTTAGGCTTTGGTTTAAACTTACACATATCAAAACAAATTACCGTTACATATAAATAGTTCACACGGAGCATCTAGTAAGGTCTGCTTCTTAGATTATATTTAGGTGTTTTTATTTTAAAAGTAGAATGATAATCTTTCTTGTCTTCTGATGATAATTGGGACACATCTTCTTTTGTCATGGGTAAATATTTTGATCTAGTCATCAATAGATGATGTTCATACTCTTCTCTATCATCCGGAGTCATCTTTGCCAAGTCTTTCTCTGTTGGGTCGCCCAAACTTTCCCAGTTATGAAAGAAATTATGTTTAAGCGTCGGTTGTTCAACGGTAGGAGGCGGTGTTAGGAAATAGGTTTTAGGTGTAGCAGGGAAACCCCACGGAAGATCGTCAGTTTCTTGCTTTATCTCCAGTGTCAAGTTTGGTGTATTTTTCCGAGGCTGAGTTTGAGGATTAGTTAGAGGTAACTAATTGCAGTTGATTTTGAAACGTTAGAAAACGTCCGAGCTGATTGAAGTAGAGTGTGCTCTTTTCTTCTGTTGTTAACTGTGGAGCTTGTACAATATCTTGCATTTTTTGTTCTGTATTGTACATGGCATTTATGATAGGAGGTTGCTGATAAAATTGCTTTTGTATGAAACGACCAAGTTGCTGCTGCAGGGTGGAGTTACTTTCTCCAGGTAGAACATTGGTCTTGAGACGATGATCGTCATCCGTTGTAGGCTTTAGATCTAGCATAAGATAACCTTGTTGCTTTCTCGTAGCTCTTCATAAATTCCTGAACATGACCCGGGTTCACCTGTCGAGCCAAGACAGAAATTTGCTGTTTATCCCTCGGAGACATGAAGAGTAAGATATAGTGTGCGTTGAGGCCAATGTTTCTGGTTTCTTTTCCTTGATGGAAAATATTTTGAACAGTATAGATGATAGACAAATTCCTTTGATGATTACCTTTAGTAAATAGACTAGCAATACGTTTATCTCCCCCTGATTGAGCCATAAGATCATCGAGGACGATCAGGTTACGTTGAGAGACTTCAAGAAAATCATCCGAGTCAATGTCGGAAGGTATACCGTCGTAGAATTCGATGCCTGGTATTGTTTTGATCATCTCAAGGTACATGGGCTGCCATTGTCGATAGCACCAAATGATACGTTCTGGAGGAGGATTAATCGTAGTTTGGGCGTTTTCCAGAAGTATCTTCACCCATACGGTTTTGCCGCTCTGAGTACACCCTGCAACAATGCATGTAAAAGGATGCTGCATGACTGTAGATCCATTGATAACCGGGGAAATATGCCCAGTATTACTTTCCTGATGGAAAATTTTAATATGACGTTGAAGATTGCCTCTTGTCGAAAACGTTTTTCCACAAGTGCTACAGATGTACGACATGTTGACTCTTTGACGATTAGGAGTAAAATAATTGTTTCAAAGTATATTCGGACAATTTATTTCAATTTTTTCCCCTCTTATCTACCCTTTATCTTCCTCTTATCTTGCTCTTATATCTTCCTTATCTTTTCTTTATCTTCCCTTTATCTTCCATTTATCTTCCCTTTATCTTTCTTATCTTTTCTTTATCTTCGCTTTATCTTCCTCTTATCTTCCTTATCTTTCTGTTCTCTTCTCTTCCTTAACTTCCTCTTATCTTTCCCTTATCTTCCTCTTATCTTTCCCTTATCTTCCTTATCTTCCTCTTATCTTCCATTTATCTTCCCTTTATCTTTTCTTTATCTTCCCTTTATCTTCCTCTTATCTTCCTTTTATCTTTCTCTTCTCTTCCTTATCTACCTCTTATCTTTCCCTTATCTTCCCTTTATCTTCCCTTTATCTTGCTCTAATCTTCCTTATCTTTTCTTTATCTTCCCTTTATCTTCCTCTTATCTTCCTTATCTTCCTCTTATCTTCCATTTATATTCCCTTTATCTTTCTTATCGTTTTTTTATCTTCCCTTTATCTTCCTCTTATCTTCCTCTTATCTTTCTCTTCTCTTCCTTATCTACCTCTTATCTTTCCCTTATATTCCTCTTATCTTTCCCTTATCTTCCTTATCTTCCTCCTATCTTCCCTTTATCTTTTCTTTATCTTCCCTTTATCTTCCTCTTATCTTCCTCTTATCTTCCTCTTATCTTTCTCTTCTCTTCCTTATCTACCTCTTATCTTTCACTTATCTTCCCTTTATCTTCCCTTTATCTTGCTCTTATCTTCCTTATCTTTTCTTTATCTTCCCTTTATCTTCCTCTTATCTTTCCCTTATATTCCTTATCTTCCTCTTATCTTCCTTATCTTCCTCTTATCTTCCATTTATCTTCCCTTTATCTTTCTTATCTTTTCTTTATCTTCCCTTTATCACGTCACGAACATCAAGAGCCGGAATCCGAAAGCGAAGACGAAGAAAGCGAAGACGAAGACGAAGAAACTGACTCCGAAAAACAAGAAGAGTCGGACGCGGGGCACTGGAGTGCAGAGGACTCGGAGAGAAATGAAGAACTTACTGGAGAATGTGAACACTGTCAAAGTATTGTACATGTTGTATATTTACTTCAGTGTCCTAAATGTTCATGGAAAGATTTCTATCAGGATAACAATCAATGTAAATTATGTAACTTAGGATCTCCTTTATCTTTTTCACATTCAATTGGTTTCTGTACTGCATGTCCCAAGGCTTATATTACCGATGGAGTTAATGAAAATAATTTTGAACCGAAATAAAAAAATAGATAATCTTGAAACTCAGCCTCGGAAAAATACACCGAACTTGACACCGGAGATAAAGCAAGAAACTGACGATCTTCCGTGGGGTTTCCCTGCTACACCTAAAACCTATTTCCTAACACCGCCTCCTACCGTTGAACAACCGACGCTTAAACATAATTTCTTTCATAACTGGGAAAGTTTGGGCGACCCGACAGAGAAAGACTTGGCAAAGATGACTCCGGATGATAGAGAAGAGTATGAACATCATCTATTGATGACTGGATCAAAATATTTACCCATGACAAAAGAAGATGTGTCCCAATTATCATCAGAAGACAAGAAAGATTATCATTCTACTTTTAAAATAAAAACACCTAAATATAATCTAAGAAGCAGACCTTACTAGATGCTCGGTGTGAACTATTTATATGTAACGGTAATTTGTTTTGATATGTGTAAGTTTAAACCAAAGCCTAAATAAATATTTTAAACTGAGTACTTTGAATTCTGTCTTATGAGGCGACGCGACGCTGTACATTCTCCATGGTTACACCAACGCCTCGCCTAAACTTGCCCATGCATTAATACCTCTTCATGCCCATTATTATCCCCCAAAGCTCATGATCACCCCTCTAAAATGAATTAAATATTCTACTTATATGCAAATCCGGGTATGTTTTGGTCATTAGACCTTTAATGAGTTTTTAATGGCTTTTCCCTTTTGTGTTCTGCACGTGCGAAAATCTTATAACATACTAAACCATAGCGACGAATTATTTAACCAAGCTCTGTAATTTTTCAAAGTAGGGTGTTTGCTCAGCGATGCTGTCGAATAATTTTCTTCTAAGTTTACAATAACGATTCGCTACCATTCAAGGCGACTCTTTTCAACTTCACACGGTTCCTATACGTATAAACATCACAAAACGAACCAAATATCTAATATATTATTCGAAAGCGAACCAAATATCTAATATCATATTCATATATAAGCTTTTCATTGCTATGTGCCAATACATTTTTTCTGAGCTCACGGCTTTTCGGATTCATTCGTACGTATCTTAAGTTCAGCTTCTCAAAGTGATTCTTCATTCTATCTTCCTTCACTCATAAACAAAGGTTTAGTTAGCAATGATTCTAGGATGACTTACTGTGGTTGACCATTTAGGTTCTAACCCTAATATAATATTCATAGCTTATTCAGATAATATCCGAGTTAAGTTAATCTCAGCAGATTCAGACATTTAGATTGCTCCAAACTCTCTATATTCCTCCAAACAAGGTTTCAGATAAAAAATATAAAGTGTCTCTGTCAATTTCTCTCTCGTTCCTTGTAAAGAACGTCTATTTTGTTAAAGTCTATTGTACGCATGCTCTGTACACCTACAGGTCCCACAAGTGCTAACTGGTAGTAGGATAAAGTGTATAAATGAAAAGGTAATTACTATACTTATAAGGAATATAAGTCGAATGCCTTTTGATAATGACGTAACCAAGAACTTCGGAAATCAGTCGGAGAGCTATCGGTTATGACGTAGTGAATACCGGGGGTTGGATAAAAGCTGGCGTTAGGGGGGAAGGGTTAGGGTTAGGAAGTCCCAAAGGAGTCTTAGAAATAATGACGTAAGCATAAATAATGGGGTTAGGGTTAGGAGGTCCTGAAGGAGCCTGAGAATGAATGACGTATGCATAAATAATGAGGTTAGGGTTAGGAGGTCTCAATGAGGTTAGGAAGATATTGACAGAGTTTATTAAAAATTCAATTTACCTAATTAATTATGAATCGACCAGAGTGGGGGGTATTACTACTACCGACACTTGAGATGCATAACACAGCTGTGAACGGACTAGAGAATGGTAAAGTTTTCGTCGTATTGGAAAGGAATTAATGTTCTTGCTAGATCTTCTGATATACCCCAGCAGTTTGTTGGCTGTGCTGGTTTCCTGTGCCACTTGCTTAGCCAAGTCGGGTTTTCTGTCGTCCATACTCCCAGGTCACGTTCGCAATCTGTATTCTCCAAGATGGTATCTTTTAATTAGTAGAGATACTCAATTCTGGTAATTTTTCTAGTTGTATCAAGGGATTTTCATTTAGATATGTTTAGATGGAGACCGGCTTTGGAAGAAAAGATTTCGAAGTTGGAGAGGTCATTTTGCAGGGATGCTGCCTGCGTCTGCTTCTAAGTTGATTTCTTTGAAGATCTTGATGTCATCGGCGAATGCTGCTAGGTTAGAGTTTACGACAGAGTTAGATTATAGGTGTATAATAAAAAACGTAACGGTCCAAGAATGGAGCCTTGAGGTACCCCAGAAGTCACAGGTAGCGGTGTAGATGTTGCACCAAGTACGGTAGTTTGTTGA
Organism: Paragorgia papillata; assembly: GCA_035771165.1. Classification (NCBI taxonomy): domain Eukaryota; kingdom Metazoa; phylum Cnidaria; class Anthozoa; order Scleralcyonacea; family Coralliidae; genus Paragorgia; species Paragorgia papillata. Next base: position 4,081,201 of record JAWNZC010000011.1, on the reverse strand, counting down.
GGACGATCTTTTAAGTAAGAGCCGAACCACTTCAGAATACTATCTCCGAAACCAAGGTCGCGAAGACGAAGTAGGAAGCGCCTATGACTAACCCTGTCAAACGCCTTTGACATAACGAGGTAAATCACATCAATCTGTTTCCCAAGATCTAACTGACTGCCTATGAAATCTAGAACTTCAATAAGTTGGGTGACACAAGATTTACCCGTGATAAAGCCATGTTGAGAAGGGTTAATTTGGTTGAAAACATGATCTTTAATGCTGTCAAATATACTAAACCAGTAGTTTAGAAATAAGAGAAAGAAAGGAAATCTACCGATAGTTTTCTGCATGTTCTTTATTTCCTTTCTTGTGTATGGGAACAACATTAGCAAGTTTCCAATCACGTGGTAGTATTCCAGTTTGTAAGTACTTATTGAACAGAGTGCAGAGCGATGGAGTAATCTGGATTGCGGTTTCTTTCAGTAGACGGCTGAAATTTGGTCTTAGGTTTGGTCTTAGGTTCCTAAATGCTGATAAAACTGTTTCTTCAGTCAGAATAATTTCATTTAAAAATGGTTCGCATGGTTGTTCTACAGTGTTAGTTTTTTCATTTATATTCGAATCAGTGGTAAAGACTGATGTAAAATATCTGTTGGAAAGAGTTGCTATCTCGGTAGCATTTTCTGCATGGGAACGAACGTTTTCGTTTAATTTTACTGATATTTTCTCAGGAACATTGCGACACTTGGATTTCAATTTGAACAACGACCAGAAACGTTTAGGGTTGTGTCCAACATCATTGCAGATAGAGTTAATGTAGTTAGATCGACGTTCATTGATCATCTGCTTCATTGTAGTTCTAAGTGTTTTGAACTTTTGTCGGAGGTGATCACTTGGTTTGGAAGATTTCTTTAGTCGCAGTCTTATGGAGTTTTTCTTTTTGATGTAGTGAAGTATTTCATCATTGATCCATGGTAAATAATTTCGATTCCGTAGTTTTTTAGTTGGTATATGTTCATTAACTGCACCAAAGAATGTATCTTTCCAATTCCGAACCAGTCTTGATTAATATCGCCGTCTAATGATATCAACTTCAGAAAATATAAATTCAGAGATTCGAGAGAAGATCGAAGAGCATCAAAATTGCCACGATTATAGTCATATACAATTCTGTGAATTTTTGGTAAAGCTTTAGGGGATGCCAATATGTCGAAGATGATAATACTGTGATCGGTAAGAAATTACCAAATCGGGATTATTGGTAAGAACAAGATCAAGTACGTTACCACATCTAGTTGGTGTGGTCCACTTATTCACACGCTGTTGTTTCAACAAAACTTTGTCTCCTTCTGTCAGGTTGCTCTTCTTGGCATTCCTACTTCTGTCAACGCACTCTTTCATCTTTGCCTTTTTCTCTTTGTCTTGATCTCGCATCTCTTCATCCAATCTGGCAGCTTCTTTCAACTCTGGAAGTTTGGTTCTGAGTTTCCTCCCAAACATCAGTTCAGCAGGGCACATACCTGTCGTTGGATGAGGAGTGTTTCGGTATGTAATCAAATATTTTCCACAGCTTTCTTCCAATCTTGTCCTTCTACTTGTGCTATCTGCATCCTCTTAAGCAAAGATCTGTTCTGGCGTTCAATCTCACCGTTTGCTTGGGGGCCATAACGGCGTTACTTTCCGATGCTCTCGATTGTCGCTTTTAGCAGTCCATGGTAGTCCATGCAAAACATCTTTGCAAATATCTTCTCTGAGCTTCTGATCGCGACATCAGCTGTGTTTTTCTTTGAAATGTTGACTTCCACATATTTACTGTAATAGTCAGTCGCTGCAAAGCACTATAAATTATAAGCACTATTAAGTACTTATTAACCGAGCGCGAGGTCCGTACGGGAAAATATTTTGCTTGAGATCTTTTGAGTACAGACCGAGCCTTCGGGCTCGGTCTGTACTCAAAAGATCTCAAGCAAAATATTTTCCCGTACGGACCGAGCTTGTGAGGTTAATAAGGAATTTATTATATGTCTCCACAACAACGGGAAATAATTTAGAGAAAACATTATCGTCTACAGTACGTCTTCCTGCACGTCAGCGCAAGCGGAGGCTGAGCGGTCTCATAGTCGCGATTCGATATAATTGACAACAAAACAACCAAAAGGGAAAACATTTTGAAAAGAATATAATTTTTAAGAATATAATTTATTTTATTTTTTTAAATAATTTTTAAGAATATAATTTATTTTTTTTATTTTTTTTATTTAATTTTTTTTTAATTTTTAATTTTTATAATTTTTAATTTTTTTTGTATGTTGTTTTTGTGCGGGTCCGTACACCGAGTCCGTACGGTAAAGTACGGACTCGCACGTTAGCCAATCAGCATTCAATACGCCAGTTCGGACTCGCAAGACATATAATAAAATAAATTATAGCGTGAAACAAAGGTTCCGTGGAAAATTCGTTGCACTTTTCAGTATTTTATCGATAGTCGGAATTGGATGTCTCTCTCGGATAATCGCTTTGTTTGCACACCGCATATCCACACATAGCCGAAATTCACCATTTGCTTTTGGCACGACCACAACACAACTCATCCACTTTCTCAATAATGTGTTCACGAAGTAATTCATCACGTTTTTTCTAGCCTCCTTCGCAGACGTTAGCGCGCGGTCCCTGTCCCCCCACTAACCTCTGCTCACATTGGCACAACATTCCTTTCCCGAAAAGTGAGGGATCGACATTTGACCTTCTGTTGCCAAACCTCAAATGAGTGAAGATTTGCAATCAACCGTTAGGCGTGGTCGTTTTTCCGCGTTTGTTTACGTTTGAAACGTTCACTTTGGGCGGAACTTGTTCGTTATTTGAAAGCTGTAAACCAACAGATTTGAACCGTGAATGGACAACCGTTTGACAAGTCCCGCCCACATGTTTGACAAACGTGAGAGCATGTTTTCGAGTGTATTTTACACGTACATTTACAAGCGACGAAGCCGAAATCATTCGATTTTTATGGCAAAGGATGGAGTTTATCGGCAGCCGATCACGGTGAGGATAGAGCAACTGCATGTCGATGTTTGTTCTGGCGTCGAAAAGTTTACTGCCGATTGTGATTTGGGTGAATAAACGTCGTTCTAGTAAACGTGTTGGAAAATTTTTGACGGAGTGTCCAGCCTTCACCTTATAATATTTTAAACAGGTCAGTTCGAGTCGACCACAAAACGTACTTCAAACCGATATTATTTATATCGCAAAGTTACTACAAACAACAACCAAGGTAAGTGTATTTTGTTTATTCATGCTAAATTCGCTTAAAATAATTTTAATACTCTGAAATAAGCAAAATACACTTACCTTGGTTGTTGTTTGTAGTAACAAACACTATTGAAGGGAAAGGAATGTTGTGCCAATGTGAGCAGACGTTAGTGGGGGGACAGAGACCGCGCGCTAACGTCTGCGAAGGAGGCTAGTTTTTTCTCGATCTTCTCTCTCAGACTGAATGCAAGTCGTCTCAACGGCTGCGCAACAGGTTGGGCTTGGGTCAATATGCATCTTCTGTAGGTAAATCTTTGTGTCTTGCAATCAGGTCTTCGTGGTTGGTCACACCATTCACTGAATTTTCCGGAATTCGTAACTTTAGGACTCCAAGCTCAATTGCTGATTCTCTTCCAAGCAATGGCTATCCTTTTCCTTCTATAACTATGAATTCGGCTGACATAATGTTCCAATAACTTTAAGAGGGGTCGCTGCATAGGCATATAGCTTCTTTGTGCTTCGCTTCGAGATGCACTCGATGTGGTTCTTTTTTAAGTCTTCCCAAAGACTTCTGTCAATGACATTTGTGTTTGCTCCTGAATCAATAATCATCTCCACTGGAGCTCCTCCCACACTGACTAACTTTTCCTGTCCCCGATTCACTTTTGATGGTAAAGGCACACTCATCCTCATCTTTTTGCTTGGTCGTCCACATAGCTCACTCTTGACTTACCATGATCTTTACCCTTGGTTTTGCACACAGCAGCAAAATGCCTTTTCTGCATAGTGACACTTGGAGCATTCCTTTCCTTTGGCAGGGCTTTTCGGATCTTTTGCAAAATGTCCAGATTTTCCGCATCGAAAACACTCACCACCTGTCGTCTTGTGTCTATCACTTTTGCCGATCCTGCTTCCACTCATACTCTTCGTTTGTCTCTTTACAGCTTCGAAAGTTCTGGCTATTTATTGCCGAATTGTTGAAGGGTGAGCGTCGGACATTTCTCCAGAAATTTACGGCGTAACTCGTTTGAACGGTAATTATTTGACCCTGATTTGAGCTTCCAATTGACTTCCATAATCACACTGTTGAGCTTTACGTCGCAAGCCCACGGCGAACTGGTCGATTGTTTCATTTTCACTTTGTAGCATCTCTCTGAACAGGTGTCGCTCATACGGAAGTACGGGGAATTGATTTTGGGTGACAAAATGTTTGGTTAAAGTTTCTTCAGCCTTCTGGTATTCTTTCGAAGTCCCCGTATCTGGCAAAACATCGAAAATATCTTGGACATCGGGTCCAGCACAATGAAGAAGTGCTCGTCGCTGCACTTGGTTGTCATCTTTCTCAGGATCAGTAGTAAGACTTTTCTATAAGCGTATATACAATAGAAAACTACGAAGCCATCGTTTCCACTCGCAGCCAGCGCTATTCGGATCACTGTTGACATCAAACGGCCGAAATCTTCCAATATCTAAACCTTTTAAACTCATCTTCACTCCAATCTAAGCTCATCTCAACTCCATCTTTTAACCCGTTCAGCATCCTCGTCGCCAATTGTAGTATATTCAGTACTTGGATTAAACACAACACACGTACATTTAATCAACATTGTGGTTCCCTCAAACTCGAACCCAAAGCGCGCTTTTTCAAGGAGTACTTCACGTAATCATAACTTAGACTACTTCCGGGTAATAACATAAGGTATCCTACAGTATCAAACGTCGACCTCTTGGACAGACATATAAAAACTGTGGATCTGGAAGACAACGTCCAAGTTCCGACGTTCAACAAAGCAAAGAATCAATGAAAATGTTATAGTATTAGTTTATATGCACGTGTCCTCCACCAAGAGAGTACGTGCAAATGGTCTATTACTCTTTTTGCGAGTCGATGGCAACACGAGGACCGTTTATCAGTTTTGAATCATCCAGAACGTGCCAACGGAAATATGGTCCGTCAGATCTTAGGCCAATATAAAACAGCAGAAGAGTCTCGCAATCGTATAACATAATAATATTTATTCGATCTGTACTAAATAGATCATAAGTAAAGAAATAAACATAAATTGGTTACATCCATCATCATTCAACTTACTTCTTGGAGAGTTTCTCCTGAATCATTCCTTAAACATAATAAACAATAAACTCCGAATACATCCATAAACCTTTAAAACCTTCTACTTCACAACACGTACATTTCCAATCCAGACTAAGAAACACATGATTTGTTTTTTTTTAACAGATCACATAACGAATATCAACAGTTAATATAAAGTTGTCCTTCCGGTTCCGTCTAACCGGAACATCCGCCTCCCCCCGATGATGGATTGTCATCTTCTAGTCATCATCATAGCCTTCAACTGAATTAATCACTGCAATCTTCGTAACTGGCCTTCGGTATTCTTCAGTCGGTTTTCTTATGATGAAATTTCTCACTTTACCGTCTTTTCCTGGGTGCACGTCTATTATACTTGGACATTTTGGCTTTCCTCCCTCCACTCTTTTCTTGGGATCAATGTTGCGAAAACATCATTGGTCCATCTAAAATCGACGCGGTGTATGTCGGGGGTTGTTCGTTGTCTTGAACGGACCTTGAGGAACTTCAGCTGATGCTCGACCAAGCAGCATGTCATTCGGACAGAGATATTATCCATCGTCAGGATCATTCGGGATGCGTCCAATTGGTCGTTGATTTACCAGGTTTGCTACTTCCAAGCACGTGTGAAACTCCAACGGAGATAGAATTAGACTGCCGATCGCCTTTTCAGTGTGTACTTACAGCTCTTAACCATTGCCTCGGCACATCCATTTTGGTGAGGTGCTCCAGGTGGGATGAACTGCCATGTCAATGTCCTTTCTGCACAGACTTCGCGGAGCTTTCCAGTGTCCCAACCTTGCACCATCTCTCGAAGTTCCCTTTTTCCGCCGACCAGCTTTGACCCATTATCGCTTATCATAAATCTTGGATAGCTTCTTATTGAGAAAAATCTTCGAAGTACTTGCAAGAAGCTCATCGTTGAGTAATCGACAGCAAGAGTTCGAGGTGAATAGCTCTGGTGTTTAAGTATGTGAATATAACACCATAGTGTTCAGCGGTCTTGTTTCTCCCGATCTTGACGTTGTATGGCCCAAAATAGTCGCAAGAGGTGTGATAAAACGCTGACGTGTACGGTGCTAGGCGTTCCTATAGTAGGTCTGCCATCACTTGGGACTCTAACTTGCATTCAGATCCTTTGCAGAATGTTTATTGAGATTTCACCTTCTTCACTAGTTTGTAGACTTTTGATACCCAGTACTTTCTTCGTACTTTAGCAGCAGTCGACGCGACATCTGAATGTCCTTGCTCATGCATATAATGTGTGATCAGGTAAGAAACCCGATGTAAATGAGATGTTTGGATATCCAGATGAAAAAGAGGTGTTTGGATATCCTGATGAAATACTCCTCCGAGTGTATGATATAGCATCTCAAAGAAATCGGTATTTTAAGAGAAAATCAAGATGAAAGTTTGCTTAATTTATGTAATTTCTTCCTCCGATATCCAAACCACCGACACGGTACTGATTTCCTTTGTGTTTTCTTCATGAATTATTAATGAGTTCGAGATTTTACTATCTCAAACTCATTAATAATTCATGAGATAACCAGCCAATTACAATAGTTCATTCAATCACCTGATTGAAGTTGGATACTAAGATATTAGAAGAAAACCGGTGTTCATCTAATTCTTAAGATCTTAATTATCTATGCAAAATAAACAAGTTACTGTATGAATAAATTTTACACAATCATGAATAAAATCTCATGAGGGTTTATTTTAATTGTATTTTTCAATTGAAATCGCTCGATTGAGATGCCATATCAACAACTCGTTTATCATCAGGGGAATGCAAACACTCGAAAACAATAAAACCACTCGGCCTTCGGTCTCGTGCTTCATCATGTTTTCTCGTGTTTGGATCCCCTGATGAAACACTGAAACTCGTTGTTGATATATTACGTGAAGGCTTTTCTGTGCTTGTTTAATCCAATATACTTCAGCTTACTTTAGATCCAACTGAGTAAGTGATCCGAAGTCTTCGCCGACAGCATCAATTTCATTGGTTTCTTCCCGTTTTGGTCGTACCTTTACTGCGAGCTTCTGTATTCTGGCAGTCACTCTGACAAGCTTACGGACAACCTTTCGCAATACGCTGATCACCTTCTCAAACCACTAATGAAAAACATCACATCATACGTCAAAGATACTACAGACTTCCTAAAACGTATAGTCTCCTTCAACAACCAGCTACCAACAAACATAATATATACTTTTAAAGATGTTGGATGCGAAACCAGGATTATTCATATTGCTGTTGATAACGTTCTCTGGTTTTAATATTAATTCGGGTTACGAGCTTTCGGCTACCAGTCTGCAGCCTTCGACGGGTAGATTACAATGAATAGTGTGACACAAACAACGGTTTACAATTACACACATTGCTCAGATTGCTCATGGAACTACATTGGTGAGACAGGAAGAACCTTCAACACCAGGAGAAAGGAACATATAAGAAATGTGAAACACTGTAAAAGTGGATCAAATATCGCAAACCATGCTTGGGCGAACGATCACCGAATAGACTTTGAAAGCGGCAAGATAAATGACAAAGGCAACTATCGTCACAGAGCAACTTTGGAATCCTGGTACACCGCAATCACGAAAAACTCAGACAACAACTCAAAACATTTGCCGGAACAATACCGATTTTTAATCAAGAAACTTTAAATAACTAATGATGTAAATTAGCATTCTACTCGTAGGCAGAACTGACACTATATATCACTTCTTTAGTCCATGTATGTAATTGTAAACCGTTGTTTGTGTCACACTATTCATTGTAATCTACCCGTCGACTGAGACTGCAGACTGGTAGCCGAAAGCTCGTAACCCGAATTAGTATTAAAACCAGAGAACGTTATCAACAGCATATAATATATACTAATAACAATAGATGTAAAAAGTTTATACACCAATATACCAAACGAAGAAGGCACACAAGTTTGTATTAGAATGTTGAATGAGGACAACAATGACAACGTGGGGACACAAATTATTAATGAAATACTGCCACTCGTACTAAATAACAATTTCTTTACTTTCAACAACAAATACTTCTTGCAAATTCATGGTACAGCAACGGGCTCACCAATGGTTCCAACATATGCTAATATATTCATGGCAGTCCTTGAAAATCAAATGCTTCGAAATGCACCAAATAGGCTAACTCCAATTGAATGGATAAGGTACATTGATGACACTTTTGCATTGTGGACACCTATATGAATTCATCGAATACATCAATAATTTTCATCAAACAATCAAGTTTGACTACACATATTCGGACAAATCTGTCAACTTTCTCGCACTACAATTTACATCAACAAAGACAACAAACTTAAACCAACAGACAGAACACTATTACTACACAACAGATCATTTTACCCTTCATCATGCAAAAATTGTATCATCTTTAGCCAGGCACTTCGTTATCGCCGCATTATCGCAGCTGACAACTTATTGCATCAAAGACTTAATGATCTCGCTGTTATACTGATCAACAGGGGATACAACCGAGAAACTAAATAGAGACAGCCTTTCAACAAACAAAACAAAAGTCACAAACTGAACTTACTATATAAAGAACAAGAAAAAAAGTGCAACCACAACCTACATCAGACAAATAATACTTAAACATTGGCACATAATAGAACAAGATCCTACATTGAGCATTCTCTGGCCAGAAGCACCAATTGTAGCCTATCAAAGAAACAAGAATCTTCAAGATTATCTTGTTCGTGCCAAACTACAGACTTAGGGTTGATACTACAACAGAAAACAAACATACTACATGTACTAAATACCATAGTATAATAAATAACTAGAACACGGACTACATTTTACTATAAATCAATTCAAACTGCTCTGCTTAATCTCGCCTGTTGAACAAAGTCCAAATATTGGTATTAAACAAGAACATAAAATTGTCCCTATCCTGTTTAAACTACATGCAAACCACTATACAGATCAAGCTTCAACACCCGATGTGGTCAACAACAAACTTTACTACGATACCTCCAACCATCGTTGACCTACGATCAATTGTATTAAAAGCATTCTACTCTATATATGAAGACTACTGTATCTATATTTTTATCAACAAACGTTCCATACACCTGAATATCTGCAATAATATTTTTTTATTATATGACTATTTTCGTGAGCGGTCTGGAACGTGAAATCCAGCAATTTGATTCCGGACCGCTGAGAGAATTTTATAAACAAAATGAAAGTCATGTCAGTATATGCAACAAGATGGATAATAATTTCAGAACTACTCATTGTTGAAATATATCGTGCAGGTATGTGTTAAGCTTTCATTTGATGTATATATAGTTCAAGTTTCCATGTTGCGTGGAACTTTTTTAAATGTTCAAAATGTTCGTAGCAACAATGTTCGTCAATATAAAATTTACTTCTCACAAGTATTATAGAATTTCAAAAGTTTTATTATTCAACTACGTAACGTACAACCTTTAACGATATGTCAAACAAAAGCAATTGAAAAATCCTATTTGAGGTAGAAAGTTCAGGATTCTAGCTAAACGGAAAGTACTTTAATAACATTGTCGTCCCATTCAAAACCAAGGTCCGCAGACCTGTTCTCACCAATTTGTGAATTAACATGGCATTTTACCACAAAGATAATACCACAATACATCATTTGAATCGTCTTTACCTCTACTAGTCAAATTTTAGGTTGTTGGGTCTTGTCAGACAACCCATTTTGCAAATTATGCTAATTTATGCTAATTATTATAAAAAATATTATTATATTCTATAACATAAAGGTAATTATTTAGACCAACAAACTTTGTGTTAATAAAATGAAAAGCAACATTTCACAAATTCGAATTAAAAAATCAAGGCAATACAATGAAACGCAAATATATTATTGCTATTTTGCTGTGGCACTCCCCATGATGCGCGACAACGCATGGTCTTCACTTGTTTTGGAAATTTACAAATTAAAACAGAATTAAGACCATAATACATCATTACAATCGTCTTTAACTCAGCTATTCAGATATTATGCGGTTTGGCTAAATCTTCATTTCTGTCAGCCAAGAAAAGACTCGTAAGTTTACACAACACTGTGCAGTGTGTGCCATTTGTCATCAGTCAACTTTTATCAAATACGACTACCTCATTTTTATTTTGTCATATAATTATAATGGAAAAATGCGTAAACGTAGCTTACGTGGTGTTAAAGTACTAATTATGTCTCTTTAGTGCATTCATTTGCGTATTTTAGTCTTGACAAAACGCGACATTTTCGCCGCAGCCTCGCAGATTTACGCCATCTTGAATTTATCAACTTCGGGACTGCAATACTTCCTGTAAAAGGCATGATAAGGCATCATTGTAAAGAGGGGATTCTGAGGGTTATTTTAAGCCCAAGAGGGGTAAAATTGGTTAAATATTTCAAAAGTTGTATCGCATTTTCAGCATGAGACAATATGGTCTCATATTTAAAGGGACGGACGATAAAGAGTTGAAAATAGGAAAACATATCCCATTTTGGTTTAGTTCGCAAGAAAGATAGTGGCGAATACGAGCCTAACACTTTGCCAAGTTTTTACAGAACACTTGTAGTCATATAATAAACTACTTATTGACCTCGCTTGTTCGGTCTGTACTAGTGAAATATCGGACCTCCGTTTTCTGTACTAAAAACGTCCGATATTTAACTAGTACAGCCCTCACGCTCGGTCAATAAGTAGTAAATATAGAACTCAGAACAAATATGATCAAACCAACTGCTTTCTTTGTAAATATATAAATATATACCCCACTTCAAATCAATCGATCAGGAATACCACTATTAAAGTGTCTATGAAACGAAATATCCCTTCAGTTTTAATAAACAGAGATATTGGAGTTACAGACTGCGGACTCACAACAGGATCACTGTTTCATATGTATAATGTCCCCACGTTGGAGCTCCAAAATGGCGGCTCAACCGGGTTGGCGAAAGCCAAGAGGGAGCTTTTTTGAGGAAAATTACTGCTTTGAATTAAAAGAATACATTCAAGACAGAAGTGTTTTTGATAGTTTTGATAGTTTTGGCAATTAAAGCCATTCACCTGAGTTAATGATCAGCCGTGGGGCAGTGTTTTGCTGAATTTAGCAATCTTACTTCAACAGTAATCAAAAGTATCTTAACAAAAGTATTTCTACAATACAACTCAGGTTATCTTAAGGGAATTTAAGCTAAAAAACGAGTGAAATAAAAGCAAGAAGTTCCATCGCTGAAAATATATCGATTTTAACTGATTCAAAATTTGGACATTACGAATTGAAACTAATATTTTTTTCCGAACATAGCTGATGTTGTTGAGGTTCTCGACAGGCTTGAAACAATTCTGTACAGTTAGTTTTTCTTGAGAGTCACTCAAATTGACTTGTCCCGTAAGGGCACTTGAGCTTTTGCCCAGTTGAGCCGCCATCTTGGATCCCCCATAGTGGGCCCGTCTCCAGAACCAAGTCGGCAATCTATACCTTCTATATTTATGGTAATAATTCGTCCCCAGGCCCCTCCTTCACCTTACGACCCAATGTCCCTCCTGAACGCAGGTTAATCCTTATCACATGGGCCTACACCCTAACTTACAATACCAAGTGTGAAAACACGTGACAATATACACTTATACTGACGACGAAACGATATCATTACGACTCTGATCACAACTCGAGACATATTTCCGACTTTTGCAACAGTCAACGGTTGAACCTTCGTCCAAAATGGTGCGACGCGTTGGATTATCCAAAAATACAAACAACAGATTTGGTAAGCAAACACTTTTTTTCATATTTATTTAGTCAATTATTCTGCTTATTATTTACCTTCCAACTATAAACATCGACTCCCAGCCCCAAGTCCCACCTGAAGAGACCACCTGGAGGTCGAAACATATGTCGAAGGTTGTGTCCCAATGTCTTATCTTTTTCGCAATTTAATACATTTCTCATATCAATTAGTGCTGCATTGCCAGCCGCCGCAGCCATATGGATGCACAGACTTTTACAAACATGTAAAAATACGAGTTTTAACCCAGATTGCTACCCCATGTTTGTTACACCACATGGTCGTACATACTTTTTAAAAAACGAGAAAATGCACGTTTAGGCCTGATTTGGGACCAAAAACCGCATACTTTACAACATTACGTTCATCTACTAAATAGTAACCCCAGAGAAGGTCCAACTATCTACATCTTATCCAACAAATCAATTCCTTCTTGTGTCGTCGTTGCTGAACAGACGACAATCTGAACTCTACGCTTTTCCTTGCTTTCTTCTTTGTTGTCTGATACTGAAGGACTTTGTGGCAATTCATCTTCTGTTTGACTCAGGACGTTTGGCCCATATTTCCATCTTCCAACCAAACTTTTTACAGGCGCGCCTCGAGAGACATCATCGGCTACATTCACTTATCCAAGGATATTTCTCCATTTGCGTTCGATCGGAATTACTCTGGATCTCTCCCACTCTTGTTGACACGGAGGTTTTGAATGTTCTAGCTTGAGAACGAACCATTCCAATACAATCATACTATCCAGAAACTGGAATCTGATGTCTTCTTTCATTGCAGTTCCCAATAGAGAGGCTAGAATCGCGGCCTGCAGGTCTAATCTAGGAATGACCGCTGCTTCACCGGTGAAATCCTTGACTTTGCTGCTATCTAATTAATGCACAAGTCCCAAACGCTTCTTGCAATGCATCTGAGAATATGCAAAGGGTTGGTTACCCAACAGCATTGCATGGAGTGATACATCTTTCAACGGTGACACCATTCAGGCTTTTTATTTCCGCAAACAGTTCCATCCATATATTGTGATCTTCTATCGATAGCTTGTCATTCCAATCTACTTCTTTCTGCCAAAGCTTCTGCTTTCCCATCTTTGCTCTTATCGGATGAAAATCCGAGAGGATCAAACAAGCGAGCGATTTGGCTAAGGATTATTCTTTTGGTTAACATCTTGGCTGACTTCATGGAATTACTGCCTGTTGACAAGATCCTGGAAAGATCTGAGTTGAGTTTAAATGAGAAAACTTGCTTAACTGTATTAAGTGTCTTCATTCCTTCTGAGCTGGCTTGCTCTTGAGCACCACTGGCTTCACTAAAGGCGCAGTTTGATGTTCAGCAGCCTTTTACTTGAAAACCACCTGATGCCAAAACTTCATCTATTTCACTGGTCAGTTTCTGGGCATTTTCTACAGCAGGAACTGAGTCGCATATGTCATCGACATAACTATTTTCGTCCAAGGTCTTTGCAGCGTCTGGATGGGTTTTCTCTGCTGCTTTCGCGGTCTTCCGTAAAGCGATTTGTGCCATAGCGGATGCTGGTCTATCACCAAATGTTAAGACTGTCTTTACGTAGACATTGGGTTCTCTGTCAGTCTCGAGGTTCCTCCACAAGAATCTGTGCACGTCTTGGTCTTTTTTAGGAATCAAAATTGTGATTGCCACAAATTGCTACTTCGTTTTGCTGAAACACGATATAACTACGAAGATATTGTTCAATAAGTCCAGTCCCTTCTTCCAATAATCATTGAATCGATGACCTTGGTAGCAGGCAGATGAGTGAATACGGTACGAACGGGCGCACTCTTTTTATCTGGCCTCAGGACTTCATGATGAGAAATGTAATGCACTGGACCCTTGTGACCTTTGATCTCTTCTTCCGACAGCTTTGTGGCAAATTTCATCTCCGTCATTTCGTTGATCTGGTCGTTTTATTGCTTGGCATGATCAGGATTCTTCTTCAGGGGACGTTTTGTTGAGTCTAACTTCTTCAACGCTTGTCTTCGGTTGTCGGGTAGCAGATTTATGTCTTTCTTCCAGGGGTATGAAAGCATCCATTGATTTCCGACCTTTTCACACGAATCTACGTTGAATCTCGTTGGTCAATTTGACTTAGCTTCTATGGATTACATTGGCAGGATTTGGCAGAAACTCCCATTGATTCTGTAGTCCAAAAATCAGTCATGTCCACAGGGCTTGAGAACTTGACGTGTAACACTTTGTTGATTGGTTTCCGTGCGTAGCTCCAAACATGAACCAACCGATAGGTGAATGACGCGCCACGAGTTTCCCAGTTTCTTTTGTCTCGCCTGTGTGCATTTTAGCATGAGCGATTCCAATCAGTATATCAACTGAACCACTTTCTCTGAAAAGCTTTCTTCTTGGAAGTCCTAGTTTCATGGCAACTTGATCGACATTAACTGCAGCAATGTTACCACTAATGCACGGTATTCCAATGGCGGTGACTTGGTGAAGGGTGTTGTTCTCCAACGAGAAAATAGTAACTTGGTACAGCTTCGCTTGTATCTCTTCTTCTTCTTCTTCTCCTGCCTTTGTAATTGTTACTGCAGCATCCTGTCCATTCAATTGCAAGCTATTGGCCAGTGACATTAGGATAAGGCTTACTCCAATGGGACATTCGCTTTTCTCCGAGTTCCTTCCACTCCTAAAACTTCTACTTCGACCATTGGCAGTATACTTAACTTGTTATTGTTTATAGAAGCTATTCCAATGTGCTTTGTTTGACTTGGGTTATGTACTTATGTAACAACGAGTGATGGTAGAATTTGCACTGCTCACCATTTGCCGTCGTGAAATAAGGCGGAAATATGGCATTTTCCATATTTTTGGGCGGACTTTGTGGGTTCAAATTACTTTGACCTTGCCCTTTAGAACATGACCTTAACTCTCACTCGCTGAAAAGCTTATTAATCAATCCACGACCATCGACAATCGTAAGATAGGCACTATGATTATTAAAATAGATTTCTTAGGGCTTCAGCTAAGCCATTTATACTATTTTGGACGAATATGACCTTAACCTTGACCCCAAATTTTACCTCAATTTACAAAATTTACATCAGAAATCGATTCCTCATATCAAATTTATACCAATAAAAGGTATTAGTTGATTCTAAGCTGATTGGTTAAAACATTATATTTTACCCTTTCAACGGCGGCCATCTTGGATTTGTGCAAATCAGCCGTTTTGGATTTATGCAAACTACCAGAGTTCCCCAAAGTTGCCGCTCCGGCAACCAAGCTAATACAGTTCTACATTATTATTATCACGAATATTTATACAAGATAAAACTCGTCAGTGCATTAAGCACTGTTATCAATGAGGTCCTGTATATAGACCCATGTAAGTATAAAACCACAAAAAAAAACAATACACTTCTCACAACAACAATGTTGCCTATAGGTGGCAACTGGACTACTTTATTTTGCTCAATATGATTGACATTCCACTTGCTTTTCGATGGATTTCTTATCGGCGCGGATGCTCTCATTCGGCCTTTCATTTCTGTCGTCATCCAGGCCATTATATTTTCCAATGTCACTTGCTTCCTTCTATTTTCCAGATCGCGCGCGCAAATCTCCCTGTCGCTGTTGCACATCTTCTGTTCAATGATTGCCAGTATGTGGTTATTGTCTATGTCGTAAGGACGGCCAACCTCTTTTAAGGTATTATAACTGCGTTTAATAAGATGAATAAATTCGAAAAAAACTAGCATCTTCGTCTTCTTGAAATGCCTTGAACTTCGTTATATCCTGGGTTATTGTGTCCGCGATGAATCGAGGGTCACCATAAACAGAATCGTTGTATTCCCACGCCGCTTTGTAATCGGACCCAATTCCTTTAATTAACTCCAATGGCCTTCCTTCCTTATAAACATGCACGCAACTTCGTTATTGCGTCTCTTCACTATACCGAAATTAAATGAAGTGCTTGAAATCCGCGCGAAATATTATGTATTCTCGCACATCACTGCTAAACTTTGGCATTTTTGGTTTCTCGACTCTAAATCCACGCGATTCTAGTTTCTTCACAATCGGATTGTTCCCTTTCCATGTCGACATTTACGTTGGTCTGTGTTTGTGGTACGTCATTTCGCCTTTGTCTTGGCTTCCCGTCGTTTCTGTAGTTTCTGTCGATTGTAGATGGCTTACCGTCTCCTGGTATTCTTTCGGATTTTCAACAACAACAACAACAACAACAACAGCACTTACTTTTTGCTTAGGTTTGTCTTTATTGTCGACTTTCTCTTGTACATCTGATGCCTTTCATGTCTCAGGCAACAACGTTGACACGGCCTTCAAATAATCGTTCGCTTTGAACTTCATTTAACTTCCTCGATGATCGATTATTTTCTATAATTTTATTCAGCGTGTTTCCTCGACGTGTCAATGCGCTGTTTAAATTTCTTCTAGCTTTCTTCGCTTCCAATCTTCGAGAGCCCGTGTAATAACAAGAAATCGAATTTATATAAAACAGCAGAGTCTCGCAATAGTATAAGAGAATAATATTTATTCGATCTGTAAATAGATCATAAGTAAAGAAATAAACATAAAAGTATATAAAGGTTACATCCATCATCATTCAACTTACTTCTTGGCGAATCTCTCCTGAATCATTCCTTAAGCATAATAAACAATAAACTCCGAATACGTCCATAAACATTTAAAACCTTCTACTTGACAACTCGTACATTTCCAGACTAACAAACACATGGTTTTTTTAGTAGATCCGCAAATATCAACAGTTATAGTGTGATTGTTCTCTTGCAGCGCACAATATTCCAGAGGTAAATAATGAGTGCAACAAATTCGCCGGAAAGGGACTCCCTGTCCGTCGAAAAGGAAGAAGAGTTGCTATCCGACAGAGATCAAGACATGGCCGCTGACGACAAGGCCAAAATCAAGGGAAGTCCAGACAACAAAATGGTCGTTAACATGATGGCAACGATAAACCAGACTATGACTTCTATGGGAAATGTCCTGAAATGTTTAATTAGTGGATAGCAAGGCAGACACTGCCGTCCGATCAAAAAAGAAGATAATATATTCTTAATCTTAAGAGTCTAAACAAATACGTTGAGTATCACCATTTTATCACCACTCTTTTGTTACGGTAGCGCACGTGGTAAAACGAAATTGTTTTATGGCGTCAGTTGATTTAAAAGATGCGTACTATTCTGTACCAATTGCCGAAGAGGATCAAAAATACTTCAAGTTTCATGGCAAGGCAAATTGTATAAATAGGATTATTTAAAATTATTATTAGGATTATTAAATTGTATAAATAGGATTATTTTAAATGGATTAGCCTTTTCTCCCAGGAAATTTATTAAATTGCTTAAACCAGTCTACTCGCAATGGAGACAGCTTGGCCTTTTGTCAGCCAGTCACATTGATGACTCATACCTTCAAGGTGACGATTTCACGGACTGTGAAAAGAATGTAATTGACACAATCAAACTGTTTGATCCTCTTGGGTTTACTCTTCACCCTAAAAAATCTTCTCTTATCCCCAAACAAAGAATAACCTTTATGGGGTTTATTATCGATTCAGTCAAAATGAAGGTTTACCTTACTCCTGAAAAGGTTGAGAAGCTTAAAGATGTTTGCCAAAAGCTGCTAGATAGCCCAAAACCATCCATAGGAGAGGTTGCTTCAGTTTTGGGTTTGTTAATATCAAATTGCAAATTTGGGACCATTACATTTTAGGTCCATTGATATGGATAAAGCTAATGCTTTGCGAGTGAGCAAAGTCAATTTTGATTCATCCATGCATTTGTCCGAGTTATCTCGTACATATACAGTGGTGGATAAACTCAGCAGCTTTATTGCAGTACAAACCCATCATTTTTCCACAACCAAACATTACGTTGTACACAGATGCATTGAATTACCTCAAAATTGGGGGGACACTGGAAACCAACAGAGGCTAAATATAATTTAAATTACTTAGAAATGTTAGAGGTACTTTTTGCACTAAAAGCATTCCAAAGTTATTTGATTGGAAAACATGTTCTTGTCAGAATAGACAACATGACTGCTGTGCCAGATATTGGCAAAATGGGTACTCGCAAAATCTAGGATTGGTGCCTTGAAAATGAGATTTGGTTGACCACAGCTCATATCCCACGCAAAGAAAACATCTTAGCTGATGCAAAATCTAGAAAGACTTGGAAAGAGACTGAATGGATACTAGATAGGCAAATATTTCAGAAGGCAATGAGGGAAATTCAGGTTGTTTCCCAGATTGACTTGTTTGCCTCTAGACTAAATTATCAACCTTAAGCCTTTTATTGCATATCAGCCTGATCCAGAAGCAAAGGCTATTGATCCATTCACAGTGTCTTACATACATCGTACATGCGTCTACGTTTAGGGCTATGGTGGTATGCACAACCTCCTACCCAGGTCCTTGCGATATACATCGTTTACAATCACGTGATATTGGTTGATTTTCAGTTAATTTCTAATACCCTTGCTAAAACAGATATGACGGTCAGCAGTGTGTCAATTGCAACAGTGTTTGTCAACTGAAAAATCAACCAAGATGGTGGAGGTGATGTCATGTGCAAACGATCTATTCACAATTTTCCTCGTGACGCATATGATTTGATAAAAACAATAGTAATTGCAAGAATTTTCAAACACATATTAAACCCACTACTATAGTAAGAAAATCCACATCACATGCACCAGGAGAAAAATTGAACCATTAATCAGATCATGTAAATGGGCCTTTGACAATGTCAGTGTAATTAATATAACAACAGAGCACATTGCAATATACCAAAGGCAAAACAGGACATGGCCAATTTAATTTGACAAAATACATATTTAAAATAGTTTAACATGTAAGAATTTGCTATTATGTATATGCACAAATAATACTGTCATAATGTGTTACATACTGATACTTTTATTTGAAATTATATATATTATCGCAGTGAATAACATAGGTAAAATTGACACAACTTGTTTGCCTTCACTAAAACTGGTGCGGATTATTTGACTTTGGTCAATTATATTATAAACAATGGGTTCAGGATTTTCCTCAATGTCATTTGCTACTCTCAGTAATAATGCAACATACACTATACAGCGTACTCCACATAGACATTTCAGGACAAAAGGCATCCTCTTCAATTGTTACCATCATTCTAATAGAACAGCTTAACAGTTTTATATATATATTTCTAAAATTCATTAATAATTCACGAGGAAAACACAAAGAAAAATCATGAGCGTATCGGATCTATATAAGTGATATAGACTCGCTCTAAGTTTCTCGCTGGTTTTTAACGGCTGAGATAAGATTAATTTTCAAAATTACTACGCCAATGAACGTATGAAGTGATTCTTTTTAGAAGCCATTTAAAAACCTTGCAGTACGGGCTTTATCGGCTCTAAAACACTCGGCTATCGCCTCGTGTTTTATATCCGACAAAGCCCTCCTGCGCGGTTTATAAATATTACATATATATATTTCTACATTTTGTTAATTTTCGAAAGCCACAAGTTTGTTAACTTAGTAAAATAAATTAAGTTAAATAAACTTTCTATTCTATTCTATTCTATTCTATTCTATTCTATTCTATTCTATTCTATTCTATTCTATTCTATTCTATTCTATTCTATTCTATTCTATTCTATTCTATTCTATTCTATTCTATTTCTATTATTTATAAAGTGAACCTCCCTTTACTGACAGGTTATCGGTGTACTGTATATTTGCATTGTTCACGATTATGATTGATGTGCTAATTGTACGTTGTTAGAAAATCAGTCCTTCGAACTTGCAACTCGGTAAGGCTAGTGCAGTGCTCTAACTACTGCAACTACGGAGATTGTTGTCATGCCTTTATCTTGATAAAGATGCTTGCCCCAAAACGTTGATTTTTAATAAAGTTTTGAAGTTTTTATCTTGATGTTATATATATATATTTATACAATACCTTGGTTGCTATGCGTGTTTTCATTGGTTTTTGGCCATGATCTATTAGAGGACAGACACATGGTCACGTCAGATCACGTCAGCTGACTTGCTTTTTTCCTTCTTCATGCCCCAAAATCCAGCAAGAGTTTCGACAAAAACCTTTTAAATTTTTATTGTATAAAACAAATAGATTCCATTTTTTTGTTGTCTGTTCAGTTATAGATGCACAGAAGACGTCACAACGTGGTAAGAACATCAGTGACCCACTCGACTGCGTCTCGTGAGCCACTTTTTTGTTCTTACCACGTTGTGACGTCATCTGTGCATCTATAACTGAACAGACAACGGCAAAATGGAATCTATTTGTTAAATATATATATATCTTATATTAATAATTCAATTATGACATGTTGTTTAGTTTACAGTATGTTGAGTTTTACCCAATGTGTTGATTGATTTACAATTTTAATGTCATTTTCCTGAATTGGTACAGTAGCTGTTTGCCTCAAAGGCTAGTTGCTTGCCTCAGCGGCCTAATTAGCACAACTGTTTTGTTTAGGTTGACTTGTGTAATATTCACTACACAGATAACATCTGGTCAGAATGTTGATCACCACAAACACTTTTGTATCTGTGAGACAACTGTCACAAGTTATGGACACACAGTCAATATTCCCAAAACCAATAAAAAAATTAGAGATGAGCCGATCACGAAAATTGCCGATTACTGAAGCCGATTATTTAAACTAATCGGCCGATTAATCGGCATATACCGATTATCGGTAAGTTGTTGGTTACCAATCCCCGCGCAGTTCCGCAATGTTTATTGAGCTTGCCAGGGAAAAACAATATTTTGGAAATATAACAGAAATCAAGGTTTTGCTAGAAGAGTGAAAAGAAAATGGATCGTGTTGCATACTAAACATTTATTGCGCGTTTTGTTTGTTTACAAATTAAGCAATAGCGCAGTATTCACTATTCATCTCTGTCCGTTTTGTAATTCTTGTTTTCAAATTTCACAGAAAATACCTTGAGAATTAATTTCGCTTTTTGCTTATAAAATATAAATAGCAATCCCAGTATATGCTAAGCAATTATCACAGAAGAATTACGAGAAAAAAACAAGAGAATTGTGAATGTTAATTTGTTTTGTTTTGTTGGAATATTAATTTATTATAGTAAATACGTTTGACACAATTCTGAGTTCTGCACACACACAATACAAAATCATTAAAATTATTCATCAATACTCAAAGTTCAACTTCGGCAAATTATGATGCAGAAACAAAATGTTATCAGCTTTATGCGGTGCTAGCCTGCTTCTTTTCTCCGTAGAAATGTTCCCTGCCTCGCTGAAGACACGTTCAGAATAGACATTTGAACTGGGAGGGCTCAGGTACTTCAGCACAACTTTAAACACGTTAGGGTAAGCAAGTTTCTTTGCCTGCCACCAAGCATAAGGGCATGCTTGCAATGGCTGTAGCGGAAGGGCGAGAAAAGCGTTGATCTCTTCTTCCACATCGCGACTGCCATTCAAAGTGCTGTCGTTCGACCCAATAATCTCATCAAAGCAGGACCATAGGTCCTTATGAGGTCCAGCGCTGCGACTCTTTTTTTGGGTGGAGATGTTATCATTCGTTACTTGACTTCCTTCCTCAATCGAAGATCCTGTGAGACGACAAACTTCATCTACCAGCGCAGTACGACCATCACTTCTTCCAAACTTCGTCTTGAACCTAGGATCCACCGTTGTGGCCAAAATGTAGTTGTTGTCTTCAAAGATTGTTTCAAATCTTTGCTCTAAGGCAACACTCAACTCGTCGCGCATTGTACGATGATCGTTTTATTTTGGAAAACATTCACGCTATTGACGATTTTTTTGTCTTGGTTTTAAACTTTTAAGATGTCTCACCTTCTCCTTTAATACTGCGGCACCGCAACTCTTGTTGCGGATATGTGACAAGTGACAAAAAGTAGAGTGCTGCGTAGGCAGTGTAGTGAAAAAGTTGTGAACTGCCAAAATTTTGAGGAATGAAATACTGACGTTTCGAGCGGAGCCCTTCATCAAAGTAAAACGTTTTACTCTGATAGTGATGAAGGGCTCCGCTGGAAATGTCAGTATTTGTTCTTCAAAATTTTGGCTGTTCACAACCTTTTCACTTTGATAGTGACAAAAAAAATTATATTTTCGAACATTTTTTTTATATAAATAAAAAGCCGGTTTGTTCAGGTTCTTCTTCTTTTTTTATAGCCAACAAAAATAAGCGAAGATTTTGTAAGGCGGCCGCGTATAAGTATTTGCATCATCAACAATCTCTAACGCTCTCGCCATCGGTTCGTTATGACTCACTCGGCATGTATTTGCACCATGTGTGAAGAAGTTGAAATGCCGATTATTTTGCCGATTATTCAAAATAATCGGCCGATTACCGATTATTTTAAATTGGCCGATTAATCGGCTTTGCCGATTAGTTTCCGATTAATCGGCTCATCTCTAAAAAAAATCAGGGGAAAGATAGTACTGTATCTATATGAAGCAAAAACTGTGTTATAATCTTAGCAGGAGCATTTACTGAGAGTTTAGTTTTTGATTCGATCGCTTTGTTAGTGTGCTTTATAGCATATACAGTTGCACATCAGTAACAATGGATTTTAGGATAAATAAATCAGGGTAGCCTTCCATTAATTCCATATTTTGTAACGATAAACTGTTTTGTCTTTAACTCTCTGGAATAAACGCCTCTGAATTGAGGACAAAATGACTTTGAGTTAGGAGCGAAACAACTGCAAACATATATTTCTTTTCAAGCAACTCTGATCATATAAACCTAAAAGATAGGCCATGCAGTACAACAGGTAATTCAGATAGTGTTTCCACAAGTTCTACATAGATTAACGTTATTGTGACACATATAAGTTAATTAGTTCCTTACCATGATAAAATCTTCCCGAAATCGAAAGAAACAACTCGTTTTCAATGTCTCAATCGTTCGGAGCACAGAAGCAGAACGAGCTTAGATCGCATTACCCTGTTACTTACTTCGTTGCTACATTGGCGAACATCGGCACACCTTCGCTTGTATTGGCTCTATGATTCCCTCCGAACGTTTCACGCGCCGAGGAATCTGATAGAAGTGACCTATTACGTCACAAAAGTGACAATACCTAGCCAGATTTACGGGTACATAACGTCTCCGTTGCTATAGCAACGTAGATGCAAAAATGGAAGCAGTGCTGTTGTTCAAAACAGAATAATCCAGTGTCACCCAAGTGTAGAGCAAGGGATAAATTTCTTGGCTGAACTATACAATACAGGAGTTGGTTATAGTGCATTAAATACAACACGAAGCGCATTGTCAAGTGTAATTGTTATTGCAGGAAATTCGGCCTTTGGACAGCACCCATTCGTTAGTCGGTTTATGAAGGGTATCTTCGAATCCAGACCATCATTACCCAGATATAAGGAAACATGGGACGTAAATCCTGTACGGCGGTACCTAACCAGTGTTGTACTGCCTGAACAGTTTAAACTGAAAGAGTTAACCCTGAAACTTGTTATGTAGTTAACTTTGTTATCGGGACA
The DNA here is from genome assembly GCA_035771165.1 of Paragorgia papillata. Taxonomy (NCBI): domain Eukaryota; kingdom Metazoa; phylum Cnidaria; class Anthozoa; order Scleralcyonacea; family Coralliidae; genus Paragorgia; species Paragorgia papillata. The sequence continues at coordinate 4,057,527 of JAWNZC010000011.1, read as the reverse complement.
GCGTAGACAGACACTGCATGCATTGTCGATTGATTCAGTACAGTTAAGTCCTGATAAATGTGTTTTTGTTATTGATTCGTTGTTGAAAACATCAAAACCAGGGAAACACCTGGGTTCTGTTGAGCTTATTGCTTATAAAGCTGACAATCGTCTATGTATTATTAAACATTTGGAGGAGTATGTCAGAGTAACGAAAGCTTTTCGAGGGGTACAAACCAAACTTTGATAAGTTACCAAAAACTATTCAAAGCTGTGTCTTCCGACACCATTAGTAGATGACTCACAACTAAATTGACTAAAGCTGGAGTGGACACGTCCATTTTTGGCGCTCACAGTACCAGATCTGCTTCAACTTCAGCAGCACTGCACCATACTATATCCATCGTCACAATTATGAAGAGTGTAGGCTGGGCACAGGAAATCAATTTGCTAAGTTTTACCACAAACCAATTGTAAGCCATGAAAACGTGATGAACTGCTTAAGTCGGTACTATAATTGCTGTGCCATTGTTTAGATTATGTTAATAAAGTTATTGCACTGTTGCAATTTTATAGTGTATAGCTATGGCACTATGAGTTGGGCTTATGACTGCGTTCATGCTCACACTGCTTTAAAATCTCATGTTATTCCGTGGCGACCAATGACCAATGAGGAAACAGAATACAAAAATTAAACGAGGCTTACCTGTAAGGCGATGTTTGATTTGGATTCTGTGAGTCATTGGTCGGGAGCGAAGGTGTCATATGCCCACCCTAGATGTTAATGTGGGTTCCCAAACCCTCTCTGGAAATGTATGAGCACTCACACTCGTTAAATACTGACCTTCCTGGCTCGTTCGCGTTCTCATACGACTCCTTCGCTCCCGACCAATCACTCACAGAATCCAAATCAAACATCGCCTTACATGCAGGTAAGCCTCGTTTAATTTTTGTAGTTGTCCTTCCGGTTCCGTCTAACCGGAGCAAGTTACAGCGGACAAATTGAAACAATAATATCAGTTCATACTTCAGGGCCAATATCAATTCGGGATACATTGATTGTGAAATCAGAACTGGCCAAACTATATGATTAAGTTTTGGGAATTAGAAAGGTGTTTTTTTCCGTTTATATTATTAAAATATTGATAAGCTAGCGAATAACACATGTATGCATGGTAATTACCGTAATTACCTGAATTGATAATAGCATAGCGTGCCGTTTTTCACATTTTTTGCTAATTTTTCCCAACGGGTTAAAATTATGCTCATATTTATTCTACTGTACATTGTCTTTTTCTTTAGATGCACAATTATAATACAACGTTACATGATTTGACGTATGAAGGCACGTATACGATTCGGGTAAGTATATATATTTGTAATGCGTTTTGGATAAGTCTTTTGTAAGGTGCTGGTAATGGTTGTGAACGGTTTAATGGTTGTTGTTCTAAGTTTGTGTACCAACGTTCCAGTATAAGGCGTTGCCTGTAGTTAGTGCAATAAGTAACGCACTCTGTCGGGTCCCAGTCAATACTGTGTTTAGTTTGTCGGTGGTGTTCGACAATGTGATTTGTCCCGCCTCCGTTCTTTGTTGCCTGTTTGTGTTCAGCTAGTCTCGTTTCTGTCTTAGTAAGCATTTTACGACCTTACAACATTCGCGTAGCACACAGACCAATTACAACTCTACGTAATGTACTGACTAACGTTAAGGACAAAGAACAACCTGAGACTAACTGAACACAAACGGGCAACAAAGAACGGAGACGGGACTAATCACATTGCCGAACACCACCGACAAACTAAACACAGTATTGACTGGGACTCGACAGAGTGTTTTACTTTTTGCGCTAACTACATGCAACCACTTATACTGGAAAGTTGGTACACAAATTTAGAACAACAACCATTAAACCGATCACAACCATTACCAGCACCTTACAAAAGACTTATCCAAACCGCATTACAAACAAACAAACAGTAGGTTTTTTTGGTGTTTTTTTTCCTCACCAACACCGACAAACAAATACCGACAGCACCACCCACATACAAACAAACAAACAACACCACCTCCCCTTACAACGCCCACCACAGATTCCACGCATAACGCAATCGTGACATAATGAACCGGAGACATAAATATAGGCGAACCTGACCAAAACCTTTCACTTGACTCTAAGATGACCGCCGCTGAGGCCGTCGAAACGTCAGTCACTACAACCACAAACAGTCTTTCTCAATACTACTCTAACCTAGACGAGAAACTTTCTCAAACATGTTATAAACATTTAACATTTAAAAAGTTATCAAAAAGCCGAAAACGTTCGGAAAAATTACACTTTGTTCATTTACGGTCTTTATATAGCATACAAGTAACACAAGTTCCATTCATATAGCTTTATTTCTTTAGGAAATATATTTTACTGTTTACTACATTAATGAGTATACGTATGTTTACGACTTGTGTTATTTTGGTTTTAAAACAAAACATTCGGTAATTTAATAAATGTGGTAAGGTTTTGTAAAGCCGTTTCAATAGTTTTTTTCTGTTAAATTGGTAATTTTTCTACTCTGAGTTATGTGTTATTTGTTGACTGTTAGTTTTTACTCAGTTCAGGATTTTTTACGCTGCTGCAGTTTAGAATTATCAGCCAGTTTTATCTCTATGTACACCGACTGAAAAACTCATGTCGCCATCTTGTTTTTATTACTAATGATATATGAGCTTGCTAGTAGCAGAACTGTCTTTTTTCTATTTCCTGACCTGTTTAAGTCGTTATATACAATTTTTTAAACGCTTTTTTAAACTCTAAAAGCTCTTAACCTTTTTTTTCAAGCGATTCATTTCCGTTATGAATTAACAGTTTTTCTTTATTTTTATAAATGTTTTTGCTATATAATAAAAGAATTATACGATTCGCTCTCGTCGTATACTGACTAATAACCAACTCGGTGCTTTGCACCTCGTTGGCTATGAGCTCATATACGACTCGAGCTCATGGTATAATTGTTAAATATATATATAGTTCAATCTACAGACACGGTGTTTCGCTTTTTACAACAGCTCATTAGTGTAGCTTGGAACAATCTGAATGAATTCCATCAATTACTTATACACATGCGATCGTCGGTGACAACCGCATGTGGGACAGCATCGGTGAAGTACATTCAGATAGCGTGAAGTGCGCATGGGCCCAGAGTGCTCAAACTTCCACAAGGGTAGTGAGCGTTGCATTATCGCTAATAGGTACCCACGGCAACTTTACAGAGTGCTCAACAACACCGAAGTGAAGGAGCGTACATATATATATATATATATATATATATATATATGTTCTAGGTAATTTTGGTGAAGGAAAATTTCGAGTGTAGAGCTAGTATATACATTACAAGACCAAACCGGGTCCGGCTAGGAATTGAACCCGCGACACTGCGATATACTAGTGCAGTGCTCTGACCTCTGAGCTACGGAAACCGTTGCCGTGAGCTTGGTCACGAGTTCTGTATATATAATGTGGTAATGCCGAGAGTAGAATATGACTTAAACCAATCAGAAGCTTTCTTAGAGTACGCTCGTTTGAGTTATTCCGAAATAAGAATAAGTTCTGAAATATCCCAGAATAGCTTGATCTTTCGTCTTCCAAACGATAGGTTATTCCAATTAATGTAGAAAGCTTATTGGACGGTATTCCTAGTATTTCAGATTAAGACTAGAGCTTCTAACGTACGTTGTTCTGGCTATTCCTACTCCAGAATGGTTCCAAACGAAAGCACACTTAGTTATACGTAGATGATAATTCCTGCCTACGTAGATGATGATGCCTGTACCGTTCTACTTTTGAATTATTCATACGTAAATGAATGAATCGCTCATCTCCTTTGTATTTAGATATTTGTATTCCATAGCGACCACTGTATACACGATAAAAGAGCAATTTTGAAATTTAATGGTAAGCCATATTGATTAACAAGTTGTTTGTAGGTAACGTTTGCACACCACTGATCTATATTATAATAGCAGTTACTAAAGCCGCTTGTAAGTTCCAGTGTATATAAATAGTGTTTCTGGTCACGTGGATCACAGATTGCCCTGTATGAGATCTAGGCTGATTGTTATATAAACTTGGAAAACGTTTTTAATTTATAGTTTCATAAAGCAATAAAACAATAAACGTACTTTGAACAGTTAATCTCCCATGTTGTCTGCGCCCGAATGAGTTGAGTAAAATAATTAACGTTAACGTTAATTATTTCCAATCATCTAAGCCTTTGAAATTTACACCGTGAGATCAGTAAAATATGATTGGTCCTGCATATTTGCCACTTTTGAATTCTCCAGCCACAATAATACTACAGCGGCGATCAGATCTGTTTACACGAATCCGTGAAAATACCACGTGTCCTCGAACTCACAGACGCTCTCCCCCAATTTCTCCACGGGAGAGCAGCGGCTGTACACAGGCTAACAATGACCCTTCTGATCTGTTACAAAAGTTCAGCATAAGCTCTGGATTTGCACATAGTCAGAAGGGTTCTAGAAGGTTACCCAGCGGGTAACCCGGTGGCAGGACTATCTTTTTGTTTAATGCATAAGACATGCTAAACGTGTTTTCTAGGGTGATCCTAGCAGCCAGGTTATGTTTCAATGAGAAAAAAATGCGCACTGGACAAAATGATTTAACAATATTGATTATTGTGAACGTAAATTTGCTGCCTTTCAGCACCTTCAGGTTACCTTTAAATGAGTCGTAGTCAATTGGTAACCGTTTTGAAGTTTGCTGAGCTTTTAAACCATTTATGTAAGAGATAAATCCCGAGAACGAGGGATGTATGCTATGTATGCTATATACAGCTCGCGGTACATCAAAGAAAACCGACTCAATCATGAAAGAATATGAATTTCTATTATAGTCTCAAAGAGAATATAGTCTCAAATATATCATGCATCGTTTACCCAAGAATGATGAAATAACATGGGCAACAATGCAATGTCATTGAATCAATGACTTTTCTTAGTTTCCTTTGAGGAAAAAACATTCGAAAAACTCGTAAATGACCCATAAATCAAAGAAATAATTGTATTGTAAAACATTTTCATACTTTTGGTAGTAAAATATATGTGTTGAGATGCAACGTCTTAAAGTGTGATTTCGTAGTCGCTTGTATTTTTCTTCTGTTTTTCAGTAGAGATACGACATAATTGGTATTTGACGACTGTTTTACGGTTTTGAACTGTCCCGGTAACTTAATTATTAGTAACTCCCAATTTGATGGTATATTATTCATATGGTTAGTTGAACTGGCCATGGTTAATTTTTCAAATGCCTATAACCTTAAGTTGTTTTGTTATTACAGTGAAAGAGGTTTGCAGCAATAATTACCGTTGTTCTGATAATGAAATTTGCACAAGAGTTGACTATTTGGGAAAATACAAATGCGAATGTAAGGTTGGCTATATTTCTGTAAATGGCACCTGTATAGGTATGTAAAACTTTATATCAAACAATATTTTTATTGTAGTTCCGCTTGGATGTGCTGTGCAGTGCAGCTACAATCTTGGCCAATTGTTGTAGGACACCTGCCTTAAATTTTTTAAAACTTTCGTGCCCCCCCCCCCCCCCCCCCTCTCCCTCTTTAATGTTGAAAACGAACAAATTTCGGTAAATTAATATAGGGTTTCCTACTCATCACATTTTGTCGAAGTTTTTTATATCATTTCAACATTGAAAAGGGGGGGAGTGAGAGGAGTCATAAGCAAATAAAGATGGTAGGATTAAAAGTTAATAAAGCAAAAGCTGCAAAAACATGAGATGTCCTGTCTGCTTTTGGCTATGATTGTAGTTCTCAGGCAGCGTTATATCAGTTAAGCAGCCATCCCCCCTCCCCCCCCCCGCCCCTCCCGCGAGGTATGGCTGGGCGCGCAAAAGCGTGAACATTTCAAACTGGTCGTTTAAAAAAGAAAGTGCTATGTTCGATGAATATTAAGTGCTATGTTCGTTTAACTATGTTCGTATATAATTGTTATTATTTTTAATATTACCATTATTATTATTATAATTATTATTATTATTATTATTATTATTATTATTGTTATTGTTATTGTTATTGTTATTGTTATTATTATTATTATTATTATTATTATTATTATTATTTTAACAAATGCAAATTCAAAGTTGTATAAAAGACCAAGCCCAAATATGCTTCAACGACCAGACACAAATTTGCATGAATGAACAAAAACAAGATCAAGTGGGTATTGGTGAATCGTTTCCCTCGAGACCTTCAGGACCAATTCAAAACCTACAAAACGTATCGGATAAAGCTTTCGAAAGAAGTCGCTCTAATGCATCGTCAAGTACTCTGGAATTTGATGCCGACAACATAATTGATTCAAACGAAAATATTAGTTCTAGAGAAGAAACGTGCTCAACCGCAATCCGCCCGAATCTACCTGAAATTAACATACTGCCAACAGAAATTCAAGACAAGAATTGGGGAAATATGAGCTACCAAAGCTTTTGCGAAAATGTGAACGATGTATATATAATGAAATCGTAAAATTCAGGCGAAACATCTTCAAGATACCATCAGGAAAGGCTGGGAAAAGGTTTATCCAAGAACTTACTTTCTGGCTAAAGCAATTTAATTCTAATTCAGATCTGAATTCAATTGCTTTGAAAGCCTTTATGATTCTTCCCTCGCTGATATTACAAAAGCTATCGGCAACTTCTAAAGCCAAAGAACATAGTGCAGTCATCGATCGCAGATTAGATCTCTGGGGACGTGGAGAATTAAATCATTTGATGAAAGAAGTCAATTTTATACAGCTAGATCCGTAGAGGATATTTCTAAGATCTTTGCGAAATTAATTATGCAAGGGAAATTATCTGCGGCATTAAAATTCTTGGACAGCGAGAGTTCAACAGGCCTTCTTGCCCTAACATCTGAAGTTTTGGAAGAGTTGGAAACAAAGCATCCAACAGCAAATGGAATTGATGATGAATGCCTCCTCTACGGTCCAGTGAATCTTGTTCCACCTAATATCTTCGAATTAATTGATGAGCAAAAGATCCATGGAGCTGCCATGAAAACAAAGCGTTACGCAGGGTCATCTGGAATGGACGCAGAACTTTATCGCAGGAGATCCTATGTTCAAAGAATTATAGTAAAGTTGGAAAGGAATTAAGAGAGGAAGTTGCCGTTTTGACCAAAAAGGTATTCACGACAAGTTACCACCCATCTCTTCTTTAAGGTTATACAGTCTCCAGGCTTATTCCGTTGGATAAGAACCCTGGAATCCGACCGATAAGAGTTGGGGAGGTCTTCCGGCGAATAATTGGGAAAACCATATCCTGGACCCTAAACGACGAGATCAAAGAAGCAACTGGTCCTCTCTACAGGCTTGTGCTGGTCATAGTGTGGGTGCGGAAGCTGCGATTCATGGAATGAGCCAAGTTTTTGCAGAGGAAGAAACAGATGGAATTCTGTTGATAGATGCAAGCAACGCGTTTAACCAAATGAATAGGTCAGTGGCATTACACAACATCAGGATAACCTGCCCAAAAATGTCATTGTACATAATTAACACTTATCGAAAATCGGCGAGGCTTTTTATTACTGGTGGGGGTGAAATTCTATCTGAAGAGGGAACCACTCAAGGTGATCCATTGGCTATCCCCTGGTACACAGTTATCATGATCCAAAGCTTGCGTCTCACTACACCTGATGTCAAACAAGTATGGTTAGCCGATGATTCAGCTGGAGGTGGAAAAATAAATTCATTATATAGCTGGTATAAATGTCTAAGCTTGCTAGGAAAGGTTAAGTATGGTTACCTTGTCAATGGAGCGAAAAGCTGGCTGATAGTGAAATCAGAGTCCCTAGCTGAAGAAGCCCAGAGAGTATTCGGAAAGGAAGTAAACATCACAACCGACGGTAAATGCCACCTTGGTGCTGTTATCGGGTCAAAGGAATATAAAGATCAATACTGCAACGAGAAGGTCTCAATCTGGAAAGAAGAAATTGAAACACTTTCTAAAATTGCAAAGAGTCGACCTCATGCAGCCTATATTGGCCTAACAAAGAGTTATAAATCCAAATTCACATATTTCATGCGCACAATCGAATCTTTCGAAGAATATGTAGAGCCAATTCAGAAAGTGCTGAATGAAGTTTTTCTGCCGACAATTTTTGGGCAAGATGAACAGTTTACTGAGGAACTTAGTGAACTTTTCACTCTACCATCGGCCCAAGGGGGTTTGGGAATGCCTTCCCTGAAGGACGAATCACCACAGCAATACGCCGCTTCAACCTCGATAACAACATCCCCTGTAGAGTCGATTATAACACAGAGTGTGACGATGAAACAAAGCGAGCCATCAATAGAAGATATGAAAAAGAATCAACAGGAATTGAAAGCCACATCTCTTAAACTAAAAAGGAAAAGAATTTATCACAAGTGAATTAAGCAAGAGATAAGGGAGCCAGCTCATGGCTAAATGCAATGCCACTTGAGGATCAGGGACTCTGTTTGAACAAACAAAAATTTAGAGACTCCTTACGTCTACGCTATAATTTACCGTTGTCCGATTTACCAAGTTATTGTCCATGTGGTGAGAGTTTTTCCATCAACCATTCCCTGTCATGTAAGAAGGGTGGCTTTGTGGCGCAGAGGCATGATGGAATTCGAGATCTGCTGACATCAGTAATCAGTAAAGTTTGCAAGAATGTGGAATCAGAACCACACCTTCAATCACTTTGACAACGAAGGATTGAATTTGAGAACAGCAAATACAAGCACGCAAGCACGATTAGACATTAAGGCTAGCGGATTCTGGTCACGTGGAGTTACGGCATTTTTCGATGTTAGAGTGACGCATGTTAACTCTGCAAGTAACCAGAATAAAACAACAGCACAGATTTTCAAAGAACAAGAGAATGAAAAGAAGAGACAATATTTACAAAGAGTATTGGAAGTCGAACATGGTTTTTTTTACACCTCTTGTATTTGGAACCAATGGTGGGATGGGAATCGAATGCACTATTTTTCTAAAAACATTAGCAGAACCTTTAGCAAAAAAGAATGGAGAATCATACGCTATTGTTATAGCTTGGCTGCGAACACGCATATCTTTTGAAGTTTTACGATCTGTTCATTTGTGCGTAAGAGGATCGCGAGTGCCATTCAGAAAACGAGATGAAGGGGAGATGTTGGAAGACTTTCGATCTATATTTGTGTCAAAATAACTAGAAGAAGTTTTTTAATATTTAACTAGAATGTAAATTAGACAAGATATTTTAATAAAATTTATTATTATTATTATTATTATTATTATTATTATTATTATTATTATTATTATTATTATTATTATTATTATCATCATCATCATCATTATTATTATTATTATTATTATTATTATTATTATTATTATTATTATTATTATTATTATTATTATTATATGCATGACAAAATTACTACAATCTGATTGGTTGAGAGGAGTACAATTATTTTATTAATTGTACTGCAGTACAATTAATGAAAATAGAGAAGGCCCTGGGAACGATGTTGACAATAAAATTCAAAATGGCGGCCAATTCTGCAATGGAAATTCTCCAACGACTTGTGGTACACTATGAACTACAGAGAACACCCAAAGTGAAAATGTTTCGTGTCAAGTAATGAAACAAGATGTTTTTAAAGGCGTGAGTGAGTACGAAGCGTACGTGTCGTAATTTTCTCATGCATATCATATGGTTTTTCTCGTACAATTAAGGATTTACACTACTCGTGATATTTGAAAATTATGCCAAATTTCACTCGCCTAACGACTCGTGCAATTTTGGCAAAGTTTGCAAATATCACTTGTAGTGTAAATCGTTAATTGTACTCGCTATCATATGATTTATTATTATTATTATTATTATTATTATTATTATTATTATTATTATTATTATTATTATTATTATTATTATTATTATTATTATTATTAATATTATTATTTCTAATGACTCCACACTTGATCTTTTTGTGGTTTATAAATCCTGAACAGCGGGCCAATGCCCTTGAACTTAGGTATCCACTATCCAGGTTCCTTCTAATAATCTTTGCTGTCACCAACAAACAAGCTTTCTGAAATAAGTCCGTTTCCTCCCTCATATCTATATTATCCATCCAACTATCAAAGTTCTTGCTAAGTGTTTCAAGAGCTCCAATCACAATCTGAATTCTGAACTCTATTGTCATTATTTTTGCATTTCCAGAGATCTTCTTTATCTCATATTTCAAATCTTGATATTTCTCTGCCTTCTCATCCTTTTTTTCACAATTATGATATCGAATGTGCATGCTACATCAATAATATTGCATTCCTGTTTGATCTTATCATGTATGAACAATAATGTCTGTTTTTTCTATGTTATAGTAGTGTTTTCAGCTTGAGTTAGTAACGTTTTTTCATTTGGTTTTGCTATACAAGCTGTCGTTAGTTAAACTCAAAGAAAACCCGTCTGGAACTCTGAGTTTCACTATATAACGACAGCTTGTACAGCAAAAACATACGAAAAAATGTCAGGTTTATTCTGCTCCAATCATTGATCAGTTTGGATAGTGAAGTCCCAGAGCACTTTCCCCTCTTCATTTTTAAGAAGCTTCTCGGGGGAGTACGTGTTTATATCACTTATCCTTTTGTTGAAAACTAGATCTCTTACCCAGCTCCGAGTGTATAACTTGTGTCACCTTATTGTGTCTACACAGTTTATATTGTTTCTGCGCTATTTTTTTGCACTCAGCAATGCAATATGGCTTATTATTATTCCCTTTCGCTACATTGCCGACACATTGGCGACACATCCTGTCCATCAATCCATGTTTCACTGTGTTCGATTCGTGCGTAGTGCCTGATCTTTAGCGGCCATAATTGTTCCTTCAGTCTCGTTCTTCAAATTTCCACGTGTTAGCCAGTTCCAGCTCTTCGTACTTGTTTTGTACCTCTTTTGAACTATCCATGCAAAGCTTTTCCTGTCTTAGCCGTTAAAAATCCCGGGGTGTTGGTCGCACAGTGGTTAGTGCATGTGCCTTTCACTTCTGCGAGCTGGGTTCGATTCCTGCACAGTGCAGTTATCTGATTAAAAAAAAATTCACCTTGGCCGCATGCGAGAAGAGTGCTTCCAGTGTGACTCTACCAAACACCACAGGTTTCCTCCGGGTACTCCGGTTTCCTCCTGTAGTAACACTGGACCAATGAGGGTGGGCCCTTACTGGACCTCTGAGGATAACATTTTAGATATAACTGATAGAGTTATCCAGTATAAATAAGGTTAGTTTAGTTTAATCCTTCACAGAAACTAACTGCTTCCCATTGCTTTCCTGTATGTACCCAAATAAGTTTTCTTTCTGTATGTGTCTCTACCACTGACCTACATATAACTGGACTGCGGGTCCCCGATACTTTTGTATTACATAAAGTGTCCCAAATTGAACGGAGTCAGCTTGTTAGGTCTTCCGACCATGTAAAGTAGCCCGAAGTGTTAACGACTCACGCCGATAACTCTTTTGTAGCTGAAGAAAGGCTTTGAGAAAAACGTTTACACAGAAATTTAATTATTTTTTAAAGTAAAAAGTTCAAAGACATTGAAATACATGTAAATTATGTCGTGAAACAAAGGTTCCGTGGAAAATTTCAAGCTTTTTTCTTTGCCGTGTTTCGCATGTCGAATAAAGCAAGCTCAAAACGTACAATTAAAACATCTTTCCGAACACGAAGAAACTCAAGAAACATACAAACGCAACATAAAACCATTCAGAATTATCCTTTACAAAGGAACCTGTAAGTACGTTCAGTTTAGTTGCACTTTTTACTTACCGACAATCGTTTTTGGCTTTCAAAATGTTTGTCAACTCTCAGGTCTTTTTTTTATAGGGTTTTCCTATCCACTTCTTTCAAATCTTCCACAGTCCACTTGATAATTCCAGGTCCTTATAACAGGTGGGCAATTTGCCTACGTTGACCAAAAAGTCGCGGGCGTACTTGTTCTTTATTGACATTTTCTTCATGCGAAAGTCAAAATACGATTTTAATAGCGAGTTCTCTGAACTTTTCTTCGTTTTTAATATGCCTTCGAAGCTTGTCGGTCCAGCGATTTGCTGTTCAACATGGTGTTTTTCGTTGAAGCTGAAAAGGTTCGTAATCAGAGCAGCGGAATTAGTACGGCATTTTACGAAGATGATCTTAAAGAAAATTGATTTCAACTCCTCGAGTCCTTTCTGTTCGAGCTCACTTGGTCGATAAAACGTTTTCTTTTACCTCAAGATAAGTTCAGATATTTAGTTCGTACTTTTATGTACCCGAAATGTGCTTTACATATTCATTTCAAAGCTTTTCTTGCGAACACGAGTTGATCGTATTACTCTATTTTCAACAAAAATAGCAATTAACCCTCCTCTTTGACTCTACTCGCGCATGCGCAGTAGATACAAAAACTAGACATTCGCATTGATTTCAGACCGTGATTTTATTAATCTTTGGTTGGCAATTCAACTGCTGAGTCGGTAATTCATTCTATAAAAAATGGGCCAGGTAGATTAATTCGACATTGAATATAGCATTTTGTTTATTTCCTTTCCAATTATAACGCAGATGCCAGACGGGGATGTGTCCCGCGCGTTTCACGAACCCACGCGAAATCAACTCATTCTTGCCGCGCATGTGCAGACAAATTGTCAACCTGTTGCTCCTTATCTAATTAAAGACACTGCACGGGAGTTGCTTTAATCATATACGACTATACTTAACTTAACTTAACTTAGATTTTAATATCTTTCTTACTCGACGGAAGTACTCAGTCCTCCTTTTTTTTCTTTTATCTGCTTGCAGGATACCTAAATATTTGTAGTCTCCTTCTTCAAGACTAAATCGTAAATCATATCAAAAGTCGGTCTTGGTTAGACTGAAACAATCTGTTTTGCCTGTACTGTTCCCTTTGGTTTTCATACCTTTTGATCCTTTTACCTACCACTTTAAAGGGCAATAGCACTAAAGATTAAGTTTGTCTAATTTGAAAGAACTCATAAAATTGTAATAGAACATCCTTTACAGCTTTTTCGTATCTCTCTTCGTTTTCAAGATATTTCAATTTGTTTGATATGTAAATGAGATGGTCTCTGACGTCAGGTACGTGTGGGGTAAAATATTTTCACATGAAGCGAAACCAGTTATATCTCTAAGTTTGTTCAGCGAAATCATTTGAAACTGTGCACATAAAAACTCCTTGCGACGCTGAACGTTTCATGTTAGATATGTAAGTGATTTTGCTCTGTATGAAAATATTTTACCCCACACCTGACGTCAGAGACCATTCATTTACATATCAAACAAATTGAAATATCTTGAAAACGCAGAAAGATACGAAAAAGTTGTAAAGGATCTTCTATTACAATTTTATGAATTCTTTCAAATTATTTAAATTTTTGTTGCCAATCCCCTTAACGCGCTGCTTCAGTTTCTCAGTCACCGCTGACAGCCCTTTTGTTTTAACTCTCTATATATTTTCTAGTCCTATTTTTACCCTCAGACACACAGGCAAGCCTTATTAAAGTGCCTATGCAACGAAATTTCACCCCAGTTTTTTTTATGATTGCGTTTGAAAGAACACTTAAAATGACAAAGTAACATTTTTCGTTGAATTTGGTTTTCTTACTTCATTCTTGAGATATTCAGGTTTGTTTGATATGCAAATGTAATACTTATGACATCACTCTGTATAATTATATATTTAATGTATATAACTTTTTAGTAGTATAACTTTTTAGAAAAGTATGATTTTCTATGAGAGTACTTATCGAAAGTACTTAAAAATAAAAATTTGCACTTGCATGTATGTAGCCATGACTGGTCACTAAACGTCTGTAGCTGTGTGTAAAATATTTGGACCATCCTAAAATTCATGCTCTTTCAAAAAATCATTATGCAGTGTGATATATGACATTTGCACATCAAACAAACCTGAATATCTCAAGAATGTTCTTTCCCAAGTTGAGTAGAATATACCATGCATTGCAGAATTATTTACCGGCTTTGAACAGCTTCAGGATACATCCTTATTTTTTCAGTTACATTTCGGTCGGCATAGTTTTCGGTCTTTATCGCAATTTTTAGGCTTTTTTTTTTCAGTGGTTTTAAGTCGTATTGATTGTTGTCTCTTCTCGGGGTCTTTTTTACCTGTAAACCAGTTTTTCTGGCGAAGATTTCTTCCAGATCATCATCCTTCAAAAACGATTTCGTAATCGAACCGAACTGACGAACTGGTAATTTGCTCATGTAAATTTGAATAATTTGAATAATTTAACAGACTAATTACCAGTACCCCTGCTATCCGAAGCGGCAAGTTGCGAATTTGTTGCATACAGATATATAAACAGGTTCCAGAATTATTTTCAGTTTTTTATCTCGCGTGTAATTTCACGTGTAATTGGTGTCCACGCATGCTGAGATTCAGGGACGTAGCCAGGGAGGGAGCCAGGGGAGCCGCGGCTCCCCCCCCCCCTTTGATATAAAACGACAGACATGTAACTACAAAACTGATGCAATATCAATTGTCTCAGGAAATAAACTGTAAACAGTGTATTCAATATACTGAGTGTATGCATGCATTTTGAGTATCTATGTGACGTTTGCGTGTTTTGAGTATTTTATATGACGTTTTTAGCACCCTCGAGATTAGCACCCTCACCGGCTCCGTGCCTTTGGGCCCACGCCCAAGCTCAGGGTAAATAAAATTATGACACAATAGTAATTTGCAAAGCCAGCACGACGACTTTCATTTTTTTTGTTTGTTTTTTCCCTTGATATTTCCTTGAATTTTATGGGGTGAGGTGGGAGGAGTTAAAGTGCCTATACAACGGAAATGTAAAGTTGAATATAATAACAACAAACTAATGTTTGATACCGCTTGTTTTGTCTCTGAAAGTTTGTATGACAGCAATTAAATGGAAGTATGTTTATTTTGCGTTTGAAACGGTGCTTTTCCTCCTGTGACATTATTAAGATAGTTGACATAGTTACCCAGCTAATAACATCACTGGACCCAGATCTCAAATTCGGATTGTCTTCTGCCGCAATGGTGTATACCTGACAGAAAATAAAGGCATTTTGTCGTTCATTTTGCATGTTTTCAGAAACTTCATAAGTAGACTATTCACGAACATGTTTTAGTTGTCAAAGATCGACACTATATTTTTAATCACTCTTGTAAGACAACTAAGTTGGATACAACGTTGACCATGTATATTTTAAAATAAATAACTCGGTATGAATAAATTATTTTGAACAGGCTATTCGATAACAATAAGAATTCATGTATACCCTGGTGATGTCAGTAGCTGTGAAATAGAATTAATGTCTCAAATTTCTGGGTCAAAAGAACGTTTTTCAAACGTTCAACAAACATACAATCTTTAATTATTCGCGTTTAAGCTTTCACAATCAAAAGAAGTAATCTTAAACGTCACTCAAAAATCATTAACAATTCCTGAGGAAAACACAAAGGAAATCAGTACCATGTCCGTGGTTTTGTTTTTGATAAAGAATCCTCCTGATTTACATACACTTTAGCTTTGATTTTCTTTGCTTAGACAACCTTTTTCAAAATTACCACGCCAATGAACTTAACAAATGGGTCGTTTTTGAAGCTATTCAAAGCATTCGCAGTACGTGTTTTATCAGATATAAGACACTCGGCTATCGCCTCGTGTTTTAAATCTGATAAAACACTGCTTCTCATGTTTAACATATTACTTTAATATTATTTTTTTTTAAAAATGTGAATGCAAGATTTCTATTTTTAGACGCAAAGCCTTGTGTACCTAATCCTTGTACCAGGAATAAAAAGTGTTACCCAAAGCTCACAGGAACATTTGAGTGTAATTGTTCTCCGGGATATGAAGATGTTAACGGAACTTGTCGAGGTAAGCTATCGATTCATTACTCGAGTCTAGGTTTCGACTCGGTTTGTTTATTTTCTTTCTTTTTTTCCTTTTTTTTTTGGGGGGGGGGGGGTCACGATTTTGCATTTTTGTACATTTTACTTCCGCTAGTATTAATACTTCCGGTGAGTTGTTAGCCGTGTACGCGGAGTGAGGTGTAAGTTCTTTGCTCCTTTTTCTTTTGGATTTGGAGAAAAAGTTGAACAGCTTTGCCTTTTGATCATGTCCTGGAGAGTTCGATGCGGGCATGCACGTAACTTTGAGAGGCAGCTCTATTTTCTGCCTGTTAGCGAGATCGTTCGTTCGTTCGTTTGTAGACGGAATCATATCATGTCGATAGAGTTATAAGGAGAGTATATACAATATGAGCGACCAAACTGTTAAAGGGTTCAGCTGAGAAAACCGATCGGAAAGAGTATATAAATCAGGACGAATTTGTATCCGATTTACAACACCCGATTAAACACTCTCTCTTTTGAGCAGCCGATCTGTATCTGATTTACAAGGCGAGCTGCAAGCGAGCCGTACTAAATCAGATACAGATCGGCTGCGAATGCTTTATCGTACTTATCAAATCGACGCATCTAAATTGCCATGAATGTTTTCAACCTATTTTTCAAGTTGGAGTGATATTAGCTAAGTAAATTGAGGAAAAAGTTTACGTAAATCAGGACGAATCTGTTATTGATTAAACATTCATTTCTTTCGAATTTTCTTCATGAATTATTAATGAATTTGATAAGGATAATTGACGAATTGGTTTAGTATATTTAATAGAAATATTGTTAATTTTTTAGCTAAATTAGGGGAGAGTTTTAATTTCAGACAAATTAATTTCAGTGTCTTAAAGATTGACCAGTTACCAGTGCTTTAAATATTTTTTTCCTGCGAGTTCTTTCTTTCGTTTGTTTGTTAGTTCAATCGTTCGTTTGTACCATAGTTAATAGAAAATAAACATGGCAGCCGCTTGGAAGCTCGACAAAAGTCATTGTTTTATGTTTTTGTTCAAATTAAATTTAAGCAATCGTCTAATAGCAACATTCAGGTTCAATCGCTCAACCGTACTGCTTTAATATTGATAAAACTAAAACAAAGGTGTTGTGCACCTTCAGGTACTTCTCAACATAAATCGTAGTTTGATCGTTAACCGCTTTGAAGTTTGTCGGGTTTTCAAACCAGGTTTATTTTCTATTAACTATGTTTATATCATTTCGGATCAATAACAAGTAACTTTTTTGACGCGAAGTTTTTAACACCAAACAGGGCACCACTCTTTAACATTCTGTTTTGTTTATTAAGTCTTCGCTACAATTATAAAACTCACAAACAAACAAACAAACAAACAAACAAACAAACAAACAAACAAACAAACAAACAAACAAACAAACAAACAAACAAATTAACAAACAAACAAACAAACAAACAAGCAAACAAACAGACAAACAATGATATTACTAATTTATTTCCTTCCAACCTTATTTGTTTACACAGTTAAATATACGACGCATTACGACACGAATTTTACAGTTTTCGAATCCGTTTGAACATTTTTATTCTGGTTAACTCATTCACTATCGAGGGCTCTTCACTTGACAAGTAAAATCGTCTGGCATAAGAGTACTAGAAATACATAAACGAAATAACCCCTCGCCCGGTTTTACATGAATTTTTGTAAATACCCCCTGATTAAAAAACGTTAATGCAACCCCCTTGCGCTCCTTTTCAGTGGGGACCTGGAACTATAGTCACCCCTGTCGGAATAATTCTAATAGAATATATGAAGGAAGGGTAACGAGGAATAAAGGAAAATTTAAGGATAATATTTCATAAAAAATGTTGAGACGAATAAAATTCTACGTCCAGGCTACTGAAGCAAGTGTTAAAACTTTAACAAAATATTAAGTTTATATTTTGCAGTTCTTTCTTTCTATTTCTTTCCAATGTTTTTTACAAAAAACATTGCTAAAGCATCTAAAAATATTTGCATTTTCCAAAGGCATTGAATAGATTGAAAACTACTCAAACTATACTGCCTGGCTGGCTGCCCCGGCTATATTCATTTATGGCATTTACTAATATAATAAAAACAACTTTTCATTTCGAAATTTGAAATGCTGAATCTGTTTTCACCTACATGTTAATACATATTTCAAAAGCATTTGTACGTTCTACAGAAGAAAATTTGCTCCTTATGCCAAATTACAGACAAACTACGCTAAGTCACAAGTGGTTTTACAATAAAAAAATTATTTAAGCTTAAAAAAAGATAAGACGACAGCCATGGGTATAAAAAAACAACAGGCAAGCGAAAACATGCAACGAATATACGTTTAAAGTACTTTTAATATTAAGAACACACAAAATAGAAAACAAACCTAACAGTATATAGGATGTAAACAGAGAAACTCGAACAGTATTGCTACGAAATGTTCGTTATTACTGAGAGCGGCTGCTCTATATTTTCACCGTATGTTTAAACGTTTCGGCCTTTATCTTCGTCCGTTTTCTTGACCAGTTTTGCTATTGCTTTTTCCTCCTTTCGAGTTTCGGTTTGACGGGTTTCCTTCTACTCAAGACATTGTTGTGCTTTATACATAAACGTTCATTTGTTTCTCTTCTTTTGAAAGGGATGTACGTATCCCCAAAACTCCTTTCTTAAGTCTTTTTGTCAGAAATATTTTCTTTTTGTCAAGAATTGCGTATGGTCCGTCCACACATATATACAAATATTCAGATCGTTCAAACTGATTCGCATTTCAACACGCGTGTAAAGTGGCATGGACTCCACGCGTGTCGAGATTAGCACCCTCACCGGGCTCGGGGACAATAGGCCCTCAACCTCGTACTCAGGGTCTTATCTTCGCCCCCCGACCATCGCTGCAAAAAGACCCTGGTTGCGGATGGTCACGTGCCACCTAAAAAAGGGGGGGGGGGGGTAATTAACGATTCAAAAAAACACTCAGGGAATAGTGGCAAAGGCACAATTACAACCGCTTCAACTTTTTTTTATACAAATATATTTATATGTCTGATCTATATGTCTTGTCTGATCGTAAAATATCTGTTAAACGAACGATACGCGGTAGGCAGAGAGTTAAAGGGGTAATTAGACCGGTTGTTGATCGGGAAGAAGGCGGTCTGATCTATATTGTCCCCTCACGGCAATTAATCGAACCCAACTCCATCTCTTTCGAAGAAATCGACTAACAACCTCGGTAATTAGCTATAATTTATGAGCTATTGGTGGTTTGCAACCAATCCTTTGAGAAGACAAATATACGGCGGCCATGTTGAAGGAAAACATACTCCAAATACTAGAAATATGTTAACACAACAACCCCTCGCCATCTTTTACACGAATTCTTGTAAATATTCTTCGGATAACCCTTCGGGAAACTCGAACAGCATTGCTACTAAATGTTCGTGATTTAATACTGAAAGCGGCTGCTCTATATTTTTACAGTAAGCTTAACCTTTTCAGCCTTTTTCTTCGTTGGTTTTTTCACTATTGCTTTTTCCTCTTTCGAGTTTCGATGTGACGGTTTTTCTTCTACTAAGGATGTTGCTCTGCTTTATACGTAAACGTTGATTTGTTTCTGTCTTTTAAACGGGTATACGTATCCAAAAAAAGCCTTTCCTGAAGTCTTTTTGTCGAGAACAAATGATGTTCTTGAAGGCTTTTCCCCTCAGGAATAGATTTTATTGTTCCCATTGCCCCACAATCCTTACCGCGCAAGTGAACGTACCATGCATAGAAATAAATAAATATTCAGATCACAAGAAATTTGTTCACATATCACGCTTGTCCACGCGTGTAAAATGATTCCACGCGTGTCGAGATTAGCACCCTCAAAGGGCTCCGGGCCTTCGGCCCTACGCCCGGGCTCGGGGACAATAGGCCCTCAACCTCGTACTCAGGGTCTTATCTTCGCTCGCCCGCCCACCGCTGCGAAAAGACCTGGTAGTGGATGGTCACGTGCCACCTAAAAATTGGGGGGGGGGGATGTGGTTAATTAACGATTCAAAAAACACTCAGGGAGGAGTGACAAAGGCACAATTACAAACGCATCACCTTTTTGTTTATACAAATATATTTATATGTCTGCGTCGTTGTCTGGCGCCAGACTGTATGATCGTAAAATATCTGTTAAAATGAAAACAACAAAAAACAAACGTACTCGGTGTTGACAAACGTACACCAAAGAAGAAAGCGCGAGATATGTTCGTCGAAGAACAAAAGATGTCGAATCCAAAAGTTAAAGAAACCCCGAAGAAGATATACAAATTGACTAATGTACCGTCGAATACGTGTCGACTTCATCGCAGTATTGGTGATGTGAAGTACCTTAAGCATTTGTACAACAAGGCAAATTTTGAACTGCTTTATTCGGTCGAAATGCCTTACGGCAAAAGACTTCCTTGCGACGAGTGCTCTTCCTCGTTTAATCTGAAGGCCATGTGAAAGAAGATTGATTTGCGAGAGCCAAACCGCTTTCTCTCACATTAAGAAGTGCATTGACGTTTCAGCCTCTGTCCCGATAACCGCGGTGAAAAATGCCGAAAGAATCGATTCAGGAAAGATTGCAACTATACAACACCGACTGTCCTTTCACGCGCATTTGTCATCAACAGAAACTCAGGTAAATGAAGTTGTTGAGTCTAGCCTTTCATTCTTTTTATTAAACTTTATAATTCGCCTAAATCTAATATCAGATTTTAGAATATGAGTATTAAAACTGGACTTGTGTGTAGCATTGTCATTGAGTGTAGCATTGTCATTGAGTGTGCAGCTTACTAAAGCTCACTACCCCTCCCATGATACAAAATTTGTTTAGGCGGCACGTGACCAGCCGCAACCAGGGTCTTTTCGCAGCGGTGGGCGAGGGCGGGGGAGCGGAGATAAGACCCTTGGTACGATGTTGAATAGGCCCTTTGCACAATGACGTCAAAACTGCCGATCTGAATACAGCGGACCCACCCCACAATTTATCTCGGTGTACAGAGGCCTGGGTATTAACTTAAGGAAGAGACATATGAGAAGGGAAGAAACAATATTTTGACAACCGAAAGATCTGGTCCGTATTTTGCTGGAACGTTTGTTCGACAGCAATTTATATGGCTATGGGCAATCAACGATAACTAAGATTTTGGGTATAGTTAATTCCTTTTTGTTCCTGTAACAAACAACTCGAAATATCAGAGTCAGAGACTTATTTGACGGCAGTTAATGGTAAAATGTGTGTCGCATTTTGCTGGGACACTCGAGAGTTCGGATTCCATCGGTATTTACTCGTACAATTCCGAAAGGTCATCACTGCTTGTATTGCCTAATAACTATTGTTTTATTATAACCTTTTGATAAACCTCAGATCTCTTAATCGACGACTACTATACAGGAAGGCTGACGTTGCAGCGAACATGACAGTAATGAACAAGTATAAATAATTAATCAATCGGTCAGTATAATCTGCAGACTGGGGTATAAAATGCAGATTAATTGCAGATTGTGGTACAAAACCCACCTTAACTCATCCGAGGGCTTCCCCAGAGGTGAATAAAATTTTCCGGCGTTAGCCAGAATAAACTACTAAGACCAATTTGGACAGGAGAGAGTTAGCGATCACAATTTTTTTTTATACGAAGCGTCGTCTCGACATAATATCACAAATATCAAAAAGATTACTCAAGCGGTCAAGGTCATTTTGGAATACTCCGGGTCCGACATGGGATGTATTTACCTCTACGGTGTAAGACGTGGTCTTGTGCTTAGTCTTGATTTTATTTAGTATTTAGAATTACATGTATATCAAAGCTATATACGCTCTCAGTTCTCGTGTGTCTCTCAGTGATTTTACTGGCACGTGTCTGTCCTTTAGCGTTGGTCTAGATTAATTACTATAATCACTGGAATGTAAATAGATGTAATATAAGTCGCGAACTTGTTACATCTTCTTTCTTCTAACGGAACAAAATATAGTATAACATAAATATATGATTTAAGTAAATATAGTGTCTATAGTCATTGATTCCGTTTTTCCGTACTGATAAGTAGCTGTCTCTGGTTACGTCTATAGATTCCGTGACCAACCTTGACTTCATAGCTCCTGGGTCCCACTTGGCCTGTGCATGCAGATGCCTGCGTCCCATCTGTTTCGTCCCGGAAGTTTCATGCGGACTGTGTCGCCTGTGCTGATTGGAGATGTGATTGGGGTTTGCTGTGCTTGTCATAATAGTGTAGCTGTCGCTTCTTGACTCCAATCAATGCCCGGGTATCTTCTTCGGTTGCATACTGCGGCTGTAGTAGTGAGCCAGCAACTGGAAGAAGCGTCTTGCACCTCCGGCCCATGAGGCGCTGGACTGGACTGGTACCTATTCCAGCAGATGGTGTGTTGCGCCAGTCTAGTAACGCCTGGAACTCCAACCGTCCAGCCTCCTTACACTTGGAAAACGGCCTCTTCACTGTCTTGACGGCGTTCTCGGTTTTGCCATTTGACTGCGGGTAGAGAGGCGACGATGTTTTGTGCTCAAACCGCCATGTTTTAGCGAACACTGCAAACTCCGCTGAAGAGAACTGCGGCCATTATCTGTGATCAGAGTGTCTGGGACTCCAAATCTAGCAAACACAGCCTTCATTTCCTTTATCACACTACGGGACGTTGTTGTATTTAGGCGGCTACTTCGATATAGTTGCTGTAGTAGTCACTGATGACTAACAGTGTTTGGTTGTCGAACTCGCAAAGGTCAGCACCTACTTTGGCCCTTGGACGGGCGACCAACTCATGCTGCATGATGGGCTCTTTCCTTTGACCGCTGCGATGGGCGAAACAAATGTCGCACTTGGCGATGTAGTGCTTGAGTTCTGTTGCCATGCGAGGCCAGTATAGGATGTCTCGAGCTCTTCGAATGCACGCTTCGATGCCAATGTGTGTAGCACGAATTTCTTCCACCATTTGTTTGCGCATGGCTGTTGGGACTACTAACAGCTGTCCTTTAAATAAGAGCTCATCCTGGGTGGTTAGAGAGTCGCGCACGTCAAAGTACGGCTGCACACTCTCGGGTACGTTAGCTCTGTTCTCTGGTCAGCCTTGTATGATGACCACGCGGAGCCTTTGCTGTACCGGGTCATCTGCCGCTGCGTTCTTCAACTCTTGCCATCGGTCCTCGGACATTGGGAGCCAACTACGGTGGTCGATGTCCTCCAACTCTCTGCTGAATGCGCATGCGTTGACCTCCGGGAGGTATGCTCGACTCAGCGTGTCTGCCAGGTGCATGTCTTTCCCCTTCTTGTACTTGACCTGCAGATTGTATTTCTGCAGCCGCAACAGCATCCGTTGCCGACGCTTTGGAGCTGAATCCAACGACTTCAGAAAGATCGGCTCTAGTGGTTTGTGATCGCTTTCAATGTTGACCAGTTCGCGGCCGTACACATAGGCTTCAAAACGATCACACGCGAAAACTATTGCGGCTCCCCCCCCCCCCCCCCCCCCCCCCCCCCCCTTTGATATAAAACGACAGGCATGTAACTACAAAACTGATGCAATATCAATTGTCTCAGGAAATAAACTGTAAACAGTGTATTCAATATACTGAGTGTATGCATGCATTTTGAGTATCTATGTGACGTTTGCGTGTTTTGAGTATTTTATATGACGTTTTTAGCACCCTCGAGATTAGCACCCTCACCGGCTCCGTGCCTTTGGGCCCACGCCCAAGCTCAGGGTAAATAAAATTATGACACAATAGTAATTTGCAAAGCCAGCACGACGACTTTCATTTTTTTTGTTTGTTTTTTCCCTTGATATTTCCTTGAATTTTATGGGGTGAGGTGGGAGGAGTTAAAGTGCCTATACAACGGAAATGTAAAGTTGAATATAATAACAACAAACTAATGTTTGATACCGCTTGTTTTGTCTCTGAAAGTTTGTATGACAGCAATTAAATGGAAGTATGTTTATTTTGCGTTTGAAACGGTGCTTTTCCTCCTGTGACATTATTAAGATAGTTGACATAGTTACCCAGCTAATAACATCACTGGACCCAGATCTCAAATTCGGATTGTCTTCTGCCGCAATGGTGTATACCTGACAGAAAATAAAGGCATTTTGTCGTTCATTTTGCATGTTTTCAGAAACTTCATAAGTAGACTATTCACGAACATGTTTTAGTTGTCAAAGATCGACACTATATTTTTAATCACTCTTGTAAGACAACTAAGTTGGATACAACGTTGACCATGTATATTTTAAAATAAATAACTCGGTATGAATAAATTATTTTGAACAGGCTATTCGATAACAATAAGAATTCATGTATACCCTGGTGATGTCAGTAGCTGTGAAATAGAATTAATGTCTCAAATTTCTGGGTCAAAAGAACGTTTTTCAAACGTTCAACAAACATACAATCTTTAATTATTCGCGTTTAAGCTTTCACAATCAAAAGAAGTAATCTTAAACGTCACTTCAAAAATCATTAACAAATCCTGAGGAAAACACAAAGGAAATCAGTACCATGTCCGTGGTTTTGTTTTTGATAAAGAATCCTCCTGATTTACATACACTTTAGCTTTGATTTTCTTTGCTTAGACAACCTTTTTCAAAATTACCACGCCAATGAACTTAACAAATGGGTCGTTTTTGAAGCTATTCAAAGCATTCGCAGTACGTGTTTTATCAGATATAAGACACTCGGCTATCGCCTCGTGTTTTAAATCTGATAAAACACTGCTTCTCATGTTTAACATATTACTTTAATATTATTATTTTTTTAAAAATGTGAATGCAAGATTTCTATTTTTAGACGCAAAGCCTTGTGTACCTAATCCTTGTACCAGGAATAAAAAGTGTTACCCAAAGCTCACAGGAACATTTGAGTGTAATTGTTCTCCGGGATATGAAGATGTTAACGGAACTTGTCGAGGTAAGCTATCGATTCATTACTCGAGTCTAGGTTTCGACTCGGTTTGTTTATTTTCTTTCATTTTTTTCTTTTTTTTTTGGGGGGGGGGGGGGGGGGGTGTCACGATTTTGCATTTTTGTACATTTTACTTCCGCTAGTATTAATACTTCCGGTGAGTTGTTAGCCGTGTACGCGGAGTGAGGTGTAAGTTCTTTGCTCCTTTTTCTTTTGGATTTGGAGAAAAAGTTGAACAGCTTTGCCTTTTGATCATGTCCTGGAGAGTTCGATGCGGGCATGCACGTAACTTTGAGAGGCAGCTCTATTTTCTGCCTGTTAGCGAGATCGTTCGTTCGTTCGTTTGTAGACGGAATCATATCATGTCGATAGAGTTATAAGGAGAGTATATACAATATGAGCGACCAAACTGTTAAAGGGTTCAGCTGAGAAAACCGATCGGAATAATTGACGAATTGGTTTAGTATATTTAATAGAAATATTGTTAATTTTTTAGCTAAATTAGGGGAGAGTTTTAATTTCAGACAAATTAATTTCAGTGTCTTAAAGACTGACCAGTTACCAGTGCTTTAAATATTTTTTTCCTGCGAGTTCTTTCTTTCGTTTGTTTGTTAGTTCAATCGTTCGTTTGTACCATAGTTAATAGAAAATAAACATGGCAGCCGCTTGGAAGCTCGACAAAAGTCATTGTTTTATGTTTTTGTTCAAATTAAATTTAAGCAATCGTCTAATAGCAACATTCAGGTTCAATCGCTCAACCGTACTGCTTTAATATTGATAAAACTAAAACAAAGGTGTTGTGCACCTTCAGGTACTTCTCAACATAAATCGTAGTTTGATCGTTAACCGCTTTGAAGTTTGTCGGGTTTTCAAACCAGGTTTATTTTCTATTAACTATGTTTATATCATTTCGGATCAATAACAAGTAACTTTTTTGACGCGAAGTTTTTAACACCAAACAGGGCACCACTCTTTAACATTCTGTTTTGTTTATTAAGTCTTCGCTACAATTATAAAACACACAAACAAACAAACAAACAAACAAACAAACAAACAAACAAATAAACAAACAAACAAACAAGCAAACAAACAAACAAACAGACAAACAATGATATTACTAATTTATTTCCTTCCAACCTTATTTGTTTACACAGTTAAATATACGACGCATTACGACACGAATTTTACAGTTTTCGAATCCGTTTGAACATTTTTATTCTGGTTAACTCATTCACTATCGAGGGCTCTTCACTTGACAAGTAAAATCGTCTGACATAAGAGTACTAGAAATACATAAACGAAATAACCCCTCGCCCGGTTTTACATGAATTTTTGTAAATACCCCCAGATTAAAAAACGTTAATGCAACCCCCTTGCGCTCCTTTTCAGTGGGGACCTGGAACTATTGTCACCCCTGTCGGAATAATTCTAATAGAATATATGAAGGAAGGGTAACGAGGAATAAAGGAAAATTTAAGGATAATATTTCATAAAAAATGTTGAGACGAATAAAATTCTACGTCCAGGCTACTGAAGCAAGTGTTAAAACTTTAACAAAATATTAAGTTTATATTTTGCAGTTCTTTCTTTCTATTTCTTTCCAATGTTTTTTACAAAGAACATTGCTAAAGCATCTAAAAATATTTGCATTTTCCAAAGGCATTGAATAGATTGAAAACTACTCAAACTATACTGCCTGGCTGGCTGCCCCGCCTATATTCATTTATGGCATTTACTAATATAATAAAAACAACTTTTCATTTCGAAATTTGAAATGCTGAAACTGTTTTCACCTACATGTTAATACATATTTCAAAAGCATTTGTACGTTCTACCGAAGAAAATTTGCTCCTTATGCCAAATTACAGACAAACTACACTAAGTCACAAGTGGTTTTACAATAAAAAAATTATTTAAGCTTAAAAAAAGATAAGACGACAGCCATGGGTATAAAAAAACAAAAGGCAAGCGAAAACATGCAACGAATATACGTTTAAAGTACTTTTAATATTAAGAACACACAAAATAGAAAACAAACCTAACAGTATATAGGATGTAAACAGAGAAACTCGAACAGTATTGCTACGAAATGTTCGTTATTACTGAGAGCGGCTGCTCTATATTTTCACCGTATGTTTAAACGTTTCGGCCTTTATCTTCGTCCGTTTTCTTGACCAGTTTTGCTATTGCTTTTTCCTCCTTTCGAGTTTCGGTTTGACGGGTTTCCTTCTACTCAAGACATTGTTGTACTTTATACATAAACGTTCATTTGTTTCTCTTCTTTTGAAAGGGATGTACGTATCCCCAAAACTCCTTTCTTAAGTCTTTTTGTCAGAAATATTTTCTTTTTGTCAAGAATTGCGTATGGTCCGTCCACACATATATACAAATATTCAGATCGTTCAAACTCATGATTCGCATTTCAACACGCGTGTAAAGTGGCATGGACTCCACGCGTGTCGAGATTAGCACCCTCACCGGGCTCGGGGACAATAGGCCCTCAACCTCGTACTCAGGGTCTTATCTTCGCCCCCCGACCATCGCTGCAAAAAGACCCTGGTTGCGGATGGTCACGTGCCACCTAAAAATTGGGGGGGGGGGGGCGGGGGGGTAATTAACGATTCAAAAAAACACTCAGGGAATAGTGGCAAAGGCACAATTACAACCGCTTCAACTTTTTTTTATACAAATATATTTATATGTCTGATCTATATGTCTTGTCTGATCGTAAAATATCTGTTAAACGAACGATACGCGGTAGGCAGAGAGTTAAAGGGGTAATTAGACCGGTTGTTGATCGGGAAGAAGGCGGTCTGATCTATATTGTCCCCTCACGGCAATTAATCGAACCCAACTCCATCTCTTTCGAAGAAATCGACTAACAACCTCGGTAATTAGCTATAATTTATGAGCTATTGGTGGTTTGCAACCAATCCTTTGAGAAGACAAATATACGGCGGCCATGTTGAAGGAAAACATACTCCAAATACTAGAAATATGTTAACACAACAACCCCTCGCCATCTTTTACACGAATTCTTGTAAATATTCTTCGGATAACCCTTCGGAAAACTCGAACAGCATTGCTACTAAATGTTCGTGATTTAATACTGAAAGCGGCTGCTCTATATTTTTACAGTAAGCTTAACCTTTTCAGCCTTTTTCTTCGTTGGTTTTTTCGCTATTGCTTTTTCCTCTTTCGAGTTTCGATGTGACGGTTTTTCTTCTACTAAGGATGTTGCTCTGCTTTATACGTAAACGTTGATTTGTTTCTGTCTTTTAAACGTGTATACGTATCCAAAAAAAGCCTTTCCTGAAGTCTTTTTGTCGAGAACAAATGATGTTCTTGAAGGCTTTTTCCCTCAGGAATAGATTTTATTGTTCCCATTGCCCCACAATCCTTACCGCGCAAGTGAACGTACCATGCATAGAAATAAATAAATATTCAGATCACAAGAAATTTGTTCACATATCACGCTTGTCCACGCGTGTAAAATGATTCCACGCGTGTCGAGATTAGCACCCTCACCGGGCTCCGGGCCTTCGGCCCTACGCCCGGGCTCGGGGACAATAGGCCCTCAACCTCGTACTCAGGGTCTTATCTTCGCTCGCCCGCCCACCGCTGCGAAAAGACCCGGTAGTGGATGGTCACGTGCCACCTAAAAATTGGGGGGGGATGTGGTTAATTAACGATTCAAAAAACACTCAGGGAGGAGTGACAAAGGCACATTTACAACCGCATCACCTTTTTGTTTATACAAATATATTTATATGTCTGCGTCGTTGTCTGGCGCCAGACTGTATGATCGTAAAATATCTGTTAAAATGAAAACAACAAAAAACAAACGTACTCGGTGTTGACAAACGTACACCAAAGAAGAAAGCGAGATATGTTCGTCGAAGAACAAAAGATGTCGAATCCAAAAGTTAAAGAAACCCCGAAGAAGATATACAAATTGACTAATGTACCGTCGAATACGTGTCGACTTCATCGCAGTATTGGTGATGTGAAGTACCTTAAGCATTTGTACAACAAGGCAAATTTTGAACTGCTTTATTCGGTCGAAATGCCTTACGGCAAAAGACTTCCTTGCGACGAGTGCTCTTCCTCGTTTAATCTGAAGGCCATGTGAAAGAATATTGATTTGCGAGAGCCAAACCGCTTTCTCTCACATTAAGAAGTGCATTGACGTTTCAGCCTCTGTCCCGATAACCGCGGTGAAAAGTGCCGAAAGAATCGATTCAGGAAAGATTGCAACTATACAACACCGACTGTCCTTTCACGCCCATTTGTCATCAACAGAAACTCAGGTAAATGCAGTTGTTGAGTCTAGCCTTTCATTCTTTTTATTAAACTTTATAATTCGCCTAAATCTAATATCAGATTTTAGAATATGAGTATTAAAACTGGACTTGTGTGTAGCATTGTCATTGAGTGTAGCATTGTCATTGAGTGTAGCATTGTCATTGAGTTTGCAGCTTACTAAAGCTCACTGCCCCTCCCATGATACAAAATTTGTTTAGGCGGCACGTGACCAGCCGCAACCCGGGTCTTTTCGCAGCGGTGGGCGAATAGGCCCTTTGCACAATGACGTCAAAACTGCCGATCTGAATACAGCGGACCCACCCCACAATTTATCTCGGTGTACAGAGGCCTGGGTATTAACTTAAGGAAGAGACATATGAGAAGGGAAGAAAAAATATTTTGACAACCGAAAGATCTGGTCCGTATTTTGCTGGAACGTTTGTTCGACAGCAATTTATATGGCTATGGGCAATCAACGATAACTAAGATTTTGGGTATAGTTAATTCCTTTTTGTTCCTGTAACAAACAACTCGAAATATCAGAGTCAGAGACTTATTTGACGGCAGTTAATGGTAAAATGTGTGTCGCATTTTGCTGGGACACTCGAGAGTTCGGATTCCATCGGTATTTACTCGTACAATTCCGAAAGATCATCACTGCTTGTATTGCCTAATAACTATTGTTTTATTATAACCTTTTGATAAACCTCAGATCTCTTAATCGACGACTACTATACAGGAAGGCTGACGTTGCAGCGAACAGACAGTAATGAACAAGTATAAATAATTAATCAATCGGTCAGTATAATCTGCAGACTGGGGTATAAAATGCAGATTAATTGCAGATTGTGGTACAAAACCCACCTTAACTCATCCGAGGGCTTCCCCAGAGGTGAATAAAATTGTCCGGCGTTAGCCAGAATAAACTACTAAGACCAATTCGGACAGGAGAGAGTTAGCGATCACAATTTTTTTTTATACGAAGCGTCGTCTCGACATAATATCACAAATATCAAAAAGATTACTCAAGCGGTCAAGGTCATTTTGGAATACTCCGGGTCCGACATGGGATGTATTTACCTCTACGGTGTAAGACGTGGTCTTGTGCTTAGTCTTGATTTTATTGAGTATTTAGAATTACATGTATATCAAAGCTATATACGCTCTCAGTTCTCGTGTGTCTCTCAGTGATTTTACTGGCACGTGTCTGTCCTTTAGCGTAGGTCAATCTGATTGGTCTAGATTAATTACTATAATCACTGGAATGTAAATAGATGTAATATAAGTCGCGAACTTGTTACATCTTCTTTCTTCTAACGGAACAAAATATAGTATAACATAAATATATGATTTAAGTAAATATAGTGTCTATAGTCATTGATTCCGTTTTTCCGTACTGATAAGTAGCTGTCTCTGGTTACGTCTATAGATTCCGTGACCAACCTTGACTTCATAGCTCCTGGGTCCCACTTGGCCTGTGCATGCAGATGCCTGCGTCCCATCTGTTTCGTCCCGGAAGTTTCATGCGGACTGTGTCGCCTGTGCTGATTGGAGATGTGATTGGGGTTTGCTGTGCTTGTCATAATAGTGTAGCTGTCGCTTCTTGACTCCAATCAATGCCCGGGTATCTTCTTCGGTTGCATACTGCGGCTGTAGTAGTGAGCCAGCAACTGGAAGAAGCGTCTTGCACCTCCGGCCCATGAGGCGCTGGGCTGGACTGGTACCTATTCCAGCAGATGGTGTGTTGCGCCAGTCTAGTAACGCCTGGAACTCCGACCGTCCAGCCTCCTTACACTTGGAAAACGGCCTCTTCACTGTCTTGACGGCGTTCTCGGTTTTGCCATTTGACTGCGGGTAGAGAGGCGACGAGGTTTTGTGCTCAAACCGCCATGTTTTAGCGAACACTGCAAACTCCGCTGAAGAGAACTGCGGGCCATTATCTGTGATCAGAGTGTCTGGGACTCCAAATCTAGCAAACACAGCCTTCATTTCCTTTATCACACTACGGGACGTTGTTGTATTTAGGCGGCTACTTCGATATAGTTGCTGTAGTAGTCACTGATGACTAACAGTGTTTGGTTGTCGAACTCGCAAAGGTCAGCACCTACTTTGGCCCTTGGACGGGCGACCAACTCATGCTGCATGATGGGCTCTTTCCTTTGACCGCTGCGATGGGCGAAACAAATGTCGCACTTGGCGATGTAGTGCTTGAGTTCTGTTGCCATGCGAGGCCAGTATAGGATGTCTCGAGCTCTTCGAATGCACGCTTCGATGCCAATGTGTGTAGCACGAATTTCTTCCATCATTTGTTTGCGCATGGCTGTTTGGACTACTAACAGCTGTCCTTTAAATAAGAGCTCATCCTGGGTGGTTAGAGAGTCGCGCACGTCAAAGTACGGCTGCACACTCTTGGGTACGTTAGCTCTGTTCTCTGGTCAGCCTTGTATGATGACCACGCGGAGCCTTTGCTGTACCGGGTCATCTGCCGCTGCGTTCTTCAACTCTTGCCATCGGTCCTCGGACATTGGGAGCCAACTACGGTGGTCGATGTCCTCCAACTCTCTGCTGAATGCGCATGCGTTGACTTCCGGGAGGTATGCTCGACTCAGCGTGTCTGCCAGGTGCATGTCTTTCCCCTTCTTGTACTTGACCTGCAGATTGTATTTCTGCAGCCGCAACAGCATCCGTTGCCGACGCTTTGGAGCTGAATCCAACGACTTCAGAAAGATCGGCTCTAGTGGTTTGTGATCGCTTTCAATGTTGACCAGTTCGCGGCCGTACACATAGGCTTCAAAACGATCACACGCGAAAACTATTGCGAGGAGCTCTTTCTCGATCTGTGCGTACCGTGTTTCTGCAGGCGTCAGTGCTCGGGACGCGTACGCAACAGGCTGCCCGTTTTGCATCAAGGCTGCCCCTAGACCCGACTGAGGCATCACACTGCAAGGTCACTTCTTCGTTTACGTTGTAGTAACGCAGTACCGGCGTGCTGGTGACTGCTTCTTTGAGTCTGTCAAGTGCTGTCTGTTGTGCGTCACCCCAGAACCACAGGACGTCGCTCTGTGTCAGCTCCCTGAGTGGTTTCGTGATGTCTGACAGATGCGGGAGGAACTTGGCGAGGTACCATGCCACACCCAGGAGTCTCTGCACCGCCGCTTTGTCTGTTGGAGTTGGCATCTCGACGACGGCTCGAACTTTAGCAGGGTCGACGCGGAGCTCCTTGTCTGTCGCCACGTGTCCAATGAACAGCACAATCGAATATTTCGTTCTTCATCGTTTTAGGAATGCTAAGAGATGCTGGTCGTGGTCGCTGGTTGTCTCTTCAAACGTATCGCCTTTCCCGACCGCGGTAAAATCATCAGCTACTACCTCAATACCGTCGAGGCCTTCAATGAATTCGTGCATTTTCCTTTCGAAGACCTCGGGCGCTGAGGAAATTCCAAACGGCATGCGCTTCCAGCGGTAACGGCCAAATGGTGTCTGGAACGTCGTCAGGTAGGTTGACTCTTCTTCTAGGCTTACGTGCCAAAAGCCATTGCGAACATCCATCATTGTGAAGACCTTTGCCCCATGCAACCGTGTCGCAATGTCCTCAATCGTTGGGAGCTGGTACTTCTCTCTTTGAATGGCGCGGTTGAGGTCCTTTGGGTCTAGGCAGATGCGAAGTTTCCCGTTCTTTTTAGGGACAGCGACTACGGAGCTAATCCACTCTGTGGGCGTTGTCACCGGAGCTATGACGTCTTGGGCCACAAGGTCATCTAGTGCCTCTTTGAAATTTGGTCGTAGCGCAACTGCAATGCGCCGGGGTGCATGTTGAACTGGTTGGACTGTCTCATCGATTCGTATCTTATATAACGCCGTCTAACTGTCGAACTCCCTCGCCGAAGACCTTCGGAAACTTCGCCATAAGCTCTTGCTTGGTCAGTACGGTGGGTTTGTCCTCGAAGGCGTATACTGGGGCGTTGTCCGTCTGTGGTTTATTCAGTGAGTCATTGTCTTTGTACTGAATAATGTTCATGCCTAAGCATGCTTTGCGGCCTAGAATCGGGTGGATCTCTTTGCTGTCTGCCAATCTGCAGTGTAGAAGACAGCTGACCTCACCCCTCCAAACGCGGATACGTACTTGCCCGATTACCTTTATTTTCGAGCCCCCATAAGCGACAAGGGAGGTTTTGATGGACTTCACCTTCTCCAGCTGTCTGTCCTTGGTCGCCTCTTTGTAGATGTGTACTGGTATGACATTACATTGCGCCCCCGTATCTGGTTGGAATCGATCGAAACTTCCGGATTCCAGTTTCATGGTCACTAACTGTGAGTCGTCCAGTTGGACTGCTGAAATCTCTTCAGGCAGTCCTTTCCTTTTGCGGGACACAATTCCCGATTCGCCGGATGTTGATAGCCACAGTTGCCACATTCTGTGTGTTGACCTTGACCATGACCTTGTTGTGTTTGTTTGCGACGGAAGTTTTTCTTTCTCCTCGGAGCGGACGAGCGCTCTTGATCTTTTGTTCGGTTTACTTCAGATGTGTCTCCAACGATTCTCATCTGGGCCAACATGTTCTCGGAAGCCCGACAAATCTCGTCTGATTTGGCTAGACTAAGATTTGTTTCTCTCAGCGGTCTCTCGCGTACTTTGGTATCGCTGATACCAAATATTAACCGATCTCTGAGTATTTCTTCTGGTGTAATTGTACGAAAATCACACCCCTCCGCTAACTTGCGTAAGGCGGTCTTGTACTGGTCGTACGACTCTCCGGCCTCCTGCATACGTCGGTTAAACTTGTATCGTTCAAACGCTACATTCTTGCGTGACACGCAATACGCTGCGAACTTCTCCAGCACAGGTTTAATCTTCATCTCGTCTCCTTCTTCTTCCCAGCCTGTGAACGTGGAATAAACGTCGCGAGCTTCCTCTCCAATGATTGTTAGAAGGGTTGCGACTTGTACCGCTTGAGGCTTATTATTCAGTTCGGTTGCGAGGAGATAATTGCTCCACGCCTAACGGGATATTTTCTATTTCTCCGACGCGTTTGTGTCGTGAATCTCAAGAGAAGGCGGAGGCAGTAAAGCAAATCCTGAGGCCATATTTCGAACACGCTGTTGAGTTGTTCTGTGTTTAGTTCACCGCTGCCACCATGTAAGACGTGATCTTGTGCTTAGTCTTGATTTTATTGAGTATTTAGAATTACATGTATATCAAAGCTACGCTCTCAGTTCTCGTGTGTCTCTCAGTGATTTTACTGGCACGTGTCTGTCGTTTAGCGTAGGTCAATCTGATTGGTCTAGATTAACTACTGTAATCACTGGAATGTAAATAAGTGTAATATAAGTCGCGAATTTGTTACATACGATACAAACGCTTATCGGTACAAAAACCGTAATCATAATCATAATCCTAATCCTAAAACAAACCCTAACCCTAAAAACAAACCCTAACCCTAAAAACAAACCCTAACCCTAACAGAGAAAAGGAAAGAAACAAAAAAGAAGTAAGACCAAACTTCAACAGAAAGTAAATGACCAGCCCAACATTTGAACCAGCACACTAGCGCTCAGGAACGCCGGACGCTATAAACCACTACACCAAACAAGCAGCTCAACGACGGACTTGGCAAAGTTTTTATAATAATGCTCTGAGATAAAAACAATTCAGTAGAATCGGATTCCAGAAAGAATGAGTATTACCGCCAAGAAAATGGACAAAGCCTAATGAGTATTAATAAAAAAAGCGCATGTAATTAAGTCAATGAAAAACATCGCGTCCACATAACCCTAAGTTAATGTTTTAAGCTAGCTTTTAGTTAAGTTGACTTACGGTTTGCTTGGACGAGCAAAAGGAAAGCACGAAAACGTGAAGCTGTATGCGATAACTTGAAAACAACACATGGACAAGGTATAAAACTTTGTATTATAGTTGCTAGATTAAGTGCAACTGACAAGTGCCTAAAAGGTCTATTTGAAACTCTTGCCGTTCTTGGCGTTTACAGAATATATTAAACAGAATATATTAATAAATAAATGCTGGTTCCAATCAGCAAAATAAATAAATACAAATCCCCTACCGTTAACTTTAAAACTCTAATGCTGTGGCAAAACTGACAATGCAATTCAAAGTGTCTCATGTTATGACTAACTTATTAGAGCTTAAAAATATACAGCAATGTACCATGTATATTTGAGTCCTTATAAAGAATATTTTTAGATTTAATAGAAGTAAAATATGTTTTTTCATTTAAATAATTAAGTATCTTACATAGTGTCCCCAATTAGTCTGTTAAGGCTAAATACATAGACACTTGAATAAAGTTATTATTATTATTATTATTATTATTATTATAATGTCTATCGCCATTAGAACAACATACTATATATTTTGTTGTAGAAACAAGGCTTGGACAAATCCAGACTTAATGAACATTTGAAGATACATTTTAAATTCAAATTTTTCTATATAGTTGTAAACAATAAATAGGTTCAAGTAGTCAATTATAAATTACCTTAATTAGTGAGATTTATAATTGTATATATATATATAAAGTATTTCAATAAAGTTTCCATTATTATTATTATTATTATTATTATTATTATTATTATTATTATTATTATTATTATTATTACTATTATTATTATTATTATTATTATTATTATTATTATTATTATTATTATTATTATTATTATTATTATGTTCTTAGCCGACAAAGTGTCAATGCCTAGAATAGCAGTTGGTATAAATGGTTCAGATAGTTCACACAATATCATTCTCAAGAGCATTTATGTACATATTGTCTATACTTGCAATAAAACACTGTCAACTCTAGCTTGTCGACGGTCCCACTTGAATATACTGGAATGGCTTGTGGGGTTAATAGCGCCGACGCACTCAAGACTGACCACTGAATCAATGATGGTCTTGATGAATATTTCCGAAAGCAAATAAAGACATGCATGGAGGAAGAAGGTAAACTGCTCATGATCATGGCATTGCCAGTTCAGAAATCCATCGCCGTCGTGGTGTTAACCAAGTTCAGACTATGATGCAATTTATGATTGACTCCGGCAGAGCAATCCTTCTAGCGTACGTGGTGTAGTGTAAAAAGAAACATCCTACGTTACAAAACGTCATAAAATAGTCAACATAACATTCGTTGAGAATACATAACTCGGTAAAGAGGTCTGGGAATGAGACACAGGTAACCCAAGTGAAGATTATTGACTTAGCAATTATTTTGAGACCGCTGAATGACAACAGGTGGGAAAATTGTCTTAACTGACCAAAAATCGCGGGCGCATTTGCTCTGTTTCTTTATTTTCGTTCGAAATGAGGTTCGTTCAGGTTCGAATGTGTTGTTAGCTGAAATATTTGGTAAGCTGAAGAAGAGAAACCTTGGCGATTTAAAACTGGTTGTGATGACTTTCATGTGAGCTACATATTCCTATGATCGGAGTTATGGAAACCTTGGATTATTCGAGGAGAATATGCAACAAACAGGCTTTTTCGTTTCGATGTGCATTTTGTTTGTGTCGACAAACTGTATAAACAGCAAAATACTACTAAAAGGTGAGTTGAAGTATCTAGATCATATGTTTATCTTTAAAAATACTGTGTGAATTGTTAATATTGAGGCCCACTTGACGGTGTAAATTTATCGCCTAGTTGCTTAATATCCTAAAAACAGTTAAAATCAGTGCTTTTGAACGAGCCATAGTTAAAAATTTAGCCCTTTGCCACCCAAATTTTATTCTCTTAAACTATCCATAGTTCTTTGCTCCATTTACTGAAATAAATGACAACGTCCGGAAAAATCGAAAACGAACTGAATCTTGTGCCCTTTCGCCTGTCCATAGGAAATTGCGATAACAGTCGGGTTAGG
The DNA here is from genome assembly GCA_035771165.1 of Paragorgia papillata. Classification (NCBI taxonomy): domain Eukaryota; kingdom Metazoa; phylum Cnidaria; class Anthozoa; order Scleralcyonacea; family Coralliidae; genus Paragorgia; species Paragorgia papillata. The sequence continues at coordinate 4,020,483 of JAWNZC010000011.1, read as the reverse complement.
AAATGTGCTTGAATTACCATATATCGTTTGTTAATCGTCTAAATGAAACTTGACAACTGCTTACAGGTTCTTGCAGTATGACTAAAACCAGTCTGTTTAAGAATCAACTGCATTTCCGAAGCCTAGGCGAACTGTAAAGTTTGCCCATTTTCGGTACACAATTTTGACAGCTACAAAAAGCGACGAAAGCCAATAAATTTAAATTTTCGCCTATGCCACCAATTTTTTTGTCTTTCAAAGTATACTTTTGATCCTAATTGTTAACATTGTACCAGTTTCTGAGCTTCAAAAAATCGTAAACACTTGAATTTCACGCTTTGAATTTGAGTCACTTGAAGCCGCCATTTTGGATTTGGATTGAACTGATAACTGCTACCAAAAATAATATTGCATTTGTTATCATGCAAATCTTTAAGTGTTCTTTTTCTTTTTTTAGATACTATATTAGCTATATTTATGGCTAAAGAAAAAGTTAAAAGAGTGAAGTGTTTAATATGCTGTATATATTTATATACATGCTTATTTTGAAATTGCTAGATTTAAATAAGTGTGTTCAAGCAAAGGTTGACCAACAACGTTGAGTGAAGATACTGAAAGTATTCAAGTTTATTTAATTTACATATATTCTGCTACATGTACCTATGTTTAAATGTTTGTATATAGTCTTATTGCTTATTAAAGTTAGAAAAAGTTGGAGTGTTACTCATGTGTTGTACTTGTAATAGACTCTGTTGTAATTTAAATTGGCAGTGATAGGAAGATGTGACAATAACTCCTTATTTTTGCTGTGAATTGTTCTTTTCATTTTCTACTGAACCTTTGACATAACCACCAAAAGGCCAGACACAAGCTTGTTATAAATTGTATTATTGAGTTTATAAAACATGAGCAACTGCCAACTCGTACTTCCCTGAGCTTTAATATTATGTGTATTATAACCAAAAATTATTTATTATGGGTTTTTCTCTTTTTTATCGTATGGTAGAACATAGTATGTTTCTTATTCAGTATTTCGTTTTTAATAAAATATCTAAAAAGAAGTAGAATTACCAGAAAACTCTTCGGATTATTTACAGATTAAAAGCCGCCATATTGCCGTCCCAGTCCCCCGCAAGCTTGTTTATATCACGGTTTTCGCGCATGCTCAGACAATTTTCCCACCTGTTCTGAATGACCACAAACACTGCAAATCAGATCGAGTTTTTATTTACCTTACGGTGTTTGGTTTCTTCAGGTTTTCTGGCTTCTCTTCAATATATATTAAACCGGCTGTTTCTTTTCTTCGTTGTTCTCTTTTAAGCTAAGTAGAGCCGGCTTCATTTCGCTTCGTTAAACGAAACCATTTTGTTTCGCAAAATATGGAGATTTATCAGGGTTTTTTCATTGCGTTACTATTTACATATTGGCGTTTTGCAGGAAGTGAGAGAATGTGAGGTCTCACCTTAGAGAGTGAGATGAAATAAAGTGAGCTGAGAAATGTTCAAAACAAGGAAAGAGGAAAAGAGCCAATATTGGCATTGAGAGACGGGTTAAGTTTACGAATTAAAAGACTTTCTCTGACAAGAAGTTCAGAGGGAGGAGAGCATGAAGATGAAATATTGAAATAATCATAGTCAATCGAGATATGGTCTGGAAACTCAGCTAAAGTCTTCGGTCTATCTTTTTGTTCGCCTTTATGCATTTTTGTGCACGGTGCACGGTCACTGAACACATTGTATTTTAGTATAATGAACGAATTGTCCAATAGCAACGTTTCAGTTCAATCACTCAACCGTGCTATTTAAATATTATTAAACCTAAAACAAAGGATGTGCACGGTGTAAGGTACGGTTCAACATAAAATCACAGCTCATTATAGGCGCTTTGAAGTTTACCGAGTTTCCAGACCATATCCCTATTGACTATAAAATAATCAAGTGAAACAGGATGACCAGTGTCACAATATATTCATGCCAATATTTGCTCATTTCATCTTTCCTTGTTTTGACCATTTCTTACCTCACTTTATCTCACCTCACTTTCTGAGGTGAGATCGACCTCACATTCTCCCACTTTCTGCAAAACGGCAATATGTTAATAGCTTATATGTATATAGCTACCTTCATTATTGACACCTATTATATCATTCACACTCTGATTATATTGCGCGAAGTAACGAAACGTTACACCCCTAATAAATTGTATTATACATTTTACAATGCCTTAAACACAATAGTTGGTAATGAGATTCTTTTGTTAAAGTTTTTCCAACATGGCCGTCATGACGTCAAGTGCAAACCAAGAATTAAGGCTTTCTCATTTTATATTTATTTTCCCCTTGTCTCGTAAGCTTTCGGGTGGAACAGCAACTAAGTAACCAAGACAAACGCAAAAAGTTGCTTCGCTCAGTGGAAAATATAGCTTATAAAAAGAGGTAGACAGTTCCCTAAATTTCTTAATTTAAATCAACTACTCACGCAAAAACGCGCAAGCTGCTACATGCCTGTAAGCAAGTTGTTACAAGGCTGTTCAACAGGCTGTCACCGTGATGTGTTTGCACTGTTTGTTGTGCTAGTTTGGTAACATGTCTGTAACAGGTTGTTGACAACTTGTAACAAGGGAGTCCAACAGACAGATGACAAGTTGTTCCAACAACCTTTTACCGCTCTACCCTTAACAAGTTGTTAACAGGTTGATGCTAACAAGATTGTAGCAGCTTCTTGAATGAACAGCAAGCATTCTTACAACCAATTAACAGCCTTGCTACAAGCCTGTTGCGAACACATCCTGTTGATAATTTTTGAGATTTTTACGTGTGTAGGGTTAAGTAGTGTTGCGTGTATGGTGTAGGAGTTCGAGGAATAGGGGGTAATTGTGCGATCATGTAGAGATACTAGTAAATTGTTGGGTGTACGTATAAGTGGAGTTGTATTAATTTAGACGGCTGGCCAACCTCGATAAAAGTGTCTCACAAACACCGTTATATTTAGGCGAATTTGCGCCATGTTTCTTGTTTGTTTATAATTGTGAGCTATGCGAATTAGAATAATCAGAACTTCAGGCACGCTGATTGGATAGCATTCTGAATTTGTAATTCAAATAATACACAAACGTAAATAGGCATAGCTTTACAGATATCCCATCCATCACATTGTGCTTTCAAAAAGCTAGAAATTTTAGTATATAAATCAATAATCACGACTGCCAACACCCCTCACCTTCAAAGTATACACTATCCGATATGATTTAGCACGGTTGCCTGCTTGTAACAAAAAATGCCATCAACAGTAATATTTTGAAGCCTTGGCCGGCCCTCTAATTGGTAATGTGGTCTGTATTGATGTCAACTATTTTATGTACCTTAAGCATTACAATGCAGGCTTTAATGCATTCATCACTTGATATGTCTGTGTACAGACTATTGACATCTATAGTATTAAAAGTTAAATCAGTAGGTGAGTTGTGAGAAAATGTTTGTCTGAAGAAATCAGTGGTGTCTTAGATGTAGGAGGTTATGTGATTTATTAGTGGTTTCAGGAGGTCATTAGCATACTATACGAGTGTTTTTGTGGGGTCTCCCCAACCTGACATAATGGGTCTATTGCCGGTAGGTATAATGTCGGTGTGTTTGTTTTAATCCAAGCTATTAACATCTATAGTAATAAGTAGGGGTATGTTGGGTTTGTGTATTTTGGCAAGTATAGGTATAATGTTGGTGTATTTGTGTTAGTTTGTGGCCAAACGGAAATTAAGTAATTGTATGTCGTGTCATCGAATAGTTTTTCATTGTGCATTAGTGAAACTAGAGTTAATTTGTTGTTGTATTTGTTGCGTAGGGTCTTTCGTTTCCAGGTCACAGTGAGAAGTGCGTGCGTGGTGTAGGAGTTGAGGGGATAGTCATTGTCCTTAGGGGTAATTGTGGGATCATGTATAGAGATATTAGTAAATTGTTGGACGTAAGTATAAGTGGAGGTATTAAATATTAGTAATCTATTTTGTATTGACGCATGTCAACTATTTTGTGTACCTTAAGTATATCAATACAGGCTTTGAAGCCTTCATCATTTGATATGTTTGTGTACAAGCTACTGACATCTATAGTACTAAGAATTAAATCAGTAGGTGAGTTGTCATTGAGAGAAAATGTTCGTGTGAGAAAGTCAGTAGTGTCTTGGATGTAGGAGGGTATATGTATGTGATTTACCAGTGGTTGGAGGAGGTAATCAGCAAACTGTGGGAGTCGTTTTTGGGGTCTCCGCAACCTGATGTAATGGGTCTACCGCGGGTATGTTATGCTTCAGTCTGTATTTTCGGGAATGTATAGTGTTTGGTGTTCTTGTGTTGGTTTGTGGTCATAAGTAAATTAGGTAATTGTATTGGTTGTTAGTCGCCGTAAAACTACCTCCGGATATGTTGCGTGTGAAAAGGCGACGCGGACCACGCTGTAGGACATGTAGTGTAAATATATTGCTTAAACAACCAAGATTTATATTTTTAGACACACATCCTTGTCGATCTTATTCTTGCTCCAAGAATGAGATTTGTTACCCAAAGAAACCCATTGGAACATATGGCTGTAATTGTTCGGCGAATTTTGAAAAAGTGAACGGAACTTGTCAAGGTAAACTATGATCTCATTGAATTTCCAATTTCATTTCATTTAGGACCCGATCCCACCAAAAAATCACATTTTGGAGGTGAATACATGGACTGCGCTGGCCTGGTTAACCGCAGGATGAGTTGTTAATCAAGGCTATGTGCACACGGTAACGTTTCCGAGCGTTTTTGTATTGTTTCAAGAAACAAACTAATTGTTCTCGATTTCCTTGAGAACAGTAAGCAATACGAGTAGATAACCCCCGCCTACCGTCCAAAGGGATGCCGCCTCATTAATATTCAGCGTTCAGCATTCAGTTGGTGTCGAACGGAAGTAATTGTGCACATGGACTAGGCTATCATATTGGAATATGAAACCTACGCAAGTGGAACTGGGGGGGGGGGCAAGATGGGCCACCGCCCCTCCTGCCTTTTGCCAGGAGGGGCAAGGGGCCCTTTGGGTTTTTAAAATATACTTGTCAAATACTACGCAAACTGTTTCATATGGTCTAACTTGCGCATTTGAGCTTCGACACACCTGATATAGGAATCTTTTAAGGTGGCTCCATACAGTTTCTTGAAAAATGGAAAATACCTGTTTGGAGGAGTTCACAAAATCACGTGCATTAAATAATTTTGAAAAACAATAAAGCTAAATGTTATGCCATAGTTATTAAAAAGTCACGACAATCAAAAACTGTTACCAAATAGAAATATGCAATCAGTTGTATAATATGGCAACCAATTGACGTTTCAATAAATGGCTGCCAATTTACCCTTATCAAACTAATTTAAATTCACGAAATAACAACTTTGGTGACCCCCAATTTTTTTTTTTCATTAAAAAACTTATCTTGACAGTGGATGAGTTAATCAATAGGCCCGAGCTTTTCAAAAAATTCCTGTAGAAGCAGAATACTTTTTTTCCTCTGAAAAATCATGATTATTGTTAATTTATAAAAAATTTGGGTTCTACAGAATTTTTTTAAAAATCAAGCCCTAAGTCATATATTCTCAAACTTCCAAGAAAAGTTTTATATGGAAAAAAAAATTGGGGGTCATACCAAAGTATTTTTCAGAATTAAAATTGATTAGAAGGGTAATTGGAAAGCCAATTTTGGGAAACGTCATTTGTTGCCCATAGCAAACAACTGTTTGCTATCTAATTTTGGTCAACAGTTTTTGATTTGTCAGACTGTTTTTAAACTATGCATAACAATTTTAGTTTTTTATTCTTTTACCCGAATTTGTATTTCTGCACGTATGTTTTGAACTCTCAAACGCTTGTTATTTTCCTTTTTTTAAAGAAAACTGTATGGAGCCAACCTTAAAGCGCTTACGCCATATATAAAGTGCATGTACGTAATCGATACAAGTTTGAAACCCGAGTGAGATCCACCCGAGAGAGTCAATTTTTTACAAAAATTTTCTATTTTTCTCGCAAACGTATAACTCAACTCTTAAGTACAGAGGATAATTCTTCCATTGTTTGCTATGTTCAGTCCTAGTGTACATTTTTAGTTTAATCTGTAAATATATACCTTACCTTTACAATTCAACCACATAATATTATCAACCATTTTGGAAGTAGTGTTTTTCGAAAAGAAAAACACCCTTGCACATGTCCGTGAATCGTACATTCGTACGAAGTTTTATGAATAAAGGTATGAACGTTGTTGTTGTGTACTTACTTTTAGTTTAGCGAATTAAATTTGGCTTTAAAGCAATATACTGATCGTTAAAATACATAAAAAAAATACATGTACATATGATGGTAAGTTTAACGGTACCTAGCAGTAGTGGGAAAAAATAGATATCAATAAAAAGTGCCCCTTTGAATGGGAGTTTGGCCCCTCTTGCCCTTTTAATCGTTCCGGGTCAAGTCCCTGTGTAAAACACCAGAAACACCACATTCTAAATCTCTAGGCAAAATTATTTGTATAAAAAAGTGCGAGCGTAATTTGCTGAAGCGCCGCAATTAAATCCTGACGTATAGAGCACTACTTCCACTCAGAACGATGCTACTAGCGACTTGCTAACATTTGGCAAAATCAACTGCAGAACCCAGCTTCAAGCTTCAGGAACAATCTTCAAACACAGACTCCACAGATTAAATTATACAAAAATCTGTTCCGCGGCTTCCAAAGGCATACCTGAACAAAGATTATCTGGCAATCATTCTACGACGTATAAATCCCTTAATTTACTAACCACCACCTCCGAATGCTTTGATATCAACCACCAAAATCCGAACAGTAGCTCTTAGTGGGGCTCCATAAGGGCCCTATTTTTTAACATACCAGTCTCACGACGATATCCGAACGACCAACGCTATATAAATACACTAAAACCCCCTTTCATAGTGCATGCCCCTTTATTGTATGCCTGCAAATTTATTCGAAGTCAAAATCTTTTTTTAAAAACCTTATATTGTAGTTTAACTTTTTCCGATAGCGACTCTACCGTAAATCCACACAATTATTAGCCTTAATATATAGAACTAAAACATCAGCATTTATACTTAACAAGAAATTAGTTTATTACTTTCTCTTCCAGTAAGAAAGTCAGATATCCTAGAATACATTTCATTTTCTTGGAGTCTCCCATTACTATACAATTCGCCAACAGTGCATACAAACATGGATTCTTGTAAAACGTTCAAGAGCGTCAATTAATATATGATTATCAGGACATGAGGCAATCATGATCTGATGGGGCTGCAGACTGGTGATGGTCAAATTCTCTTACCAACATCACAACAGTTTTCATTCGCATAATTTCTCGTTCTCCGGGACGATGGCGTTAGTGAATAAAGTTTCATCTCCAGTGGAAACAACTTTTCGGTATTCGGCAACGCACACTTCATCCACATGTACTTGATTTACCCCAGGCTTCGATCACATGTACGTTTTTCTGGATCCGTCGAGTTATAAGAGTATTCATATCCTCTTCCAATTTCGGCAAGCTTTCAACAAAACGTTCTAATCCTTCTTAAATACGATCTCGAAGCTACTATAGATTCGTCGAACGAAACTAACATTCGTAATGATTATACTTCATCTCCGCGCTTATATAGCCTCATGTGCACTAATATATCCCAGTCTTGTCCAATATAAATCATGCCTTGCTTAATTTTGTTGTTTTCTTGTTCGCAGATGCGTGAAACAGGCTGACGTGAAATATTAATGAGGCGGATTATACCCTATGGACGGTGGATAGGGGGTGGAGTATCTTACTAATACGAAAACGCTCCGGAAACGTTACCGTGTGTGGCATAGCCTAATTAATATAACATATTATATATACACGAAAACTAAAAAACAGGGACCGTTATTTATGTTTGCCCCAGAAGAGAGAGCTCGTAATTATTTTATTCTTATACCATTAGCCCCGTTATAATACGGGGAGAACGGACACAATTTGTGTGACCCATTGTAATTTTTATTTTTTATACTTTATAACTCTTTATGCACTGTTAGATATATAGGTGTAATATAGGTATTATATATACATTTAACAATTTAGGTCCACCGAAGTCGAGGTGTAACTCTGTTTATTCACAAGACGATGGTTAGCATAGCCACAGCCTGTGCCCAGTAAATTAATTTAAAAAAAATAAGAGTGTAAACAAACATCGGCTACTTTAGGAATAGAACTTGTACAATACATTCAAAATATATGCTAAAAAGACTTTTATTCTGGATGTTGTTAGATACTGGTGTTACGGCTTTTTTGCACTTCACACATGACGAAAAGTTTTTCGAAAAAACATTCGCTACGACCAAAACCTAGACCAATTACGATATTTGATATGTACAGCAGGCTCAGTAGATAAATTGTTTGTCAGTATTTTGCTCTTTTGTTTGTCTCACAACTACAGACCCCATTTTGAAAAAAAAATTATTCAACAGTTCAATTGAATCTGACAAATTCTAAAATTCTCATACTTCAAAAATGACCACTCCCGATGTGGGGAGACTGAAACGAGTAAAGTCAGTGCCTAGTGTTGAATATTAAGTACCAGTCCTCTTTTCCAAAACTACTTTTTGGAAGTATACCAATTTTATTCTTGTGATGCTAATTAGTCACCGCGCTAGGCGGTGGCTGACTTATTACCTCAAGATTCCACCGCTGAGCGGGCCAATCAGAATTGCTTTTTTCCACTATGAATAATATTATACTTAAATATATCATTGCATATACCTCGCAGGGTGAATAGTGCTTTTCACACAATCTGATTGGTTCCGCTCGCGCGGGATATCCTGCACTGTTTCACCTGCGGGCCAAAAACAAAATGGCGGAACAGTTTTTCCATACCACTATTATTTCATGCCAATATATTTGAGCCTCATTTCATCTTTCCCTTGTTTATGACCATTTCTTTACCTCCCTTTATCTCACCTCACTATTCTGATAGGTGAGATCGACCTCCACATTCTCCCTACGATTCCTGCAAAAAACGGCGATATGTTTAATAGCTTATATGTATAAACCGTCATTATTGACCATCCTAATTATATCATTCACACTCTGATTATATTGGCGACGAAAGTAACGAAGACGTTAACACCCCTAATAAAATTGTATATACCATTTTATAACAATGCCTTATAATCACAATATATTGGTAATGAGATTCATCTTTTGTAAGTTTTTTTCCAAACATTGGCCCGTCATGACGTCAAGTGCAAACCAAGAATTAAGGCTTTCTCATTTTATATTTATTTTTCCCCCTTGTCTCGTAAAGCCTTTCGGTTGGAACAGCAAACTAAAGTATTACCAAGACAAAACGCAAAAAGTTTGCTTCGGCTCAGTGGAAAATATTAGCTTTTAAAAAGAGGTAGACAGGTATCCCTAAATTTCTTAATTTTTAAATCAACTTACATCACGCAAATAACCGCGCAAGCTGCTACATGCCTGTAAGGCACAGTTTGTTACAAGGCTTGTTCAACTGGCAGTCACCGTGATTGTGTTTGCACAGAATTTGTTTGTGCTAAGTGTTGGTAAAAAGGTCTGTAAACAGGTTGTTGACAACTTGTAACAAGGGGAGACCAACAGACAGATGACAAGTTGGTTCCAAACTAACCTGTTTACCGCTTCTACCCTTACACTAAGTTGTTAACAGGTTTGGATGCGAACAAGATGGTAGCAGGCTTCTTGAATGAAACAGCAATCATTCTTACAACCAATTAACAGCCTTGCTACACACCTGTTGCGAACACATCCTGTGGTGATAATTTTTTGATGTATTTTTACGTGTGTAGGGTTAAAGTAGTGTTTTGGCGTGTATGGTTGTAGGAGTTCGTGGGAATAGTTAGTTTCTGGTATGGGCGTTATATTTGTGCGATTACATGTAGAGATACTAGTAAATTTGTTTGGGTTTGTACGTATAAGTGGAGTTGTATTAATTTAGGAACGGGCCGGCCAACCTCGATAAAAAGTGTCTCACAAACACCGTTATATTTAAGGCGAATTTGAGAGATCGCCATTGTTACTTGGTTTGTTCCTTTAATTGTGAGCCCTTATGCGAATTAAGAATAATCAAGAACTTCAGGCACGCCCTGATTGGATAGCATTTCTGAATTTGTAATACATAATAATACACAAACGTAAATATGCATAAGGCTTTAACAGATCTCCCATCCATTCACATTGTGCTTTCAAAAAGCTAGTAAATTATTTAGTATTATAAATCAATTAATCACGACTGCCAACACCCCCACCTTCCTAAAGTATACACTGATATCCGATATGATTTAGCACGGTTTGCCTGCTTGTAACAAAAAATTCCATCAACAGTTAATATTTTGAAGCCTTTGGCCGGCCCACTTAATTGGTATATGTGGTTCTGTATTGATGTCAATCTATTTTATGTACCTTATGCTATTTTACAAATGCAGGCTGTTAAATGGCATTCATCACTTGATATGTCTCGTGTACAGACTATTGAACATCTATCGTATTTATAAAGTTAAATCAGTAGGTGAGTCAGATGTGAGTAAAATGTTAGTCTGAAGAAATCAGTAGGTCTGTTCTTAGATGTAGGGTGCGGTTATGTGATTTAATTAGTGGTTTTCAGGAGGTCATTAGTCATCCTATACGAGTGTTTTTGTGGGGTCTCCCCAACTGACAATAATGGGTCTATCGTCGGGTAGGTATAAAATGGTCCGGTGTGTTTGTTTTAAATCCAAAGCTATTAAACCATCTATAGTAATAAAGTGAGGGGTATGTTGGGTTTGTGGTATTTTTGGCAAGTATAGGTAATAATGGTTGGTGTAATTTGGTTGTTAGTTTTGTGGCCAAACGGAAAAATATTAAGTAAATTGTATGTCGTATATGTCATCGAATAGTTTTTCATTGTGCATTCGTGAAACCAGAGTTAAATTTGTTGATGTATTTGTTGCGTAGGGTCCTTTCGTTTCCAGTCATCTTGTGAGAAATGCCGTGCGTGGTGATAGGAGTATGATGGGGATAGTCCAATGGTCCATAGGGGTAATTTGTGGGATCAGTTGTATAGAGATATTAGTAAATTGTAGGACGTAAGTAATAGATGTGGAAAGGAATTAAAATATTAGGTTAATCTATGTTTGATATAGACGCATGGTTACTATTTTGGTGTACCTTAAGTATATCAAATACAGGCTTTGAAGCCTTCAACATTTGATATGTTTGGTGTACAAGCAACATGACATCTATTGTTACTAAGCATTAAAATTCAGTAAGTGTGGGAGTTGTCAATTGGAGAAGAAAAATGTTCGAGTGAGAAAGTCAGTAGATGTACTTGGGAGTAGGAGGGTATATGTATGTGATATTATCATGTTGGGTTGGAGGAGGTAATCTGCAAACCTGTGGGAGTCGTTTTTGGGGGTCTCCGCAATCCTGAAGTAATGGGTTCTTACCGCGGGTATGTTTAATGCTTCAGTCCCTGTTAATTTTTCGGGAAATGTATAGTGTATTTTGGTGTTCTTTGATGTTGGTTTCTGGTGGTCATAAGTTAAATTAGGTTAATTGGTATGTCGTTGTCATTGAAAAGTTAAATTTGTACTGTCGAGTCATTGAAATAGTTTGTCATTAGTGCCTTAATGAGTTATTTAACAGTTACATTTTGTTTCTTGTATTTGTTTATTAGGGTAATTTGATTATGTAAGTAAATATTCAGTATATTAGGTTAGAGTATTGTAAACCATAACTATTAGAGTATGACCATAAGATTTAATTACACGTGCGTGGCATGGCCGCCTTTATAGGAAATGTTGTGGTTTGTTAGTGCGCTCCGTATAAAACTACCTCCGGATATGTTGAGTGTGTGAAAAAGGCGCCGACGGACCACGCTGCTAGGACATGTAGTTGGTCAATATATATTGCTTAAACAACCAAGATTTAAATTTTTATCGACCACACGATCCTTGTCGATCTTATTCTCATGCCCTCAAAGAATGAGATTTGTTACCCCAAAGAATAACACCATTTGGAACCATTATGGCTGTAAATTGTTCCGGCGAATTTATTTGAAAACAAAGTGGGGGGGGAATCGGAACATTGTCAAGGTAAAAACTATGAATCTCATTGGAACTTTCCCAATTTTCCCATTTAATTAAAGGACCCGATCCCACACTAAATAAATCTCACATTTTGGATCGGTGAATAACATTGGACCAGCGCTGGCCAGGTTAATCCGCAGGATGAAGTTGTTAACAAGGCTATGTGCACACGGGTAACGTTTCCGAGCCCGTTATTTGTATTTGTTTCAAAGGGAAAACAAACTGAATTGGTTTCTCGATTTCCTTGAGAACATTAAGCAATTCGAGTAGATAACCCCCCGCCAACCGGGTCCAAAGGGAATGCCGGCCTCATTAATATTCAGCGTTCAGCAATTCAGTTGGTGTCTGAACCGGTAAGTAATTGATGCCCATGGACTAGGACTAATCATATTGGGATCTGAATAACATACGCATAGTGGTAACAGGGGGGGGGGCGCCAAGATGGGCCACCTGCCCCTCCTGCCTTTTTGCCAGGAGGGGCAATGGGGCCCCTTTTGGGTTTTTTAAAATATACTTGACCAATAATACTACGCAAACTGTTTTCATTATGGTGTTAAACTATGCGCATTTGAGCTTCGACACACCTGATATAGGAATCTTTTAAGGTGGCTCCATACAGTTTCTTGAAAAATGGAAAATACAAGTTTGAGAGTTCAAAACACGTGCATAAATAATTTTGAAAAACAATAAAGCTAAATGTTATGCATAGTTAAAAAGTCTGACAATCAAAAACTGTTACCAAATAAATAGCAACAGTTGTATCTATGGCAACAATGACGTTTCAAAATGGCTGCCAATTACCCTTTCAAACTAATTTAAATCGAAAACAACTTTGGTGACCCCCAATTTTTTTTACATTAAAACTTTTCTTGAAGTATGAGTAATCAATAGGCCGATTTTCAAAAAATTCTGTAGAGCGAATAATTTTTCCTCTGAAAAATCATGTTTGTTAATTTTTAAAAAATTTGGTTCTACAGAATTTTTTAAAAATCAGCCTAGTCATTATTCATACTTCAAGAAAAGTTTTAATGAAAAAAAAATTGGGGGTCACCAAAGTTTTTTTCGAATTAAATTGATTTGAAGGGTAATTGGCAGCCATTTTGAAACGTCATTGTTGCCATAGCAACAACTGTTGCTATCTATTTGGTAACAGTTTTTGATTGTCAGACTGTTTAACTATGCATAACATTTAGTTTTATTCTTTTCCCGAATTGTTTATGCACGTGTTTTGAACTCTCAAACTTGTATTTTCCTTTTTTAAAGAAACTGTATGGAGCCACCTTAAAGCGCTTAGCCATATATAAAGTGCATGACGTGACTCGATACAAGTTTGACCCGAGTGAGTCACCCGAGTGAGTCAATTTTACAAAATTTTCTATTTTTCTCGCAACGTAAACTCCTCTTAAGTACAGTGAAATCTCCATTGTTTGCTAAGTTCAGTCCAGTGTACATTTTTTAGTTTAATCTGAAATATATACATTACTTTACAATTCAACCATATATTATCAACCATTTTGGAAGTAGTGTTTTTCGAAAGAAAAACACCTTGCATGTCCGTGAATCGTACATTCGTACGAGTTTTTGAATAAAGGTATGAACGTTGTTGTTGTACTTACTTTTAGTTTAGCGAATAAATTGGCTTAGCAAATAACTGATCGTTAAATACATAAAAAAAATACATGTACATATATGGTAAGTTAAGGTACCTAGCAGTAGTGAAAAATAGATATCAATAAAAGTGCCCTTTGATGGGAGTTTGCCCCTCTTGCCCTTTTATCGTTCCGGCGTCCCTGTGTATAACACCAGAAACCCCATTCTAATCTTAGGCAAATTATTTTATAAAAAATGGAGCGTATTGCTGAAGCGCCGCAATTAACTCCTGACGTATAGAGCACACTTCACTCGAACGAGCTACAGCGCTTGCTAACATTGCAAAATCAACTGCAGAACCAGCTTCAAGTTCAGAACAATCTTCAAACACAGCTCCAGAAAATTATACAAAATCTGTCCGCGGCTCCAAAGGCACCTGAACAAGATTATCTGGCAAATCATACTACGACGTATAAACCCTATTTCTAACACCACCTCCAATGCTTGAACAACCACAATATCCTACAGTAGCTCTTAGTGGTGCTCCTAAGCCCTATTTTTTAACACCGTCTCCGACGATCGAACGACCAACGCTTATATAAACTAAACCCCTTTCATAGTGCATGCCCCTTTATTGATGCTGAAATTTAATCGAAGTAAAATCTTTTTTAAAACCTTAATGTATTTACTTTGTCCGAGCGACTCTACCGAAATCCACAATTATTAGCCTTATATAAGACAAAACACAGCATTTATACAAGAAAATAGTTTATTACTTTCTCTCCAGTAAGAAAGCAGATATCCTAGAATACATTTCATTTCTGGATTCTCCGCATTACTATACAATTGCCACAGTGCATACAACATGGATTCTTTAAACGTTCAAGAGCGTCTTTATATATGATTATCAGGACATGAGGCAATCATGATCTGATGGCGCTGACTGGGGTTGTCAATCTTACAACCACAACAGTTTTCTTCGCATAATTTCTCGATCTCCGGGACGATGGCGTTAGTGTATAAAGTTTCAATCAGTGGAAACAACTTTTGGTATTCGGCAACGCACACTTCATCCACATGTACTTGATTTCCCCAGGCTTCGATCACATGTACGTTTTCTGGATCGTCGAGTATAAGAGTATTCATATCTCTTCCAATCGGCAGCTTTCAACAAACGTTCTAATCCTTCTCTAATTACGTCTCGAGCTACTATAGATTCGTCGAACGAACTAACATCGTAATGATTATACTTCAGCTCCGAGCTTATATAGCCTCATGTGCACTAATTATCCCAGTCTTGTCCAATATAATCATGCCTTATTATTTTGTTTTTCTGTTCGCAATGCGTGACAGGCTGAGTGAATATTAATGAGGCGGTATCCCTTTGGACGGTGGATAGGGGTGGGTATCTACTAATACGAAAACGCTCGGAAACGTTACCGTGTGTGCATAGCCTAAGTTAATATAACATATTATATACAACGAAACTAAAAACAGACCGTTTTGTTTGCCCCGAAGAGAAGCTCGTATATTTTATCTTATACATTAGCCCGTTTAATACGGAGAACGGACACATTTGTGTGACCCAAGTAATTTTTATTTTTATACTTTATACCTTTATGCACTGTTAGATATATAGTTATATATATATTTAACAATTAGTCACCGAAGTGGAGGTGACTCTGTTTATTCACAGACGATGTTAGCAAGCCACAGTCTTGTCAGTAAATAATTTAAAAAAAAAGAGTAAACAACATCCTACTTTGGAATTGAACTTGTACATACATTCAAATATATGCTAAAAAGACTTTTATTCTGGTGTTTTGGATACTGTGTTACGGCTTTTTTGCACTTAATTCATGTTCAATATGTTCTTCACTCATGACGAAGTTTTCGAAAACATCGCTACGACCAAAACCTAGCCAATTACGATATTTGATATGTACAGCATCTCAGTGATAAATGTTTTCAGTATTATGCTCTTTTGTTTGTCTCAAAAACTACAGACCCCATTTTGAAAAAAAATTATCAACAGTTCAATGAATCGACAAATTCTAAAATCTCATACTTCAAAATGACAACTCCGAGTGGGAGACTGAAACGAGTAACGTCAGTGCAGTGTTGAATATAAGTACCAGTCTCTTTTCCAAAACTACTTTTGAAGAACAATTTCTTGTGATGCAATAGTCACCGCGCTAGGCGGTGACTATTACCTCAGATTCACCGCTGAGCGGGCCAATCAGAAAGCTTTTTCCACTATGAAATTATACTAAATATATATAGCATATACCTCGCAGGTGAATAGTGCTTTTCACACAATCTGATTGGTTCCTCTCGCTCCTGATATCCTGCACTGTTCAACTGCTGGCAAAACAAAATGGCGGACAGTTTTGCTCATGTTTACCGAAGCAGGAGATTTTGTTGATAAAGACAATTTTCTAGCCATTAATATATTCAAAGGTTGTAAAAACTGTTTTGTCGACAAATATCGAGTACGCCAAGTTGCCAGCAGCCCTGTCTCGTATGAATAATACCGAAAAATATAAGAATGTTAAACTTGTTATTTCATAACGAGTTTAAAGTCAACACAAAGTTGACTCGACTAATAGAATAATAAAAGTGCAAGACCTAATAATTAAAAAAAAACAACGTTTGTTAAGGCCGCCGGGATGAATAAAATTGGGCTCGTATAAGCCAAATTTTATTTTGGTTTCATCACATTACACTCTTATGAAGTGCTCCGCTCGAAACATCAGTATTTCGTTCCTCGAAATTCACGACAGTTTCCAGCTTTTTCATTTTGCTATGCTAAAAATATTAGCCCAGCAAGGTAAGATTGCCGTTTATTTTCATATATACGGCAAATCACAAACGGCAACTTTCAATCTTAACATACAAATTGTCCTAACTTCTAACAGGCACAAGTTTGTTAACTTAGTAAAATAAATTAAGTTAAATAAACTTTCTATTCTATTCTATTCTATTCTATTCTATTCTATTCTATTCTATTCTATTCTATTCTATTCTATTCTATTCTATTCTATTCTATTCTATTCTATTCTATTCTATTCTATTCTATTCTATTCTATTATTTATAAAGTGAACCTCCCTTTACTGACAGGTTATCGGTGTACTGTATATTTTCATTGTTCATGATTATGATTGATGTCCTAATTGTACTTTGTTAGAATATCAGTCCTTCGAACTTGCAACTCGGCAAGGCTAGTGCAGTGCTCTTACTACTGCAACTACGGAGATTGTTGTCATTAAGTTAGTCAACTAGTTTCATGTTAGCCTATACTTGTAATATACCCGTTTCAAAGACAAGCTTTTCTGTCGATTTTTTATCCGAATTCTTAAAATTTGAAATTTTACCTTAGTAAATTTAATTGCTGTCAAATCTTTAAAGTTAAACTCTAATAGCGACTATAAAAGTAATCATTTATTGAGATAACTTTAGGACGTGATGACTATTTCAATTAATTTTCACCACTTACATCACGTGAAAAGGTCACGTACTCAAAAAAGTTTCTGAGCGGCAGACAGGAATCGATCCTGCAACCTGCTAAATGACTATTGAGACTCTAATTTGCAAATTTATATATTCATATGTTCCGGTTTGAGGCAAATCTTTCATTTAGCCCAATCACCGCATCTGACAAACGTCTGTGACATCACACTGCGCTCGCAAACGTATCACATGCACTACATATATTCGTATAACTTCGAAAATTAAATGTCGGACATTTGGTACATTTTATAGTCAAGTATAGAGCAGTGAACCACGGATGTAAGGAGATGACTAGAAAACTGTAGCACTCGAAGTCATTTGTCCAAACTATCTTTCTCATATGTTGTTCTTGAAAATAATATTTAATAATTAGATTATGAGCTCGAAATTTCTATGAAGGAATAGTTGACAAGAGTGGAGATCGAGTCAACTATCATCTGATAGAAATTGACAGCGAATAATCTAATTGTTTTAGTAGAAACTAACTTGTGTATACTTTAGTTGTTCTGGATTATTTCAAAAAACGAAGCATCGCCATTGTTTCTGTATATGAGAACCAAGGTAAAACAAATCTTCCACACCTCGTCACCGTCATGTTGTTTCTGCTCAACCTAATGGGTTCTGGTACTTAATTTCGTACTCGCTATGTATTTATAAATGTAGCTATCGAGTTGAGTAGGCAACAACCCTGCGGGTCCATGTATTGCTAAAGAGCTGGTGATCGCAGCATTTGTAATGTGGTTAGTAAATATCTACTAATGCTAAATTGTAGTTATCAACATTTTGTTTCGAATTGTAGCAATCAAGGAAAGCAAAGTCACTACTAATACTGAGAAGATAGTTCTTTCTGTTACAATTCCGTTGGTCGTAATTATCATAATTGCTGTTGTCGTTATTTTTTGGATGCGCAGTTATCAAAAGAGACGACTGCGTTCTGTGGAACTGGCTTCCGTTTTGTACCGCCCTGAATCTGTAAATAATTACCTGAATAATCAGCCTCCGTAAGTATACCAAATAGAAGTTCAAAATGCAGAAATGCGCATGTTTTAAAAATACATATACAAAATACATTATGAAATTTACATACTACATGCAGCTAAAAAGAAAGCAAATTGCGTACTGTAAGCCTTTAACCCTAAATATTTGCTATTATCAAATATAATCATTTGAAAATTCTACAAGTTTGGTGTTGTGGATGAAACACATTAACAGGCATGCTTCTTTCGAATTAATTATAATTTGGTATAATAATGGCAACGATAATATAGTCTTCTTCGAAAAACAATTATGTATATGTTAATATGTTAATATGTTTCATTACGTATGTATATGTCTTAGCATACTTCTGGATTGTCTATGGTCTCAGTTAACCGTGACTTTTTCAGTTATAGAATTTATGTTGTTTTTTAAGCCCCGTAGTGGCAAGACCGAATATTTGATTGTATGCCTAAAGGACTGCAAAACTAAGGTGGATTACAAAAAATGTCAACTTCAATTCAGATGTTGTTGGCTTGTTTTCTCGCTTACCCGAACGCCTCGGCTAGAATACAAGCCAACGACATCCGAAACAATCGAAATTTGCTTACGACGACGGTTTTCAACATCATCAGCCGTGTTGTTGTTGCCATGTAATGAGCAATTTTAGCATGCTGAATTTATCGTAGAGACTATAAATTGTGTCAACGGCTTGTTGATTAACTAATTCAATTCAAATCTATAGGGAGTTCGTTGTTTCCATGTAGGAGACTACCTTGCGAGCAGAGCCTTTTGCATGTTCGGAGGCGAAGGAAAGGAGGCTCTGCTGAAATCGTGTGTTATTTTATTTGAGAATACGCGACGGTTACTCAGCCATATCAGCGCTAATGTTCCGAGAAGTATGCTTTCTGTTGTTTTGTATGGAGAGAAACAAATGTGCTTCTTCAAAATATACAGCTCACTATCACTTCTTTCAGTTTCGTTGACGAAATTATTTCACTCTAATTTAGGAATAATATGTCTCAAAACTAGTAACAAAATATCTGGATAAGTTGGTGCAACGTTCAATCAATCAATCAATCAATCAATCAATCAATCAATCAATCAATCAATCAATCAATCAATCAATCAATCATTTATTTAACTGTGTAACCCTCATGAGCAAAAAGTCGTTAAAACGCGCACGTACTAATTACACGATAACAATTATGTAAAGAATTACATATAGTGAGTTCGATAGATATATAGTGGGCTCGATCGTGGTCACCGCTCTTACATATAAGTAAAACCGTGCGAAGCGAAAATTGCTAAGCAAGATCAAAACTGGTTTGTCTCGCCCCAACTTTTGGGTAGCGGCTATAGTTCAAAGACAATACACAATTTTGGCATAGTCTCCTTTTGCTCCGCCCGAGAAGACACAAAAGAGACTTCTCGCAGAGTAGTAGGATACAAAAAAAAAACATTTCAAAGTTTATTCTCAACTTAAGGCTGATTTCAGTTTAGTTTAGTTAAATCTAGGCCTTGACTTAAAACAACTTCTAACCCTATTTCATAACTTAAAGCGTCTACCTCACCTGTGGGAAATTTTATATATTCTTGTCAATCGTCAATTATAGTAGAGGGACTTGGTGATATTGGTGCATATTGGATTACACAATGGTTTCAAGTTGAATTTATAACTAAGAAATGTGGTAGTAAACGGTTCTTTGTTTGTGCCGTTTATTATCTGATTTCTTAATTATAAATTCAGTTTGCTCAACCTATATACCGAGTTTCAAAACTCATACACAGGACCAAATATTTTTCTCTGATTGGCTAATTAGCTCAAGAATTATTAATGAGTTTGAGAAGCTATTTCATAAACTCGTGTATATCGTTTTTTACCAGGGGTTGCAAACACTCGAGAACAACAAAAAGCACTCGGCCTATTATATCGTAATTTTCAATGTTCTCTCGTATTTGTAAAACATATTCGAAAACAATAAAAATCACTCGGCTTTCAGCCTCGTGATTTTCATTATTTAATTCTCTCATATTTTACAAACACTCGAGAACAATGAAAATTACTCGGTTAACGGCCTCGTGATTTTCGTTGTCCTCTCGTGTTTGTAACCCCTAGTAAAACACTCCCACTCGTTTATGAAATATTACGTAATGTATATTTGCCTTGAAATAGTTGATTTAAGAAAATTCGGATAATCAAAAACTTTTCTGTCTTTGCTAATATTTGCAATTAATAATTGTTTTTGATGCAAAATATATTATCATTCCGCTGGTGGATTCATCACAACAATTGAATTTGGAAGAAAATTAACGATAACTTTGGTTGATATAGACCGTAGTAATATATGGACAGTGCATGGGGAGACGGATCATATATATGTGATTACGAAGACCAAAGTAACTCGTTGACCACAACATTTTTTATGAAGCCCCTGTAATATGTTCGGGCGATTTCACAACTCTTTGCAAAGTCAACGAAGTTTTGAATGTTGTAGTAGGAGATTTCATCAATCAACAAGTTCAAGGAAACTGTGTTGGACATGAACTTATATTAACTATAAAGGTGGTTCAGTAGATCTGAAGTAGCCTTTACCGTTCTCTTCATTATCTCCCGTCCCAGATTTGCCTGCGGAGGACACAATTAAATACCTTTAAAGCCGCAGTTTTAATAACATTTCCAAAGGAAAAACAGACAATGTAAGGCTGGAGAAGCTATGCTATAAAGTTTTGACTTTTTGTATAAAGATTATGTTTCGATATATTATATTATTTATTGATCTTCCGCTCGGGCAATTCGGTGAGAATTACTCCTCGGTATATATATGATTCATTGGGAGAATATTTCATCGAATTCTCTTTGCTCCGGGTTTATAAATGATAACCTTCTTGCACTGCCAATATCCGTAGACGTAAATTGATTGTGTTTTTATTTTAGGTATAGGGTTGACCTTCCAGCGATGTCTGGGAAAGGCCAGCATTTTAGTGAAGACGGAAGAGAAGTGAATTTTCTTTACGTGCCGCAAGAAATTGCAGAGGCAATTGCAAGTGGACTAACAAACGGGCTGTTTGAATTACCTCCTGATCGGTTTACGTTTCGCAAAGTTATAGGAAAAGGAGCCTTTGGAGAAGTGTTCTTAGGCGAAGCCTACGGTTTCAGGAATAGTCCAGGACCGACAAAGGTTGCTATCAAGAAACTTGCAGGTTAACTAATGTTTTTTTTAATTATTATAAGTAATAGCAAAAAAGAGGTGTATTAGTAGCTATTAAACCTCCTGCTTGATGAGGGTCATTTAGTAAAATTCATTCCCGAGGCCCGTAGGCTCTTTTCATGCTATTCTTTGTAATTCTATGTTTGCCAAAATTTCTGCAGATATTTTCTCATGTTCAACCTGTGAGGTGCTTTGCCAAAAGAATAAGAAAAATAATAAGAATAATATTTATTAATAAATTATAAATAAAAGTTTCAGAAGTTGTTATGATAACAGTCACGTTCCATTAAGGACGCAAATTTACCCTTATCCAATTTATTTTAAAAACACGTTCGGTTTATACCCCCGATTTCTTTTTCTTTCTTATTAAAGCATTTCTTTAATAATTGATCGAACTGTTTTTTGTACGTATATTCAACCTTTTACAAAACTAAAAAACGTGACTTTTCATGGGTAAAAGGATTTACAGAGTCAATTTACAGGGTGGAATAATTACAAAGCTTCTAAAATATCTCTATATTGATTACTTAAACTTAAAGAAATGTTTTAACGCAAAAACTTATCACTGGTCGCCTAACTCGTTTTTGAAATAAAGTAGTTAAATGTAAATTTACGGCTATTTTGAAACCTAATCGAAATATAGTAAGGTTGCTATACACGTGTTCTTTTCTCAACTCTGCTACATCTATTTCAGGACGTAAATTTAATTTTGTTATTCGGCATAATTTTACATGCACCTCTTTTAACATCATTTACTGCATTTCTTGTAGTAAATGCCGCATATTCTCTACATCGGTAAAAATGGTTTGATAGTGTCAACCATCATATTTCCGACATGAAAGTTGTGACATCTCACCCATTTCTGGTGGTAATGATAGCCCAAAGGACAAGAAAAGCGTCTCATTTTCAAAATTGGAACCATTCATCCTCACGGACTCAACGAACGTTTTTCTTTTATTTAATACCTCTGAAGACGCTGTTTTGTTTAGCAAGGGCGGACAAAAACATTGATTTCACTTTTTATCCCCGAGCCCGGGCGTACGGCTGAAGGCCCCGAGCCCGGTGAGGGTGCTAATCTCGACACGCGTGGAGTTATTTCACACGCGTGGACAAACGTGATATGCGAACAAATTTCTGTGATCTGAATATTTATTTGTATGTGTGGACGGACCATGCGCGGTTAAGATTGTGGGGCACTGGAAACAATATAGTTATTGACAAAAAATGCTTGAACTATATAAACAACATAAAATATTTTTGACAAAAAGACTTCAGAAAGGAGTTTTTGGGATACGTATATCCCTTTCAAAAGAACAGAAATAAATCAACGTTTAGGTTAAAGTACAACAGCATCTTGACTAGAAGGAAACTCGTCAAACCGTAACTCGAAAGGAGGAAAAAGCAATAGTAAAACTAGAAAACTGAATACCAACGAAAATGAATCCCTGTTTATATCCTCTCACTGTTAATTTTTTTTTCTATTTTGTGTGTCCTTAAAGTATTAAACGTATCATATCCTTTGCATGTTTTTGCTTGCCAATGCCCGTTGTATTTTTTACCTGTGCCTGCCAAGTTTTTTTAAATAGTTTTTTTATTGTAAAACCACTTGTGATTTAGCGTAGCTTGTTTATAATTTAGCGTAAAAATTGGAAAAGGAACAATGTTTGTTCTGTAAAACGTACAAATTCTGTTGAAATATTTATTAACATGTAGTTGAAAACAGTTTCGCAGCACTTCAGATTTCAAAATGAAAAATTGTTTTTGTTATATTAGTTTAAAGAAATTTCAAAATGACTATAGGCGTGGCAGCCAACCAGGCAGTTGTTTGAGTAGTTTTCAATCACTTTGGAAAATGCAAATATTTTTTGATGCTCTAGCAATGTCCTTTGTAAACATGAAAAGAAAAACTGTACAATAAAGGGGGTTGCATTAACGTTTTCTAATCGGGGAGTGTTTACAAAAATGCTTGTAAAAGCGGGCGAGTGGTTATTACTTGATGTATTTCTAGTCTATTTTTACTCTCCTTCATCCTTTTTACACCCCTCCTTTTTTGCTCATCGACGGAGAGAATAGCAAATGTCTTTCGCACCTCATTATTGATTATTACTTGATGTATTTCTTGGGTTATTTATTCTTGGGTTATTTAGTATTTAGTATTGGGCTACTTGTGGTCATAATCCAAAATGGCCGCCACGTTAGCGATGGGTGAACGTTTTCGTTCTTTCGAAAGTGAAAACGCTAATCTTTTCAAAAGCCATACATCAATTGCACACTGTCGAACATTAGGCTTAGTTTTGGAAGTGGTTTAGTTTCAATGGGCCCGGTGGTTTTCTAGCTTTTCCGCAGACGGACGGGCGGGCGGGCGGGTGGACGGACGGACGGACGGACGGACGGACGGACGGACGGACGGACGGACGGACGGACGGACGGACGGACGGACGGACGGACAGACAGACAGAAATTTTATTTGAATTCGGAATCTTATCAATTTACAATTTATCTTTTCCGCAGACGGACGGAACGGACAGACAGACAGACAGACAGACAGACAGACAGACAGACAGAGAAATTTTATTTGAATTCGGAATCTTATCAATTTACATTGTTTTTCGTAAGAGCCGAATAAAGTATTTACATATAAATAAATAAATATACATATATACAATAGGATATAAGTAATTAAAATACCAGACATTCGGTCAAGAAGTCAAGAATCAGGTACTAGAATTTAAGGACCAAATTATTGTTATTCACGTTTGAAAGATTTTACCGTGTTTAGAAGTTTTATAGATAATGGTAATGTTACGGATATGCCTATCCTAAGACAGTTAATTAACTAGACGTTATTTGATCACTCAACACTTAATAAGTACTTATAACCAATTAGTAAATACTTGTGACTTGGCATGAGTCAGCTATGATGTCATTTAGTAATTACGTAAATATATTATATATAGAATGAAGTATGTTACTATAATTATATACTCTAGAAACTATATAAGCAGCCATCGAACATATATCAGGCATGCATATGTATGAGAGTGAGCTATATGTATCAAAGTGGTTACGAAGTCAGTCCTGGAGTTCCTGCCGTTGGTTTTATTATTCCTTCCTTTTCAAGTCCATACGGATTGTTAACCTGTGCCGGAATCTCCTATTGACTGTTTCGTTGTGTGCAGACGACAGATAAGTTTCTGAACTTTAGTTTAGTTTTAATCTTTATAGACATTTTCAATATCTGTTCTAAGTTTCTTGTTAATTAAATAAATAATTGTAAAAACCAAACAGCTGAGGCTACACTTTTTGTTGCGTATAGCGGTCACGTAACAGTAATTCATTCCACACTTTAGCTCCAGAAAACTTAAAACTCTTTTTTAAGTATTCTGTGTTTGGTTTAGCTAACACGAGATTTGTGCTTCTGTGTCTAAGACAGTAATTTTGTGTTGTTGAATTTGGTAGGCCTATAAATAGATCTGAAAGATATGATGGTGCTAGTCCATTTAGAACTTTAAACATCGCGAAATATTTATGTTTTAAGCGTTTGTTAGCAAGTCTTTCCCATCCTAATTCATCTTTTATAGTATGGGATCTGATGTCATAGCCTACTTAAGTAATTACTCGAGCAGCCCGATTTTGTAATTTTTGTAACCTAGTTGCTTGCGACAGAGGGAGATTGTCCCATACAATGTAACAATAATAAAAAATTGGCTGAATTAAGGAATTGTAAATAATAATTGCAGTTTCTTTATCAATGAATGGTCTAGCTTGACATGTTTGAGACCACCAATTGCAGAGGAAACTTTCTTAGCAGCCTTATCTATATGCTCAGTCCAAGCAAGCTTCTCGTCTATACAAACCCCGAGAGACTTACTTGACTTAACCCTTCTAACAAGTAGGTTATTAATAAAAAGATAGGGGATATTTTTAATTTTGTTCAGCTTGTCATCAGATCCAATAAACATAACACATTTAGACTTAGCTTACATTGGCTATTTATTGGCTAAAAGCCATTCGCTAATATTGTTTAAGTCACAATTTGTGGCACGAATAATTTCATCGAACGACCGACCCGTTGTTGTTAGATTGGTATCGTCTGCAAACATACGTGGATTTGAATATTGCAAACAATTGGAAGGTCGTAAATATAAATGAGAAACAGTAATGGACCAAGTATTGACCCCTGAGGAACTCCACATGTGACGGTTCTAGGGGACGATAGATGGCCATTCACAAAGCATTGCTGCTTACGATTTGTTAAGTACGAACCAACCCACACAAGGGCTTTCCCTGAAATTCCATACAACGAGAGCTTGTTCAGTAAGATAGAACAGTGGCTTTGTTGGCCGGTAGGTTTGTCAAGTGCTGAAGAACTTCGCATAAAGTCACAGAGCTTAATTCGAAATTGCTATTTGCAGGAGTAATAAATTCGTCGTAACGTCTAGTCCAATTTTGGTCCAACTTCAGTGAAATGCTTATTAAAGGATTCAGATACCTCCACTGGATTAGTTATGGTACCAGACCCAGTTATTGTTTGATTGAATGTTTTGATCATTCTTGTTCTTACGCGACATCAAGTCATTTATTGTTCTCCATATCTCTGATGGGTTTCCAGAATTAGTTCGAAGATTGTCTTTATAGAAAGCAACTTTTATCTTTTTCATCTCATTGCTCGTGAGATTTTTAGCATTTTTATAATTAAGCCAATCAACCGGATTGTTGGTTTTCTTTGCTCTGGATTTTAGACGATCACGTTGAATCATTAATTGTTTAGCCCTGCTGTTTATCCACGGGGATTTCTTATTACGGACTCTTTTTCTTTTAATAGGCGCGTGTTTATTCCCAACTGATAAAAACATTCTCTTCCATTCGTTCCACATACCATTAGGGTTTTCAAAATCACCTGAATGTTTGACCAGGGCAACCCACTTAAATCAGATTTAAAATCTTCAGCTATAAAAAGTTTGAAGTTCCTAACTTCTTTAACTGAATGAGTAGTCTTTAAAGAAATAGAAATTTTCCTAATAGCATACACCAAGCAGTAATTACTAATACTTAGCGGTAGTACGCCACTATCAATGATTCTGTTTGGAGTATTTACAAGTATATCGTCAATAAGTGACTGAGTACAGGAAGTTATAGTAGGTACTTCAATTAATTGTTTTAGTTGATAGAGTTCGCATGTGGATTCTAAGAGACGTTTAGCTCGGTTGTCATTTGTAGGCAAAAGATTACGGTTTAGGTCGCCAAGAATATACATTTCTGTACAGTTATAATCGATCTTTTTTATCGCCGTCTGCAAGCTATTGTAAAAAATATCTGGATTAGTATTTGGAGGACGATAACATGCAATTACACTGAAAGGTTTACTGTTGTGTTTCAGGATATCAATACAAATAGCTTCGATACCATCTGGCAATAAATCAGATCGATTCCTATAATTAGTTGAGTTACGTAAATAGATAGCAACCCCACCACCATTACGATTTCTATCAAGGCGAGTAACATCATATCCATTTAGATAGATTTGGTCATCAGTGATCGATTTGTCTAATCTAGTTTCGTTAATGGCAAGGAGATCAAGGTTTTGACCCTCTATCCACACACGTAACTCATCTAGCTATATGGCTAATTAAACTTGCAATATTTAACGAGGCCATTTTGAGCCTCTCATATTTGGAACAGTACTACTTTATTAAAAACATCATCCGTCCCACTTATACTTGTCACTTGGATTGAATATAATTGTTAAAGTCTTTGGCCAAAAGAGCTGAACCTTTCCTGTCACGAGCACGACAGAAGGTTCGAATTGTTTTGTCCACTTCATCAATTGCTGATTTAGCTTCTTTAAAATCATGCCATGGTGTTAACTAGGATATACCAATCGTCATTTTTGGACATTCTTTGTCAATAAACTCACACAGTTTAATAATCTTCTCTGATACTTCCTGTGGTCTTTCTTTCTTGAGATTGTTCGTTCCGATATGTACGAAGATGATGTCTGGTTTGCGTTCCAGCGTTGGTACTATGTGATGATGCATGTCTTCAATTCTGGCTCCAGCAAAAGACCTGACCACCACTTTATTTGACTTATTACTCATTCTCCATCCTTCTAATTTAGAAATAATCGAATCACCGACTATAATTGTCCCTGGGGGTATAGTGGAATCAATTTCTTCGGCATTGTCCCCTGATTTATCTTTGGGTTTTTGTTTCTTCGTTTCTGGTTTCTTCTTCTAAGACTTATCAGTATTGTTCTCTTGTACGGCCGGAGGCTCTGTTTCGTTTTCTTTAGAACCGGCGTCAGAAGATGTATGTATGTTTGAAGTTTTACGACTTTGGTTAACTGGTTTCTCATTATTAGTACGCACACTTTTTTTTTGTTTTATGTCATTTTTACACATAAAAATGTTTAAAGTGGTTAATAGACTTTGTTTCTCTGACTCCGATTTCTGTAGGTTGACTGTCAATCGACGGACTTCTTCTTTAAGCGAGATAGCTTCCCTTTCTAATTTACATATTGTCGCCTTGTGTTGAGCTATGTCGTTGTCAATTTCGACTTGTGGTTGTTGGGAAAAACAAGATTTAAGGAATGATAGCCCTTGCTTAATACTTTCTATTTCACTCACGAAGTTTTCCATTGAAACATAGCTTGGTTGCGGCTCCGAAGAGACAAAATTTAGGGTTGGCAGTGTAGGTGAACTTTGAACGGTAGGCGTTTGCTCTTGATTCGATGAAGAATGCTCTTGAAACATTCCCAAGATCTCATAAAATTTATCTCTGACATGTCCTGCTTTTGATCCAAATAGTTTTAATGTTTCTGTAGTGTGGTAGAAACGTATTGAAGCTTCCTCTAGCTTGTATGTAGTAGATTTATGCAACGTATCTTCATGGAGTTCACCACCGTCGACGTCGAACAATTCGTTTACAAAAGCCACAAGTTCACTTACAGAGTTCTTCTATATAAAATTATCCTTTACATTACAATAACTTAGGTAGTTCATACCTTGAATCGTACTCACAACATGATTATGAGAGCACGAAGAAATACATTCGTCCGAAATCAAAGCATCGTTATTGGAGCTCATGGATGAACAACCGTCCGCCATGACAGAGAGAGAGAGAGATGACAGACAGACAGACAGACAGACAGACAGACAGACAGACAGACAGACAGACAGACAGACAGACAGACAGACAGACAGACAGACAGACAGACAGACAGACAGACAGACAGACAGACAGACAGAGAGAGAAAAATTTATTTAAACTCGGAATTTCTTCAGTGCAACGCACTGCTTTACAAGAAAGCCGAAAAAAAAAGAAAAAAAAAAGTAGTTCAAAAAAAGTAGTTGAAAGAACTACACGAACTGAGGAAGCAATGATTGCAAGTGACTTTTAAAAGTATTCAAATTGTCAATGCACCTAATACTTTCCGGTAATTCATTCCAAATTTTAGCTCCAGAAAACGCAAAGCTTCTTCTTAAGAACTCAGTTCTAGGCTTAGGTAAAACACACGTCATTTTTCGCCCTCGAAGTGAATAATTGTTGTTGTCATAGGTCTCAAAATGGTCTCGCAAGTAGGAAGGAGTCAAATTATTTAACAACTTAAATACCATAATTAACATGTGGTCTTTCCGTTGATCCGACAGTGTTTTCCAATTTAATTGGTTTCTGATATCCACTGATCTTGTATCATAACCTTGTTTTGTTATCACTCGTGCAGCACGATTTTGCAACTTTTGCAATCGTGTTGAACCAGTGATAGACATATTGTCAAGGACAATGTCACAATATTCAAACAAAGGTTTTATTAGCGAGCTAAAGATAGTAATAGCTGTTTGCTGGGGAACATACTCCCTAATTCTGCGCAGACCACCAATTGCCTGGCTTATTTTTTTAGAAACATGGGCAATATGCTCATCCCAGGACAGATTTTCATCAATTGTTATACCTAACGATTCAGTTTTTCTTACTCTTTTAATTTGTTTTCCATTTAAAAAGATCAGTGGAACATCTCTTACTTTTTTAAGACTACTGTCAGATCCAATAAACATGAACTCAGTCTTGGTAGTATTCAGGCTCAATTTATTTGCTTTGAGCCATTCAGAAATGTTTGCAAGGTCATTATTAGCTAAGTTCACAATCTCTTCTAATGATGTTCCAGTAACAGTTACATTTGTATCATCAGCATACATTCTGGCTTTTGAATGCCGAAGACACTTAGGAAGATCATTTATTAATAGTAGAAACATTAAGGGGCCAAGAATTGACCCCTGAGGGACACCACAGCCAAGCAATCGTTCGGACGATAAGAAGCCATTGACACAACATTTTTGTTTACGCATACACACATACGATTGAAACCAGCTTAACGATCTTGGCTGTATTCCGTATGTGCGCAATTTATGAATTAAAATATCATGATTAACTGTGTCAAAAGCTTTTGCGAGGTCCAAAAATATTACCGCTGACAGACAGACAGACAGACAGACAGACAGACAGACAGACAGACAGACAGACAGACAGACAGACAGACAGACAGACAGACAGACAGACAGACAGACAGACAGACAGACAGACAGACAGACAGACACGGCTATTAATATATAATAATAATAATAATATTAATAATAATAATAATAATAATAATAGTAATAATAATAAAACTTTATTTAACCAGGGTAACTAGAATTACAAGCGTAATTTTCATCTTGGCCCTATAACAAGATTAAAATAATTAGAGTTTTACTATTTACACGTCTATCATACATTACTACATTAAATTATTACACATTAAGATATGTTAACAATCTCGTTCCCAGAGCCCACGTTCCCCACCCGGGAAATCCGTTTCAAATCGTTACGTTATTGGCTGAATAGTGAGCATGAGTTGGTCTGAAGTGACTGGAAGTAGAATTAATAAAACCAAAATAACAAAGTTGTCGGACGACAAGACTCCAGTGAAGACGTTGCCGCGATCGATATCTTCGCCGCATATGTGTAGATGCTGTAATTCGGGAAAAGTTTGTTTGGGGAAAAGTCAAACAAGGAGAACATACTATCCAGATTCCGATCGGATATTTACGTATGCGTACCTCAACCGGAATAACAAGAATCCTGTGATTTGAAACGGATTATCTGGGCTCTGGGAACGAGATTGATATGTTAATACATACAATTAAGATATTAAAATTACATATTAATTAAGTATATATATAATTAAGTTAGCGTTATTCGTTGTGTCATATTTTGTTACAGTGAAAGTAAAATAATAGAAAGATGTCACATAAATAAAATTTATAAAAAGTATTAGTTGTCCTGTAGGTTGTTCATATCAGTAAATGCCTTCTTCAAGTACCTAGCTCGAAATGTCATTTCAGAAGGAGTGTTTCTCATATCATCATGGAGTGAGTTCCATTCAACTACTCCTAAAAATTTAAAACAGCGTTTTCCAGCTAATGATTTTGCTTTTGGTAAAATAAGTTTATTATTTTGAGATCCTCTTGTGTTAATATTATGGATATGAGAAAAAGGTTGGATTAGATAAGTAATGTAAATAAACCAGCAGACATCTAAAAAACTTTATTCGCTGATGGATAGGTAACCAGCCTAATTGCAAGAACAGAGGAAGTGACGGGTGTTTAGCGTCAGTGTCTAGAATTAATCTTGCTGCTCTTTTCTGCAAACAATAGAGTCGATCCAGATTCTGTTTTGACGTATTACCCCAAACAACACACGAATAATCCATTAGAGAAAGCACTAAACAGTTATAGTAAGCAAGCTGGTAGTGGGAGATGGTGTCTTATTCTTCTAAAAATTCCAAGGCATTGTGATATCTTTTTACAAAGAATATCTACATGATGTGTCCAGTTTAGAGATTGATCGAACTTAATTCCAAGTAAACGTTCTGTTGTGACTGATTCAATACAAGAGCCATTGAGGTTGATTGAATGTTTTGAAACTTTTGAGATGTTTCTAGAAGATGCAATAACTATTGCTTTTGTGTTACTTTGGTTGATAACCATTTTGTTGTCTTCACTCCACTTTACAATGGGGACGAGTTCACGAGAGTTTTTCTTGAAATTCATCCAAACTTTCTCCAGACACATATTGGGTTGAGTCATCAGCATACAGTTCAATGTCAGTTATGTTGAGATATAAAGATAGATCGTTCATAGATAACACAAATAAGAGTGGACCCAATATTGAACCTTGTGGAACACGAGAGGTGATTTTAGCTTTGTTTGAAATTTGCCCATCAAGTTGTACTTCTTACTCCGTAATTTCTGGAATGGAAAATTTAGTTTGGCCAGGCAGTCTAGCTTTGATGAACTCATTAAGTTCTTTAAAGTTAGGCTGATTAAACGTCTGCTTTGCTTTTGGAAGAAATTTAGATGTTATAGTGGAGAAATAGGCACAAAAGGCATCTGCAATGTCGCGAGAGTCTTTGATCTCGGAACCATTAAGTGTGATCGAAGTAGGAGTAGTGGATTTACAATCACGTTTCAAAATATCATTGATGGAACGCCGCATATTTTTTGGTTCACCTTTGCATTGTTCAATTGATGATCGATAAAGCTCTCTTTTACTTCTGTTTATTTCCCAAACCACGCCGTTCCGTGCTTTGTGGTACGACTTCCATTCTTCAGAATGTTTGTTCTGTTTCCCAGAAATATTAATTGCTTGTTGGAGTAACCTGTCCCTATTTTTCATAGCTGACAAGATTTTAGGTGTCATCCACTCTGGTTGTCTCCACGACTTCACACGCTTTTCTTTTATGGGGGCATGTTCCTCAACAATTTGATTAAACAGGTATTCAAAAGTGTGCAGAGCTTCGTCTGGATTACGATCAACAGCGTTTAACTCTTGCGACGGTACTTGTTCAAGATCTTCTAAAAAACGACTTTTATTAAAGTTCTTATAACAGCGGTATTTGATGTTAAGGTGTTTGTTGATTCTTAATTTTGCTCCATTTAACTTACGCACTACGCAAGTATATAGATTCTGATGTTGCTCAAAGGCATTTATTGCTTATAATTACCCGTAATAGCGAGAGGTGAAATAAGATAAATTTTGACACCAATCATTTTGCGATATTTTAATCTGTTTAAATAATATTTTCTCACAATTTTTGAACAGAATCAGCAACCGGCGCAGAAATAAAAGATTTCTTGCACGAAATAAAGCTGATGAAAGAACTGGGTAAACATGTACACGAAAATGTAATTCAGATGTATGGCTGCTGTACAGTGAATTCTCCTGTTTGTTTGCTCATGGAATACGCACCTGGCGGAAACCTGTTGGTCTACCTTCGATCTCTAAAACAAAAGGTATAAGATTTAAAATTCTCGTAGCATCATCTGTTATTGTATCTCTCTTAACTTAAGTAATCATTACTTAATTATACTATTATTATTATTAAGCCATACAGTTCGTAATCTCGACTGCGCATCGAAATGACGCATTCTGCATCGGGATAAAACTTTTCAATCCATAACATGGATTTTTCAATCCATAACATTCCTCAAGGCTGAGGAATTCCTTACAACAAATTTGGAAGTGTAAATAGCAATGCAAATGAATTTTGCGCCCTTAGCCTGATGTTTGTAATTGAAATATGTTTCATTTCGACGATGAACGCGTCATTTTGATGCGGAGTCAAGATTACAAACTGGCTTATTCTTTTAATAAAAAACTTATTGACCGAGCGTGGGAGGTCTTAACGGCAAAATTATTCTGCCCGCGGTGTTTAATTCAGTACAGCTAGACGAAGCAACGAAGGAGCAAGGTTGTGCGAATATAGACCAAGGCCGGGATAATTTTGCCGTAAAGACTAACCAAGCAAGGTTAACAAGGTCTATATCATTTTGCCCTTTTTTAGTTTTATTTGAATATTAAATTTCGGATACGGATTTCACATTTGAGGTACAACCAAGATTAATCATTACAAAGAAATATCAGACCGAGGTCTTGATAGTACGGCGCGAGTTCTGTGTATAAAAGACCGAGGTTTGATATTTTTGTAATGACTAAAAGCAGTCGAGTTCAATAAGAGGTTTATTATATGGCTGTTTTAAACAACACACTCTACATTCGTATAACGTTACTGCCGTGACATAGACTTGTCATTTTCAATGTTGTTCAATCAATCAATCAATCAATAATTTTATTCAAGGTACCTAATACATAAAGAAAAAATATATACATAAACTATAAAATAATATAGAAAAAAAAAAGTGTACTATGGTCCTTGCAGGAGATTCAGGAGGGTATCCCTATAATGAGGTCCCCTTAATTAATAAATATATCTACTGTGCATTAAAAATTACATAATAAGGATACTTGTCTAATACAAGCCCATGTGCAACTTAAACGTTTTAAGATTGTCAACTTCTACAAAATTAAATTAAATTAAATTAAATTAAATTAAATTAAATTAAATTAAATTAAATTAAATTAAATTAAATTAAATTAAATTAAATTAAATTAAATTAAAGAAAAAATTGATACTAACATTCCTTAGCGACGCATGACTGTCCGTGGAATTAAATACATTTGAGAACATCCTTAATTAAAAGACTTTGCAAATTGCTTTAGTTAATCTGATATTGTTATTGCTAATAAAAAGCACTATCTATTTTGCAGAGCGAGGAAAAAGCTGTGCTTAGTACAAATGTTGAAAATAAAAGCATGACTGAATCTGAACAGGTATGATCAATCAGTAATATAGGCCCACTCTGAGATCAACCTCGTTCCCAGGGCCTTTTTGAAATTGGGAGGAAGGGAAAAGGCCCTGCATCGGCTGGTCACAGCACCCAGAAATACTGGGTGTAATAAATTAGCAATTTAGTTTAGTATGCAAAATCATTCTAAGTAATGGCAGTCCCGTGGAAGAAGTTCATTCTGTTGACGGTCCCACTGGTCCCATTGGCAGTCCCGTTGAAGCTATTTGATCATAACCGATACAAAACTATGCATAAATATGTTTAACGAGAAATTTTAAGAAAAGCAATCAATCAATGAAAATGCAGAGTTCACCAGCCGATGCCAGGGCCTTTTCTCGCCCTACCAATTTCAAAAAGGCCCTGGGACCGAGGCTGCTCTGATATCTTAACTTGCCTGAACTCGCTACTAAAAAGAAATTCGATTTTTTATGGTTCCTTAACTAGCGATGAACGTTCAATTACTCTGGGAGGTCTAACTTTTATTTATACAATCTCTGCTTAAGAGAAGCGTCCGCTTAAAACGGTTATAGTAGAAAGAAGGACATGAGTATACAGAAGGAAATGAGAGTACTTTGGAGAAAACCTTTGGAGTTACCAGAGCAAGACTGGAAGTACTCTTTCCTAACTCCTTCAATAATTCAATAGAGAATGTAAGACGATTTTAATCTGGATTTTCTCTCTATACTCATTAGTTTGAGAAGTTATACCAAGCTCACGAAACTGTTACTTTACCACCGATTCTCAAAATCATCAATAATTCCCCAAACGAAAAAACGAACGACGTTCCTCGTACCCAAGACACCTTCGGTACACTGAAATTTGGAGACCCTCTCCTATTCTGATACCTTATGCTTTCTTTCGAAAACCTGTCTGCAGTTTAACGCCGGTGGAGGTCCAACTACCTACCTTATTATATAAAATTTGCATCTGCCCAAGGCCTCCGTTTCCCAGCGTACTGAGAAGGTTCTGGGGACGAGGATGGAATATCGTCGGAAGAGATTGCATTAATTAAAGTGGCACTATGATGAAAAAATCGTCAGTCTTTTTTTTATATTATCATAAAGTACATACAAAGTGAGGATGAACGGCGTTTGTGGTTTGTAAATATCTCATCTCGTTCAAGAGATATTCACGTTTTTGAAATATGCAAATTATATGGCTGATGACGTCATTTACTCCAAACGAGCGAAATGAAAATCGTAAAATTAGGAATATTTTTTTATTTATTTTTTATTTTATTTACAAGCTTTGCCAAAAATGGCAGGGAAGTCCCACAGAGCTTGTGGCTCCATTACGGGATCCCAAAAATACAAAATTAATATGAAAAACATTAAAACATAAATATAAAAAGTAACTTCTAACCTAAGACTCGTGAATACATAAATTAACAGCACATTTCAACAAGAAGACCAGACAGTGGACGGCACGTGTGACATTTTACAGACGGTTTTAAAAGTTTGTGGAGTTTCAACATTGTATACGTGTTCGGTCGTGTGGTGGTAGTATTCTAACAGTTTAGATTTAAATTGACTAATAGAGAGGTTGACATTTCGCAAATGTGATGGCAAGGAGTTGAAAATTCTCTGTGCTCTACAATAAAAGCTGTTCTGTTAGAGTGTTTACTTTAGGAATATTTAAAATAACTTCATTTTTTTGGTTAGAACGCCTGGTTACACGGTTAGAGGACTTAACAGAATTGTAAGGGTCACTTGCAATACGTAAACGTTTAAAGAGGTACACTAAGTCAAGGTACTCTTGCCAGTAGGACAGAGGTAGAAGTCCTGTTTTTTCGAGTCTATCCTGATAGGTGACGTCGGATCTAAATGGCAATGGTAGAATAAACTTTGTTGCGCGGCGTTGGACTCTTTCAACGTTGAGAATTAACGTCACAGACTGCGGTGACCAAACTTGGGAACAGTATGCAGAGTGACTCCTAACGAAAGCAGTGTATAGTGCAGTATGGATACGCTGGTTATGAATATCAATTGAAGATCTGCGAATAAAACCCAGGATTTTGTTGGCCTTAGTCAATACTGCAGATACATGCAAGTTCCATTTTAGATCAGGAGTAACTAGAACTCCAAGATCTCTCTGAACGCTGATGGTCTTAACTGGCGTGTCCGTCAGACGATAGCATGTCTGAAAAGGTGTGGTATTCCTTGTTACTCTCAGGAGACCACACTTGGTTTGGTTGAGATCCATGCGCCAGATTTCACACCACTGGGATATCTTATTAAGATCACGCTGGAGATATTTCCCATCCTCTGAATTTCTTATAGCACGATAACATTTAGTGTCATCAGCAAATAAAGCAACGGATGATGTGTTGGTTACATTAGGAAGATCATTCACATATATAAGAAATAACAAAGGACCGAGAATCGAGCCTTGAGGCACGCCAGATAGAGCTGGGTGTGGCTGTGATGTTTTTCCAAGGACGGTGACCTTCTGACGACGATCTACTAAGGTAGTTCTCAAACCACAAATTTCCACAAATGCCAAATTTGCGTAACATTTTGAGCAGCAGTTGGTGGTCGACCCTGTCAAAAGCTTTAGCAAAGTCTAGATAGATTGTATCCGTTTGCACTCTCTTATCGAGCAATTCCCCAATTTCATGTAGAACTAGTGGGAGCTGAGACGCGGTAGACTTTCCCTTAAGAAAACCAAACTGTAGTTTGTGAAGTTGAGATGAGACGTGATCAATCAGTCTGTTGTAGACACAACGTTCAAGAACGTTCGACACGATGGGTAATAGTGAAATATGCCTATAGTTAGAAACCTCTTTCGCAGAACCACGCTTAGGAATTGGAACTATGTTGGAAACTTTCCATGCTGCTTGAATCTTCCCCACGGCCAGACATTTGTTGTAGAAGGCACAGAAAAATGAACATATGTAAGGTGCACAGTTTCTCAGTAACCTGGCTGGAATCTTGTCTGGACCAGTTGCTTTGTTAACATCCAGTGACATGGCTAGAAATCCAGGACACTCAGCGGCAGTGGGCTGTGGGCTCATATTTAGATGTAAATATTAATTTGAAAATTCTGATGGCTAAATATCGATCATTTCGGCTATAAACAGAAGTCTATAGCAATAAATTAAAGTAGAGTTATTCGCTAAAATGTCTTATTGACCCATTTCTTACCCAAATATCAAATTACAAAAGGTTTAATCGTCTAGACAGGCCTGTACACTCATACTCACAAAAATTGCCGCATAAATTTCGGTTATTATTTCTGAATCCACAGTCACATTTAATAATAATAACAGGGGTTAAGACCCTGGCAACCTAGCAACAGCTCCATAAGAAATGGCGGACAAGAACCCGAAATTATCGAGGAATGCATTGATTCTTCACGTGGAGTTCAGTATTTATCTTGGCGCTTGATGGATTAAATTACAACGACTCGGCTGCAATAAATCGTACATTTTAAGGTCTTTGGGAACCTATTAAACAACGAAAAAGTGGAACGAACAACTCCGCAAAACAAAGTAACGTTCATCCTGAGCAAATTCCGACGTTCGCATCGTGGACAAACAACACAGAAGCAGCCAAAATTGGAGCTCCAAAATAAGTGATATAGCAGATTAATAGACTTTAAACAGCGAATAAGAGGTATGTTTGTGAGGGGCTCGGGAACCTATTTAGGACGCTCCAAACTTAATAGAAATTGTAGTGCTGAACGATTGTTCAATTTGGTGAAGTTTTGGACGTTCGCATGTCGGAATTTACAATAGTAAATAACCGAAAATGATTGTTCTTTATATTTCCTTAAGAAATCTATTGAAGGACGCCATATTGAATTAATTAAAAAGGGATTCAGTGCGCATGCTTTGCAGCCATGTTGTCCTCGATTTCTGGCCATGAAGAAGAATACCACGTACTTCATCTGGTGAAAATGAAATACTCTTTTTTTTAATATCTCTAGAAATAAACAATAGAAAGTGCTCAAATTTTGCATGCTTATGGTATTAAATAAAATATGTTTCACTGTGGAACTTTGGTTGTTTTCGTGAAAACTGCTGGTTCCTTGCCTCCTCCAATGATAAAATTAAATTTGCTTATTTATCAGCAATCAAGTATAGCGTTTACTCCAGCGAATAAAAGTGAAGATTAGAGCTTATGTATAGGCATTGTAATTCAAACGTTTAAATCTTTCTATTTTTAAACAATGAGGCAAAAATTATAATTCCCATTTTAAGGTTTACAGTAACCTGAGAGTATGCGCTTACCTTACAAAAGTTCCACAGAGAAGTGTATTTTATTGGATACTATAAGCATACAAAGTTTAAGCACGTTCTATTGTTTATTTCTAGAGATATTCCATATTATATTTTACGATTCACATTTCGCTCGATTGGAGTAAATGACGTCATCGGCCATATAATTTGCATATTTCCAAAACGTGAATATCTCTTGAACGAGATGATATTGACAAACCACAAACGCCGTTCATCCTCATTTTAAATGTAATTATGATAAGATAAAAAAAAGACTGACGATTTTCTCATCGTAGCGCCACTTTAAACAAACTTTCACTTGTATATTCTCCTAAAGTAGCAAAACATTCAATTTCTAGTGAAACTTATTTGAGAAGCTATTTAAGGTGTCCTACACGGATATGCAGCCGAGTGTTGTTGTCGATTCGGTCAAGTGTTTGGATAACTCAGTAAAACATATTTGCTCTTGTTGTTCGAGTAAGATATTAAAACGTCCTGAGGTTAGTCATTATCTCTGAGTGGCTCCAGAAATGTTTTATATGAACGTGCTTTACTGTTTATAGCTATTTGTTACCTTTCTCTATTTTTTTCAGGAAAAATTTGGGAGTTCTATTAAATTAAGTGAATTTCCTGAAGAATGGAGAGCATATTCAAAATCCAGTTCGGATGTCAATGTGGAGCAAGTACTAGGTAGAATTTTATCCAAAGATAACTGTTATATTAATTTATATATATATATATATATATAATATGGACGGACGAACGAACGAACGAACGAACGAACGAACGAACGAACGAACGAACGAACGAACGAACGAACGAACGAACGAACGAACGAACGAACGAACGAACGAACGAACGAACGAACGAAGCTTATTTCAAGCATTTACTCTTAATGTTGTTTTTTTTTAAATTTTGTTAATTGATGAAAGCTAATTAATCTATTTCAGCTCGAAACACGGAAATTGCTGAGAAAGTCAGTCAAGCATATCAAACAGCTCTTGATCCGAAGGAGCTGGAATCATTTGCACGCCAAATAGTAAATGGAATGGTAAAATATATTTTCACGTTTTGCGGTATCAATATACTATCATCGTGTTTGCTTTTACTTATATATTTTTTTTCACTTCAACGCTGATCGTACAATATGAGCTTAAGATCGATATTACAAACGTGCACTCGAATTGAAAGTAGAATGTACAACCTGTATTATATGGCCTTTACTAAAAATCATCGTCTCGGCTCTTATCCTTGAATGGCATCATACCCTTCGCGTGAGCCACAGAACATATTTGTGACGAATTGCATAAGTTAATTTCGCGATATAAAAAACCGTAGAAGCTGACTGAAATTAGTGAAATATAAGTGACGTTCAATTCCTGCATGATCCTGTCGGCTGAATGACGAAAACATCTTAGCAATTAATCATGTTGTCTAGAGCTTGCTGTTGTAATCTTCTGGGCAATCAATCTTAATTAAGCGTTTCTAAAATGCGATGGCATGCCTCACTCTTTTAATTATCGCCATTTTGAACTGAAGGGGTGAAGAAAATTAGCGCTTCCCAGAAATATAGCCAGCTAAAAATGTTCCGGTACGTTTGTCATTGGTGCAAATCAACAATGACAAGCTTATGTGTTCAGCCGTGATTTCGGCGAAGGTAAGTAGCGGAGCACAAGATATACGGCTGGAAATCAAGCCTAGTGGCAAAACAATTTACTGCTTGGCACTTTGTATCCATTGATAAATTAGTATATGTTTTGAACACTGAGCCAGCGGTCCCCATGTATATTGTTTGAGATGTGCGAGTTTTCAACTTTGTCTTCATATTAATATTATCTCTTCATTTACTGATTTTTAGACTCACGTTGCTCGGCTTGGTATTGTTCACCGTGACTTGGCCGCAAGAAATATACTTCTTGGCCAAAACAATGTCTTAAAAATATCCGATTTTGGCTTATCACGTGAAGCGGGGATTTACGTAATGAATGCATATGGGAAAATTCCATTTCGATGGTTATCTATCGAGGCTATCAGAGAGCGCCGTTATTCCTCGGCCAGTGATGTGTAAGTTTGTGTTGTCTAATCCAATAGTCCATTCATGCATGTGCCACGGTTATAAGTAAAAGTTAGTTACGGAGACGAAGTTACCTACTTGGTTCATTTATACAAAATACGAAAATCTTATGGTAAACATTTTATTAATGATCCGACGTTTCAACTAAATTGTAGTCATCATCAGGAATGCTACTGCTTGTGACGGTTACAGTGATATTTATAGGTAAAGAAATCTGAGATATATCTAGTTAGGTATTAGCACTGCAGAATATTACTAATTATCTAGAGGCTTTAGTTCCATGGTTATATAAGTTCCGGCATTTGTCGACAGATGATGGGGATATGTTTCTTTAAAAAGCAACAATGACCAGTACGCGTGCTCGGCTTTATCTATTATTTTACAATTGTTAAGAATTAGTTGATATAAATTACAGTTTATAAGGCCATGTCACACCAGGCAATTCTCCTTGCAAGTTGCAACGCAATGGCGTTGTATTGCAAGTTGCAAGAAAGATTTCCTCGTGTGACACCCAATGTTTGCAACTAGTCTCGCAACGAAAAATTGCGTTGAGAGTCGCAG
Source organism: Paragorgia papillata (assembly GCA_035771165.1). Taxonomy (NCBI): domain Eukaryota; kingdom Metazoa; phylum Cnidaria; class Anthozoa; order Scleralcyonacea; family Coralliidae; genus Paragorgia; species Paragorgia papillata. The sequence continues at coordinate 3,979,500 of JAWNZC010000011.1, read as the reverse complement.
AGAAAGTATTTTCCCAAAGCTACGAGACAAGTTGCAGCGTGTGACACCCCCACTGCAACTTGTTTCGCAATTTTTTGAGAAGGAACCAATCACAATACGACAGAATCAGGGGAAATCAGGGGGGGAATTAGAGTTGTTGCGTAATTGAAGATAGCGGCTTTGTTTACATTGGTGTTTGAAAATAAAGAAAACCACGAAATTACCGTTCGTCTGACATCCTCCTGCAACTTGCAATATTTTTTTTTCGACAAAAATTGCGTTGCAAGTTGCAAGGAAAATTGCCTCGTGTGACATGGCCTATAGTCGTGTTTGTGTCCGGAGAGAGTTCTATCAGAGCTTTTTATGTTGAAAGTGTTCACAGGATGTGATGTTGTCACATGTCTGAATTTAGGTTAAGGTGAAGTAATACGAGCAACAAATTGCTGCAACATGCATTGTTGCGTTGCAAGTTGAAAAGCGTTGTTGCACGTATTACCACCGACCTCAAATATTGTCACACAACAATGATTTTGTTGCAAGTTGAAACAGCGTGTTGCAGCAAGTAGAAATGGAGTCTACTTTCTTCAACAATTTTTTTTGACTTGCAAAAAAATCATTGTTGCGTGACATTGTTTGACGTGCAACAACGCTTTTCAACTTGCAACGCAACAAGGTTGCGTGGAAAGTTGAAGTAAAACGTTGCCCCTGTTACCTCACCTTTAGTGACGTGTTCTTTGATACGGGTTAGTAGGCAGCGATTTGTTTTACCAATATAAGCATGTTGACAACCAGGACATGAAAACTTATAAACAACAAAGCTTTAATATTCTTTGGGCGTTGAGTCTTTGCATGAAACAAAACAGTTCGATGCAGTAGTTTTACAGTAAATTTGCATGGATATTTGAGGAGACGGGTGACTTTACGTTTGAATTTTTGAGTAAGTTGGGTTCCATATTTACCGAGGAAAGGTAAACGAATCCAGATTTTGACGATGTTATCAGTAGTAGGGGTGTTGCATGTGGCGATAGTTTCGGTTGGCGATAATGAAGATGGCTTGAAAGTGTTCCATTCCATGACATAAATTTCAAGATGTTTGGTTAAGTTCGTTGACGATGTTGAGGAAAAAATGAAAATTTTGTGTGCGCGGTCAACGTTGTACTGAAACTAGAAATATGAGTATATTGGCCGGTATGTGTTGTTTTACAAAATATTGTAGTGCCGGAAGGATAGATTTGAATATAAGAAGAATATAAGAAAATGTATTTCGTTATCTGGAAAATTATCAACCAAGGTCAAGGCCAAGGGTGAATTGAATTTGAGAATGGAACGAGTTACATCTTCTAAGTATGTCCGAGCTGTGAGATGGTTTGACAAGAATCAAGGTGTCGTCAACACAACGTTTATAGAATTTAATTGCTGTTTTTCTTGATCTACGAAAAGCGTTTGACTTTATTAATCATGAAGTTCTTCTGGCTAAATTAAAGAGCTATGGTTTTAGTGAACTCGAAATCAAGTGGTCCTATTCAACCGATAGGAAGCAGTATCCAACAAGGTACAATTGGACTTGTGTCATTACTTCCGGTGTTCCACAGGGATTAGTGCTGGGACCTACACTTAATCGCATTCGGATTTAACCACCGCCCAGCTCAAAGTTAACAAAGATTTGAAAAATGTCGAACTTGTTAAGAAAACCAAGGCTATGGTTATTGGATTGAGACAAGCCGTAAAAAAGGCAAGAACATTAGAAGTAAATTTTAATAATGAACGTCTCGAATAGGTTACAATGTTCGGCTATCTTGGGATCCACACAAACAATGTTATTTCTTGGGTACCACACGTCACAAAAGTCAGCCAACGAATTAACCCGAAACTCAAGTTTTTAAATCGAATTTCAGCGTTTTTGCCAAAATCTGTTATTCTTCGTATATATAAACAGACTATTTTACCTATTTTAGACTATTGCTCTATTGTGTGGCACGAATGCGGTTCGTGTTGAAAAAATACAAAACCGAGCAATGAGAATTATTTTAAACGAACGAAAAAGAAAATGCACACAAGAAATGAGAAATGAACTTAAACATTTATCATTGTATAATAGGCGACGCTTTTATAGATTTTTAACAAATTGGATTGCCCAGAGCAGTTGACCGACACTTTTAAACTCCGAAGTTCTGTTCGACAAAGAGAACTTCGAGATCACATGTACACACTGTTACATCTGCCAAAAGTAAACACTGAAGTAGGACAGTCAATGTTCCAATATGCGGGAGCTAAAAATTGGAATTCGCTTCCCATGGACATTAGAAAAATTAATTCACTTAAAATTTTTAAACAAACTTTTGTAATTTATTAGAAACTGATTTTGATTGTCATGTCTGTAGTTCTTAATTGTATATAATATATTTTCAAAACATTAATAATTCATGAGCTAATTAGCCAATCAAAGAAATTAGATAATAAACGGCACAAACAAAACACCGTTTATTACCACATTTCTTAATTATAAATTCAATGAGACTATTGGCTACTAATATACACCATTGTCTAATCTAATATGCACCAAGTCCCTAGCGAATTCTACTATAATAGACAATTGAGAAGCCATTTCATAAACTCGTGTGTCGTGTTTTACCAGGGATTACAAACACTCGATAACAACAAAAATAACTCGGTCTATTACCTCGTAATTTTCAATGTTCTCTCGTGTTTGTAAAACATTCGAAAACAATAAAAATCACTTGGCCTGCAGCCTCGTGATTTTCATTATTCTCTCATGTTTTACAAACACTCGAGAACAATAAAAATTACTCGGTTAACGACTCGTGATTTTCATTGTCCTCTCTTGTTTGTAACCCCTGGTAAAACACTCCCAATCGTTTATGAAATATTACTTCATTAATATGTTTTTATTAAATAGATATATTGACTTTTATATAATTGTAAATAATGTTCATCCTGTTAATACGAGCTTTTTCCAGCTGAAATAATTATTACTAGAAGTTACTATTGCAAGTGAAGTGCTGCCTCAAATGGGACAAAAACCTTTAGCCTACTCCACAGGCAACTCTATGCAGTCTGTTGCCAATGTGACACCCCCTTGCCCACTCCACCCAAGATTACCCACTCCACCCGAGATTGACCACTCCACCCGAGATAGCCCACTCCACCCGAGATTGCCCACTCCACCCGTGATTGTCTACACCACCCGAGATTGCCCACTCCACCCAAGCTTTTCTCACCTCTTCACCATAAGAGCCCACAGAGCTGCCTGCAAAGGAGGCTTGGAAAGTCCAAAAATTTTAAATTAATTACAATAGACAGAGTATTTACACTATATTTTTTAATTATAAAATTGAAAACTACAAGTTACTATAAAAATAATAACCATGCCTCTTGCTCTAATGCTGTGGCAAAACTGTTAATGCAATTCCAAGTGCTTAATATGTTTTGACAAATCTAGAGCTTTAATAAAATTATACAGCATGTACCATTGTGCCCATCAGATTATTTTTCAGATTAAGTCAAAATACACACACGAAGGTGGTAGCGTCTGATCAGAATGCTGATCAGTGCAAACACAATGAACCCACACCAATATACACATAAAAATAAAAGAAAACAACCGTGAATTAGAATCTCCTACCAAGAAACACAGTTGTCAGTTGTAGAAACTGATATCTTACCTCGACCAGATAAACTCTCCTCACCGAAATTGTAAGACAGTTCACAAATTTGTTTAGAGTCGTTCAGAGGTTGACTCGTGGCATTGCCAATTTATAAAATCCATCGCCGTCGTGGTGTTGACCAACTTCAAACGTGCATGCAATTTATCAGAGCAAATCCTTCTGGCGTATGTGATGTAAGTTGTAGGAAGAAACATCCTACGTCACAAAACGTCCTAAAATGGTCAACAAATAAACTTTCAAAATCGAGATTTCGTTGACTATACATATACGGCAAAGAGGTCTGGAGATGCGACACAGGAACCCATGTCATCTTAATGTGCTGCCCCTCGCTGACGCTCGGCAGAAATTATTATTATTATTATTATTATTATTATTATTATTATTATTATTATTATTATTATTATTACTATTATTATTATTATTATTATTATTCGACACTCCCTGTAGAAAGTATATCGTAAAGAAAATCATCAACATATCAATAAGAACCTCGTATTATGTATTTTGTCGACATAACAAAGAATGGAATAACCCGAAACTAATGACATTCTAAGATTTTTATTCTCATGTAGCATCAGTTCAAATAGTCAGTGGTAAACTACCTGTAAAAGCGAGGTTTATCATTGTAATTTCTACGTTTAATGATCAATAAATAAAGTTTACATTATTATTATTATTATTATTATTATTATTATTATTATTATTATTATTATTATTATTATTATTATTATTATTATTATTATTATTATTATTATTTTTGATTATTATTATTATTATTATTGTTATTAATAGTGTCCGAGTTCATCAGTGGTTTAACGATTAAACCATGGAACTAAAGCCTCTAGAGAATTCGTAATCTTCTACTAATACCTAACTAGATATATCTAATATTTCTTCACCTATAAATATCACTGTAACCGTCAGTAGCATTCCTGTTGATGACTACAATTTAGTTTTAACGTCGAATCATTAATAAAATGTTTACCATTTTTGAACTTACCGTTTAGTATTTTATAAAAATACTTAGTTGTTCCCGTAATTTTTAGTTCATTTGTAATATAGATTATATCCGTCGTTATTTAATATATGATATATACGTAGTTTTTGGGAATGTAGTAATTAATATGCAAATGAAATAACCTATATATTATTATTATATTATATTATATTATATTATATTATATTATATTATATTATATTATATTATATTATATTATATTATATTATATTATATTATATTATATTATATTATATTATATTATATTATATTATATTATATTATATTATATTATATTATATTATATTATATTATATTATATTATATTATATTATATTATATTATATTATATTATATTATATTATATTATATTATATTATATTATATTATATTATATTATATTATATTATAACCGCGATACATTAAATAGAATCGACGGATAAATAAAGTGTAGGTTAGTTACCTTGAATATTAAATGACCTCATATATTGCTGTAAAGCTACGTCTATAATTCTATTTTTTCTTCCAATCAATCAACATTGATTAATTCTTCCTGACATTTTTAGGTGGGCATTTGGCATTGTTTTATGCGAAATATTTACATTGGGTAAGACTATAAATAGAAAGATATGCTACGAACCATGATTGCTATAGTGTAAGTGATGGTTTCTATGGTTTGTGAGGTTGATACTCAAATATTGATCTGTGTATTTAACAGGCGATCTACCTTATGCATCCATGGAAGACAATGATCTCCTTGGTTTTCTCGAGAGGGGCAACAGAATGAAGAAAGCAAAAAGTTGCACTGATGAAATGTAGGGATAACTCCTCCTTTTTTATTTTTTGTTCCGTATGTTCTCTGTATAATGAATCATTAGCGTCAGCGTTAGCATTAGCGTCAGCTCTAGCGTCAACGTTAGCGTCAACGTTAGCGTCAGCGTTGGCGTCGGCGTTAGCGTCCGCGTTAGCGTCCGCGTTAGCGTCCGCGTTAGCGTCCGCGTTAGCGTCCGCGTTAGCGTCCGCGTTAGCGTCCGCGTTAGCGTTAGCGTCCGCGTTCTCGGCTCCGCGGTTAAACGCACTCATGATCCATCGAGTCAACAAGTTTGAAAAGCATGTGGATATTTGTATATTAAACGCGATAAAGAAATGGCTACTGACAAATACAAGAGAACTGATCTATTGCGACAACGACACAATTCTAAATTTCCATGACAAGGTTATCTTTTTGGCAGCGCGCTTTTGACACTTAAATTCGGCTGTACAGCGTTAAGCCGCTAAACACTACAAGGATTATCGTATATCACGCCTGATTCAGCCTCGTGCGCTGTCTGTTATTTTTTTTTGTTATTTTTTGACTGCGTAGAAAACAATTTTTTGGGGCACTGAAGGCGAAGCAATATATTTCGTCATGAAAATTGAGTTCACTGCTCCTGACTCGTTCTTGAAGTTGACTCGTGAAATGACCTAACTTCGAAAGAGTATAATATAATTATTGCTTTTTTATATTTTTAGATATGCGCTTATGTTGAAGTGTTGGAGTCATCGGCCACTGGAAAGACCTACTTTTCCAGAACTCTCAAACTTATTAATGGAACTTGAAGAAGGAGATCGTTCTTACATTAATTTAGACACTCTGATGATGTCCTCGCCATCTTCAGCTGCTAATGGAGGTAACAATCTTAGAACTTTGTATTTTTGTATGGTTATCTTTATTCTTTTAGTACTAGAAGTACATTAGCGCAAGAACACCTCGTCCGCCTTTACATCAGTGCATTTCAGTGCATATGAAACAAAATTAAAAATTAGGTCTGCCATATTTAGAAGCACGCTTAAAATGACAGAGTAACAATAAACATGTTTTGCAGGTTTTCGTTTCTACTTAGTTGTTGAGATATTTCAGTTTGTTTTATATGCAAATTAGATATTTTTACGATAACTTGATGAGTCATTATATTCATAATGACTTATCGAGTTATCGGAAAAGATTGTATGTCTTTGCTATTATCAAATATATCAAATATAATCACTTGAAAATCTACATGCTCGGTTGTGTGGGAAATTCACACCCACATTCTTTCTTCGAATTCATTTGGTTTAGTAATATAGCATCGGTATATATGCATGACCTTCTCCGGTAAGTCATTATGCACTCGTGACGTCAAAATGTTAAATTTGCATATTAAACGACCTGAAATATCTCGACAACAAAGCAATCAGAAACAAAAAATTGCAAAACATCTTACTGCGTCATTTTAAGTGGGTTTTTTTAAATAAGACAGACTTCATTTTCGTTTCATATAGGCACTTTAAATAAAGCAGTTCTTGCTATAGTTTTTGTCATCAAAACCATAGTCTCAAGAATTGAAGTGTCATGCAAACTCTTTGTTTGATGTTTTTGTTCACGTTTATGCATCACGTTACAGATTTGCTGAACACATTGTATTTTGGTATAATGAAGCAATTGGCCAATAGCAGAGTTAGGGTTTAATTGCTGAATTGAAGCATGTTGTATGAATATTAATGACCGGAAAACAACCGTTTTGTGCATTTCAATTTCAGGCCACAAGAAATAACAGCTCATTGTTGCCCGCTGTTTAATTCTAGGGATTATGTCAAACCAATAAGAATAAAAGAGTAAAATTGGACTGTTGTCAAGATATTCTAAGAAAATACAATAATAGCAGTGGTGGAGAAAAATAATATGAAAAACTTGTGTCATGTTGTGTCATTACGCAGTACGAAATAACCAAGGATTCGCCCCCTTTAATTCCTGATTAAACACCCCCTGGTTAAGCCCCCTTTAATCCCTGGTGCGAGGCCCCCGGTGCTCCACTCCGACCCCCCTGGATGAGATCCCCTTTAATTCCTGGTGCGAGGCCCACTCCCCGAGTTCCGACCACCCTCGGAGATTTGTGCGCTTCCGGTGTACGCCCCCGCACCCCGGATCCGCTTAACCAGGGAGGGTTTTAATCAGGAATTAAAAGGCGCGAATCCTTGGTTATTTCGTACTGCGTAATAACCTGTTACATACTACTTGAACCGTTACTGCTGTCATTTTCAGTAAAACACAGCAGAAACAAATGATAATCACCGAGACTCGTGAGCTAACTAGCTATTTAATTAATTTCAAAATTGAACATCCAATACTTGTTATATATTTGCATTTTCTCCACATATATGGAGGTTTTCAAAGCAATTTTTTTAGATAAAATTTTGCAAGTGGAACTAAAATTGGCGATTCAAAAACCATGCAAAGTATATCGGGGAATATACGATGATTCCAACTAGCTAAATAAATAAATTAATAAGTAAATAAATAAATATTAAATAAATACATAAGTAAATAAATAAATAAATAAATTAATTAATTAATTAATTAATTAATTAATTAATATGCCGTTATGTTTCTCTCTACTCACATATGACTTTGTGACTAATGCATGAGTGACCACAACGGCGTTGAATGACTGGTGGTTCATCCAGCAGTGGGCTCATTCATCCCCACGATACCTGATCCATTTTGTTTTGTTGAACGAAATATAGTAGCTTGTTTATCGGCTTTTTGCAGTGGGTTAATGTCATGTTTATTTTTCCTGCTTCGTGCTTTCACTTTGATTCTTAGCTTTAATTGTTGTTTTTTTGGTCTTTTTCCACGGTAATGATGTACATTTCACCGGTAAAGGAATTTTTCTAGAAAATATTTCGTTCATGACCATTGAAAATGGTTTTGTAATCAAGCGTTTATAAATTAACTATGGATTATTGTCACTTACGTGACTGGTAGCGCCATTGTGGTGGCCACGAAATGTTTTAATAAGAATAGAGCTAAATATGATAAATATGGTATATACACCAATATGGCTGTCATAACCTCAGATGAAAACAATGTACACTGTAGTTGTATTTATTGCTTTTGTATTTATTTTTTATTTATTTTGTTAACACATATAGATAATGGCTCTGACAAAGATACACAGCAGGTAAATATAAGTTTATTTAAGTAAAAAATTTAACTTTTAAATAAAAGTGAATGTGTGAATTAATACAAATATCAAAGCTATAAAAGAAACGAATCACTTGAAATTTTTCATGTTTAGTGTTGTGGGAGGAACACACCCACATGCGTCCTTCCAATTAAGCCGTTTGGTTTGGTAAAATATCAAATATATATAACCTTCTCTGATAAGTTATTATGCACGTATTCGTCTCATCCTGCAACGTTTATATATCTGATAATATACATGAAAAATTTCTCAATTCTGATTGGCTCAGAGCAGTGCAGTTTTGAGGAAATACAGTGCAGAAAAAAGGAAATACTGTGCAATTTTTTAATTTGTACAAAAATCATTTTTGACTAGAAAAAAAGATCTTCCTGTTAAATTTTTTCATGTATATTATTTGCACAAAGCATTTTGATTAGAAAGATTCTCTTCATGTTAAGTTTTTTCATGTATATTATTAGTATAGGTAATAGCATGATTTCTTGTGCAATTAGAAAAAAACACGCACTCGTGAGTTTTTTAAAGACCTCAAATAGCACTCGTCCTTCGGACTCGTGCAATTTGATAGTCTTTGAAAAACTCACTCGTGCTTGTTTTTTCCAAATTGCACTCGAAACCATGCTATTACCTATACAAACAAACTAAAATATCTCAAAAACAAAGCAAGGGAAGAGAAAAACTGCAAATGTACTTTACACGAAAATTAAATACAATTAAAAAAATCACTTAAGTAACATCTTTTGCATTTTTTCGTTTTCTTGCTTCGCGTTCTTGAGATCAGATATTTCAGTTTGTTTCATATGTAAATGCCCATGTTGTGACGTATACGTGCTTAATGCTTAATGACTTAGCGGAAAAGCTATATATATATCTTTAATATAATCAAACTAAATCCTGCATGTTTGGTGTTGTGGGAGAAACACACGCACGCGCTTGCTCAGTTCAAATTAAGTTTGGTTTAATAATATCAAAGATATATAGATAAGTCATTATCGGCGTGTACATCACAACATTTGACATTTACATATGAAACAAACTGAAATATCTCAAGAACGAAGCAAGGAAACCAAAAACTGCAAAATATGCTACTCTATCATTTTAAGTGTTCTTTCAAATAAGACAAAATTAATTTTGTGTCATTTGATTATTCATATTTTTATCTGTAGGACGAAACCATCCTATCTCCAGTTGACTTAGCCTATGGTTCGAGTGGTATTGAAGGCGAAGTGTTTTCGCCCAACGAAAGTGACGAGCAAAGTTCCCTTTCGCCAAATTTTAAGTTTCCTGATGGGAAGAAGACAAAAGCTGAGGTATGTGAAGACAGAGTCGATTCTAAACCATTTTATTAAATAAATTTTTGGCGTTACAGGTGTGGTCATTTTAGGCCATTTTTGAATTATTAGCTGCACACGCGACCTTTTATGCAAATTGTCTGCACTTGCATTGTTTTGATAACAAAAGAAGACTAATTAAAAATTTGTCAATAATAAGCCGTCAAAATTATCAGTCTAACAGCAAAAATAATTTTTGTGTCATTTGATTATTCATATTTTTTCTGTAGGACGAAACCATCCTATCTCCAGTTGACTTAGCCTATGGTTCGAGTGGTATTGAAGGCGAAGTGTTTTCGCCCAACGAAAGTGACGAGCAAAGTTCCCTTTCGCCAAATTTTAAGTTTCCTGACGGGAAGAAGACAAAAGCTGAGGTATGTGAAGACAGAGTCGATTCTAAACCATTTTATTAAAGAAATTTTTGGCGTTACAGGCGTGGTCATTTTAGGCCATTTTTGAATTATTAGCTGCACACGCGACCTTTTATGCAAATTGTCTGCACTTGCACTGTTTTGATAACAAAAGAAGACTAATTAAAAATTCGTCAATAATAAGCCGTCAAAATTCTCAGTCTAACAACAAAAATAATTTTTGTGTCATTTGATTATTCATATTTTTTCTGTAGGACGAAACCATCCTATCTCCAGTTGACTTAGCCTGTGGTTTGATTGGTATTCAAAACGAAGTGTTTTCGCCCAACGAAAGTGAGCAGCAAAGTTTCCTTTCGCCAAACTTTAAGTTTACTGACGGGAAGAAGACAAAAGCTGAGGTATGCGATTGTTCTTCGATGTGTATATATTATGTAAGGGTAATACCATGATCGCATCGGATTCTTTTGTTCTCCGAGGGAATGTAAGCCTCGTATTTTCCTCATTGCTCATGCAAGAGGGAAATTTATTCTTTGTCTTCTAATTTTCCCGTGCATGTTGATGAGGGAAAATTAGAAGACAAAGAAATCCTTTGTCTTCTTCTAATTTTCCCGTGCATGTTGATGAGGGAAAATTAGAAGACAAAGAAATCTTTTGTCTTCTTCTAAATTTCCCGCTTGCATATATTTTCCCTCATCAACATGCACGGGAAAATTAGATGCAACTTCTCTGATCAACCGTGTAAATTTCCTGTCGGTAAGATTCTCAAAGTTTTCCTCGGCGATCATAATATTACAAACTAATAACATGACTTGAGGGAAATTAGCGATTAAATTTCCCTCAAGTCATGTTATTACTTATAATTAATCAATCGTCACGAGTGTAAGATAAAACTTATTATTCGCATTGGTTAACCATCTTATCTCTTGACTCTTTTGCAATGACATAATTTTTTATCGAATTTACAGAGAGAAAAAATTTCAAGACTTAGAAATCAAAATCCTGTGTGATAGGTGGTAATCATACTCTTTCCCATAAATAGTAATTTACAAAATAAGTAGTCGTTATGTTTTGGGTATACAGGACAAGCTTTGTTTACCTCATCTTTCTTGGAGGGGTCCTCATTTGAGGAAAGATGCAGTGAGACAGCCTTTGTAAATTTTAGACGGCCATTTGAAAATGACGGCTTTTAAGCTACTGCGTATAAGTTTGACGGCTTTTGGATTGGGCTCAATCAGAACAGTGTACCTTTCGTACATTTCCTTGGAGAAGCTTGTGAGATGCGCCGTAAAGTTCACTACGTCACTTGACTCCGTCTTTTGAAGAGTATGGGAGTCATTATTGGTCGTTCAGTGCCAGTCTCTGAATACGATTCATGCTTCGCAGTTTGACTATTTGGACATTATCTCTTATGAAATGGCCAAAAATGCGTTTTTGGGGGCTTTTTGTGACATTAAACATTTTAGGGGGTAGCATACCACAAGACCTCGCTGTGAGGGTTTTGTCATTCGCCGTGAACATACACTGCGCCAAATTTACAATTTGGACACCCAAGTTACAAATCTTGGCTAAGACACTGCCACAGGAATGACTTTTACTTGCATGCACATAAGTAGGTGAAATACCTGTTGCGCATCAGATATACACACTCTAAATCGATTTGGCCGTAATCCAAAGGTGCATGAGCTAGGTGTGACAACCGACAGCACTGCAGACGGCGGCATCTAGCTGCATTTACACTTCAGTGAGTACAAGAGCATCTTGTCGTGTTTGCAACTACGCCTATTATTTTCTGGAGGACCCAGCAGCAAGAATGGATCACACGTAACCTTGCGTTGGAAGGCTAACAGTGTAATATTGCCTGTCCAAAGCAAACACCTAGGCACAGAATAAAGATTAATCAGAAGTCCGACCCGATAGGAAACAGTCCCCGTGTTTTGTACTGTGCATGCGCGAGTTTTGCAAGCGTAACTATCTTCCTGGCAAGTATAACTCTAAAAGTTCCAGTGCAAAAGTATAGGGGAATAGCTATTCGGGACCGGAAAATATAATTTTAATGCAGAAATGAGATGCCTGCATGATCCTAATTTTTGAAATTAATATTGATCTAGAAATGGTAAGTGGGTGGTTTTTAACTTTTTCTTCATTTGTGTATTTCACAACTTTAGAAGAAAGTTTTGCGTTGCCAAGTTCTGGCAGGTATATCTCATGAAGTTTCAGTTAAAAAGCATAGGGAAGTTGTCATTCAAAAACGGTTGAGTGAATTTTTTTTTATGATATATATGTTATACCTGGTCGGGTGTTTTGGAAAGCGAACAAAGGCTACTGATCTTGTGTTTTTCTTCTTGTTGTAAATTGTGAGGTTTTTTGCATTTTATTGCTGAGCACCAAGTTCTCCAATTTTTCCAAGTTTTCTTTTTTTTATTTGGCAAAGTTTGAACCATCGCTATTTTAATCATTTATCTTTAATGAGCGTTATTGGATGATACTATTTTTCAGAATTTTTGAGGAGAACTATATGTATAAACCAGACACAGTGCCACAAAGCGATGCCCTGTGGCGTTCAAAACATGCGTTAAAAATGTCGCGTCAAAAATGTCGCTTATTCCAAACGAACGAACGAACGAACGAACGAACGAACGAACGAACGAACGAACGAACGAACGAACGAAATCACACACAGAATATAAAGCTGTTTGAAAGTTTGCTGCGCCCGCAAGCTAACTTTCAGAGCACCGCAATTATTTATCATTTTGTTCTCAATTTTTTGTTCGACAACACAAAACTCTTTCCTAAAGCTGCTAAAAAAACGCAAATGTACATTTATACAGCAATCACTTACAGAATCAGGCATCTCGTTTTCGTATTACAGCCATGTTTTGTCGAATGACAATGGCCTTATGCTTTTGTGATGGAACTTCGCGAGATACCCTCGCCAGGAAGAATGACAGCGTATTTGGTAGCGTCAGCAAATGCCATGCGCATACCTCTTGTATTCTTGCCTGATAAACTCGCTTGGTAAAAAAACCAAAAAACTATCTATATAGAGCAAAATGTCCACGAGCTCTCAACATAAATCCAAAATGTTCCCGATGAAAAAGCTATACTTTTCTTTCTAGGTGTTTTAGATCGTTTCGTGCACACTGAGTAGCTTTTTACGGCCAACGATGTTTTAAAACATGATCCATATGCTGAGATGGTCGACTACGGTAGTTGCAAATACTTTTCACTGTTTTTCGATATTCAGAGTTGACTTTTTCCCCAATTTTTTCTCCGCTTAATTCGGCAAAACAAAGCCAACTGAAACGTTTCGGCTTGTCAACTTCTCCATTTGGCCTGCAGTTCAGTGCAGTTACGTCATCAAAATGTTAGAAGTGAAAATGTGATTGGTTGTTGAGTCACCAAAATGTTAGTAGAAGAAATGTGATTGGTAGTTGATGAATTTCGAGAGAATTTGTATTTTCATCATGTATTTTCGACTAAATATACCGGGGGGGTTTTCAAGTCAGTTATTTTATAAAAGAAATACCAAATATATTTTTCATGCAGGATACTCTGATCCAAACACTTGGGAAGTTGCTCGATTGTACTTTGGAAAGCTAAAAACACTCGCCTCGTGTTTTGTTACGCTTTACTCAAGTCTCGCAACATCCCGCGTGTTTGGATCAGAGCTAGTATCCTGCACGGAAAGTCATTTGGTAGTTCTGTAGTACTCCGCTGTTCTCTGCTGTACTCCATTCTTCTCCTTTCCTCTCCCCTCCTCTCCTCTCCTCTCCACTCCACTCCATTCCAGGATTTTGTTAATAGTGTAAAACACAATGATTTTATACTCTTAACTGAAACCTGGTCAGATACAGCTACTGCTATTCCTGGTTTCAAGGCAGTCGCCACATGCACAGCAACTCCAAAATCAAAGTCAAGTTGCCGTAAATCTGGTGGTATCACTTTATTATTTAAAATGGAATATGAGAATGTGGTCACAATTATAAAGCAAACAAAAAACTATTTATGGTGTAAGATGGAGTGTTAGGGCGTTGCCCCTCACCGCTGTAGTTAAGCCCAGTTGGACGGGGTTAGTACTTGGATGGCTGACCGTCTGGGAATAACCCCGTTCTCGAACTTGAATTTCATGTTGGTCTCTCCTGTGCTTCGAGGGTTTCTCGCAGGGTTCTGCGGTTTTCCTCCCTGCGTAAAATCAACACTTAGGTCTTAGCTTATGTCGTGCACTTTAATCATGAGCCTCTGGCTCGGATGATTGGGCAACCACATCCTGTGTTTAACGACGTTAAATAAATCATTACATTACAAACCATTACTAGTTCTAATAATGATCTATATTTATGTACTGTTTAATAAACGAGCAGGAGTGTTTTATCAGATATAAAGACACGAGGCGAAGCCGAGTGTTTTTATATCTGATAAAACACGAACTGCGAGTTTGTTGAACGGCTTCAAAAACGAACCACTTGGTAAGTTCATTGGCGTAGTAAGTTTGAAAAATAACCTTGTCTAAGCCGAGAAAATCAAAGCTAAAGTTTATGTAAATCAGGAGGTATCTTTTATCAATATAAAGACACGATACGGTCGTGATTTTCTTTTGTGTTTTCCTCATGCATTATTAATGAGTTTTTGAAGTGGAGTATACATTCCACCTGAAAACTCACATTACTTTGATTGTGAGATATTTGATAATCTAGAAAATGACATTATATATTTCTCCACAAAAGGTAATATAATGATACTTGGAGACTTTAATGCTAGAACTAGCAAATGTGAAGATTATGTCTCCAGAGAAGGCAACAATTTCATTAATGATATAACAATATCATCTTTTAATCCCCCAGAGCGACAAAGCTTTGATAGTACAATAAATAGCCATGGAAAACGTCTCCTTGAACTTTGCAAGAGTTGCAATTTTAGAATCTTAAATGGTAGGACCAAGGGAGACTCACGTGGTAAACCTACATTCCATGGAAAAAATGGAACAAGTGTAGTTGACTACATAATCTGTGACCAAGAATTATTTCAAACCATTAATAATTTTATTGTTAAAGCCCCAACTTACTTATCTGATCATAGCCAAATAATCACATGGGTAAAGAATAATTATTTGCACAACCCCAGTACATATAATGAAAGTGACAGGATACCGAATTTCTCAGAACAACTACCTCTACAATTCATTTGGGAAGATAGTGCAGCTGAATCTTTCTTAGAAAATTTAAAATCTCCTCACACCCAAAACAACCTTACAACATTCATTAATTCTGAATTCCCTCAATCAAAGGATGGAGTTAATGAATGTGCCTCCCAATTTCAAAACATTATTCTTGATAATGTAAAAAAGTCATTCAAAATTTTAAAAATGAAACACCGACAGAAAATCACAAATGTTATGAATAAAAAATGGTTTGAAAGAGAATGTAGACTAAAAAGACACAGTGTTAGGAAATTGGCAAACCAAAAACACAGGGATCCCCTAAACAATGAGTTGAGAAATGCCTATCACACCGTACTAAAAGTTTGTTAAAACAAAAGAAAGAAACTTTTTCTAAAAAAAATCTAGAAGAACTAGAAAATGCCGCTGAAAATGAACCCAACTTGTTTTGGAAAAAGCTTAAAAACATGAGTGATAATCTAACTGATAATCCAACTGAATCTACCCCAATATCTGATCAAAACTGGCATTCCCATTTTGAATCATCACATTCCAAACACAATCTTGGCAATGAACAACAACATCTGGTTGATGTCCTTAAAGATGCAGAATCTACCAAAGATCAACACAATAATTTAGATGAACTGATTACAAATGATGATATTCTAAAGGCAGCAATAAAACTAAAAAATAAGAAATCTGCATGCATGGATAGAATAAAAAATGAAATGATTAAATATAGTGTTAATATTCTCCTTAAAGGATATCATAAACTTTTCAACCTTATTCTACAAAGATGGAAATTTTCCTGACCTCTGGTGTGAGGGTCTAATCACACCAATTTTTAAATCAGGAGACAAATGTGATCCCAATAATTACAGAGGAATTTGTGTGACTAGTTGCCTTGGAAACTTCTTCTGCTTGATTCTTAACGAACGTCTAACAAAATTCTTACTAGATAACAATCTCATCCACCCCTCACAAATTGGTTTCCTGTCTGGACATAGAACGGCTGATCACATATCTACTATGAAAACCTTGATTGACAAGCATGTTAACCAAAACAAAAATGGTAAAGTCTATGCATGCTTTGTGATCTAAAAAAAGCATTTGACTCAGTTTGGCATGATGGACATTTTTTTAAATTACTTAAAGCCAAAATAGGTGGAAATTTCTATAGCTTGATGAAAAGTCTTTACTCTAATTCAAAATGTGCAGTGAGAGAATGCAAAACTAGAACTCCTTTTTTCACACATTCCAATGGAGTCAGACAACGTTGTATTCTTAGTCCACTGTTGTTCAACATTTACATCAATGAAGTGGCCACACCCTTTGACAATACATCCTCTGATCCTTTCATACTTCCAAATGGAACAAAACTAAACTGTCTAATATATGCAGATGATCTTGTTATATTATCTCGTTCTAAATTTGGCCTTCAAAAATGCTTAGACCAACTTCATAATTGGTGCAGCAAATGGATGATGGAAATTAACTTAAAACAGACAAAAATTATGATTTTCCAGAAAGGTACTAGAAAATCATCACCTCCAACTTTTATGTTGGGCAATGACATTGTCAACATTACACAAGAATATTGCTACCTAGGAATCAAACTAACACCAAATGGCAAGTTCACAATAGCCCTCCAACAGCTTGCTGAAAAAGCATTGCATGCCTTATACAAAGTAAGAAAACACCTTGACCTCCATTTATTACACCCTAATTTAGCCATTAAAATTTTTGATAGTATTATCTCACCTATTCTCTTGTATAACTCAGAAATCTGGGGGGCCTATTTCAATAATGATTTTAATAATTGGGACAAGTCACCAGTTGAGATGGTTCACCTACGATTCTGGCCCGAAGGCCCGGCGCCCGGTGAGGGTGCTAATCTCGAGACGCGTGGAACCCACTTACACGCGAGTTTGAAAAGCCATGCGAGATCATTTGATTGATTTGAACAATATATATATATATATATATATATATGTATGTGTGTGTGTGTGTGAGTGTGTGTGTGTGTGTGTGGACTTCGGCCCACTTGCGCGGTTAGGATTGTTTGGCACTGGTAACGATGAAGCAAATCAAAGTCGAAAAAGACTTGGGAAAGCAGCTTTTTCGAATTGCGAATAGATATGTGATAGTTAAAATATTCGCGGCCGATCTTTATGGGCATCTACAATGGCTCGCCTTCGGCTCGCCATTGTAAATGCCCATAAAGATCGGACGCGAATATTTTAACTTACTTATCAAATTGTAAGTGTAAATGATGAACACTTTGTTTAAGAGTCGTAGGAAAGGTTAGATAAGATCATTTACAGTCAGAAAAAGCCCAATTTGAGGCACTAGTGCCTATTAACTTTGATAAAACCTTGATGTTTTATTAATCAATGTTTTATCCGTAGTTAGAGATGCTGATTAAACATTCATTTCTTTTGAATTTTCTTCATGAATTATTAATGAATTTGATAATAACTGATAAGAACATACATGCATGTAATCAACTTTTACGTATATAAAAGAAGAACAACAATGTATTGAATTAAAGGAAACCGTCAACTCGAAATGGGGAAAAACAATACTGAAGAAAAACCGACAAAGTAAAAGACCGAAAAGTTAAGTAAAAACATAGAGCAGCCGCTTTCAGACTCAGTAATGACAAACATTTAGTAGCAACCATTTAGTAGATTTCCGTGTTTATATCCTGTCACTGTTTATCATGCTATTTTTGTTGGATGTTTTTGCTTACCCTTTGTATTCTTTACTTTTAGCTGCTGATTGTCGTCTTATGTTGTTTTATAAAATAACTTTCTTATGGTAAACCATTCATGCATGGTGTTTGTTTATAGTTTGTTTATAATTTGAAATAAAAGATAGGAAGAGAAGTAATTTTTGGTCTGTAAAATGTACAAAAGCTGAGAACAGTTACAACATTTGAGAATGTTTTTGTACTATATCTCTGACAACTGAAAAACAGCCAGATATTTGAGTTGTTTTTAATACATGTAAAAATTGCAAATGTTTTTAAAATACTTCAGCAAAAAAGTATATTAATTTCAGCCTGCATCGCCTGCATGCTGTTTTTGTAAACATGGAAAAAGAAAACGTACAGATTTAATACGAAATTTCACAGAACTTTTTATATCTTCTTCAGTAGCCAGGTGGTAACGTCACTGGTTGTCACGCGAAGACAGTCTGGCTCGAATCCCACTCAAATCCTGGCAGCGACATGCAACTTTTTCATCGAAATTCATTTTGCCTAATGTTATCCGAAAGTTTTTCGGTTAAAATAAACAGTTTTCAATTTGAAATATTCTACTTCATTTAAAACCATAGTTTGAGTCGGAGAGCAGTGGCTATTCCCAGGCCCTAATATATATTAAAGAGCGCGAGGGGTTGTTGCATTTACATATTTTTAGTAAAAATACTTAAATTCTATGACCATTCCAACCACATATCAGAACTAGAATCTATGTCCAACCAATCAGTTGCACAACTAATGAAAGATATAAAGAACAAATATATCACATTTTGGAAACACAAGCTCAGAAACTCTGCCAAGCTTTCCTTCTACTGCAAATTTGTATAGGTAATCGCATGGGGCCGAGGAAAATTACGGTTTAATTTCACGAGTGTTTTCAAAATTTTACAAAATTGCCCGAGTCGCGAAGCGACGAGGGTAATTTGTAAGATTTTGAAAACACGAGTGAAATTGAACCGTAATTTTACGAGAACTCATGCGATTATGTGTTAATAATATAGAGGGGGAAATTAAATCATAATTATAATTATGAACATAATTATTTTACGTACGTCATGACTGCAAGGAAGCCCGCTAAATGCCAAAGCGAAACTGATTTAAAACAAGTTCACTGCACTGAGGCAATAAATAAAATCTCTTAAAGAGTTTAATTCAAACAAACATCAAAATATAACAAGTGAAACTATATTAAGTATAAGAGCTTTAACTTTATTGAAATGTCAACAGTCATCGTCAATCAGAATCTGAATCGGAGTGCAAAATAAACCTCTTGAACGGTCGTTTGCCTTTGGTATTGGTGCTGAAACCCGAGCTTGCCTGTGCTGAATTATTACCAGCCGTGTTGAAAGTTACCTGGCAGTTGTTGAAGTTGTAGATGTTGCGTGGGGAAAGCGGTGAAGACAACAATGATGATCGTCGATTAGCCTCTGACACTTGCCGTTGTCGGGAAAATTCAGACGCGCCGTCTATTACATGTGATAAAACTTGCTGCTCTTTTTCATCTCCCGAGTCATAGTCGTCGAGGCCTTTCTCCGATTTGTGACCCGTGATATTTTTTATTTCACACTTTGGTACTCCCGAGCTTTTTAACTACTTTACGACGGTTTTCCTGGCACTGTGGTTGGTTAGCTTTTTCTCGGGACAAGCAACTTTCAAAGGTGCGTTTTCCTTCATCTTTTTCATGATATTATCGATAGTATTTTTGCCCATTGGTGTTTTTTTGTACCAAATATCCGTGGTAGGGGTTTCGATAACTGATAAGTAGATGGATGTATTGTTTAAAAAGAGACACTGGACATCTTCTTTCGTCTCCAGTAGCAAACATTTTTGGCTTAACAAGTCTGGGTTTTTCTCGCAAGCCGCTCTGTCTTGTCTTTGTTATTCCTTCAGCAAATGTGATGAACTCGATGCCGTTGTCATCCTTTTGTAAACAATAATCTTCAACCTTCATTTCGTGGTGCTCTTGTCGACCGCGTAAGCCGAAATGCTGTGTAAGAAGCCACCACAATGTATTTATTAACGAGCGAGGTGTTTTTCCTCCTAACTGGCCGCTTGTCCACAATATTTCTTCTTCTTCTTCGGTGAGACTCTTTGCTTTGTTTGGTCGTTTTCCTAAGCCGTTTCTTCGCAACTTTCTTGCTTTTCCTTCGAGCACTTTTCTGGAATTGAGGAATTCAGTGTCTTTTAATATAGATTTTGGATAGGCCTTTTCTTTGAGAAAACCGTGCAATGATGCTTGCATTACTCTAAGGCAGTCCGGTTCGTAATCTTCACCATTTGCTTTGCGTAGTTCGGCGTAAAACCGCGACAGTACCTTGTCAAGTTCTTCACTTTCGTACGCTTCAAGGTTTTCACTGACGTTTCTGAGCACTGCCCATTTTTGAAAAATTCCAACCCAGAAGATAGTGCTTTTCTTTGTGTTTACATTGTCACTTGATATCTTTAATTCTTCAATTTCTTCATTATTTGCCTCAACAAAACGGGAAGCCATGACCCTTTTCAAAACATTACGCCATGATAATTTATTTTTTACAAAATCACAAATGTTTCCCGCCGCTGGTGTGTCGACCAATCAGAGGCAAGTAATTTTGCCCTGAATTACAGAAAAATGCCCTCTTCATTACCCAATCATATTCAAGTAATTTTGCCCTCTATATTATTAAAAAATGAATACCAATTAGAAGAATATCTCACCATTATTAAAAATCCAACTCAGAGAAAAAATCTCACACGATTTCGCATAAGCAACCATAAACTCCTTATAGAATATGGTCGCTATCAAAACATTCCCCATGACCAACGACTGTGTGAGTTATGAAATAGAAGATGAATACCACTTTGCTTTAACATGCGAGTGTTACAATACCTTGAGATCTTCTTTCCTTAAAAAATTAACCAATGGTTCCTCTAACAATTCCTCTAAAGAGGAACTATTACATAATATTATGTCTTCAAGGGATCCAAATATAATTTCCCTTACTGCAAAATGCATCGATTCTTGCTTTGTGGAAAGAGATAACTGCCTTGAGATCAGGTGTACCTATACTTAAGTTATTAATTAATTAATGTACCAAGTAGCCTGCATGCAGGCATTACTTTCTGCCTTTTTAGAAAGGGGTGTCTGTAAGCAGGTGATTAAACTCACTGTTGAATTATTTACTATACGTAACTAATTAATTAATTTATTATTTTTACATATCATATTGTCTGCGGGCGGGCATTCCTTTCTACCTTTAGGGAAGAACGTTTGCTTGCAGGCTATATACCCACCAACTTAGTGTTGATCTATTAATTTAACTTATTATATTTGTATTGTATATTACTCTTATCTGTAAACATAAATCTAACAAGGATGTAAACATAAATCTAACAGGGAGCACAGGTGGTGTGTGCTGTTAGCGCGCTGCCTCTCACCAATAGTTAAGCCCGGTCGGACGGGGTTAGTACTTGGATGGGTGACCGTCTGGGAATAACCTCGTTCTCGAGCTTGGACCATGTGAGTAGAGTTTAGTTGATCTCTCCTGTGCTTCGAGGGTTTTTCGCCGGGTTCTCCGGTTTTCCTCCCTCCGTAAAATCAACACCTAAGTCTTAGTTGAGATCCGTGGTCTGAACTGTGTTGTTGGCGGCAGCATAAAGCGCCTTTGATATGCCTCAACACGGCCACGGTGAAAATTTCTAAATTGCCTGATAAGCCACCCATAACACTGTAATGCGCATTTGATCATATCCACATGTTAATTTGCGCAATAGAAATATTAAATCATTAAATGTAGTTTAATTTAAGTAGATTTGTTATTATCTCTGTCTCTTTAAATTGTAAGCTTTAGCAATACCAAATGTACTATATAGGTCATGCTAATAAAGCTATTATTTACCTTACCACTCCACGCCTCTCTTCTCCACTCCACTCCACTCCACTCCACTCCACACCACACCACTCCACTCCACTCCACTCCACTCCACTCCACCCCACCCCACCCCACCCCACCCCACCCCACCCCACTCTACTCTACTCTACTCTACTCTACTCTACTCTACTCTACTCTACTCTACTCTACTCTACTCTACTCTACTCTACTCTACTCTACTCTACTCTACTCTACTCTACTCTACTCTACTCTACTCTACTCTACTCTATAGTGTTATGTACTGGAATGGATATGACGTTGCAACCAACATCATTTGCGAACAAACCCTGTGCATGTAACATTAAGTTACATGTTGAATAGTTACTTTACATAGATTTTTCTACGATATTTGTGATAGTTAACTTTTAATAAGTATATCCTCTAATTCTATTGTCGTTTCAGAATTCACTCCTTCAAGCTAAAGTGAACGAAGATATGTGAACCTATGAAGAATAGTCAGTAACGAAATAGTAATTAATAGCAGTATCGTAGACAAATGCAATTCAACCACGAGGAAATGATGTTTTCACATAATTATTTACAAGTACATGTGTGCTTATCTTACCTTAAAGTGCCAATGAAGCAAAAATTAGCAACCTTGTTCCCAGGGCCTTTTAAAAATTGAGAGGACGGGAGGAATGTTTCCTGAGAAATGTTTAAGAAAAGCAATCAACCAATGAAAATGCAGAGTCCATCAGCCGATGCCAAAGCATTTTCCCGCCCTCTTAATTTCAAACAGGCCTTGGGAACGAGGTTGAAAAATTAGGTTTCTCTTATTTGAAAGAACACTTAAAATGACAAAGTTACTCGGAGGAGTAACTTTTTTTTCCAAATGTTTAATTTGCATAATCAAACATCCTGAAATATCTCAACAACATAGACAGAAAACGAAAAACTGCATAAGGATGTTACACTGTAAGTGTTCATTGAAATAAAACAGACTTGTAGTTTATTTTTTCAAGTTTCTTGCTGAGTTGAAAACAGCTTCAGAATTTTCTCTCAGAGCCAAAAAATACGTTGAAAAGATTGAATGAAGAGTAAAAGAAGAGTGAAAGGTGGGTGATTTATTTCTTAGTCTGTCGTGGTTGTGAATCTTTGGCTTTTTAAATGGACAAAGAAGCTAAAAATATAATTAATAGCGAAAATTACGCGTTGTTTTTCAATATTTCTAACCTGAAAGAATAACACAGTTTTTATCCATAATGATTTATTACTTCAAAAACCCACTTTGCTGAGTAATAATAATGGACTTGGTTGTACTCATAAATATGTGTTGTTAGTTCAATTCTTGTGGATTTTAATTTGTCGGACAAAACATTATTGTCAACCTGACAATTCAAATCGGGTTTTGTAAACTCTTAAGACGATTTTTAAAGTGGATTTACCATCTTAACTTTGTAAATTGTGCATTTGGGTTATGTATTTTGTGTTAAATGTTAGTTTCCCCTTCTTAGCTCAAGTTTTTCTGAGCTATACGTTGAAAAAACCAGCCAGTTTCATCTGCAATAATTTTAGAAACTACGCCGCCATTTTGTTTTTCACTACTCGCTGTATATGAGATGATATATTTTATTTTATTTTAATTACTTTAGCTGATTATAATAACATACAAATTTAACTAACAGCTCAGGAGCACTAGCACAGCGTGAGCCAATTACCTTAGTGACCTATTAAAACATTGATTACAGTACAAACTCGTTGAAACTGTTAACTGCCTTGCTTGATGGCATTTCGAACATATCGATTTCCACGACCGTTGATTTTCTGCATCAAAAATTGATGTGGTAGCTGAGAAGTAGTGATTTAAATTTTCGCAGAGAAATGTCCGGTTTGCGAAGTTCGTTTGCAAGGGTATTCCAGATACGCGACACTCTCAATAGAAAAGATAGCGTTCTAGTTTTAGGTATGTTGTATGTAACGAGAGAATTGTTCGTTGTTCGAAGGTTCATGGTTAATCAGTGTCGAACGGCAGAGCCAATATGAATTTTGTTGCCCTGCGTTGAATTATTTCTAGTTCTGCACACATAGTGACAGTTTGCGGGTTCCAGACTTGTGAGGCGTAGGCAAGGTTGGACCTCACTAGCCCAAGATAGAAGACAGCGACGAGTATTTACGTTACGGACTTTGATAGTCGAACGTCTGACTAGACCAAGCATCCGAGTGGCCTTCGTGATCTGCCCGTGAATGTGGATTGTCCATCTGAGGTCACAGGAGCCTGCATGTAATACCAAGATCTTTCTGGTTAGGAACGTGCTCCAAAACCCGACCGTCGATGGAGTACTCAGCCACAAGGGGATAGCGTTTCTAGTGACGCTGAGGACTTTGCATTTCTTGGCATTGAATTTCAGTCGCCAGTTCTGTGCCCAGTTCTCTATGTTTCTGGCTTCAGTTTTAAGGAAACAGACGTCAGTAGGTGATCCAACAGTCGAGAAACCTTTTGTATCGTCGGCGAACAAAGATACGGATGATGAAGATATCGACAAAGGAAGGTCGTTGATGTAGATCAGAAAAAGTAAAGTCCTAGGATAGATCCTTGGGGAACTTGGCAGAACCAAATCTTGTCTTGAACCAACACCTAAACCTCTTGTCTCAGCTCCTATTTTACCTCTTTCTGACAACAGCTTCTTTCTTTCAGACTTTGTTAACTTTTTTCTCGCTTCGTTTGACGCCATAAATCCCTTAATGGTTTTAGAGCCCACGTTTTTCATCTCCGGTCAGCGTAACGGAAGTCAATTGGCCAGACACACCTCCAAAGCGCCTCCGTATTTGACAACACCTAGCAACCACCAAACAAATGCCAAACAAAGCCGCTGATCTGGTTTAAAAGCTCCATTGTGGGTCCCCAGGGTAAGAAATATTTGCACAAGATGGCGGACAGTTGTGGACAAGAGCGAACAGTCGAAATCGAAAGGAAATCAGCCTGATTTTGTGCGTAAACTACAAAATAAATGGTTATTTATGCATGCTTTTGCATTTTTCTTTGTAGATATAGAACAAAATGTCTTGAAATTTGGAGAAATTTAACTGACTAGCACAATGAACAAACGCTAGCTTGCAAACTCGTCTATGCTGAGTATTTCTCAATTTACAGGTTGGTTTTTGGCCAAATTGTGAAAATTTATCTAATGTCAGCAAATGTTCTAATATTTTAGTTTGCAAGCTAGCGATCCTTTGTATGGAGATAATGTTTATGAACCGTTTTCTTTTTTATAAAAGGATAAATATATTTCTAGAAAAATCATTTTTAGTTATATTGAGCCCTTGGGGTATTTGGCTTATAATCTAATTAACGGGGTGTATCAGATTACAATATTCATTGATTCTGAATTTTGGGTATTTAATATATCAACATGTAAAAATTCAAGATGATCCTTTACTTTCTTGTCAAGATAAAACCCCTCTAAAATTGCTAATAACACAAAAATTAGCCAGTGCAACTACCTTATAGTTCGAATACTAAACTTCTGATCATGTATCGGGTGATTGATTTAACGCCAAAAGATTTTCTCATGGTCAATTTATTATTCATTTACACTGCTATTATAGGCAAGGATAAAACGCAAATGCTAATTGTGATATAGAAAGGTTGTGGGCAACAGACCTTTGCATGTAGATGACGACAAAACGACCGATCTGGGGGACAACTTCAAAGAACTGCAAAAGTTCCGCAGTTCAACAGAGCAAATCATTAATGAAAATTTTCAAAAGATACTTAATCTTTAAGGTCTAGAAATATTATAAAAGGCGCTCAACAGACGCATTCTAGCCCAGAATCCGCGATTTCTTCCCACATCTGCCAAATGAATGCGCGTCACATTATGTAATGCAGAACTCGACGTCTTCCTTTGCAGAGGACAGAAGCTAAAGAAACAAGACAAAATCTTCCTATCCGATCTATTCTCCAGCAAATATTCTTTATTAACATACTGAGAAAGGCGCGTCCTAAATGATATGGAGCTAGAATATGGAGAATATATAATATACATTAATTTGACTGTAATGCAAATGTATGTCTTCAGTAAGGCAGTTCGTACAGTTGGTTTCGACTATAGTTATTGAAACATTTTTTTAATCAAAAACAAGTTACTATAATGCCACACATACAGTTAATGCCAAGGGTAATCTTATAAACGAATATAGTTGAAGGAGCACATTTAACGCATTTAAGCCATGGACCGTTAATATGATTATCTGTATTAATTGCAAGGCTCTTGTTTTTCAAACTATGAGGCTGAAGTTATCCAGCTGGGATAACGAAGTTTATGTTATTTAAAAAACTCAGTGTTGTGCTTGGACATTGCATGCAGCTAGGTAAACAGTGTGGGACAAAATCTAATGTACTGACATGAAATAATATAGGTATAGTGTTGTACGAGCATGTGCTGCTGCATATATCTATAATAAACCTATCTGGGAGACTAGTACTTTTAATTCAAGGTCAACAACGTCGTAAATACGTTGCACGTCTCAGCTAATTCATGTACTTAAATGCATCAACACTTCACTATCAATAAAATGGGAAATTATTTTCCAAACCATCTATGGAATAAATTGGTAATTCTACATGTTTAGATAAGTTGGCTTCTAGTTGTGGGGAAAATAATGCCGTGTTCCAGTGTTAATTGCAGTGTTAGATAGCCAAACTCTCCAACTGAAGTCGTCGCGCACTTTACATCCTAGTATAGGTCTTGCATGTGGCTGCATGTCATCGATATTTTTAAGATGAATTGCTTCATAAATACCATACGTTAACTCCTACAAAGAGCGATTCGGCCTCATTTATTTTGCTGTTTCGAAGCCAGTTAACAAAAGTTAATTAAAAATATAACAAAAATGGTGTTATTTTCATTATCGATTGTTTGTATTACGTAGTTTCCTACGGCACGAAGTATAGTAGGAAAGTATACTCATTACGTCAAGTAGCAGTATTCCCAGGCGGAGGGCGTGTCAGAAACAAGTGTATAAAAGAAGTCGTTTTCCAGATGAAGCATCTCGGTCAGTCAGTATAGGCAGCTCAAACTTAGCTATGGATAACAGCGCCACAGCAGATGGATTTGATGTCTGCAGTCCTGAAGGAAGCTCACATACAGACCTAGAAAGGCCCCAGTCGGTGGCTGACGCCTTAGCCAGGCTGGAAGGTGTTATATTGAAACAAAAATCTCCACTCTAAAGAGAGATCTCGTTATCGAGAACGAAGAGAATTTGGCACGATTGGCCAAGCGACTGAAGTCGGACAAGAAGCATGCCGTTTAAGTATGAAGGCAACCAGCAACAATTCAATCATCAGTCAGACGTCAAAGAAGCTTACAATCCGCCTTCGATGCTTTGACGAATTCGAAATACGAACAAGCAAAGGAGTGCTTACAAGGTATGTTGTTAGTGGAGAAGCGTTCAAAGCTGATTATTTTAGCTGATAAATACGGTTGTGATTTCGTCAAGGAATATAATCGCGATGAGATAGCGTCAAACTCTGATGATGACAAACATATTAGAAAGTGTTTAAAGCAGGTTTCTTCTTCTCGTGTACAAAAGAAGTCAAAGTTTACACGGAAATCAGTATTCGGCTCTCCCCGTTTCGAATCGCCGTCTATGTTTAATAATTACCGTTTACCTAGTTCGGGCCTACGTTCATTTAATATATGTCATTCAGGTCTCCCAGACCATTCATGGGCCCCTGTCATTCATGCGGACGCTACGGCCATTACTGGAAAGCATGCCCAACACGAATCCCTACAGCAGGAGTCGGCAGACATCTTCTCCCAATCACACCAGGTGGTTCAACCAATGTTGCTCCCTCCCGGCTCGGATCCAGCGCTTGAAATTCGTGATTGTTTGTTTGAGACTGGTAATTTGTCTAATGAGTTGGTTCTGTATCCGAACAACGGAGATTATACCAAAAATGTTGTTGGCGTTCGAGGTAGACTGTCTAAACATAAAGCGTGGTGGTACAATAATTTAAACTAGTTGTCCAAGTTAGTAATTAATGTGTTAGAGGTTGGCTATGAAGTTCCATTTGTCAATCAGCCACCTAGTTGTTATTTTAAAAACAATGCGTCTGCTTTGAACAGTCCTGATTTTGTTATTGAAGCTGTAACTGCATTAATTGATGCAAATTGTGTAACAGAGTGTGACCACGTGCCTTATTGGTGTAATCCTTTGACAGTTGTTGGGAAAAAGAAAAGGCTTGTAATCGATTTGTCACGGTCAGTGAATCCGTTTGTAAAATACGATAAATTTAAATACGAAAATCTGATAACTTTGTCAGAGATGTTTCGTCAAGATTATTGGTTTATAACCTTCGATATTGAATCGGGTTATCATCACATTGATATTCATCCCCGTAGTCGGAAATATCTGGGCTTTTCTTTCGTTTGGCCAAACGGCCGTGCGCATTATACGGAATTTCTGGGGATGCTAGTAAGCAAGTTACGGCAAATAATAGTCGTGTGATTCAAAGTGATTTTAATCAATCCGGTTGGAAAGCGGCCGACCGTAAATGTTATTGGGAACCCCGCCAAATTGGTGAATGGTTACGTTTACTCATTAATACAATACGTATGCAATTTCAGGTTCCACCTAAAAAGTTGGCGAAAGCTTTTACGTTAATCGATTCCAATTTGTCTTGATCAACTAGTAGCACCGGTTATGGATCTGATATTGTCAATATAGGCGAACATCAAGCGTCCGGTGTTTGGTCGCCAGCAGAAAGTTTACAAAGCTCCACCTATCGAGAACTAAAAGCAGTTTTTAACAGCGTCCAGACATTTTCTAGATTTCTAGCTGGACAGAAGCTTAAAATTTTTTCTGACAATCAAAATGTTGTTAGAATCTTGACTGTTGCATGGCAGTGCCGTTCCGGCTTTGCAACAATCATTTTCCCACAATATTTCCTTTCAAGTTCAGTGGATACCACGGTCTGAAAATGCTAAGGCTGATTACTTGAGTCGTTTAATAGACCCTAATGATTGGCGTTTAAATCCCCAATTGTTTAAGCTCTTATCTCAAATGTGGGGTCCCTTCGATATAGATAGAATGAGTGACCATTTAAATGCTCAGCTCGCCCGTTTCAACAGTAGGTTTTGGTGCCCTGGTGCCGAAGCCGTGGACTGTTTCACTCAAAATTGGTCGAAGTGTAACAACTGGTCTGTCCACCGCCCGGGCAGTAGCTAAACATAAGCCAGAAAAGATTATGTATGCAGCGTTGTTTTATCAAGTAATCTATTCTGATTAAGTCGCCACTCTCCTCCGCAAAAGCTTTTTTGTGTGCTAAATTATCATGGTTACATTTTCACTTAGGCTTAGACCGACGTAAACAAACAAAATAGCCTGGAGAATGGGATGCAACCATGTTGGCATGCTGAAGCCAAAGTCTTCCACCAGACTTATAGCATACTTAAATACTCTAATTTACAGTATATAAGTAGTTAGTTGTAATGCACTGCTAATAACGTGTAAGCTGGTTTTCTCATTATTTGTGCACAATCATACTCAGCGCTACGGTTGGCCGTATGTGCAATACACAAAACAAAATCTCGATGCACGATATATAAATAAATTATTCAATGCAACAGAAGTAATATTAATATACATGCACTATACATATTAAAACGGTTTTTTCGTCTATACCAAAGCTGAAAAAATACATGGTAGGGAATACGGCGTGCAAGCGATAGTATAGCCTATTCAGATAATTGCGTGCAGAGTTGACGTGTATAAACTGAAAATCCCTGATTAGCTGAAAATTCTCTTCCTTCCTGAAGTTCCAGTTGTTGTTGTAGTGGGCACAAAAGTGTGAACGCAAATCCTATTAAGCAGCTAACTCAAGTGATTTTAACACGCTTGACTGGCAATTCAGCTTTCGGTCGGGGTGGTCTCTACTCTCTACTACGACGGTGCTAAGTATAAATTATTAAATTATGTACGTTAACTGCAGATAAAAATTGTTTTCACTTAGAGGGTACAACCATTGTTTTGTATATATATCACAGTTATAGATAGTGACAGTAGTTTTATTCGCCTCCAGACCACTCTTCATTCTCGGGGGGCTTTGTTTACACAAAATATTGATTGGAGAGGTCAGCGCAGTGTCGGCGGGTAGATTCAGTTTTTTATTTGGCCATTTATTATCTTTATTATCTTTAAAATGCACATGAAGCGAAAATTAAGTCTTAAAAAATAAAAATATATTAATTTGCATATAGCTCTTCCATATCTCACTTCGTTCTTGTCAAAGGCACTTGATGCATATAATAACTTTTATTGTATTAATTAGCATTTCAGTTCAAAATAGCGATCAATCAAGTGCTGTTGAGTGAGCGGGCATGCGATCGAGAAGCTCTAGAGAAATTAGTTAATGTTCAAGATGTTTTTGTCATTGAGCCTTTTAAGATTGGAAAAGTCACGGTTTTCGTTGACTCTAGGCGGTTTTTATTCATGCAATAGGTAGCGACAATCGGCTTTTTTTTCGCGTGATGCTTTGCGATTTACATTTCTACAGTCTCGTTAAAAATGACGCCCGGTACTCAAAGACCAAGCTTTAAGTGTTCAGAGCCCTCTGGAGTGAAGCTGAACATCGTACGTTGATTTGATTGCCTTGAAGATCTTGGTGCCATCAGCGAACATGGCGACTTGACGTATTAACAGCGTATATGGGAGGTCGTTGGCATACAAGAATAATAATACTGGACTAAGAAAAGAGCCTTGGGTAATTAACGTATC
This sequence comes from Paragorgia papillata, assembly GCA_035771165.1. Taxonomy (NCBI): domain Eukaryota; kingdom Metazoa; phylum Cnidaria; class Anthozoa; order Scleralcyonacea; family Coralliidae; genus Paragorgia; species Paragorgia papillata. Next base: position 3,948,590 of record JAWNZC010000011.1, on the reverse strand, counting down.
AGAAGTACAGTAGTGCCAAGAACTGTAACACGCCTGCTATAAGATCCGTGAGATAAGAACGGAACCACTGGAGTATGCTGCCTCCAAATTGCGTAACTTGTGAATCGAATCAACAACTTATAGTTCACCTTGTCAAAGCCTTTCGACATGTCCAAAAATTAAATCACATCTATTGGTCTGCTGTCATCGAGGAGTGAACCGATACAGTCGAGAACTAAAGCAAGGTTTTCAAGCCATTCAAGGTTTTCGACGCAAGAATAGATCTACCAGTAATGAACCGGTGCTAATAAACGTTCCAACAGTTCGAATAGTTGATTCTTGATATTCATAAGTGCACACGCGCGCCGTTCCGTTGCTTTTGACACCAGTGACAGCAGATATATCGGTCTGTATAGTTCTCAGTGTGCTCCTTGTCATCCGTTTTATGCACAGATAGAAATGTTGACCATTTCCCACTCCAACAGTAGGTTTCCTAGACGAAGCGGTTTATTGAATATAATACATAAAGATATGCATGGTGCAATCACGGACGCCGTTTCTTTAATAGTAGCCTAGCTGAAATGTTGTCTGGCCAAGTTGCTTTGGTGACATCGAGAAAGTCGAGTACAGCGTGGACTTCACTGTCAGTGAGTGTCAGATCAGTCATAACCGCATTTGTGGGTAAAATGTAAAATGCGGGTAGATATTTGCGGGTAGAATATGGAAAATGCCAGGGATTTCAAATTACCTCTTTGGAAGTACGTTACACTTTCACAATGCTTAATATCGCGTGAAGAGTTTTAACTAAATTAACTTCATGATTTAATATCCTGGCTAGGCGCAGTTAAAGTGGGTGCTAAAGTGGGATTTTAACACCAACTTTCAGATTTCCGCACCGCTTAACTTCTCTTTATGGACGACCAAAATCGAGTCATCCGCACAAGATTTTTTTCTTCTTCTAAATAGCAGTAATATAGTAATACGAATTTATACAAAATAATTCATATATTATCCATGTGCAAATTTAGTTAGTTGTTAAAGAGCTCTCGCATCTCTGTTACATTACATTATATTGCATAATATTGTATTACATTAATCTAGTAAAATTCTACGTATGTAAGATCCATAAACGTAAAGTAACTCGTCATTTTACTGTAAAACGCGGCGCAATAACCGCGCAATCAGATCCGGATTTCTCCAGACAGATTGCTTTAATAAAATGAATATTTAAAACACGCGCTGCGAGTGTTTTGAATGGCTTCAAGAACAACCCGTTTTTTCGGAAAGAGAAGCAGTCCGGAAATCTGAAAGTTATTGAGGATTTTAAATCAGGAAATTAATTTAGTTAAAATTCGTCACGCGATATTAAACATTTTGAAAGTGTAATGTGAAATCTCTCGTATTTTCCATATTCTACCCGCATTTTCCATTTTACCCGCAATTTTCTACCCGCATTTTCTATTTTACCCGCAGTTGTCTACCCGCATTTTCTATTTTAACCGCACTTGTCTACCGGCAACTGGTTACCCGCTTCCCGCGTTTTCCAGTTAACCGTCATAACCGGTAGCTCAGAGGTAACCCCGTGAAGATAGCTGCCAATTTGGCACCGCAATGTTTCGCAACGGCGCTTCCAGGGGGCGCGATCGAGCAGCAGTCTGCTTCGGAGACTAATGTTTCGCCGGTCTTTTAATTCAATCGAATTTTAACACAAAATAATCATTCACCGTCGATAATTAAAGTAAAATTATGTTTTAAGAATGCTAGACTTTAATATCATTCCTTCCATATTATAAATTAATATTAAAGGCTTACAATACTTAATAACAAACAAGCCGCGCTCCATCTAAATAATTTTCTGCTCTGTAGATAGCGAATCCAAATATACCGTTCGATTCCTTATACAATTCTGCGTCTAGTGACTGATTAAATATGTGATTTCAATTATCTTTCTAAATTTTCTGAACATCTATTTTGTAACGCGCGCTTGCTGACTCAGATCAAATGACACCTTGATTTTCCACCACAATATTTTCTGATCGGTAGACGGCGGAGATTCTGTAAACTGCATTAGATTCCTTGTAAGATTCTGCATATAGGGCAGTCTACGAAACGAATGTTCAACTGTAAACAAAGTAATTTATTTATATATTTTTAATATGACCGTCACTTAGCGCTTGCTTGCTGACTCAGATCAAATGACACATTGATTTGCCACCAAAATATTTTCTGATCGGTAGACGGAGATTCTGTAAACGGCATTAGATTCCTTGTAAAATTCGGCATAGGACAGTCTGATCTACGAAACGAATGTTCAACTGTAAACAAAGTACGAAACGAATGTTCAACTGTAAACAAAGTAATTTATTTATATATTTTTAATATGACCGTCACTTAGCGCTTGCTTTGCTGACTCAGATCAAATGACACCTTGATTTGCCAACAAAATATTTTCTGATCGGTAGACGGGAAATCCAAAAAACACCGTTCCCCATAAAATTATACGTCAGCCAGTATAAAAATCTCCTTTTCAATTTGAAATTTAATTTGACTCAAGTCCTAAGACAATTTTTGTTTACGCGCGCTAAAGTGCATGACGTATATAAATATAGTGCTACACAGTCTTTTGACGCTACAAAATTTTCTGATCGGTTGATGGGAAATCCGAAAACACCGATGGATTCCCATAAAAGTCTGCATCTGCCAATATGAAAATCCCCTTTGAAAATTTTAAATTGATTAATTTGACTCAAGTCCTAAGACAGTTTTTCTGTTTACGCGCGCTAAAGTGCATGACGTATATAAATAAACAGAAAAATTGTATTAGGACTTGAGTTTAATAAAATAAATAAATTTAATTATATAACGTCATGCACTTTAGCGCGCGTAAACAGAAAAATTGTATTAGCCGGCTTGAGTCAAATTTATCAATTTAAAATTGAAAACGGGATTTTCATATTGGCAGACGTAGAATTTTATGGGGAATCCAACGGTGTTTTTGGATTTCCCGTCTACCGATCAGAAAATATTTTGTTGGCAAATCAAGGTGTCATTTGATCTGAGTCAGCAAGCGCGCGCTTACGTGACAGTCATATTAAAAAAATATAAACTAGAAATTACTATCGCAAGTGAAGTGCTGCCTCAAATAGGACAAAAACATTTAGCCTACTCTGCAGGCAACTCTGTGGCCAATGTGACACACCCCTTGCCCACTCCACCCGAGATTGCCCACTCCACCCAAGATTGCCCACTCCACCCAAGTTTTTCTCACCTCTTCACCATAGGCCTTCACAGGCAACTCTGTGGGCTGTTAGAAGGCTTGAAAGTCGAAAAATTTAATATTAATTACAATAGACAGAGTATACACATTTCTTCTATATTTTTTAATTATAAAATTGAAAACTACAAGTTACTATAACTTATCGCTTGACAGGATATGGAAAGCTAAGGGTTTTGACAGGATATACACACAAATAATTATTAATATACAAATATTAAATAATCATGCCTCTTGCTCTAAAGCCTCTATAAATGCTGTGGCAAAACTGTCAATGCAATTCCAAGTGCTTTTAAAATATGTTTTGACAAATATAGAGCTTTAATAAAATTATACAACAATGTACTATTGAGCCCATCAGATTATTTTGCTGAATTTGTATAAGTCAAAATACACACACGCAGAATGCTGATCAGCTCAAATTGATAATACACATCTAAAAATAGAAAAAACAACCGTGAAATTTCCTACCAAGAAACATTAGAATAGTATTCTAGAAAGTATGAGATTTCAAAAATTTCCGCAGTAAGCTACTTTTGTCGCGTTGAAGCATTGCTTCTCAGCATGAGGTAATTACGCACTCATAACAAGAGTTTGATAATAAACTAGAAAGATAAACGACCTTGCACTGAGACTACTGGAAATTTAACTCCCTGATCACGTCATACGTGTCAATGACTTGTCGAAAAGGATTGTATATATTTGCAATTATCAAACAAAATCACTTGAAACATTGTATGTTTAGTGTTGTAGAAGATACATATTACGTATCTAAACAGAGCTCGTATTTCTGGTTCGCGCTGACCTTTGGAGTTTTTATTCCACGTCCCTGATTTAACTGCAGCAATGACTTCTTGTATGACTTTGTCCTTCCGTGATTCCTCTTCAATTTCCGATCTTTCCATTGACTTTGGTACAGCGTTAGTTACTACAAAGTTAATATAGGCTTCACCAGGGTTTTCTTTAGGTTTCCCTTCCAAAGGGTGACGAGATAGAACATCCGCCGGGTTCGTCTTGCCAGGACGATGCTTGAGCTTAAATTGGTACTGCTGAAGACGCAGAGCCCAACGTTCAATGCGGGCAGGTGGTTTTGATTTTGGGTGGTAGATAACCTCTAATGGCTTGTGGTCTGTATCCAGTTGAAATTCTGCACCCACGAGATAAATGTGAAACTTCTCACATCCATAAACCACAGCTAAAGCCTCCTTCTCAGTTTGAGAATATCTTCGTTCCACTTGGGTCAAGGTGCGACTAGGGTAGGCAACAATTCTTTCATTGCCATCCTTGTCGAACTGTGACAGTATGGCTCCAAGGCCAACAGGACTGGCATCAACGGTAACCAAGGACTTATGCTCGGGATTGTAAAATGCCATTGTACAGTCTTTGGCAAGTTCCTGCTTCACTGCCTCAAAAGCAACTTGCTGTCGCTGTGTCCAGGCCCAGGGTGCACCTTTCATGGTCAATTCTCGCAATGGAGCGGTGATGGTAGCCAGATCCTTAATAAATCTTTCGCAGTAATTGGCCAAACCCAGAAAGCTCCGCAGCTGATTCACATCGTTAGGGGCTTGCATATTGCTAATGGCCTCAATTTTCTTTCGATCAACTGAAATACCACTCTTGGATAGTTCGTATCCATAAAAATACAGAGATTCTTTGTCAAATGAGCACTTTGCTTGGTTTAAAGTCAAATTCTTAGTGACTAGACGTCCCAGCAAGGCTTCTAAGCATTGATCATGCTCAGCTTCTGTACGACCCCAGATAATAATATCATCCGCTATGTTGCGCACTCCTGGAAGGCCCTCGATAGCTTGTTGAATTGCATGCTGGAACTGCTCAGGAGCTGACTTAACTCCAAAACAAAGTCTCTTGTATCGCATCAAACCACAATGGGTATGAAAGGTTGTAAGCGGTCTGGATTCTTCGTCAAGAACGAGTTGATGGAATCCCGAGTTAAGATCAACTTTAGAAAATCTAACAGCACCAGACATATCTTGTAATAAATCTTCCATGGTGGGAATGACATGTCGCTCTCGTTCGATCACATCATTAACTTGACGCATATCCACGCATACACATATTTCTCCAGGTTGATGGGGTTTAGGAGCAACCACAAGATTTGAAACAAATGTAGTAGGTGTACCTGCTTCCACTCGTTCAATAATATCTTGGGTTTCAAGTTCCTTAAGTTTCTCTTCCGTTTTCTTACGAAGCTGAAATGGAATCTTGCGTGGCTTTTGTACAACTGATGGAGCATTAGGAACAGGGTGAAGATGAACTGGATAATCTCGTAAAGCTCCAATGCCTTGAAATACAGCGCTGTATTTGTCAAGGATGTGCTGAACAGCTGGACGGTGAGGTGAATGGATTGCAGCGGTCACTGAATCGGGGTTTTCATCTCCAAATAACAGAGGATCGTCAATAGTTGCATGAACAGTGGGTTTGGGAACGTTCGCCTGGTTGGGTGGTTTAACCTGTCCATTGGCTGTCACAACATTGACATTAATTTGTAGTAAACCCAGCTCTGTAGCGGTGGCATGTCCTAACAAGGACCCATGGCTCCCAGCTAACACACAGAATTTTGCTGTGATGTAACGGTGTTTGGTTTCAATAACAGTGTCTACAGTTCCTAATAATGGGAGAGGTTTTGCTTGCATGTAGGCATATAATCGCATCTTGGATGGCTGTAGAGTAAGAGTAGGGTGTTGTGCCTTGAGCTTTTCAAAATCGCTACTGTCAAGGATATTGGTGGAAGCACCAGAATCAACAAGCAATTTTATTGGTACATCCAGAATTTTAACAGAAATCACCGTCCCTTTCTTTTGGTTTTCAATCTGACCGATATTGGCCACTGACTGTGGTGGAGAAGAGTATACCCCAAAGGTATAATCATCATCAGAGGAGGACTGGTCACAGTCCACAGTTTTTACGTTTGCACTATTACTAGGATTGCTTTTCCTACTACGGCAGACAACAGCAAAGTGATTAAGTTTACCACATTCCGCACATACCTTGCCTTTGGCTTTGCAATTTCGCATATGTCCTGCATGGAATGGATCTCCACAATGAAAACAGGTGTTCTTGGTCGGTGTTTGGGAATTCAGCTTGTTTTTGGCGCTATAATTATCCGGTTTACGCGGACGAAGAGCGTTGACTGAGTTGTCAAAATCATGCGAAGATGAATGACCCATATCTCTCTCCACTTGAGAGGCAGCTTTATCTGTAGCCTCCTGACTACGAGCGTATGTTAGAATGTCCTCCAATTTCATATCCTCTCTTAATGCTTTTCGACGAAGGCGCGAAGAAGAACAGTGCTCGATGAGTTGAAATGTGATCTCTCGGTTAGTGTTTTCAAAATCACACGTTGAAGCAAGGTGTCGTAATCGAGTCGTAAACTGATCCACTGATTCACTAGGCATTTGTTTAGCTTGTCGAAATTTATGAATTTCGTACACCAGGTTCTTCTTCGGCGTAAAATATGAATTAAGTCGTTCCATGGCAGTCTTAAAATCTTTCCCTTCCCCTGTATTTTCCAAAGTAGCGAAAATCTTCTCGACTTCACTTCCTGCTGCGTAAAGAAGAAGAGCTCGTTTGCGTGTTTCATCTTTTATGTTCATGGCTACGACAAATCGCTGAAAGCGTTTGCTCCAATCTTTCAAGCGTGTTGATATTGATGTAGGATCGGAGTAAGGGTCGAACTGACCTAAACCAGAAAGGTCCAATCCTGTAGCCATTATCCTCGTCGCCAATATAATATACTCCGATGGTATTACTGTATTATTAATAGTTTCTTTATTCAGTGTCTCTGGTCAACTGTTATTCTCCATCACTCTCGCCTCATGCTTATATCTCCCTCGCCCCACTCCTTTTGCTCGGTCATACACTACACTGTGGTAGGTAGGTTTCGGCTTTTTTACCCGGGCTACCTGTGGCAGGCCGAGTCTAGGTTTCGGCTCGGTTTTCTATTCTTTTTTTTTGGGTGTCACGCAATCTCATTCCCAGAGCCCACGTTCTCCACCCGAGAAACGAGAGACTCTTGGGATAATCCGTTTCAAATCGTTACGTTATTGGCTGAATAGTGAGCATGAGTTGGTCTGAAGTGACCGGAAGTAGAATTAATAACAAAGATGTCGGACGTTGCCGCGATCGATATCTTCGCCGTATGTGTGTAGATGCTGTAATTCGAGCTTCGCCAGCAACCTCATTGACTTGTTTGGGGAAAAGTCGAACAAGGAGAACATACTATCCAGATTCCGCTCGGATATTTACGCATGTGTACCTCAACCGGAATAACAAGAATCCTGTGATTTGAAACGGATTATCCCAGAGTCTCGTTTCCCTGGGTGTCACGATTTTGCATTTTTGCACATTTTACTTCCGCTACTATTCATACTTCCGGTGAGTTGTTAGCCGTGTGATGGAGTGAGGCATGTTGTAAGTTCTTTGCTCCTTTTCCATTTGGAGATGGACAAAAAGTTGAACAGCTTTTCCTTTTGATGAAGGTGTTCTTGCACGTTGTTGGTAGATTTCTAAACTGACTGATTTTGTAGTTTATTTAACAGTGATGTCGCTGACAACTCCTTAATCGCAAATATGTTCACCTCTGTGAAGTATGCACCACATTCAGCCTTCGATCTGATCTTGCTTGGCCCACTCCCACCCGTTTGCTCGCGCGGTATAGAGCCTCAGCGCAGATCTCTACTTTGCCAGTAGCCCAAATGAACGCCTGATCCAGGCGTCTTGTGTTTTGTTTTGTTTTATTTGGGCCGGGGGGGGGGGTTCTCAAAATTGCATTATTGCATCATCCCGTCAGGCCTTGCGAAACTGTAAGGTATGTTGCGTGTTTGATTTTCGAGTTCTTACTTTTCGACAGCTTTGCCTTTGATCGAGTTGGGTTAAGGTGTTTTCCGACGGTGTCGGTGAATTCACGAGCAGTTACAGAATAGTCGAATTTATCACAGACGCGAAAAATTGCCGTATTGACATCGATCAGTACCTAGGAAGTTTGACTTGAGGCCTAGAGACACAAGAACAAATCTAACAGGAAACGCGGAGATGTATCGTTTAATTGTATGTGATCTGTTTGGTTTTCATTGCAAGGAACAAGTCCCAGTGTCGTTACCGACACATAAAAACCATGTATGTGTATAGTATTACATCATATGGGCCGTGCTAAAAAGACTCTAAATTATTGTAGAAAACACATTGAAGTTTTTTACGTCTTTTTCCTCCTTTTTACAAATTTCTGCAACAGTCCGCAAGTCCGCAGGTCCGCAAGTCCGCAGTCCGCGTTTTCCACCAAACCGTTTGTAAAGGGCAATCTGGTCTGACGGCACTCTACAACCTCGTCCCCAGGTCAATTTTCCCGCCAGATTGACCACCAACCTCGTACCCAGGCCGGTCTTATCTCCGCTCCCTGGCCCCCGCCCCGCGCTGCGAAAAGACCCTGCAGGTTGCGGCTGGTCACGTGCCGCCTAAACGAATTTTATATCAAGGGAGGGGTGGTAAGCTAAGCTTTAGTAAGCTGCACAATCAATGCTACAACAAGCGAATTATAAAGTTTAATAAAAAGAATGAAAAGCGCGATTCAAGAACTATATTTACCTGAGTTTCTGTTGATGACAAATGCGAGTGAAAGGACGGCAATCGGCTTGATGTTGTATAGTTGCAATATTTACCGAATCGCTTCTTTTAGTACTTTTCGCTGGGGTTATCGGAGCAGAGGTTGAAATGTCAATGCATTTTAGTGCGAGAGAAAGCGGTTTGGCTCTTTCACATGGCCTGCAGATTAAACGAGGATTAAATAAGTGAAGAGCATCGTCGCGATGAAGTCTTTGGCGGTAAAACATTTCGGCCGAATAACGCAGTTCAAAATTTGCCTTGCTGTACAAATTTTTAAGATACTTCACATCACCAACACTGCGACAATTTCAAAGTCTAGTCGACAGGAGTATTCGACGGTGCATTTAATAGACGATGCTATATCTTCTTCGGGTCGTCGGGGATTCTTTAACGTTTGGATTCGATATGATCTTTGACAGCGTACACCACAGAAGAAAGCACGAGATATGTTTTGTTATAAACACTGAGTACGTTTGTTTTTTGTTGGTTTCATTTTAACAGATATTTTGCGATCAGACAGCCCGATCAGACGCCAGACGTAATATATTATTTGTATAAACAAAGGTGAAAACTTGTAATTGTGCCTGTCACTCTTCCCTGAGTATTTTTGAAATCGTTAATTAAAAACCCCCCAATTTTTAGGGGGCACGTGACCAGCCACAACCAGGGTCTTTTCGCAGCGCGGGGCGGGGGCGGGGGAGCGGAGATAAGACCCTGGGTACGAGGTTGATTGACCACCGTGCCCAGCATATCCTCCTACCTAGAATTACCAATAATCAGTAAGTGTGAAATGCCTAGAATTACCAATAATCGTTAATTTTAAAAAACTAATTCCCAACCCACCACCCCAACCCTAACCCTAACCCCCTGGAAACCCTAAACCTAACCCTAACCCCCCGGTAGACCTAAACCTAACCACAACCCTCCGGAAAAATGTGCCGCCTCCCATATGCCGACCACAACACCCCTTTAGGATTTTTACCTTTATGTGTTCAAGTTTAACGGCCCGCATGTGGGACAGAGAATTACCTACAATTACCAATTATTGGTAATTCAAGGCCGTTTCACACTTACTGATTATTGGTAATTCTAGGTAGGAGGACATGTTGTCAGCCTCCGGTCTATGTAATGAACTGATTTAATTAATGATTAAATAAGCTGTTGTATATAAGTCACTCTTAGTCCAGTTCCAGACCCACCTTCCTCCCGCGGAGAAAAGAGCGTCCAGTCTTTTTCGCATCTTTCTTCCAATCAAATGAATCAATGCGTTCACGCCGCTGGGGAAACCCTTGGCGACTATCCGTCCAGCATATAGGCGATGTGGCGTTCGACGGGGGAATGTCGTATTTCTAAATTACGGCGATTATACACCAGCTGCTTTGCTGTTTTTCGAGATTAGGAAAGATAAACCCAAACTGTCTTGCGAAATCAGGATCCGGAGATATTATAAGATGACAATAGAAGACTTGCAACGGCTGTCTAAAGGTGTGTAATCTGTCAGATCAGGTTTTTCTGCTCCGGTTTCGGTTCTGGTAAGACGTCGTTTCTGCAGGGCCTTCAGTCCGCTAAATTGTGAACCTGTCTAGGAAACGCTGATATATACCTCTTTCATAACTGTAAATATTTACACGGTGTTTTTAAACATATTACACGTTTGACTTGCGATCGAGAACGAAGTCCACGCAGACAGATCAAATTACACGCATTCATGAAGATTCATATAAAGTGATGGAAAAAATTGTCAATTTGTGATCACAACACTATATATGATCGGAACTGAATACGAGTAAATGAAGGTATATGTTTGAGACTATTGCGTACTTTGCAGGAAGCAGTGACCGCGCACGGCAGTGTGTACAAACAGAGAATTACCGACTCTCGATACTCACATTTTATAATAGTACAATTTATTACATAAAAAGCGGTTATAGACGGTGAACTGCATAGATTTTAGATGACAAAATATAGGTTTTCGTCACGTTCGAAACCGAGCAAAAGTGAAACATTACTATTTTATCAACATCATTTCAAGGATATATTGTTATCATTTATCAAAAAAATATAGATAATTAAGCTACTTCGACAACACTTTAATACAAGTCCCAAAACATAAAACATGAAACACCTTGTCCTTTGTGTTTTACATAATATTTTAGATTTTCACAGACATGATTCGCAGTTCGCAAACCAGAGTAGCTGAAAATACTCCAGGGATTTTCTGAAACCAGTTGTCAAATGAAAGAAGATATAGTATCTTTATTCTTTCCATGTGTCTGATGATATCGCCTGTAGTTGCTCAAACTTTGTCACAACATTTTATTTGCATAATTCCATGGCGTATTTTAATCTATTCTTAAACGTGGAACCGAAAACTGATCAAAATCTTTCATCTACGAGAGCGCCGCGAACATCGATGCCGTTTCAAGTAACAAACCATTTTCGATCACTCCTAATTAAATTTAGGAAATCGAATACGTAAACAGAGTTTAGCAACCTGGCGACCTCCAGAAAAACGTGGTGGTGACCGTTGATTGGACATAGCTGGCGCATGCGCATGCAAAAAAGACTGGACCCTCTTTTCTCCGCGGGGGTAAAGTGGGTCTGGAACTGGACTAAAGTCACTCTATGAGAAATCCAACATGCTAAAATAGCTCAAAATAACTTTAACACACTGAAATAAACAAAATACACTTGCCGTGGTTGTTGTTTGTGGCGAATTTGCGATGATATGTCGTTGGTTTGAAGAGCTTCGTAATTGCTCCAGACCAACCCATAATAATAATATTAACGGGTTGTTATACTTGTTATTCTGGAGCAATCACGAAACTTAACCAACATATCATCGCAAACTCACCACAAACTACCCAGGCAAGTGTATTTGTTTATTTCAGTGTGTGAAGGTTATTTTGAGCTATTTTAGCATGTTGGATTTCTCGTAGAGACAATAAATTGTGTTGACTTGTAGTTCACTCCTATATTTAAGCTGACGTACATACGACTGGAAGCCCGGTGGTCAATCTGGCGGGAAAATTTTCCAAATATATTGGAATATTTTCTCACGTGATTCCAGCCTTTGCCAGGGCGTTTGATCGGCCTGCTCGCTTCCGTTCTCAAACGTCCTGGGGACGAGGTTGGGCACTATATTGCCGCGTCTTTGCCGACAATGAGAAACTGAGATAGATCATCTTTATAACTCTTTCTCTACTGTGAATTCTTCCGTGCATAACGAGTAAATTGATGGTCTGGCGTTATACAGTAGAGGGCCCGGTTCAAACGTCGATCTTCATATGAACCGATCTTATTTACTATTTAGGTCGACCTAAATCTAACTTGATTCAAACGTCGAACTTAATTAAGTGGTTTCTGAAAAGATAAACGTAATGATCAGCGGTAGTCCTTAATAATAGGGACTTTAAGATTCAGACAACGGACTACGGCTACGGTAGAAAGTTTAACAGTGATATTAAATGGTGGTGTATTTATACATTCAAATTTCAAGATACATTATCGCAAGGACTCGCCTTGTTCTTAAATTCTTGAAGAGAACACTTGCTCAATCTATGTTAGTCGCGAGAGTAAGGTTAAGCTTTTCCAAGGCCTCTGTAGTGATTCAGGTTCCGCGTTGTCTTTACAACGTAAAAATGCTTTTTCTACGTTGTCAACAGAGTCACGACGGCATGAAAATTACTCCTGGGACCATCATTTGCAAACGTTATTTGTATATGACATAAAATTCTATTGTTCAGACACGTTGCCGTAGTCGTTGTGTTTTCTTAAAGTCCCTAATGGCGGACAGAAAGCGTAAAGCTCTTGACCCAATTCGCACACTTTTCTTCGGCTACCAGCCGGCCGGGCTGTACGGTAGTTTCAAAATTATCCCTATGGGTCCCTCAACTTGCGCCCAGGCTTCAACGCCCTACAAAATGCGCAATATATATTTTAGCGCAGAGGATCGGAGCGGCAGTTTTACGCAACAGAAAAGCCTAGAAATGGCAAGAATTACACGAAAACATTGCCTTGGTAAGCTCAGGACCTTACAATATTACTAAATAACAAGAAAAAAGCCGGAAGAAAACCAAAACGGACTAAATAAAAACACATGAACGAGCATAGGACAAAACGAAACACTGGGAGACGGCGACATCGATCTCACCCACTTCAACACTCCTTACCATGTTTCAAATCAGTAACCGTACACATGGTTTAAATCCATGTGGAGCCCGTTTCCATCGTCGGCGATGAGCCATTTTCGTCGAAATGACAATCGCAAACTTTAATAGACTTGTTTATTTCCCTCATTGCCCATGCGAGAAGGACATTTTCCCTTTGTCTTCTAATTTTCCCGTGCATGTTGATGAGGGAAAGTTAGAAGACAAAGAAATCCTTTGCCTTCTTCTAAATTTCAGCCCGCTTGCATATATTTTCCCTCATCAACATGCACGGGAAAATTAGATGCAACTTCTCTGATCAACCGTGTGAATTTCCTGTCGGTAAGATTCTCAAAATTTTCCTCGGCGATCATTATATTACAAACTAATACCATGACTTTTCGAGAAATTAGCGATTAAATTTCCCTCGGCTGCGGGAAATTAAATCGCTAATTTCCCACAAGTCATGTTATTACTTATAATAAATTACAATTTATTTTCTTAATTTTTATTTACCGCACAGAGCGTCAGAATTAGACCAAATTTTAAGTAAGTTGACGATGGGTGTGGACTATGTTGAAACATGACAAATAGCGGAGAAACTTCAAGAATAGTTTGGCGTGGTCGCAGACTCGCATATCATATTTTGTTTCGAAGGTTTGTTTTTGCATGTGCTGTCGTCTTTGAATTTCTTAGCGTCTGTTAAAAGCTGTTGAAGCTTAGGGGTTAGGTGGTCGTATATACCAGCGTTTGACAAGGAGCGAATTTGCAGATAATGAAATGGATTTTGGTCGACCATTATTTTACTTTCTCGTTCCCACGCGGTGAGCATGCAGTGTCTATGTCCTGTATTGGCACTTGAACGCCCATGGCTTTGAAGATTCGAACACAAAGTGTGCTTGTCTCACTGCGTTGCAGATTCTTTCGGTTTAAGCTCGGGTATTCCTATCAACTTCACGTTGTACGAATAGCTGTAATGCTGGGCTTCGTCAGTCGATTTAGAAAGATTGCCAACCTTATCAGCTAATTTGGTTAAGCGAGTTTCCAAACGAGAAATATGTACATGTTGCCTGGCCGTATTACTGAAACGATTTAGCTCATCGTATTAGTGCGTTGACCAAATACTCCAAGCTCTTCTGCGTTTCCTTGTCCGGCGTCAAGCAAGTATCATGGTCGCCATCAGGGGCGGATTGAGGACCTCTGGGGCCCTGGGGCAAATTTTGATTGGGGCCCCAAACTGATCTGAAGTTAGCAGGTTGCCCCCCCGTCTCTGGGGCTGCGGTGCTAGCTTGGGAGCAGTTATCGCTTATCAGTATAATATAAGATTTCGCTCTCTGAAAATCCCGCAAAATAAACGTTTGAAAGTTACTTTCCGTCTTCAACCATGTTAGTTAGTATTATATTGTTAATGTTAGTTTTTGTAAATAGTAATTAATGATCTATATAATGATTCTGTAAAATATTTCAGGATTTTTAATTTTTTAAATGATTTTTTTGCTTTTGTGGTCTGTTTTTTTCTTCTGCGTTTCAAATTTGAGCGGGGCCCTCAGGAGCTCGGGGCCCTGGGGCACGTGCCACTGGTCGCCATGACTGGTATCTCTTGTTTCTTTACTATTGACTTCTTCTTCTAGCTAGTGTTATAGAGGTTTGTATTTTCAAAATGGTAATGAGGATGACGTCAATGTAGGCTTTGTGTTTCTTTCTTCCTTTTCTTATAAAAAAACCGCTTGAAGATTGTCATGAAAAAATGATAAAATATAGAATAAACTATTCACGTACGCCGTTAATGTGAATTGAGTAATATTTCTCCTGTAACAAAACATGACCATTTTGAAAATACAAACCTCAACATAACAACAAATAAAGCAGTATATATCAAACTTAACCTTACTATATTTCGATTGTTGTTTCAACACAGTACTGCCTACGCAGCACACTACTTTTATTTCACCGTTTTGATTTATATAACGTTTGACGTTTAACAAAAACACATTAGGTTACAGCTTGTGCGAGGTGATGATGATGTGGATATGCGCAATCTAGATATGCAGTCTAGTATGTCCCAGGATTTTAAAATTTTTCTGCGTAGCAGGAATAGATGAGATTTATAACCCGTAAAAGAACAAAGAAAATCGAATCGAACGTGATAACTTTCTGCATATGTTCATTTATATGATGCCAACCTTTTTCAAAGTTCCAGTATTTAATTTAGCTTAAAATTCACATCTGGAGCTCTTATACACACGTTTATTGTCGATATTAGTCGCGATTAAAGCAACGTTTAGTATTAAATAGACCTTATTCATAAATGGCCGTCAAATAAATATTTTTTTCATACATATAAATTGACTCGCATGAACTCGTTTTCATACACGATAATTAAAATAACTTTTATTCATGGTGCATATAACACGAGGTCATGGTGTCAATTTATATGCATATTTATTTGGCAGCCAGGGTAATTTTTTTAGTTTATGCATGTTGGTGATAGGCTCCAAGGACATAGCGATGTACGTTGTTACATGTCAAACAGATTGTTGCATTTTAGCTTAAAGTTAAAAGTTTTGTTATGGGCATATAATACAGGGGGGGAAAAACGTGTCGATAAACACTCGACTGTTGTTTGCTGTTGCTTCTGCGGGGTAGTTAGCAAAAAAAATTAAGTAGACAACTGTTTGTTTGTTTGTGCGCTAAAAATTTTCATCAGATATACTATAATTGTTAATTAGCCTGTTTGAAATCAGAGTGAATTTGATCATAAACCGACCTCGAATCCGCGTTTTATCCCTCCATCCGCATTTTATCTTAACCCCCTAATTTATGCCTGCTGAAAATGTGCAGGCATACACGTTTGTGATTGGCGGAAATCGACAATGACAAGCTCGGGAGTCCGGCCGTGATTTCGAGGGAGGTATAAGTACCGGGATACGGCTGGAAATCGAGTCTCCTGGATGTAACCCTATAATTATTTGCAAACTTGCAATTGCGGACCACAACATAACTGCAGGACAGTGGTACTAAGTTAAATCGGTGGAAAACTTGCAAGCCACAGCATATCTAGGTGTGACATCAGATTAGATCATTTGCCAACTTTAATAGGGTCACAGCATATCTGAATCTCGCCTTTGATTAGATTATTTGCAAACGTACAGGCCACATCATATATCTAGGCCGTGTTTACGTAGTCCAGTCCTGCAGCCGTGAAAATGCGCATGGCACTATTTCGAAAATGTAAACGATGTTCCAAAGACTCTTGGAGTTACAATCTATTTATTCCTTCCTTTTCATTAAAATGCCTATGAAACGAAAAATTAAGTCCGTCTTATTTGAAAGAACACTTAAAAATGACAGCTAGAGTAACATCTTTTGAAGTTTTATGTTTCCTTGCTTCGTTGTTGAGATATTTCAGGTTGCCTGATATGCCTTGTAAACATACTTTCTCTGATAACGCATCATGTACATGTGACGTCAAGGTGTTTACTTTGAACATCAAACAACCTGAAATATCTCAACAATGAAGGAAGGAAACAAAAAAACTGCAAAAGATGTTACTTTGTCATTTTAGGTGTTTTCCCAAATAAGATAAACTTAATTTTCGCTTCATGAGCATTTTAAATGTAAATTTACATACAATGTTAAATTGGCGATCATTAAGCCTAATCAAACCAGAGTGCAATATAATTCAAAAAACTTGGTTTGACATAACCCAGGTTTTGGTCGGACATGATCGGACACTAATTATTTTTGAATTAAATGGAGAAAAATTGGCAGTTGGCACGCGTGTAACTTGATATATTATTATTCATATTTGCCGGTGAGACCTTTGTTGTAAACATGCTAAACTAAATTAAAAACTCTGTGATTCTTTGTGGTTGAAGGGCTGAAACGACTTCGTTTTTTGTTTTTTTTGGTCGAATGAGATATTCGCTGAAGTTTGTCTTTGTCGAATGAGGTACTCCGATTTTGTTTCAACAAATTATTTATTCGGTTTCAAATTTTAATAAGATATCCAATTCACGCATTGTAAGGATTCGAGTATCCCCCCCCGGTCCAATCTGCATGTTATATGCAGTCTGCAGATTATACGGACAGAAATTAGCTTCGAAGTTTAAAAACAAGCGAATAAGCGATATTTCGCACTTAACGACTCAAAACAGAGTGCGCTAGAAAAGGCTGGCTCAATGCGGGAAAACATCTTCCCTTGCACGTGTAACCGATTACGTTTTGGTTTTGGGCCAAAATGTCCGTGCAGAGCAATCAGTGGACGGCCATATCCGCGTTTTGCGCGGAATATGGCCGGTGGCCGACCGTTATATTGCACTCTGAATCAAACGAGAACGTAAGTCATCGCAAGTTTCAGCTTGTGCTTGCGTGTGTCTCGTTTGACCGCCAGCCAGCTTGCGATGACTTGCGTCAGCTTGCGACTAATTTGATCTTGTTCAAATTTCATCGCAAGTTTTCTTCAACTTGCGAGAGCTTGCGAAACGTTTGAACACAAAACACAAGTCGATGCAAGTCTTTCGTGCTCCGTCGCCATAGAAACTACCACGAGAACTAGCGAAAAGGCGTGGGAACGAACTAGTGGAAGTGCAGAACTTGCAACGACTTGTGCCGACGTTTGACTGGTGGCATCGCAAGTCATCGTAAGCTAACTTGCGATGACTTGCGTTCTCGTTTGATTAGGGCTTTATGTATATAGTATGAATAGCTAGGCCTCTATCATTCAGCATATCTGTAACGGTAATACAGGGCACTCACACACGGACAGTAGCAATAGCATGCAACTACAACATTTTAACAACTTCGGAAACACAATAACACAACATCATCTTTCAGCCATTTCTTGCTCTTTTCTTGGCTTTCCTCTCCCTCTTCCTCCTCCACGGCCACCTCGACCACCACCTCGACCACGACCTAAAGAGGTTTTAAGAACATACACTGGTTAGTCCCACGCCAAACTGGCGGGTACTCAAGTTCACCGACACCAGAACAACTGTCGGTTCGCTTTCCCCAAAGTTCATCCTCATTCCCAGGGCCTCTTCCAGTAAACTGGAATACGGAAGCCCAATCTCATCTCTAGAGTCTGGAATCTTGTTGCCACCGTAGAGGATCCCAAGCTCTGCGTCGAAGTCAAAAGGATGACTGAAAGGGACCCGTCCAGTCTTTTCGCAGCTTTTCCAAATTTGTCGTCAAGCTTCAGTGAGTGTTAAGATGAAACGAAAATCAAGTCTGTCTTATTTGAAAGAACACTTAAAATGATAGGGTAACATCTTTTTCAGTTTTTCGTTTCTTTGCTTCGTTCTTGAGATATTTCAGTTTGTTTGATGTGCAAATTTAACATTTTGACGTCGCACGTGCATAATGAGGTATCGAAAAAAGTTATATATCTTTGCTATTGTCAAATATAATCACTTGAAAAGCTGCATGTTTAGTGTGCTGGGCGAAACACAAGCACTTGCTAGTCCTTCGAATTATTTTGGTTTGATAATAGCAAAGATAGCTATATAACTTTTTTCGATAAGTCATTATGCACATGTGACGTCAAAATGTTTAATTTGCATATCAAACAAACTGAAATATCTCAAGAACGAAGCATGGAAACGAAAAACTTCAAAAGATTTTACTCTATCATTTTAAGTATTCTTTCAAATATGACAGACTTAATTTTCGTTTCATAGGCACCACAACAAAAACCCTAACTCTAGTCAGAAATCTGGTTTACCGCCTAGCTTTTTGGAAAAGCATATAATTTGACGACATATTTTGGAAAAGCCGTGAAAGGACTGAACGGGTGCCTTTGCACTTTTAACACCGACAGAGGACCTGGGGACGTACCCTGCTCCCATAGACTCTACGCCGCCCGCCCCTCCTCCCTAGAAATGCTGAAAGCGGCGAGAGAATCTCTGGTCGAAGACGCCACGAACCTCGCCTTCAGTACAATTGCCTAACAGATTTACCCCCGTTATAGATTTCTGGCTAATCAGAAAATGGGGCGAGATCTGACCCTAGTGACTTCATAGGCTCGAAGCGCTCAAAGAAACGGCGTCTTCGCCCACAACTTCTCTCGCCACTTTCAACATTTTGGGGGGAAGCCGGCGCCGTAAAACATCTGGAGTCAGGGTATGGGGGACGCTGATGAGTTCACAATTTGATTGGTTAATCACATGAATCTCGTACCGAGTCAATCTCGTACCCAAAGCCTGCAATCTTTTTGGTCATTACCAAGAATCGGAGGCTATGGGAAACTCCGATGAAACAGACCCCAAAATTAGCCGTTTGAAGACTGGTAAAGAGCATTCAGCGAAGGTGTTCTTGGTATCGTTTGGAGGGACAGTTTCATTGTGGTTACTTACGCTACCAAGCATAAAATCTGCCCCTCCAAACGATCCCAAGTACCCTAGCGTTCCTAACCCGTCGCCAACTCTTTTGGGAAATGGCCAATTGAGTTTTTGTTCGCAGTCCTCTGATTCCCAGTTTCCTATAACGTGTAACTGTCATCGACAATCGTTCGCTTGTTCGGAGGAAAATATTTGTTTACCCATAAAAAAAGGCCCAACGTGTTTTACAAAGCGCGCTCGACAAAGCGTTGCGATAGAAATGGCCTTTTTTCGCTTTTCTCTAAATCGGCAACCGAACGATTTGACGATTCTTGTATGTCCGCGTCGCCATCGGCAGTGATCGGCTCAGCCGCTGAGGTAAGGAAGTGTACTTTCGGCCATGAATTTTGGCTACACTACATCGACCTTGTATTCTCTAATATTATTTTAAAGTTGAGACGAAACTGTGAAGAATTAGTGAATTACAAGACGAGTCAGACGATAGATGTTTGCTTGGCGACGAAGCGACAAAAATAACAGCTTTAACTTGAAGATTGTCGAAACGTTCGTCGTAAGCAAACATTATATTTGGTTCTTGAGACAGTCATGATCAAAGTCTACACGTTTCTATACGCCAGTTGCTTGACGACATCATATACATTTAGAAATGAATCGCATGCCCGCGCAATGCAGACAATCAATTCAAATGGGGCTGACCAAAAATGAGCGTGGTCTTTTGGGACGTGAAAATTCACCCGAATTTTAAACCTGATCATAGTTCAGTTTTTTAGGGTTCAATTATTGACCTGGAGCGAGAGTTATTCCGGCTAAAATTAGGGATGCGACGGGAAATTCGAGATCTGGTAGAACCATAAAAAGAATACCATTGTAACGTGGTGCAAATCTAACTGTTCGACAACTTATTAATTATAATCATAACAATATTTAATCAGGAAGCTTTCATATTACATGATTTTCAGAAAGAACCTAAGGTATAGTAGGACCTGAGGAAAAATATCGTGATAAATTAAATGGTCACGTGGCACAAATCTAGGTCTTTGATTAAACAATTTACACTGGTTCCTACTAAGTAGAACTGTTTACACTTGAGGTACTGTATTTTGCACTCACCAGGTCTCCCTCTGCCTTTTCCTTTGGCAATATCTTCCTTCACCATATCTATCACCTTCAGTTAAAAAATAATTCAAGCCAAGTTCAGTCAATCCTACCCATTTGTACAAACATAGTATGAAAGCTTTTTTTGCAGCATATCCTCCATGAATATTCTGAATTGTCAAATGACCTAAAATTCACGATAATCCTGAGTTTCTAAAGGAATTGAAACCCAAACTAAACCCTAAACCTACATACTGTACCTTTGGGTAACTTTAACTTAAGGAGAACTACGGATCATCCTTGAAGTATCCACGTCACCCCCAAACCACAACATCCCTACTGGACATTACTTTAATTACAACATGTGAAACAGAGAAGTCACCTACTGTAGGTATTTTGTGCAGAGAGGAGTCATGTTAACTTTTTCTATAGCCAAAGGAAGGGTGGAGGAAAACAATGCAATTTGTGTCAGGCTGAAAAACATTGCATTTTAAAGGAGGATAAACAATCAACTTTAATAAACAAAAGAACAGAATGTTTAAGAAAATCTCAATACAAGAACAAATTTTATGGAGTAATTTTTCCTGTACACTTTTAATCTGATGATCGCTTCAAGCTTGAAACTCAAGTACTGTACCTGACAATTTTAAAATTTTAGTGTTTAGTTTTTATATCCGAAAATGTTTTTGGTGGCAAAACTATATCTTTAAATTGTTTATATACAGCATATACTGTAGCCATATACTGTATATATATATATATATATATATATATATATATATATATATATATATATACACAACCCCACCCAAGAAGTAAATACGACTTACCTCATCTGGTATACGCAAGTATTTGATATTACTTCCTCGAACATAGCATTCTGGTATACGCCAGAATCTGTCACCATCCTATGTGGTTCAAAAAAACATATCTTGAGATACTTTGATTTATTTAATTAAAGTTCTATCTTCAGTTGGCAAGATTCTGTCACAATCTTGGCAGAATCCTGTCAATTAGTTAATAGAAAATCTTGGCAAGACCCTGACAAGATTATAGTAAATTTTGGCAAGATCCTGGCAAGATTCTGTTAAATCTTAGGAAGATCCTGGATGATCTTGGCAAAATCCTGGAAGCTTTTCCAGGATCTTGGCAGGATCTTTCCAGGATCTTAGCAAGCTAGGTCTTCGCATGAACTTGGTAAACTATTATGTAAACAAGATATTGGCAAGATTCTCAACCTGGGACATCTTGCTTTAATACCAGCTCGAAACAAACTTAATTAAGGGTGGAATTAACATGTATCCTGAAGTTACAGATATTAGTTAAATAATTATAATTCATTAATATCTATATACAGTAGCAAGAAAATTTGACAATAAATGTACAATAATATAAACTACTCACTCTTGAAGTGCAAATAACTTCTCTGAGGTTGATATTCATCCAATTGTCACAGCTAACTAAGTGACCATTGTATGTCTCACCATTTTTTAGCTCCACCAGCTAAAATACAGATGTTAATTGCACTTTATTTCAATTAAAAACTTTATGAGAACGTTTTTATGATAAGTTGTACAGTATGTCCAACCCGGAAGGTGAGCGTGAAAAACATCTGGAACACTCAGCTGTGTTTTACTGTTTTGATTTGAAACCGCGGTACCTGAGGGCTGTACAGGTTAATGATATTTTAACAATCCGGAGTCAACTCTATTTTGTATTTCTCAAACAAGTAATAATGCTATCACCTCGACAGTCTTCTATACATTAGACCACTAAAAATTGCTCAAATTTAATAAAACTGGTTTGATTTTAGTTCGGGCAACATGACGCTGCCTGGTATTCACTATAAACTTTCAAATCCACCATCTGTTACTGCAGACACTCAGACAGTTATAACTTCCAAACTATGCATTGTTGAACACTATCTTGTATGTATGTTATTGTTGTTATAAATTTCATAAGCTTCCCTTTTATGTATGGCTTATGTTTCTGGGTTATATGGAACTTTTTCAAATGTTCAAAATGTTCACTCAATAATAAATAAATATTTATTTACTTAATGTCTCACATGAAGTCGGTTATAGAATTTCAGATACGCAGGAACTTGAATAACTTGAACTACACTTCAAATGAAAGCTTATAGATTTCTAACAACATACTTTATACAGGATATATTTCAACGATGCTATCTTGTTGTTTGTTATATATACTTTCAATGACGAAGACGTCTCGTCGCTGAATGAAGCTAAAGTATTAAAGAGGTAGTCGCTTTGATGCTCGTTGAGCTCGTAACGAGTCAAGACTTTCCTACACAATCAAAAAAATCCTCACGAGAGAGCAAAAGTATTCCAAAAAAAGTGTAAGTTGTATGTCAACATGAAGCGAAAGTATAGGCTCGAAAACAGAGAGAGAATACCAGTATATATATATATACAAGGAAATCACTGCTGATTACTGCATCTTCTAGACAATGTTTAATATGAGATGTGCGATAGTCAATGAAACGTATTGTTAAAAAATGATCCTTCACTTGACCAATCAATGTCTTATATCCAGATTTTGGAACTTTACCTTTTCATTGGCTCGGCATGATCAGAGAAATGGCTCGGTGCTCCAGAGGTTCTTCCCACTTGCCTTGCAAATTTACCACCATGGAATTTTGTCCCAAGGGAGTGCCATTTGAAAATTAAATTGTCAAATCCCCACCCTTTGCCCAACCGAACCCCCCTTCCCTTGGGACTAACATTGATAGGTGCATAATAATGAAGTCATACCACCAAACCAATATGTGATTCGATACCTGTATTTTTGGTACACTGCTTGGATATACCAACCAACCCAGTCAATTAATATCCATTGTTATTGATTAATATCGATTTCTTGGCAGTATTGGTTGCATGGCCCGAAATAAACTAAATATACTTACTGTAGTAATAATTACTACTAATTATAATATAAAGTCTTTGAAGATTCTAATAAAAAGATTTATACGTATTTAGACTACATACCATAGGATGATTTTGTGCTGCTCTCAAGAGTGACAAAGGGAGCTAAAATTTAATGATATTATTTTTGAAATTGTATGCTCGGACACCAAAAGACGAGAGAACATAGATTGGACAAAATACCATGCACTTACCACCATTTTGAAATCTTCGAAAATCGAGTTTCACAGTCAATGTGTACCACAATATCCCCATCAATCCCTGAACAAAGCACATTGTCTAGCGTACCAAGCGTTACCATCCACTTCTTTCTAACTGCCAAACTGACATTACGTCATTTTGTCAAAAAAATATAATCAATATATATCAAATAATAACGATTACCATTACAACACGTCTAATACTAAACACAAAAATATCCATAAAACTAACCCTAATGCCAAGAAAACACTAATGCTAACCCAAGAAGAAGAAGAACATGAAAGGCAAAATGATGTCACGTCCGTTTGATCTGTTGGTTTGATAGATGGAAACAAATATTGAGCCGAGGGGGCATGGGGCGATTGCCAGTGGGTGGTGGTGGCGCCAACTTGGAAATCTGGATAAAGGAGCATGTCAGTGAAAAGAAATCAAGTTTTCTGAAGTTATTTACTCGTTGGTTCTTCCATCATTTAGCAAGATGAGATCAGATTAAATTATATAAAAGGTAGTGTTATTCATCTGTTGGATCTTTGCTGTTTCTGTTGTTTATAAGCGTTCTAGTTTTCTGTTGTAAACAGGTTAAACAGCGATAGTTTTGTATCTGTCTCGACTCAGACTCTCACTGTCTGAATCTGACTATGAGACATGACGTATTCGTCATGCTCTCAGTTACATTTAGTTTGCCTTCAAAGTTAACAGGATGTTCACAAATTATATTTGTTAAGTTCTTATAAAGCGGAGCAATTATATATAAATGTATGGAATTTGGAATACTTCCACAATTTTGAATGTGTCTATAGTTTAGGGACAAATACAAGCCAGGATTCCCTAAAAAACTATTTTAATATAAATATAATGCCGTACACTCTATTCTGATAACTGGAGTAGTATTTTTGGCATATTGATTAAAGCCAAACATGATGAATTCATGGGTCATTCCTGAAAATATCCATACTTCCCCCACAGATGGCAAATTGTCCTTCCCTCCTTTTTGGACATCTGCAATAATTTAAGTACAGTGGAACCCCTATTAAGCAGCCACCCCCTTTTAGGTGGCCAGTTGTCAAAGTCCTGGATTTCCCCCCAGTGTAATACTGTAAGTAAAACCCCTATTGAGCAGCCACCTCTATTAAGTGACCACAGCCACCTTACGGCTGTCCCGATAAGGTTTCCCCCCCTACAGTACTTAAGTACTTAACGGCCACCAAGAATTGAATACAAGACGTTTTACTTTGTTTTGAAAAGAGTCTGAAATAAATTCCGTTACTGTCGAACCAGTGCATGGTCTACAATAACTTGCACTCTTTAAGTTCAAATCCTTCTTTTCCAAGCTTTGTTTCCAACCATGCAATGGAAAATTTGTCTCCTATGAAATGGTATTCACATGGAACTTCTAAACCATAGTCTCCTTCTCTATTAACATGTTTGCCCTTAATGACTGTTTTACAACACTTTGCGGCACTTCGCACAGTTTCATGGATACCAGGAACTTGCATTGTCCCTAGGAAAATCCAGTGATCGGATGTATGCATTGCAGCTCCGTGGTCCAAAGGGGCAGAAGTGCATATATCACTTTTTTAAGTAAAGCACTATGCTTCCTTTACGGTATAGACATTGCCGTTTGCCTTTTGTAATGTAAATACTTACTTGATGGTTTTGTTAATATGGGACCTTATTGCAAATTTAAAGACGCCGCTGTACAGTACTGGTTGTAGTATATTTTTACGACAATGGTGATATGTAAATAACAAGCTTTATTTTGCTTACAAGCCTCTAAATGTGTCTGTATAACAGTAAAATGACATCTTTACCACGCCTTCTGCTAATTTCTGTTGAACACCAATTAAGCGGCCGCCTGCCATTTCCCTGAGGGTGGCTGCTTAATAGGGGTTCCACTGTAAATCTGTAGTTAATTTTATCCCCTTCAGATGCCACAAATTTCTGCTGGGGGAGCATGGATCTTTTCTGGGACAACCCAATTGGTGGGCATGTAGGCCTGAACACAATCTTGTACCCAGAGTCTTTGGTGAACATGATAATTTTCAGTTTCTTAAAAAACTCCTCTCTACATGGTTGAAAAGTAACAGACATTATTGGGGAGTAGTGGCATAGGAAGATGTGAAATATTGGGGGGGGGGGGGGGGGGGGGGGGCTGAAGGCTATAGCAAAGTAAAAAAACAATTTATTTTTTTTGGGGGGGGGGGGGGGGTAATTTCTAGGTATCAGTACAGAATGGTATCAGCAAAACGTTAAAAATAATATCTACACTGACTTTATTGTTACCAATACTAAGGACTATATATTTTTCTTTTAAAACTAAATGCATGGTATAATAATTATTGCTTAATCGATCCTTTCTTAGCACTCATGTCCATCCATTTGCTTGGCTATACCCACAGTTGGCAGACTAAACAGTTGAGTTTTTGAAGGGAGGGCTGAAAGATATTCCAGCCCACCCACATAAAATGTTGGGGGGCCACGGCCCCTGTGGCCTATGCCACTGTTGGGGAGTGAATCTGATGTGATATACGAAAATTTAGAGTGACTGCAAGTTTACTGTAATTTGAAGTCTGAAAATTATGACTGAAGTTAGCATTCCAGATACATGTACAACAGGGCTGGACATCGGACAATTCTATTCTATCAACTAGATTGAGCATGTTTGAATTTTAAATCTTCCGTACCTGAATCAGTCTTCTGAGAGAAACTGATAGTATTTAATTACTCTGGTACCAAGGAGTTAATTAAAACAATGTATAACTAATAAGTATAACACACGTGTGTGACGCTAAACAGACGAGTCAGACGACCATCACAGAAACTGGCTTTATATCATGAACTCAGAACTGTATTCTGAAGAATTATATGTCCGACAAAATGTAGTGATTATAATGGTTTTATGTCTGAACAAATTTTTGTAATGTCTGACCAAAATTGGAAATGGATCAGACACGTGTCCTGTCAAGAAAAAATATTTATTTGCAGCCTTGGTACAATAAAAAATAGATTTCAATGGTCTGATCTAGTTAAAAGGCTGGATAAGAGAGTGAAACTATGTACATGTACACCTTGGCTTAGGCCTACATGTCCACCATATTGTTTGGCTTCAATTTTTGCCCAGTCGATATACAGTACTGTATAGAACTTAATGAGACTGAGTCTGAATTGGTGTGCTAGTGGTGTTTGTAATGAAGCTAATAACTTGATCACTCACCCTTTATCTCAGAACTTGATCCTATAAAGTTTTAAAACTTTAACATTAAAAAAATGACAGTGGACAGACCTTGTTCTGCAGTACAACAGTATTGACTTATTTGTTTCATACACCAGTTGGCACTTCTAGTACTGCAGACTACTGCTGAAGGTTAATACTATCATTAAGTGTCAGTATTTATTATTTGAAATTTCATATAGTTTTGGCAATGATCAATGTTGATTCTGGACAACCTTCTGCTTATTTTCCTTTAAGGATAACTAAAACTTCCAGGTACAGTAGATGTAATCTGTGTTTGTAGTAGTAGTAGTAGTAGTTGTATAATTATTAGTAGAACTTAAATACTGTACAAGTGGTG
Organism: Paragorgia papillata; assembly: GCA_035771165.1. Lineage (NCBI taxonomy): Eukaryota > Metazoa > Cnidaria > Anthozoa > Scleralcyonacea > Coralliidae > Paragorgia > Paragorgia papillata. The sequence continues at coordinate 3,921,419 of JAWNZC010000011.1, read as the reverse complement.
CAATCTGATTGGCTGCTGTACTCAATATCTACATGTATTTGTCAATAGATAGTGAGTTAAAAATTGATCAAGTACATAAATGTACCAGGACCTACCATTTTGGACCAAAACGTTTGTTCACTTAGTGTATTTTAAAATTTGTCTAACACTTTGAACTGGTGTCTTCACAGAGAACTTGCTTGCTTGTAAGTAATAATTGTGAGTTATATCAAAATGTTTAATAAAGTAACTGAGAATCTTTGTTTACATGACGTCCACCATTTTGAATTTCTGTGTTCATTGGTCCCTGCTCATGCACCCAGATGCCTGCAAAATCACCCATGTCTGTGTAAGCACTCTCCCTCTTTTTGGTGAAAATTAAAATGTCTGAGGGGGTGGGTGCTAATACCCGGTCATGTCTATGGTATAATTAATTAATCATAATTGTAAATACACTTAGTCTAGTCTAGAAGTACTGAGGACTCAGTGGTCACAACACATGTGCATATACCAACACATTTTCTAGAATGGCTTTTGAATAATTTCCCCCTCTGTATTATCCCTGAGTCCAGGCGAAGGCCTGGAACTTGGTGACAAGGGTGCTAATCTCACATCGCGTGGAGTACGGTACACGCAAGTTTGAAAACCAAACAATTCAAAATGAATGTGAACAAGTCTACTGTTGTGACGTCGCGGTACATTTCTTAGTCTCTCTTCAGAAAAGAAATAGAAAATGGATGCCCTGTGTTTATATAACCCGATGCAAACACTCGATTGAGTTTTGGAGAATTCGAAAGTACTTATGTAAACCCTCGGCTACGGCTCGGGTTCACATAAACTTTCGAATTCTCCCAACTCACTCCCGTGTTTGCATTGGGCTATATAAACACCCTATATAACACCACATATATATATATATATATATATTATATATATATATATATATATATATATATATATATATATATATATATATATATATATATATATATATATATTATATATATATTTAAGAAATAGAAAACATTTTCCGTGTTTCTATAGAGTTATAGAAACACGAGTGGAAGTTTGGGAGAACGAGAAATTATGAAGTACATGTATTTGTTGAATAGTGCTAATATATATCTCAGTGCTGTTACCATGATGGTAGTAATGGTGTTTGAAATTTGTCAAATTTTCACGGTTTTCGTCTATTTAGACGCACATCTCTGGTTTTCTTCGGTCAAAATTTCTGAAAATTGTCATCTGAACACTTTTTCCCCACATAGAACACTATATACGGCAAAAAATCCAAGTCAGGTTTCATGTAACAGACCAATTGGTTTGTTTCTGCTTGGAAAAGTACTCGTGGAAACTCTTTCGGAAAGTGCTCAATATCATAAAGGTAGAGCGAATATATATAGTATAGTTTATCGCCCCGCGTGAAACTGACAGTTGCAACACTCAACATTTTGAGGTGTATATATATATATATTGGAAATAGTTGCAAGTTGCAGCATCAATTTTTGTACATGACTACATGTATATATACTGTAATAACAAAAACAAACGTTAAAGAGCTCCAAAAGCGCAAGGCAAAAAATCCAAGTCAAGTTTCATGTAACAGACCAATTGGTTTGTTTCTGCTTGGAAAAGTACTGACGTGGAAACTCTTTTGGTTGAATGTAGCTACGTTTTTTACAAGTAGTTCGTTTTAAAAATTCGACATTTTCGGACAATTTTGGCCAAAAGGTTAGGGACACTGTTTTTTTATGTTTTTGACGATTTGAACTTGTTCTCTCTGAAAGTGTTATAAGACTTGAAGACGATGGCTCCCTAAAGTTTTAGTTTTATTTCAAGCTTCAATTACGTTCAGTCATAGTCTATGGTTATTGCTGTAACTGCAGAAAAAGAACCACACTTATGAAGTACATGTATTTGTTGAATAGTGCTAATATATATCTCAGTGCTGTTACCATGATGGTATAGTAATGGCGTTTGAAATTTGTCAAATTTTCACGGTTTTCGTCTATTTAGACACACATCTCTTGTTTTCTTCGGTCAAAATTTCTGAAAATTGTCATCTGAACACTTTTTTTCCACATAGAACACTATATACGGCAAAATATTAGTGAAAGTTGTCAAGGCAGATTTTTCGCTATAAACTTAATGAATTTAAAAAATTTCTGTCTTGGTAATGTTGTTTAAGTTTTTCCAATTTCTTTATGCACAAAATTTTAAAGAATTTTGCCGAAGCAAATATGTGATATTTGAGCATTTGTATCGCTCGGACGACTTCTGACGTAACAGAATATCAACCAGTGAGCTCTCTATATATGGAGTCAGTGATATCTGCTGTTCATTCACCGGACAAAGGTTGAAGCCAAACATGTAGGACATGTAGGCCTATAGTACGTATAGTTATAATCTCTTACGCGGTCTTTTGACCAAATCAGGCTTGACCAGACCGCGTAGAAGACTGGAACTATACGTACTTCCGGCCCATAAGGATCACGGGCTCTGGGAACGAGATTGCCACAAACTGATATCAACTCGACAAGATAAAGCTATTTACGCATTAGCCTGGTACGCTGACCCAATTTCAAAAGAAATATGGGCCAGGTAACCACTAATCTCGTTCTCGCGTCATCAGGGCTAAATCCACTTATGACGATTGCAATTTCACTCATAGCCAATAAAAACGCGCGAAATTTCAACCAATAGGAAAGCAGAAGTCTTTAGTGGTTACCTGGCCCATATTCTTTGATTGGGCCAGGGTACCAGGCTATTTACGCATGTGCCGGCGTCACACTCGTTACCAGTCTCTTCTTAAAATTCAAACAGTGAAATAAAAGTAGTGTCCTGCGTAGGTCGTGTTGAAATACAAATTGAAATATAGTAAGGTTGGAGTGCTGCCGAAATTATTGGACGTAGATTTGTGACGTTTCGAGCGAAGACCCTTCGTCAGAGAGAAACGTAAAGAGTGTAAACAAACAACGCGTTTATATAAGAAATTAAGATAATCATCATGTGACCAAAAATTAGCCAATCAGATCAAAATAACAATAACAAATCAATAATGAGATGCGAAAGACATTTGCTATTCCCACCGTCGATGAGCAAAAAAGGGGGAGGGGTGTAAAAAGGATGAGAGAGAGAGAGAGAGAGAGTAAAAAAGATAAAAAGTGAAAACACTGTTTATATTAAAAAATATATAGTACCTGAGTGAGTATTCCTGAGTATACTATATAAACAGTGTTTTTATGAATGTATTAATTATATAAATTATATATTAAATTACCGTAGGGAACTTGACCAAAGAGATGACGGCGACGTGACGTCTTATGTAAGAACGGGGGGGAGGGGGCTGTTGCTGATTACCTCTTTCGTTTTCGGTCGTGAGATGGAACGTTGATATTTATCATGCGTGTATGTGTGTAGTGAACTTTTGTAAACCAAGCTAGATTTGTCACAGACATTGGTAGCAGAGAACGTCAGCAACCCACCATGACGGGAAAATACGCACTGCCACCTCATTTTCGCGAGGCCTGGATAAGGCCTAACCATACAACGTGCTATGAGCCCACCGAGCATGCCGTATAAATCAATTCGGTTTGTTCTTTGAATTAAGTCCGCTCTTAACCGTGCGGCTCCCTCGTCTAAGGCGTTGGTACGCAATTAGCACGGTAAAGCACGCTGACGATTTACAGGTATATACGATCGAGCCAATACCGTATCTACATGTAAATAAGCGATAATTACTCGGGCTACCTGTGGTAGGCTGAGTCTAGGTTTCGGCTCGGGTTTTTTCTTTTTTTTTTGGTGTTGCGATTTTGCATTTTTGTACATTTTACTTCCGCTACTATTCATACTTCCTGTGAGTTGTTTGCCGTGTGATGGAGTGAGGCCGTGAGGCATGTTGGAAGTTCTTTGCTCCTTTCGTTTTTGGAGTTGGAAAGAAAGTTGAACAGCTTTTCTTTTTGATCAAGGTGTTCTTGCACGTTGTTGGTAGATTTCGAAACTGACTGACTGACTTTGTAGTTTATTTAACAGTGATGTGGCTGACAACTCCTTGATCGTAAATATGTTCACCTCTGTGAAATCATAGTCAATCGATCATAGTCAATCGAGATATGGCCTGGAAACTCGGCAAACTTCAAAGCACCTATATAATGAGCTGGGATTTTATGTTGAACCGTACTTAACAATCCTGCAATGTCTGGCATAGGGCTTGATACCACGCCATTAACTACTGTACCCGCACTAGTGTGCCTAACAAGGACACAGTAATGTAAACTACGACCTTTGGAGGGTGTAGCTCCGTCGGAGAGGGTTTGCCCTAAGAGCTGAGGAACAGTATACAGGAACAGGCGATCCACCAAGACGGGAGCGGTCTTATAGGTAGAGCAGCTCCAGGCAAGCCTAAACCCCCAACTAACTTGCAGCAATGTTGCCGATAATTACCCTCTCCTAACAGAACTACTGTCACACATAAAGTGGAGAAGTAACTTACCAAATGATAATCAATGGTTCCGAAATTACCATACCGACTTGGACCTAAGAAAGCCACCAGGGGCCAACCAACAGAGAAATGGCGAAAGCTGCATTTGAACAACCAACATCCAGGTGACCATCAATGACCGGAACCTGTACGCAAAGCCAGAAGCAAAGGCCCACTCCTGCAACATAGACCAGCAACAAACGGGCCCTTTCCAGAGCAGGTAGACAAGTGCATAGCAAACAATGGCAAGCAACGAGCTGGACTTAAGAGCAGCTGAAAAGCGCAATAGACTTAAATTACACTAAGCAAAAACCGGATAAGCCGGTATTGTAAAGCACAAGCTACTACACATTACAGCACACTACAGCACACTACGGCACATTTTCTCGGAGTAGCCAAGAACACACCCTACAAATTAAGTTATCACCCAGAGTAGCCGGGGAACAGACCAGATGTACTGGCGCGAAACACAAACTACCAACAGCTAAGCACATACTACTACTACTACTACACAAAAATACAGCACACTACTGCACATTTTCTTGGAGTAGCCAAGAACACACCCTACATAAGTTATCACGTCCGCAACAAAGAAAAGCAACAAACGGGCCCGTTCCAGATCAGGTAGACAAGTACATAGCAAACAACGGCACTAAGCAAAAGCCGGACAAGCTGGTACTGTTAAGCACAAGCTACTACACATTACAGCACAAAACAGCACACTACGGCACATTTTCTCAGAGTAGCCAAGAACACACCCTACAAATTAAGTTATCACCCAGAGTAGCCGGGGAACAGACCAGATGTACTGGCGCGAAACACCCAAGCGAACTGTGAGGACCCGAGGACCCCCACACGACTGTGCAACAACAGGGGGCACAAATACAGACCCCCAACGTCTGTATGGCAAAGTTGCACAGAGCGGACCCGCACATACTGAGGACCCCCCACTTGACTGTGCAACAGCAGGGGGCACAAATACAGACCCCCAACGTCTGTATGGCAAAGGACCCGCACCTACTGAGGACCTCCCACATGACAGTGCAACAGCAGGGGAGCACAAATACAGGCCCCCAACGCCTGTACGAAAAGCAGTGTTGCACAGTACGGACCCGCATAACGACATCGCCAATGCAATTAAAGAGACCCCTGCACAACAGGGCAATGGCAGGGCAGCACAAATACACTGCCCCAGTGACAGTACGGCAGCAGCAAGCACAATACAGTTCCCAACGACTGTACGGCAGCAGTAAAGCACATCTACAGTCACCCACAACTGTAGCAGAGTAGCACAAAGGAGCCCGCCGCAACTGCAGAAGACAGCAACTAAGCGCAACGCAGAACCCCAGCAACAGTACGACAACGAGGCACCGTAGGACAAAGGCAGACCCAGGGTACAGGAGGACAAAGACAGTCACCCAGGATACAGGAGGACAAAGGCAGTCACCCAGGGTACCGAAGGACAAAAGCAGTCACCCCGGGTACAGGAGCACAAACACGGCCTCAGCAACTGTGGGATAGTCAATAGCACCAACGCAAAGCGGATCCCCCGAAACTGTATGACAGCAAGGAACATTAGGACAAATGCAGTCCTCCCGCAACAATATAATAGTAAAGTAGCACACATGCAACCACCAAGCAACTGTACGATAGCCAGGCACAACAGCATAAATGCAGTCTCCCAGCAACAATATAATAGCAAAGTAGCACACCTGCAACCACCTAGCAACTGTAAGACAGCAATGAACATTAGCACAAGAGCAGTCCTCCCCCAGCAACAATATGATGCAAAGTAGCACCCAAGCAACCACCTAGCATCTGTATGATTGCAAAGTAGTGCAAATGCAGTACCCGGCCCGCAACCGTAGCCCCGCAAGGAACACAAAACCATGTCCGCAACGATTGCAGGCACTAGGGACATCAGCAGCAATACAAAACCTACTTGCACGACTGAGCGAGCCCAAGCCAAGGAATGGCAACGGCTCAACCACCTGGATGCCTACTACACGGGGTGGGAGGGTGGGTGGTAGCGAAGTGTCACGTACGGCAGTCGGTACACGAATGAGCTCTGAGCATCTACGCTCATTAAACTTAGCCAAGGGGCTCGTGGATTTGATACCCCCAAGACGAACCCCCAAGGGACCTGTGGAACAACAACACATACACATCGCATGATTTAATTATTTTTATTTCATAATTATTAATATTTAAATAGCACGGTTGAGTGATTGAACTGAAACGTTGTTACTGGACAATTCGTTCGTTATACTAAAATACAATGTGTTCAGTGACCGTGTACAAAAATGCATAAAGGTGAACAAAAAGATAGACCAAAGACTTTAGCTGAGTTTCCAGACCATATCTCGATTGACTATGTTGAAATATGCACCACGATCTGATCTTCCTTGGCCCACTCCCACCTTTGCTCGCGCGGTATAGAGCCTCTGCGGAGGAGATCTCTACTTTGCGCAATGCCAGTAGCCCAAATGAACGCCTGACCCATGCGTCTTGTTGAATATAATTTATTATAATGCATAATTTAATTTTGGCGTTATAATAAATTTGGTTTGTTCAAAATTTTTCATGTATAAATCGGACAACGTTCTATCAGCGTGCCAGGACCGCGCCAATTGATTAATTAGTTATGTGTGCTCATAGCACGCTGTTTAAACCAGGCCTACACGTTTGTTAGATTGACTGCAAGAAGGAGATAAACTTTAACGGAGTTGTACCGACGAAAAGATAAGAACCCCGTTAATATATCTGTCGTTAAAAGGTAAAGCAAGAGAAGCAGCGCTAGATCAAATCGATGTCGATGAAATCAAGAAAGAAACGGGCGTTTAAAATTATTTTAGAGGGACCAGATAAGCTGTATTTACAAGAGGGACCAGATAAACTGCATTTGCGTACCGTACAGTATATCGCGTATGACGTTCAAGCCACCACGCCGACCAGAAAAAATTCCAATGAAGGAGTACATGCCTGATAAAATGTTAACAGTTGTATTCCAAGATCAAGGATTACTAAATGGTTTGCCTGGCTGATGGTGTATTACAGAATAGGTTGCATCTTACACATGCTCTGATTGATCAGCTACTCTGTTTATATCAGGCTATGCAAATACGGTTGTGACGTCACGGCAAATCTCTTAGTCGTATTTCATGAAAGAAATAAAAAATGGCTGCATGTGTTATATAACCTGATGCAAACTCTCGAGTGAGTTTGGGAGAATTCGAAATTACTTAATATGTAAACATGTAAACACTCGCCTACGCGGCTCGGGTTCACGTAAACTTTCGACTACTTTCGACTACGATCATTTTCTATTTCTGAACTAGCGTGTAGAGTTTCAAATTCAGCGAATCTTAATCAAGAAGCGCTTAAATTACGCAGAGCAACAAGTATACTGCATGAGTTAAAATATGATGCAATGGTGCAACAGTCAAGATTTACATGTATGGTGGTACGACCTCACCAAGATTCACTACTTCTGGAGAAGTTAAAGAAGAATCAGTGTTTTATGGAAAGTGACTTATCGAAAAGGAGAACAGGAGCTTAACAAAGCACGGAAGCAAAAACAGCAACATTGGACGATCACAAAGCCAAACAAGTTATCCGAGTGGTCCATGCAATGCAGACACAACACGAGGACGAAGAAGGCGAAACCCTCTTGATTCTGATTTCAAGATGCAACATCTGTGACAGCAAATTCCACTGCATGGGCACTGGTAATAGGCGAGTTTCAGGGTGTTGCGCGCGCATCATTTTTTCAAAAAAACTGGCAAACTCGAATGTTTCAGGAAGTTTACCCGTGTGATAATCATACATAAATAAAGAATTGAGATAGGAGACAAGGTCATGGAATTTGAGGATTTAAGTTCCGTGAAAAGATGATTTGTGTGATCATATAGTAATCAGAAAACGTTAGGGTATTGGCAATAAAAATTAAATTTGTCCCATTTGAAAGAACTCGTCAAAAGACCTTTTGTAATTTTTCTGTATCTTTCTTGTGTTTTGTAATATTTCGACCAAAGACAGCGTGCTGTCCGTCATCTTGTTGTAATATTGGGTCTAATTAACTAGGAAATTGCTGACGTCACAAGCAGGGTAAACCTGACGAAACTACTCCGTGGATGACCAAATTTCCACGGAAGGCTTTTTAAATGTTGTGGGTCAATTTAAAATGGAAATAGCGCAACAAAATCGAGTTTCTATAGCTCATAATGTCATAAGGTCGGCAAGATAAAAATTTCACTTTACCCTGCTTATGTATACATGTCGTCACATGCATATCGAAAATAATTCCAAGATGGCGGACAGCACGCTGTCTTTGGTCGAAATATTTCCAAAACCAAAACAGATACGAAAAAATTGTAAAAGGTCTTCTTATACCATTTGACGAGTTCTTTCAAATGAGACAAACATAATTTTTATTGCCAATAATATATTTAATAATATATTTTTATTACGAATAATCTTTTTTTTGTAGAATAAATAATGGGTTGATTGAAGAATGTTAAGTATTTCACCAAGCAACTAATGCATATGTCAAGATATCATGCAGTCTAATAGATTTCTGTAATGATCTCCTTCTCAGTTGATAAGAAGTTAGTATTTTGTTTACTTATTTATTATGTTCTTTCGTTCAATCAACAGCCAAGAAGCTCAGTCAGTTATTCCCATACAGTTTCCATCAACAAGGAATGTTTTATGGTACGGTGATAATTTACAGTTATTACTAATAGTAACATGTACTACTATACATGTAAATCAAATTAATTTAATATATATAATAATTTAAACAACCTTTCTATGTATATATTAACAATATAATACGTTTATATTAATAATAATACGTTTTTACTACTAACAAGACGCCTGCTCAGGCGTTTACTCGAGCTACTGCATCTGTGTATAAACCTGGCAAGGCGAACGTAAAAATGACAAGCTGCAATACACTAAAATGTAAACACATTTGTCGCAAACAAAAGTCTAAAGAATGCATAATAGCAAAACGCAAACACAATTCTCAATATAATAAATAATAACTGAGTTTCAAAAACAGATATTAAATAAGATGACCGCACACACAAGGTGACCGGTGAGGTAGACGCTGTCTATCTTGTTGTGTTTATTTGTGTCCGTAAATATTCTCTGTGTTTGGCTTAATTATCTTGAGGTTTGTTTCCAATAGCCGTTGCGTGTTTACAACCATCTGTGGGATAATCGAAAATACATGGCTGACAAATGCTCAATTCACGCCCCGATGACACGACGTTTGGAGATTGAAGGCGATTCCGAAACGAGTTACGAAGCATCATATACAAATACTGTCGTTCAACTAATGTCTCATTGTCACCGATTTAGAATCGAAGTGACCGGCTGCAAACTACAATGAACGTTCATGGACACGAAATGGACGACTCGCTTATTACAAGCTTAGCTGTAAATGCGTTTTCTCGTTAAACCGAGCAGAAAGCTCTGTAGACAGATGAACAGTTCCGCGTGAAGCGTTTGATTCAGAGGCTCCGCGATATGTCGAGAGAGTATCGTATTACGTATTGCGCAATAATTGCACATTCGTGACACCCCTCCCCCAAACAAATTAATAAAAATAAAAAGGAAGCAACAGAAACGGAGCCGAAACCTAGACTCGACCTACCACAGGTAGCCCGAGTAATTAACAAATAAATGTAGATTCTATTTTCCCATTTTTTCCCAGTTATACACGATATAGTATAGTAATAGTATACAAATAATGAACGTTTGTCAGTACAATGGTATAGGAATGTCTACGTGTCAAGGTGAGAGATGGAACATTTTTGACCGAATGAAAACATTCTTGCCGTTGCATTATTTTTTTATATATATTAACGGAAAAATGCCTCATTGATTTAGTAGAATATTTTGTCAGGTTTCAGTAAGGTTTTAGTGCACTTGGATTTAATGCAGACAGCTGTGCAATGGAACAAAACTTTACTTTACTTTACTTTACTTTACTTTACTTTACTTTACTTTACTTTACTTTACTTTACTTTACTTTACTTTACTTTACTTTACTTTACTTTACTTTACTCTACTTTACTTTACTTTACTTTACTTTACTTTACTTTACTTTACTTTACTTTACTTTACTTTACTTTACTTTACTTTACTTTACTAACTTCTTATTAACCGAGAGCGCGGTCATTACATAAAACGAGGTCTGATATTTTTCCGTAATGACCAAGCGGACGAGGTTAATAAGAGGTTTATTATGTGGCATTTTGAAACAACACATCTTACAAATACCTTGTCAATAGTGTGACCTCGAGCGTGTGACATAGACTAATCGTTTTCAATGTTGTTGCTCTTGTTGTCATCGCTTTCGGAATCCTAAAACTCACTGCCAGATTGCTCATCGTCCCACTCATACATAATTTAGTCCTCAGGTTATCGAATTCACAAAATTTTTGCGGTTTTCTTTCATTGTTTAGTTGCAAACAACATGTCTGCCAAAATCCGTAATCGGCCGGTCGATTACGAAAAATTATCGACCGGCACGTGACGCGTCTCGGCCAATGAGAACACACGATTTCAACGGAAGTAACTTGTGCCATATAATAATTTACTTTACTTTACTTTAGAACCTTTTGGAGGCAAAGTGTCAATAAATTAAATACAGCTTGGTTGAAACTAATTGTTTTTCTTTTTTTAGGGAGAGCAAACCTGTTGGTGATTTTGAAACGTTGGCATTAACATTGGCTAAACAGTATGTGAAGTTGTAAACAATATATTTTTTTATACCGTGCATGTTCTTAATTTTTGTATAAAATAGCATTTTGAAAACCCATTTGATCCCCGAGTTCGGCGTGCGTGCTAATCTTGCTCGGCATGGAGTTCACTTTCACGCGAAATTAGGCCAACAAATATGTGGGTTTCCGGTTTCCCGACCCTACCTAGTTTTTCCCCCAGCAAAATGCCGATCCTAATCTTTTTACTGAATTTTTAAAGAGTGTGGGCCCGCATGACGGCAGAACCTATGTGCTCAAAATTAGCTTTAATAGGTAATAATAATAATAATAATAATAATAATAATAATAATAATAATAATAATAATAATAATAATAATAATAATAATAATAACACTTTATTTAAGCAGGGTAGCTAGAATTACAATTGAAGTCATTTTCATCTAGCACTATTATAATCTATAAAAAATATACAATTTAATTATATATATTTATTCGTACTAGCAAGAATTAGGAAAAATTAAGTTTTCTTGTAGCTTAGAGAAGGCCATCTGTAGGTATTTCTGGCGAAAAGAAGAAAGAGAGGTAGCGTTTCTAATAGTTAGGTCCAGGGAGTTCCACTCGGTGGATGCGAGGAAGGCAAAAGTGCGCATCCCGGCCTTATTAGTTACTTTAGGAAGTTTTAAATTATTATCGGCGGAACCACGGGTGTTAAGATTACGAACGGTGTGCTACCGTAATTGACATTTTGGTTTTGGAGAGAATATTATTGTCATGGCTGGGCACTAAATAAAAAAAAAGTATTAAAAAAAAGAAATCCAACCTACCTAATACCTAAGTTTTTCTGAAGAGAAATAGGAAACCCAGGTATTTTATTTTATTTTTTTTTGAAATATAGTAAGGCTTGAGTGCTTCCAAAGTTATTGAACATAGTTTCTAACGTTTCTACGAAGGCCCTTTGCCAGGAACGTTTCTCTCTGACGAAGGACCTTAGAAACTACGTTCAATAATTTATTACAAAATTTTCAGATTTTTGTATAATATCTGATTGGCTAATGTCCAAAGTTGTCCGAAGTTTTGCGAGAGGCAATCAAATCTCTCAACGCGTTATACACACACTTCGTGTGGAAAGGTCTATTGATTGCACTGTTCACTTTCTAGGACTCATTCACCGGATGGGTTATCCAGGCGTCGTACAGCTGCCCCCAGGGGATTCCATATAGTCGAAAACAAAATGTTCGAGGCTACGCACTCGATTGTCATTCTTTTTTGTCTCGTGTTTCGAATCCCTAGTGTAACACTCAAACACGTGTTTGATCTATTACATCAAATACTCGTAAAGGTGCTTTATCAAAGATCCAAACACCTTGAAGTTCGTTAAAAAGACTCGGCTGTCATCTCGTTTTTCAACACACTTCTTGGTGTTTGGATGTACTGATGAAACACGCCTTGCATACGATATACACAGTTTTATTACTGTACTTGTTGGTCTATTTGAAATCCTTTGTTTTAAGAGGGACGTTTAGTCTAATTGTCCCTCATGAATACTGAATGAGAGATGTTTAGAACTAAACGTCATTACTATTAATGAGGAAATTGTCCCTCCTAATAATCATCGGGGTGATCTAATAGATTGGCACATTGCTAAAGAAAGGGTGCATGTGAAGTTGTGGACACTGTTAACAGAAGGGAACTTCTATTGACTATGGTCTGAATAACCCTGTCAAGATTGTTGCAAAGCTGAATTTATCCTCTAAATGTATTCTCGTTTTAGCCTTCTTGTTATATTATCATTAATTTGTCTTTGCGCATGTGTCCATTCTTTTGTTTATTTTCTTGGTGACCGTGAAATTACAAAGCCAATGCATGACATTTCGAGTTATTGGTGATGAAATGCTCATCAAGCCTTGGGAGGGTTTGTAGAAGGCTTCCACATTTAATCACTAATACCCCTCAATGCCATGCCTTTTCTTATAATTACCATTATTAGAAAGAAACCTAGTCGTAGTTGAAACCGATAGACAACCAATCATTTAATTACGTGTAAGATGTACTGTAAAAGTTCTGTACTGTAGCTTACTTGTACATTCATATACTATTTTAGGCATGTTCAACTGTTTATTGTCGAGAAGAGTTTGCGCTTGGCGCACAGATATTCTGGGGGAAAGCCAACAACCAGTTTTCTGTTGGGATCAATCTATCCTAAGACAGGTACTGTACTAAATCTCTTTAAATGTATATTTTTACCCACAATTTTAAGAAAACGATTTGTACTTAATAATATAACTGATTAATAATGCACAAGGAAAACACAAAGGAAAGCAGTAACATGTCGGTGGTTTTATACCTGATAAAACTTATTGTCGTCAGAAAGAATACTAAAGGACATATAATTTTATATAAAATCGTCATCCTTACTTGCAATGGAATGAATCGAAGCAAAAACCACCAATTGCGGAACGTGATAAAACTTGGCAAAACACTGCTGTTTGTGTTTTGGATATTACTTAAATATCATCTATAATTCATGAAGAAAAGACAAAAAAAAACAATACACCTTTTCGATAATTACGTCACGCTTCATGAAAACGAGGCTCCCAGGCCAAGTTTCACAATTTTGATTATCATAGTAATCCCGCCATATTTGTTTATGGAAGAAGATGGCTAATAACGTCAAAACTATTATATATGGTAGAAATACATCGTGTACGTATGTTGTTAGGCATTTCATAAGCTATCATTTGATGTATATTTTAAGTTTCTATGTTGTGTGTAACTTTTTAAAATGTCCAAAATGTTCGCACCATATGTTGCTCGTCAAGTAATAATAATGGACTTCTCACAACTGTTGTAAAATTTCGGATATTGTTTTTAAAATAGATAACGCACAACTTTGAAACATATATCAAACAGAAGATACTGTAAAATGCTATTTGCGGGGTAGAACGTTCAAGTTTCTAGCTTAAGAGAAAGTATTTAAAAAATGGGAAAACGTACTATTATCGTGGTCTGACTTGTAAACAAAACAAACTTAACAAGTATCCATCAGACCAAGATAATAAATAGTACGTTTTCCCATTTTTAAAATACTTTCTCTTAAACTAGAAACGTGAAAGTTCTACCCCGCAAATAGCATTTTACAGTATCTTCTGTTTGATATATGTTTCAAAGTAGTGCGTTATGTAATATATCATACACGAGGAGGAGGGCTTTATCGGATATAAAACACGAGGCGATAGCCGAGTGTTTTAGAGCCGATAAAGCCCGTACTGCAAGGTTTTTAAATGGCTTCTAAAAAGAATCACTTCATACGTTCATTGGCGTAGTAATTTTGAAAATTAAGCTTATCTCAGCCGTTAAAAACCAGCGAGAAACTTAGAGCGAGTCTATATCACATATATAGATCCGATACACTCATGATTTTTCTTTGTGTTTTCCTCATGAATTATTAATGAATTTTAGAAGTATTTTAAAAACGATATCCGAAATTCTACAACAGTTGTGAGAAGTCCATTTTTATTACTTGACGAGCAATTCATGGTGCGAACATTTTGGACATTTTAAAAAGTTACACAACATAGAAACTTAAAATATACATCAAATGAAAGCTTATGAAATGCCTAACAACATACGTACAAGCTGTATTTCTACCATATATAGTTTGGACGTTATTAGCCATCTTCTTCCATAAACAAATATGGCGGGATTACTATGATAATCAAAATTGTTAAACTTGGCCTGGGAGCTTCGTTTTCATGAAACGTGACGTAATTATCGAAAAGCTGTATTGGGCTAATTGGTATGCTGCAAATCCGATACAATATCGTCCTGAGTTGCATAAACGTTTCTTTCGATTTACGACTGCTAAAATGGCGTGAATCTCCAATAATCGGTTAAAATTATTAATATTTAAATGCATCGTTGTAAATTCCATACAGTTCGGCCGCTCATATAGTGTGTCTATATACTTATCTAATGATTAATTTATGATCGTCCTAATTTAGATATTAAACTTTCCGATCGATATTTTCAGCTTTATCTTACCGTATACCTTCAAGGGTGTCTCCAGTCTAAAAGACGTAGCGCGATCGCATTACGTCGCAGATACCTTAACCCTCACATCAAATTAATGCTTATAAAATTTGCGGCTAGACTATGCCAATAATTTTCAATTTAATGAATCAACGCTTTTTCCGCGGCCATTCTAAACGGATGCCGTGAGGTTTTTATTCATTTTATATTCGATTCTTTCTTGGAAATCCTGATACAAAGCGCTAAAAACCCGTGTCGAGGTTTTTCGATATTCAATTCTAGTGGAAAGTTCCACACTTTGTAAATTGACAGAAAAAAGCCTGAAGTATACGCACAGCAATTGATTGGCCGTCAACGTGAAAGCTTTTGGAATTATCGGATTCCCCGACTCTGAAAATTTGAGGCGAATCAAGGAAATCACCTTTAAATCGTAACTTTTTAAATTCTCCCTTTGATGCGAAGAACATTTTACTTTAAATTTTACTTCCGGTCAAAAACATTACATCGTCATTTCCCCGTCACTATTTACTCGTTTTTCCTATAAAAAAAATTTCGTATGAAACTTTAACGTGGTCTAAGAAATTGACTTTGAAGGTATATACTACGGTAACCTTAAACAGTAATCCTTAAACAAATCTTCTGGCGTTAGACAGAGTAAAAAGATAAAGTTGTCCCACAACAAGTAAGGCGTGGTAAAAGGGTTAAAGATTGTTGATAAATGTGAACAAAATTCGACCAGCAGTTCCGACGCAAATATTGTGTATATTACTTATTTAAACGTCAACATCTAAAGAAATTGCATTTGTTTTATATTACTACTGTATTCTCTTCCCATGTTCAGGCAGTTACTGATCAATAGATAACATTTTTTGTAGCTGAAGGAGGCATTTGTTTTGGAGTGGACAGGTTTGATCCGGGGAGAGAAGTATCAGAACAAATAGGTACACTTCTTATTTATTTATATATATATATATATATATATATATATATAGTTCAATCTACAGACACGGTGTTTCGCTGTACAACAGCTCATCAGTGTAGCTTGGAACAATCTGAATGAATTTCATCAATTACTTATACACATGCGATCGTCGGTGACAACCGCATGTGGGACAGCATCGGTGAAGTACATTCAGATAGCGTGAAGTGCGCATGGGCCCAGAGTGCTCAAACTTCCACAAGGGTAGTGAGCGTTGCATTATCGCTAATAGGTACCCACGACAACTTCACAGAGTGCTCAACAACGCCGAAGTGAAGGAGCGTACATAGTTCAATCTACAGACACGGTGTTTCGCTGTACAACAGCTCATCAGTGTAGCTTGGAACAATCTGAATGAATTTCATATTATATATATATATATATATATATATATATATATATATATATATAATATATATATATATATATATATATATATATATATATATATATATATATATATATATATATATATTTACAGCTATATTTTTGCGTAGTCATTCAAAATATGGTTTGGAAACTCAGCTAAAGTCTTTGTTCTATCTTTTCGTTCGCCATTTTTGTGCACTGAACCCATTGTATTTTAGTATAATGAACAAATTATCCAATAGCAACGTTTCAGTTCAATCACTCAAGCGTGCTATTTAAATATTAATAAACCTAAAACAAAGGATATGTATGGTGTACGGTTCAACATAAAGTCACAGCTCTTAGGCGCTATGATTTTTTAGATACTCAGTTTGTTTGATATGTAAGTTAAACTTCTTGAAGTCGTACATGTATAATGAGTTATCACAGAAGATTATATATCTTTATGCATTATCAAACATAATCGATTGAAAAACTGTATGTTTGGTGTCATGGTAGAAACACGCCCACACACACGCCCACACGCTTCTTTCGAATACATTTAGTTTGATGACGGCAACGAGAAATAATCTTCACCGATAAATCATTATGTACACAACGAATATACAATGAAGCAAGAAAACGAAAAACTGCAAAAAATGTTACTTTCGTTGTCGTTTTAAGTGTGTGCTTTTTAATGAGATAGACTTAATTTTTGCTTCAGGCACTTTAAGGAAAAGAAAACAAACTATAGAATACCTTTGTTTATCTGAAGTAAAGCATTTCTCGTTTAATTAAATCAAATTTTGTGTTATGTTATACCGGACCGCTTGCTAGTCAAACAGAGCGCGCGATTTAGTTGAAAACTGGATCGGAAAAAAGTTTTTACTTGTTTTATAGGAGACAATGTTTCAAAATGTAAAGTGCCAACAGCTGTTGTTCCAGGAGATCACATAATTCCAATCAAGGTTAAAATGGGAAAGGTTTTTTTTTTACAGACAATATTAGAGTAATTCCACATCAAATCACGTAATTTATGAAAGAAACACTTTCTAGCTCGACCCCTCTCTCCTGATTTTCCTGAAACCTTATGAAATACTTCCCTGGTACCCATTAGAGGTCATGCAAAAGAGATATAGAGCCTTCAAGTCTTGGGTGTGACCCTCTTTTCTTGGGTGTGACCCTCTGCGGTTTCGTGTGTCAACGTCCACAGAAAAAGGTTGAATGTCCAAAAGTCTGTTATATGTTGTACATATTGCATAAAAGTAATTTACACCACATGTATAACAACAAATTTACTGGATGACCAAAATTGGGGAAAAGTAAAAAAAAAATTCTTGGTGGCCCATATTCAGCTATATCTCATAAATACAGTACCTCAGATGTCCCAAGTTTTAATGTGTAATGTCTTTGTGGTAGTAGTATTGAAATGCATAAAGAATGTTTCTGAGACGCACATAGAAGTTTAGTTCTATATCTTGGTCCGTATCTCCGGAAATAATGTGCGCATCAATCTAGTATTTTGTATAGCCTCCAATGGGTACCAGCGAAGTATTTCCTGGAAGTTTCAAGAAAATCGGAAGGGGTCGAGCAGGAGGCTCTACAGATTGGATGTGGAACAACTCCTTAGACAGTTAGGTAGTGGTGGTGGTGGTGGTGATGATGATGATGATGATGATGATGATGATGATCACGACTACGATAAAGCTGATGCTGTATGATTATTATTATGATTAAGATGACGATAACAATAGTGCTGATGCTGATGTTGTTGATAGTGCTGGTGCTAATGCTTATGCTTAACAATATTTATTCAGGAATCACATACGTGTTTTTCAGAAGGCTTCTTCTAAAGCTAAAGTATTAAGATTACGTACCATTCGAAAACCTTCGAATGAGTTACACAAAAAAATATATGCTAAAATTATGATAATTATACCCCTGCAAGGTTAAGCAAGTATATAAAGTTTCTAAAACAGTATTAAACTTCAAATATTAAATTATAAAAGTAAGTCAAGCGAAATAAATGTTACGTTGTAGTTATACTTAAAAGTTCTGAAATCTTGAGTTTCTCTAAGAGTAGAGTCCAATTCATTCGAGTCATTACTGGTAATCGATCAACTCCGCAAACATTACTAACATTCGCTTTATTGGTGTTCTCTCTTGACTTTGACTAGACTAGAAATGAACTATTGGCTTCGTCGGATTCCATCAGTCACACCAAAGATGAGTTTGCTCGGTCGCTTCAGGTAATAAATGTACTGTCATAAACCAAAAACTGAAAACACTTTCAAAGTTATTGTTTCCACTGTCACAGCCAGCCATCCATCTTGAAAAATGCACTTGAAAAAGACCGGTTTTGGTTGGCTGTTGTAGTTTACTTAATTACTTGTAATATAACCAATCCTTTACCAGTATTATTATAAGTAATACCATGACATGAGGGAAACATGAGTGATTAAATGTCCCCGAAAGCCGAGGGAGGATTTGTAGAAGTCCCGAGAGGCCGTAGTTTGGAATACCATGATTATCTTATAATAATGTATTTCTTTGTTGTATAAAAGTACCGTTTGGATGTTTGGTCATGCATGCTAATAAGGGGAAAATGAGAAATTTGCCCTGTTAGGGGGTGTTTATATGGCGGAGGGACAGCCCTCCTAGGAGAGCTGGTCCTCTTTGCCGAGATCCCGCCTCTCAGCGTAATTCCTTGCATAAATTTGTTTGCGTTTACATGACAAGAGGGCCAGCCCTCCTAGGCGATATCTTGCTATTGACAACCCGGGATCTCGCCTAGGAGGGCTGGAAATTTCCCATGTAAACGCACTCAAGAGGGCTGGCTCTCTTAGCTAGCAAATCGAAGCTCAGTAATATACACGGTAAAGTTTGCCTTTACTAATATTTTTTTGGTCAATTTTTTATTTACAAGTTGTGTTTGTTGATGTGTTTGTTATAAATTCAAATCGTGTTTGCGAAAACATGATTTCGGGCTTGATGAGTACAATTATTTTATTAATTGTACTGCGCATGCAGCACAATTTATAAAAATAGAGAAGGCCCTGGAAACGATGTTGACAATAAAATTCAAAATGGCGGCCAATTCTGCAATGGAAAGTTTTCACATATCCAACGACTTGTGGTACACTATGAACTAAAAATTCCATGTAAATATTTTCAAATGAGTACAGAGAACACCCAGAGTGAAAATGTTTCTTGTCAAATAATGAATTAAGATGTTTTTAAAGGCGTGAGTGAGTACGAAGCGCACGTGTCGTAATTTTGTCATGCATATAATAAATTAGTAATATGATTTTGCTCGTACAATTAAGGATTTACACTACTCGTGATTTTTGAGAATTGTGCCAAATTGCACTCGGCTAACGGCTCGTGCAATTTTGGCAAAATTTTGGCAAATATCACTTGTAGTGTAAATCCTTAATTGTACTCGCTATCATATGATTACCTATTCAAGTTACCCGGTGAGAACAAAAGAAACTGCGTCAATCCGTAACGGCCACCGTAGCTCAGTGGTCAGACTATTACACTAGCATCACCGGGTAGCTGGGTCGATTTCTACCCGGAAAGCCTTGAGGCCATAAAAGAAAAAAATATCTGGGTCTTCCATTTCTTTTGGCAAAAACTTAGGTAGGGTTGGTCGGATTTCTCTTTTTTTTGTCTCCACTGACCTTACAAAGTCAGTTGGCACACTAAGGTAACGTCGACCTTTGGATCTGAGTTTGTTACCGATGACGTCACAGTTACGAAATTGAACCGATTGACGACCATTTACGAATTGGGCACATGTGTTTTTGAATGATTAAGATTCGTGGTGAAGCAATCTATTATTAAGAAATTAAAACGATAGGTCTTTGTTTCTGTTTCGAGTACTAATTCATTATTGATTTTTACGATAACATATTCAAACAGCTTATCCAGCTTTATTACGGCTGTTTGACGACAATTGAATCGTATGTCTTTATACAGTAATTTTGCTAATATAGTTTTTAATTTTGACAAAGGAGGTAGTCATTTCATGATTTGTATCTCCGTTTAGAACCTGAAGAACAGGCTATATCTCTGTTTAGGCACATACAGATGCATTTGCATAAACATCAACAAAAACAGAACAAAGAGTTGGGTTGCTTTTCCAGACACTTCTAGCAACTGCTACTGATGTATGTAGTGCTAAACTTATCACGGAGCTTTATCTAGTCCTGAGTTTCTCAAATATGTCAGTAGACACATGCACACATTGTGTGCCTATTTTTCATTTAGTGCCCAGGCATGACAATAATACTCTTTCCAAAACCAAATATCAACAAGACGTCTGGGTCAGGCGTTCACTTGGGCCACTGGCAAGTACGCGGAGCCTGAATCGAAGGCTGAATGTGGTACTTGTAGTTCGCACAGGTGAACATATATACGATAAAAACAGTTGTCAGCTACATCTGATCACCGTTAAACTACAAAGTCAGCCAGTCACTTTCAAAATCTACCAACAACGTGCAAGAACAGCTTGATGAAAAGGCAAAGCTGTTCAACTTTTTATCCAACTCCAAAAGTGAAAGGAGAAAGGAACTTACAACAACCCGATTCGACCTACCAATGTAACTGAATGTCCGACGGTGAGTTTCTGAGCGTTCCTGAGTATTATTCCTGGTTACGAGGCTCTTGTGCAGCAGAACTGTATTTGATAGAAGGCCCTTGTAATAAAATGAAATTTGATCCGTTGCTTTGCCGGTGCGAGGAAAAACATCGCGCGTGTATCCCGCTCTTAATACATGTTCGACTGTAATTTATCTAATAAAATGTGTCTTGATATTTTAGATTATGATAAACAAGATATGCGGAAAGGATTGTCTTACTTTATCCCACATCATGTCACTGAAAGCCAATCTATATTGTTGCACGAACGAAGATGAACTTATTATGAGGCTGCACTGTAAGTGCATTTCTTTTTTTAGAGATAAACGACAAAAGAAACAAAAAACAAGCGCTACTGCGCAAGTCTGTTAAAACTCGTTACTTTTAAATATAATTCTCAAACTCATTAATAATTCATGAGCTCATTAGCCAATCAGAGAAAATATTTGGTCATGTGTACGAGTTTTGAAACCCGGTAAAGGTCGCGCAAACTGAATTCATAATTAAGAAATCAGATCTATAATAAACGGAACAAACAAAGAACCGTTTATTACCACATTTCTTAATTATAAATTCAACGTGAAACCATTGTCTAATCCAATATCACCAAGTCACTCTACTATTATTGACAATTGAGAAGCTATTTCGTAAACTCGTGTATCGTGTTTTACCAGCCAGAGGTTGCAAGCACTCGAGAACAACAAAAATCACTCCGCCTATTACCTCGTAATTTTCAATATTCTCTCGTGTTTGTAAAACATTTGAAAACAATTTTCATTATTCTCTCATGTTTTACAAACACTCGAGAACAATGAAACTCGGTTAACGGCTTCGTGATTTTCATTGTCATCTCGTGTTTGGATATCCTGATGAGACACTTCTCCTCGTGTATGATATATATTACATAATAATAATTTACATTTCTAGAGCGCTAATTCCCTATAGTCAATTAGTTCATGACCTTTAAAGGGTATTGGCAATACAAATTAAGTTTATCTCATTTGAAAGAACTCGTGAAATGGTATAAGAAGACCTTTTACAATTTTTCCGTATCTGTTTTGGCTTTGGAAATATTTCGACCAAACTCAGCGTGCTGTCCGCCATCTTGGAATTATTTTCGATATGCAAAATTATGCATGTGACGACATAAGCAGGGTAAATTGAAATTTTTATCTTGCCAACCTTATGACATGAGCTAGAAACTCGATTTTTTGTTGCGCTATTTCCATTTTAAATTGACCCACAACATTTAAAAAGCCTTCCGTGGAAATCTGGGCACCCACGGAGTAGTTTCATCAGGTTTAGCTTGTGACGTCACCAATTTCCTAGTTAATTAGACCCAATATTACAACAAGATAGCGGACAGCACGCTGTCTTTGGTCGAAATATTTCAAAACACAAGAAAGATACAGAAAAATTACAAAAGGTCTTCTTATACCATTTGGCGAGTTCTTTCAAATGAGACAAACTTAATTTTTATTGCCAATACCCTTAGGGTAAAATGAAAAAGAAATATTTTCGAAGGAAACCCTCTAATTTGATTTTAACTTTTAAAGTTTAAAAATTGGTCTTTACATGTTCCCAGGGTTTTCAAATTTCTCCGTTTTAATTAATTGAAATGGGCTATAATATTTCAATGCTAGATTTGTTCCTTTGACGTCAGTAACATCGTCTGGCGTTTTAGCATGGTATGAAGTGTCATGAAAACAGCTCCCGTAGGATTTTCGTGCTAAAGTTGATTTTTTTTTTGAGTTCACTAGTTGCAAAGTCAGAAAATGATGCGGTTCAAATTTTCGACCTCTCGACATACAGGAGATCGGAAAATATCTACTGCATTTTCTGATAGTTTGACGCCTAGTCAACCCAAAAAAACTGTAAAAAGAAACAAAAATCAACTTTAGCATGCAAATCCTACGAAATCCGTTTTGAGGACACTTCATGCCACACTATTTGGGCTAGGATCAGGGTCAGGAAAGGTCTTCCAGTCACTCCTATTAGGGCCAGGTGTTTTTAACCCTCTTTAAATAAAGTTTCAATTCCATTCAATTCAATGTCTCCGACCCATCGAAAGGTCGAAAATTTGAACCCCGTCATTTTCTGATCGCTTGACATCTAGTCAACTAAAAAAAGACAAAGACGGGTTACACTTTATACCGCACTATTTGGCAGAGTAAAATAATAGAAGTCGACTGTAGCAGTGAGAGAGTTAATTGAGATGGGCCAAGATGTTCAATTCTTTCACTGCTAGATTTCTCCCTTTGGCGAGTAAAGTCGTCTGGCGTTTGGCAGAGTAAAATAATTAAAGTCGACTATAGCAGTGAAAGAGTTAAACCGAAAACGCATCAAAATATTTGCGGTCCACGCGATTGTTTTTGTATCGTGTTTTCCCGTCCACGCGACAACGCCGAAAACGATCCAAAGTATTGGCTCGGTGGCTTCTTGATGCCAAAATATCAAGAAATTGCACTGTTTACGTTATCTTATTCTGGGTCGGCTGGCTCCGATCACCTAACTAAAAATAGGTTATGTTTCATTGAAACCATTTGAGTCCCAGTAGCTTTTAAGAACATTGTTGTTTTTTTCTCAGGTGGAGCTATAGTTCCAGATGCAAAATTCCGAGTTCTTCCCATTGCACCACTTCCCATCATTCCGACAGCTTTGGCAAGAAACTTAGCTGGGCCATTGAGGTTGAGCGATGTCGAAGGAACTCCAAAAATGGGGTAATGTCTAATAGAAGTATTATTTAAAACGTATTTAAACAATAAACATGGTGAACTCTTATGTCTGACGAAACCCATAATCTGGACTGTTCCATTACCGGAACAGGTGACGCGTCTAAGTCAATCAGGGCACTGAATTTCACGAGAATTAACTAATTGTGCCGTATAATGCTTGTGGTTAATACTTATTCTTTTCCACTACGATAGATATATCACAATGGATCAGACTAGGAAGTTGCTGCTGCTGCTAGAATCCGATCCTAAAGTTTACAATCTCCCTTTGATTGGAATGTAAGCATCTCTTTAATTGATATTATAAGTGGAAACACGTTCTCTGATCCAAATACTGGGTGGCATAAAAAAAGTGCATAAAATTTGTATAGGTCAAGGATTCTCAATTCTATTTTTTACGAAGGCCAGAATGCAGGATCACAAAATCTCACCATGCCTATTTTGAGAAATGTGTAGAGTAGGCCAGTAGCGTTTTAGATGAATCCAATAATTAATAGAATTTGCCGTCTTAGCTTTCAAACCCATCATGTTTAATGGACTGTCTAACCGGTCATTAGGAGGTTGCAGGTTCAGTCTCTGTCCGAGACTCAGAACTATTTTCTAAGTATTGTTACTTTACACTGAGCTCGTAAACGTAATGTACCAAATGCACTACATGTACATGTACATGTACGACTTAAAAAATCAACACGGGTTATTCATAGGCGGTTACCCATCAGTTAAATGACTCCGTCTAACGGTACCTCCGCGATGAGAGATAACGGGTGAACTGCACACGCAATCTGTGCTTCCCTGAAGTATGTGGTGGATTTATAAGTCTCTGAGTCGTATTACATACAGTGTATAAGCCACTTACATGTACTATTCCAACGTTCGTGCACCGTCTTGAGAGGTTGATAAGCTTGTTGCAAGCGAACTTGGCGGTTCTCCTTACTTGTACTGTGCTGTTGTGCTCTTCTCCTGTTGCTCTGCTCCTGTTCTACTCTGCTTTGCATTGCCCTGTTCTTCTCTAAATAAATTTTGGCTACATTGGACTCTCGCTGTATCATTCAACCTACTGTCATTTTGCTATAATTTACAAAGTATTTCTATTGTTGTTTTGTTCTGCTCTGCTCTGTTCGAAATCGATTTTGGCTACATTGAACTCCCGCTACATCATTCAAAATACTGACAGTTTGCCTTAATCTACAAAGTATTTCTGTTGTAGTTGGATATCTGGAGTGCACAGTGTTCATCATCCATACGTCTGGGCATCCTGTCTAAGATATTTGAACTGTAGTGAGATCAAGGATAGGTAAGCTTAACCCTTCCGATTTTTAGTTATTCGTAGAGGGTGAAAAAATGCTTCCATGTTATTTTACAGCTTTTGATTAATTCTTAAGCCTGGTTTCCATTTCGTCGTGACGGTATTTTTGTCACAACAAAAGAAACACGAAAGACCGTTAAGACATCGTCACGACAAAATAGAAACCAGGCCTTACGTTTTCTAGGTATTGCTCTTTAAAAAACATCACAACAAATCACAAGACTAAATTATAAAAGGAAAAGTTTATTTCGCTGGCTTCAGACTGACATATTTCGTCATAGGTGTGTGTTAAGGTCTTCGTTAAGGTTTGCAGGGTCATTTCGGTAAAGCGCTCTTAATTCATCAGAATTTATGCCACAAAAATGAAATAGATATCGTTAATTAGAAAGTTGTTAATTTGCAAAATACAATCATGTAAGTTGTATTTGATTTTGCGATAAACTCAAGTCAGTAATAGTTAAAAGAATTTCCAAGTAAAACCAGAGGGCTTCACTCGTGGCGACTTAAGAACAAAGCGTTCATTTTGTTCGAAAAACTTTTTCGCAGTTCGATTCCGAGATAAATTTCCAGCAAAACGGTGTCAGCGTTGTTTTTTTTATTTATCGCCTGGTTTCGATTTTATGACTTATTTTGTCCGAATGTTGGTCGAAAAACAGCATTTTCAACTTTGGTCGTCAATAAAATAGCTTTGTAACGATATCTATTTTATTTTTGTGGCATAAATTCTGAAGAATTGGGAGCACTTTACCGAAATGACCCTGTAAACGTTAACGCGAAGACCTTAAGCACCTAACCCGAAGTTTATTAGCGATCCGCGTGTACTGTATATCGCTAGTAAACTGAGTTTGTGCGAGTTTATGTAATGTTTAATAAACGAGTAAATACAGCAGAATTTTATCCGGTTTAAAACCACGAGGGCGCAGCCCGTGTGCACCCCCGTGGTTTTTGACCTAATAAAAGAATGTGATGCGAGTTTATTGAACGCTTAAAAAACGTTTCGTTATTGGTTGTTATGTTCATTAGTATTCTTTATATAAAATTGTATTTTTATTAGTAAAAATGTTCATTTTATGTTCATGTAAAATTCATAAGTATTCTTTCATTAGTATTCTTTCTGCGTCAATAAATTTTATCAGATATAAAACCACGGACATGGTACTGATTTCCTTTGTGTTTCCCGCATGAATTATTAATGAGTTTTTTAAAGCACGATCAAGGAGGTTCTCTAAAGAATTCAATGGGAAAATGGCTTGTGACGACAAGTTTAACATATATTTAGATTAGTAGTTAAACAAAAAATAGTTCTATTGTTATTGCGAGGTTTATATAATCTTGAAAGGTTTACAACCTGTATATAAAATGCGGTACATTTAAGAAAACCGACTTGATCATATTATTTTATTTTTTAGTTAATATCTTTTTTTTTACAATTCTCGGTTTTTACTTCTCTTCTGATCTTTTCTTTTAGAGTGCTGCATCCTTCTGGTAGTTTTCTTCTTCTTCATTATTCCATCGTGCAGAAATTACCAGATTTCTGGGAATGTTCGTTGGAAGTGAGTTAATTACGTCTGTGATTTCTAATTCTTGCACACATAACACAAGTGCCCCCGATTGTTATTATAACTTATTGGATTCATCTAAGCCCGATATGGTAAAATATTTAAGTCGAAAACTCAATATTGGGAGACGAAAGTCGAGACTAATATCAAAATTTGAGACTTAAATATTTTCCATATCGGGCGAAGATTAATCCAATAGGTGTTTTATTACATCGAACAAATAATCATACAATTGGCAAGTAATGTAGTTGTTCACATCGTAAAATATTGGGCAGGCACGTGACGCTAATGTAGACATTTGATTGGACGATTAATTGCGAGGGTATAGTAATTCATTCAGTTGCACACTGACATACTCACTCACTCGCTCATTAATTCCCTCACTCGCTCGTTAATTCCCTCGCTCAATCACTCGCTCGTTCGATGACTCATTCACTCGTGTAATTTGCTTAATAAGGAAAAAGAATACTGTTATCGTAGAAATATTTTAGTTCTCTATAAAGGGGATGATGAGTTTAAATTTGTTATGAGACATACAGTGTATGTCAACTACAGTGTGATTATTCTTAATCTTCTCTCTGACCCTTTAGAGTTCTGAGCATTTATCTGCAGTAGAAAAAATATCTAATTTATTCATTTGTCCGTCCGTCCGTTCATCTGTCTATCTATCTATCCATCCATCCATCCATCCATCCATCCATCCATCCATCCATCCATCCATCCATCCATCCATCCATCCATCCATCCATCCATCCATCCATCCATCCATCCATCCATCCATCCATCCATCCATCCATCCATCCATCCATTCATTCATAATATACCGGTAATTCCGAAGATATACGGGTTTTCCAAATAAGTCATTATGCAATCTGACTTCAAAGTATAATATGATCATTTACATATAAAACAATACATAAAATCTAGCTAGCAAGACATTTATGGAAAACGGCAAGACAATGAATCTTCAGGTCCTGGCTCCACCATGCAGCGTCGCTTTTTAGACTACTTCTGCAGTGTTAAGCTGTAGAAAAGCTGTCACTTATAATATGTACAATGTTTTGTTGCATGTGATGCACTTATTGATGATGGTTCTGCTTTGTCTTTTTTTTTGTTACTTAGAACAAGGAAACCTTGAACTTTGAGTTGCTTAACTGTCAAGAAGATTTACATCTTGATTTGGTATGTTGCAAATGATGGAAAACTTAGGGTAGTATACAAGGCCGCGGAGGGGGGGGGGGGGGGGGGGCAGGCTCCCAACTTAAGAAGGGCCCCCTACAATTTTTGAGATTTGGATTTTTGACGGTCACGGTCAGCACAATCAGACTTTTCATATGTATACATACTTCATATGCATTAAATCCTTTTTTAATTTAAAAATGTTTTGAAGCCTCCTGTACGAAAACTGTCAGTAGCACTGCTACTTGAGGAAGTATTCACTTTGAACTGCAATTAGTGAGCATGTTCAAAGTGCTGGCTGATTCTTGCGCTCCTATTTCTCGCTTGTATTTTTTTAAAGGCCTTGAAGTGCCTATGAAACGAAAATTAAGTTTGTCTTATTTGAAAGAACACTTAAAATGACAGAGTAACATCTTTTGCAGTTTTTCGTTTGCTCCCTTCGTTGTTGAGATATTTCAAGTTATTTGATATACAAATTAAACATTTTGACGTCACATGTACATAATGAGTTCCCGGAGAAGGTAATATATCTTTGCTATTATCAAACATAATCACTTGAAAATTCTACATGTTTGTTGTTGTGGGAGAAACACACCCACATGCCTCTTACAAATTATTTTGGTGTGATAATAGCAACGATCTATAACTTTTTTCGATAAGTCATTATGCATGTTTGACGTCAAGATGTTTAATTTGCGTATCAAACGGACTGAAATATCTCAACAGCAAAGCAAGGTAACGAAAAACTGCAAAATATGTTACTCTATAATTTTAAGTGTTCTTTCAATTAATTTTCGTTTCATAGGCACTTTAAAGGCTCTGAAAAGTTTTCGGGTATGACAAAATTGTCGCGTCTGATCATAATGAGACTTTAAAAAATAACCTTTGTTAAAGTTATTGAAACCTGAACCGTTTTGAGCGAGACCTTGCTTAAAGTGCCTATGAAGCGAAAATTAATTTAATTAAATGTCTTATTTAAAAGAGCACTTAAAATGGTAGAGTAACATATTTTGCAGTTTTTCGTTTCCTTGCTTCGTTGTTGAGATATTTCAGTTTGTTTGATGTGTAAATTTAACTTATAAGATAACTTTACGTCACACTTTGCATAATGACTTATTGCATAAGATTATATATCTTTGTTATTGTCAAACAAAAACCCTTAAAATTTACAGATTCTGCTGTAGGAGAAACACTCGCACATGATTCTTAATTCGTCAAGTGCTTTTGTTCGATAATAACAAAGATATAGTACACTTTGCGAAAGTCATTATGCAAACTGTGACGAAAAGTTATCTTGTAAGTCAAATTTACATATCAAACAAACTGAAATATCTCGAAAACAAAGCAAGGTAACGAAAAACTGCAAAATATGTTACTCTATAATTTTAAGTGTTCTTTCAATTAATTTTCGTTTCATAGGCACTTTAAAGGCTCTGAAAAGTTTTCGGGTATGACAAAATTGTCGCGTCTGATCATAATGAGACTTTAAAAAATAACCTTTGTTAAAGTTATTGAAACCTGAACCGTTTTGAGCGAGACCTTGCTTAAAGTGCCTATGAAGCGAAAATTAATTTAATTAAATGTCTTATTTAAAAGAGCACTTAAAATGGTAGAGTAACATATTTTGCAGTTTTTCGTTTCCTTGCTTCGTTGTTGAGATATTTCAGTTTGTTTGATGTGTAAATTTAACTTATAAGATAACTTTACGTCACACTTTGCATAATGACTTATTGCATAAGATTATATATCTTTGTTATTGTCAAACAAAAACCCTTAAAATTTACAGATTCTGCTGTAGGAGAAACACTCGCACATGATTCTTAATTCGTCAAGTGCTTTTGTTCGATAATAACAAAGATATAGTACACTTTGCGAAAGTCATTATGCAAACTGTGACGAAAAGTTATCTTGTAAGTCAAATTTACATATCAAACAAACTGAAATATCTCGAAAACAAAGCAAGGAAACCGAAAACTGCAAAATATGTTACTCTATGGTTTTAAGTGTTCTTTCAAATAAGACAAACTTAATTTTCGTTTCATAGGCACTTTAAATGAATTCAGATATCGTAGAGGGAAACATGCAGAGGTCGCATGTTTTTGTTTTTTTGTTCACTACTGAGTTATTGAAACGTGAACTATTAGCGAAGCAAGGTTGTCGTTTGCCAAGTACACTAAGAATATTACTCAATGACATTACATTTTCTTAACTAAGTAGAAAAGTAGAGTGCTGCGTGTAAGCAGTGTTTTAGATAGAACCAAAGTAAAAGTCGTAAACTGCCGAAAATAGTTTTCATAACAAAATAATATTATGATAAGACTCAAAAAGTAATACCATGACATGAGGGATATTAGTGATTAAATGTCCCCGAAAGCTGAAGGAGGGTGGGTGTGTACAGCCTCCCGAGGTTTGATGGGACATTAACAATAACTAATATCCCTACATCTCATGGTATTAGTTTGTGATACCATGATTG
Organism: Paragorgia papillata; assembly: GCA_035771165.1. Classification (NCBI taxonomy): domain Eukaryota; kingdom Metazoa; phylum Cnidaria; class Anthozoa; order Scleralcyonacea; family Coralliidae; genus Paragorgia; species Paragorgia papillata. The sequence goes on along the minus strand of JAWNZC010000011.1, from coordinate 3,890,977 downwards.
ACGAATTAATATAATATGCAATTATTGGATGAGGTTGAGCATGATAGCGTGTGTTATCAACACCGAGGTAATTGATACAAACCGAGGCTTGATAACAAAATATATCATGCAAAAACCGAAATCGATAATTGTTTTATTATACAATTATAAATGTATAGAAGCCTTTAGAAAGTTTTATACAAACTTAAGTTAGATAAAAATAGTAAATCATACCGTCTTCAGTTTGAGGTTCGCTTGCTTTTTTCTCTTTTAAATACAATTTTGTCTTTCAAATACTGCTTTAAACTATAACAGCTGTCTGTGTAGCTCGCTTGGTTTTCCTTTGTGGTTTTGACGTCAACAAAACGTGCCAATCCTAGGACGGCCGCCATGTTTGTTTGGTTCAAACCGCTGACTAGCTCGTTAATATCTACAGTTAATTCTGGTTGTTTTGTAGACTGCAGTAACATCCATAATTCACTGTAGGGTCAGTATTGTATAATAATTAGCATTGTTTGGAGAAATCAAATAAAAAAAAAATTTTGTGTGAACAACACGGTTTAACGTAATTGAACTGAATTGTAGTTTCTGTAGTCCATTGATTTTGGAGGGTGCAACTTAAAGATGAAATCGTCAGTAGAGGGTATTTGGACTATTTTTGTTTGACTATATGTCAACATGAACCAAAATAGAGGAATGTCGCACGAAGCGATTTTTCTTGTTTCAAGAAGAATTGCCTCGTTGAGAGCACTTTTTTCAAAATATACGTGACTTGAAAAATTATTTTCTGAATCGTTTATTAGCGGTTTCCAGATATTTGCCCGCGATCTCAATAACAATTCTCGTCCTACGACTTTGGAAAAAGACATTTTCTTACTCTGAGTTCTTAACTGGCGTAATCACTAACTACCGCATTTGTCTTACAGATGTGCGAGGTTTTAAATTAACATATTACTTTTTTAAATATTTACTTTTTTAAAAAGAAAAATTGGTGATGTATTGCATATGAATTACTTCACTTCACTTTTTCCCTTCACTTTAGTTTACTTTACTTTACTTTATTTTACTTTACTTTACTTTACTTTACTTCACTTCACTTCACTTCACTTCACTTCACTTCACTTCACTTCACTTCACTTCACTTCACTTCACTTCACTTCACTTTACTTTACTTTACTTTACTTTACTTTACTTTACTTTGTGTAGCAAGAATGTAACACAAAAGAACCGTTGTGTTTTCACCTCGCTCAAGCAACTGATGGGATGAACAAAACACTGTTTGATGAAGCAGTGACAGAATGGAAAAGCGAGGGGAAATTATTCAGGTATACTAACAGTATAGTCGAGTTTATAGTCAAGTGAAATGTCAAATAATAGACCCAATTCTTCGTGCAGGGTTGCGGGTTCAATTCCAATAAGAAGCCCTTGCAAGTGTTATATTTTCCTAACTGGATGATCCGGGTCTTAAAATGTATATTCTATAACGCTTGGTATATTCCTTCAACAAAAATATCGAGAACATGTAGTTTTTTTCAGTGAAATGCCAAATAATATACCCAACTCTTCACCGACATAACAACATTATATATTCAGGTAACGGTCTCCATAGCTCAGTGATTAGAGGTACTATAGCATCGCGGGGACGATTCTAACGGGAAGGCGTTATGTTGTCGCAACTGGTCTTTGTTTGGTCTTAAAATATATTATTATAAATATATAAAGTATATACTCTTACATGCACTCGAAATTTTACTTCATCAAAAATTTCCAGAACATAATGATACACTATCCAATTCAATGTGAAGAGCATACATCAAAGTTCATTATATATATATATATATTTATTTATTATATGGAGAAGAGTATTTTACTAGCAACTAAAACACTCGTAGAATCCATATTTCACTACATCCCGGAACCCGAGTGGCGTATTTCTCGTATGTAACGCTCGCGAGTGACATATCGACTAGTCAAAATTTACGCCTTTTGCCGCAAATTTTGAATCAAGTAAATTTGAAGAAAAAAATAAAAATTACGTAAAATTACGTATTCGAAGAAGTTGTTGTATTTTTTATTTGTATTTTCTAAAAGTTTAGGTCAAGCGGTTGTAGTTTTTGCATTAAACCCAGTTTATCAACATCACTTCCACGCATAATTTCATTGTCCATATAATATAAATAGAACATTACACGGTTGCTCAAAGATATGGATTTTATGTTCTCGTGGCAAGAGCAATATTTTGCCACTCGAACATAAAATCCATATCTTCTCGCCACCGTGTAATATCCCCATATATATATATTTCTAAAATTCATTAATAATTCATGAGGAAAACACAAAGAAAAATCATGAGCGTATCGGATCTATATATGTGATATAGACTCGCTCTAAGTTTCTCGCTGGTTTTTAACGGCTGAGATAAGCTTAATTTTCAAAATTACTACGCCAATGAACGTATGAAGTGATTCTTTTTAGAAGCCATTTAAAAACCTTGCAGTACGGGCTTTATCGGCTCTAAAACACTCGGCTATCGCCTCGTGTTTTATATCCGATAAAGCCCTCCTGCGCGGTTTATAAATATTACATATATATATATATATATATATATATATATATATATATATATATATATATATACATATATATATATATACATATATATATATATATATATATATATACATATATATATATATATATATATATATATATACATACATATATATATATATATATATAATGAAATTCATTCAGATTGTTCCAAGCTACACTGATGAGCTGTAGTACAGCGAAACACCGTGTCTGTATATTGAACTATATAAAGGGGATATTACACGGTGGCGAGAAGATATGGATTTTATGTTCGAGTGGCAAGGACAATATCTGACGAGTGAGCGCAGCGAACGAGTGAGATATTGCTCTTGCCACGAGAACATAAAATCCATATCTTTGAGCAACCGTGTAATGTTCTATTTATTATATGGACAATGAAATTATGCGTGGAAGTGATGTTGATACTACGAGTGTTTTAGTTGCTAGTAAAATACTCTTCTCCATATAATAAATATATATATATATATATATATATATATATATATATATATATATATATATATATATTACGACTATTGTTCAAGAAATTAATTTTAAGTTTAATATATCCTCAAATCATACGTAACCGTTACAAAATTCAATATTTTTCTAAGTTGTCAGCAACTTTCTTGCAAAATGTAAACAAGCAACGTTTGAAAATTTGTCTCCATATCAGTGCTCCACATTTCCTGCACTAATTTAGACGATCACCTTTTACCAACGTTTTCTGATATTCTAAGGTTCAAACTTTACCTTGAAATGTATTGCTTACGATTATCGCTAACTTATATAGGTATACTGTTTTTGTAATTTATTTAGAGAGGTTAAAACGAATGCCCCACATTCTGCGGATAATCTTCAAAAGGGATCACCTCACGTTACGAACGACGAGAACCCGAGACCTTCCCCTTCACCTCAGCCCAGCCCCACACAGGCAAGTGCACATGACCATAAGTCGAAAGTATTATTCCACCAACAGAAGTTAATAAGCTCTGTTACACGGAATTAGTATTTGGATGGGCGGCCGCTTGTTTGAGCTTAGAACTTGTGTTAGTCTCCGGTTTTGCTTCTCCATAAAAGCATCTTTAGGTTAGGCGATTTTAGTTAGTGTCGCCGAGTAGTACCGAGTACCGACCCTTAAGATCGGCTAGAACATAATATACTGAAAGTTAAAGATGATGAATGCGTTTTCATGCTTGCATGTGTGCGCATTTTCCTGCACTTTTTTCTGTCGTAGTCGCGAAGCTAAGAAATTCAAATTAGCATACACTCAAATACTGTATACCTGTTTCTCCGCCAGTCATTTTTTAATTTTTTTTATTTCAAAATTATTATTTTTTTTGAGATTTCCTGCTGACGCGCACGCTCACACAGACAGACAGACAAATAAAAAAACTGACAGACAGACAGTCAGGTGGAAACATAACTTCCTGGCGGGGGAAATAATCGTTTTTTTAAACGCACTAAGATTTAATGGAATGGTTAATTATGCTGCGAGTTCCAACAAAACATAAATTACAGTGAATACCGTATTTTCTCGATTAAGCGCCGCCACCGAATAAGTGCTGCATTTGAATACCGGCCGCATTTATTGAGGAAATGCAGCGCTTGATTGAGTTACTATTAGACTATTGAGCTAAATTATAAAGTTTGGTAATTCGGAGTTTATTCGTCTGTATTACGTTTTTCAGTTCGAAGTGCATGGGTATATTTTGCTGCTTTCCCATTTAGCTCTCCCCCCAGAGCTTTTGCAATGCGTAGTTCTTTTGTGATTTTTAAAGGGCGCCGCCCCCGAAGAAGCGCCGCTCCCGAATAAGTGCCAGACCTAAAATTCTAAAAATTTAAAGAGCGCCGCGGCGCTTACTCGAGTAAATGCGCTATTAGCCATTTGTACTAGATTTCATGCATAGGATTACGGCTCGCCTTGTAAACTGCGGAAATCGGCACAAAAATACAGATATTGCAACTATACACTATGTACACGGAACTGTTTGCATGAAGCCGGTACTGTGGTTTTGGGTAATGGGTTTAGTATATAGATGCAAATATAATCGTAACATTAATTCAAATCTCTTGCGGCCGATGAAAGAATTTTGTGACACGAGTTGGGAAGGTTACCAGCGTACTAGTCCGACTCACGGATGTAAACATCCCATGTGTTGGATTCGTTTTAAATTTGAAAATCTAAAATGTTCATTATCACTTAGTTTCAGGGCAAACCGTCGTTTCCTCCGGTACCTGAAGAGTCACTGTCACTAAGCTTTGACGAAACGTCGCACAATTTCAATGAAGAACGTCCTGAAAACACCAACGAAAACGTAAAGATACTTGCACCGCGCTTCAATATACCAGCCAAGCAGCAGTTCGCGAAACTACAGTCTGACGATCCAGAACGTTCCTTTAAACCATCCAGACAGCCGTTCAAACAAATAGCTTCGGAAAATCACGATCATGCGCGGAATATTGCGCGAGAACGAGCGAAGTCGAGCGCGCCAACGAGAAAGCAGACGACGGGTAGAAAAGAAAACAAAGAAAATACCCCGTTAACATCCAGGCCTGCAGAACATTTAAAACAGTCTCGTCAATCAGTGGCGAGGGATAGCGCTTCACCAAAAACTGATAAGGTTTTCACAAACCACTCTCCTACTGGCTACCAGGATAAAAGACTGCTGGCGGTGTCGGAAAATAGAAACCAGAATTCAACCCCGACTAGGAAGACTTCCAAAATTGGGAAAGATGGGAAAGTTGAGTTGCAGAAGCCTGATAAGGTCTTAATAAATCGTTCCCCGAGTGGTCACTGTGAGAAAAGACCGCTGGTGTCGCAGAATGGGAACCAAAATTCGGCCCAGTTTAGGCAAACTTCTAAGATAGTGCAAGATGGAAACGTTGGGTTACCTAAGCCTGACAAGGCTATAATAAATCGCTTTCCCAGTGGATACCACGAAGAAAGATCGCCGGAACCGGAGACTGAAAAACAAAATTCAGCTCGACTTGAATCTAGAGTAGTGAAGAATGTAAACGTAGGATTGCCGAAGCCTAACAAAGTTTTAACAAATCTATCTCCAAGTGGTCACTTCGAGAATAGACAGCTTATTGCAGAGGATGTAAACGAGACTTCAACCCAATCGAAGCCGACGTCCAGGGTCAGACAAAATAGAAACGCTGGGTTGCAGCAGCCTGGGAAATGTGATCCTAGCGAAGATTGTTTCCAGCAAGAAAAAGAACACTCTAATTCTTCTTCTGTCTTTTCAAACGATGAAAGTATTGGCGATACTTCTACCAATTGCTCTACCTGGGAGGACTGTGATGATTTATCAAAGACAAGAGAAATAGTCCATAAGAACGAGTTGGATCAGGTTATCATTTCAGTCGATAATTATTCGGATCCGACATGCAAGGTTGTTCCTAATCAGCGAGATCTGTGTCACGTTGAGTCTTCTGTGCCTAAGCTAGGCAGTTTGGACGAAACTAAAAGTCAAGTAAATGCAGATGTCTCCGAAAAACAACACCAAGTGCCTCAAAGAGAGCCTGAAAATATGACTAGTGGTAAAGTGCTGCAAGAACAGGTTAAGAAACAAGAAGACATGATCAGAGTCTTGCAAGAACAGGTTAGTTTTTTGTAGTGATACACAGTAATTTTCCAATATCCCCCCATACAATAATTAGCCAACAAGCTCGAGTTGTCTATTAGCAGACAATAGACGACACACAGCCAAGTTGACTATCGCTCATCTATATATAATAAATCTGAATAGTGTTCGTTGTTCATTTGTGAACTCCCTTTTGCTGACCAAACGGTTGAACCCTGACAGCTGAGAATTTGTTCACAGAGGTAACTCGGGTCGGAAACTAACTATAGGCTATACCAATATTTGCAACGATTGTTTGTTTGTCCGTTTAGTCCGGTCGCGAATTGCCGCATGAGCTGGACGACGAACTTAAGCGTTCGATGCAACCAAAACATCCAATACACCTGCATGTTTTAAAATTATAATTTGAATTTTTACCAGCACATATAGTTTACTTCTACTTCTCTTCAATTGTAAAATCATGCACGCGGGCCATTAGAAACTTAGTTTCGGTCTACAGCATGACCGATTACGAACTATTTTCGAGTCAAACGTTCGTGCGCATAAGTACTGTGTTATAACTCTGTCCTCGGAATTAAGTTGAAAATATATGTCCGAATCCCTTCTATACAATTTCTATCATTTCCCCCGCTGGTAGACAATAACGGCATGTTCTTTAATTGTTTTAGTACAACCAACTAACTAGTTCGACAGAATATCATTTCAAAGAAACGAACTGAAACCTTCATAAAAAGGAAGTTTTCTGTCATTGTTTTGTATTTGTAAATTGACTGTTGTTAGTAGTGGTTTACTACCTATTGGAATGTAGGATCTGTAATAGTTCACAAGTTGGTTTATACACCAATCCCCCTGAAACAAACGTTCTGATTAACTACCAGCTATATGATATTACAGTATAGATGCGCACAAAAACAATCGGAACAGCCGTTCTTTTATAAGCGAAACAAAGTTCTATTTAGTTGTATATATAGAAATAGAAATCGAAAATAGAAAATTAAAAATAGAAATAGGACATAGGAAGTAGAAATAGAAAATAGAAAACGGAAATAGAAAATACAAAAAGAAAACAGAAACAACATAAGGAACAGAAAGAGAAAAGACAGAAACATGGGAATGGACAGGTAAAAGACATGGGAATAGACATGGGAGTGAACATGGGGGTGGGAAGGGACACGGGAAGGGACATGGGAAAGGACGTGGGAATTGAGCGACACGGAAATTAAGGGACACGGGAAGGGACACAGGAAGGGAAATGGGCACGGGAATGAACATAGGAAAAGACATTGGAATAGAAATAAACGTCTAAACATTTTACAGAAAAACTATTTATCTCTAGAACTGCTTACTATTTGTGCTTACTATTTGCGCTTTCCAGGTTCGCTCACTCTTAAGAATGAAAGAAGCCATTTCTTCCCCTGGGCAAGAACCATGCTTACCTATGACACCAGCCTGTACTCCAGAGAGCAACGATGGCCGGTCTTTACGAAGACAAGTTGAGAAGCAAGAACAAAATGGCAGTTTCTCTGATATGGATGCTCGAACAGAAGGCATTGTCAAGGAATATACTACAAAGGAAATGCAACCAACAAGTGTTACCATTGGAGTGAACACTGGAACCAGTCTGTTATGGGATAACCCTGTGGAAAGGAAATCACACTGCTGCGAATGTAACAGGTAATCGTCAGAAGAAAGTTCGTGTCGGATTTTCAGCTTGGTGTTCTTAAAGTTTTCTCGTAATATATCAAACACTCGAAGTTTGTCTTTGATCTGATGTCAAAACACCTTGAAGTTGCTTAAAAAACCTCGGCTATACCTTCTCGGTGTTTGATATCTATCAAACACTCCTTCTCGTGTTGGATATATATTCACGTAAACAATCCCGTTTTGTCATATGAGTTTCAGTTGCTCAATGCTTAGAGCGACTGCGTCTAACTACAATCATGGCCAAATGTAGGACACTTAGCTTGCTTCAAAGTTCTTAAAACACTTGTGTTCCCCCCCCCCTCCCCCCCCCCTTTTTTCAATGTTGAAAACGAACGAATTTCGATAAAAATATACGACCACAATGTAAAATACTGGTTTACCAGTAATCTGTGTAATCCTTTAATAAAGTTCAAAGTTCAAAGTTTCCTACTCAACACATTTTGTCGAAGTTTGATATATCTTTACTCAAAAAAATAATTCATAAGATAAAAACGAAGGAAACCGAGACGGAGTTTGGATATGTGATCAAACACTTGCATAAATTAAGCCAACTTTCACCTCAAATTTCTCTTAAAATACTGATTCATTTGAGAAGCTATATCATACACTCGAAAGTTGTGATATCAAAACACCTCGAACTTGGTTAAAAAACCTCCGCCTCGCCTTGGTTTTTCAACGCACTTCTCGGTGTTTGATATAAGATCGAACACTCCTCGTGTATTTTTGGTTTGCACTTGAGGTCATGGCGTCCATGTTGAAGGAACTTTAACAAAAGAATCTTATTAGCAGCTATTTGGAGTATGTTTTCCTCCAACATGGCCACCGTATCTTTGTATCCTAAATCTCAAGGTATTAATTGCAAACCACCAGTATGATATATTACTTCAACATTGAAAAGGGGGTAAGGGGAAGGAGTCGTAAGCAAAAATGGTAGGATGAAAAGATGACTCAGACAAACGTTGCAAAAACATGGGGTCTCCTGTGGTTGGGCGGTTTACCGGTTTTTTTCGGTTTTATTATTAAACCGGTTTTTTCGGTTTAGCTTTTAGAAAAACCGGAAAACCGTCATCATTATTTATTACAATGTTACAATGTATAATTTGGTTTAGTTCTTAAAATTGTTACTATTATAGATGAGAAAAGCAAAATAAAATTAAAGTTAACAAACGTTTTCGCTGAACGTTCGTTTTTTGTTCAATATTTTGCCGTGATTTATGCAGTCATTTATAATTATACAGCCAAATTATGACGTCCAGCGCTATTAAAAATTTGAAATTGCGTTCCTTCAATTAGTTCAATACTGAAATTGCGTTAGTTTCTGAAATTTTGAAAAACCGGTTTTACGGTTTAACCGGTTTAGAGTCGGAAGGTTTGGCGGTTTTTATTTTAATCAAAACCGCCCAAGCTTACAGTCCTGTCCACTTTTGGCCATGCTTGTAGCATTCGGAAGGTTTCGAGCTCGAGTCCCGTCTAGCGCTGAGAGTATTTTTGAGTATTAGCAACTTACAACAGCTTGTACAACAGAAATTGGGAAAACTTTATAAAGTTTTTTTCGTATTATGCGTCTCTTAGAAATAGTCAAGAAGGAACTGGAGCAGCATTGACTATTGATGATGAACATCCAAACGAGACAGACCGGTTATTGACTCCCGATGAAAGCGAAAGTTTGGCAAGCCTATCGGAGATCGCCACTCCTGTTGATTCGACTCAGAGTTTGCCCTTGACTTTAAATCATGTAGATATTCCAAGTCTAAGCTTATGTAAGTACATTATTATTCTTGTCCTTGCGCGGCCAATAATATTTGCCAACAAGAGGGCACTCAAAAACTGCATACCTCCATCAGCGGGTTATTGAGGCCCAACTTAAATTACACTTTACTGGATTGCTTGCATATCGAGTAAATATGGCATAATAATGAGCGTAATCAAGGATTTTTTCAATCATTTTTTCCACCCGGAGAAACGTTTATGAAATTTTCATCCAATGTTCAACCAAATAAAACCAAATGTCATTGGCTTGGTCCTTTGTGTGTGGTTAATCTTTTCACAAACTTTTATGAAAACCTGTGTGGTACTTTGTTAGACAGACAGACAGACAGACAGACAGACAGAGGTGAAAACATAACCACCTGGAAGAGGTAATAAAACCACGGGCTTTAGGAAAGGCTCGGTATGGCTCGAGTGAAAAGTTGTTTCAGCATACGATTGTAAACAAAAAATTGTGTATTTGTCTTACCTTAATGTTCAATGAACTTTCTTATGTATGATACAAAGTCTATGGTATCTTGAAATACGCTACAATCGCTTTGCAGTCTTCCTATAAATTCACTGAATATCCTTCGATTTGAACGGCCATGTTTACTAGGCCCAATCCTTCAAACTGTCACGCGGCTTACAAGTGCTGTGAGAGACCCAAAAAACAAGAGGGTAGGATCAAAGTGGGTGTGGTACTCTTCTAAACCAATCAGCTATTTGGATTGCATACCATGTGATCTGTTCAAATCGTCATGAGCGCGACGAACCTTCTGACGTCAGAGTAACGGCTTTTTCTAAAATTAACGGGGACAGGTTGTTTCCATATATGGAAGTTGGGGACACGTTTGTGCCATATATGGTAGTGTCCTTTCATCTCGCTCTTGACGATGAAAAAATCCAAGATCCTACCCTCTTGTTTTTTGGGTTTCTAGCAGGACGTGTGATGTCATGATAGCACTCGTAAGCCGCGTGACAGTTTGAAGGATTGGGCCTAGTAAACATGGCCGTTCAAATCGAAGGATATTCAGTGAATTTATAGGAAGACTGCGAAGCGATTGTAGCGTATTTCAAGATACCATAGCCTTTGTATCATACATAAGAAAGTTCATTGAACATTAAGGTAAGACAAATACACAATTTTTTGTTTACAATCGTATGCTGAAACAACTTTTTACTCGAGCCATACTGAGCCTTTCCTAAAGCCCGTGATAAAACTACGAAACGAAAATTAGGTTTGCCTTATTTGAAAGAACACTGAAATGACAAAGTAACGTCGTTTACAGTTTTTCGCTTCCTTGCTAACTTCCTTGAGATATTTCAGGTTGTTTGATATGCAAATTGAACAACCTTGACGTCACACGTGCGTAATGACTCATCGAAGAAGATTTTATATTTTTGCTATTGTCAAACGAAATTACTTCAAAGGAACAAACGAAACATGTGCATGCAAGGGAGCACGCCAGACTGACCTGTGTTTCTTCTTCTTTGTTCGCAGTTCCTTCATTTATATTCAGTCATTTTGAATAATGCGGTATATATCATTAGCGTATCGCAGGCGCGGGTTACGGCGCCGAAGGAAACCCGAGGCCCGAGCGTTCACGAGGCGGAGAAAGGAGGGAAGAGAAAAGGAGGGGAGTGAAACAACCGTCACGTGAAGGAGTATTGACCAATGGCGATGCGTTATTTGGGTTTTAAAATCTAGCTATGCTCGTAGCCCTTGATCTGTCAACAATCAATTAGGTTGTTCGCGCGAGGCAAGTTTAACAAACGTTTATAAGTTGCCAGAAGTTACAATCCATGACCCAGCCGTTCCAGCGTTTCTGATATTCCCCAATTCCTGTCTAGTAAACACTATTTAATAAAACATATAAATCGCTAGCCAACAGCGAACCACTTGCAAAGACAGAGTCAGAGAAAGAAAACACCGTTCCAATACTGTATTTAAATTACTGTACAATACTGTATTTAAGTAAAGTTCGAAATTCAAAGAACTTAAGAAACACGTCGTAAAATTGTAATATTACTCAATTTACTCACATATCAACTGAAATCCTCCTTCGATCTACTGATAGTATTAGTTTGTTTATGTACTGCCGAAACATAGAACGTAGATGTCTCACGTTTCGAGCGATTGGAGCCAAGGCCCTTTAATATAAAGTCAAAATGTTAGACATTACGTTTCATGTTTCGGCAGTACACCAACCTTGCTATATTTCGACTTGCATTTCAACACTGCCCTCGCAGCAGGCTGTTTTTATTTCACTATTTCATTTTGGATGGATAGTGACATCATACATGTATATCGACCATAATTAGAAATGTTCCTAGCAACGGAAATGTTCCTAGCAACGGTCAACCAGCATCATCTTACAAAATCTCTGGCGTTTCACTCCCCTTCTATTTATCTTCCTTCCGACCGTTATTTAATTTTCGTAACGCGCTCGGGTTTCCTTCGGCGCCGTAACCCGCGCCTGCGATACGCTAATGATATATACCGCATTATTCAAAATGGCTGAATATAAATGAAGGAACTCCGAACAAAGAAGAAGAAACACAGGTCATTCTGGCGTGCTCCCTTGGTGCATGTGCTTCTCACAGCACAGCAAACATGTAAACTTTCAAGTGGTTTCGTTTGCTAATAGCAAAGATATATTACCTTCTCCGATATGTCATTATGCATGTGTGGCGTCAAGTTGTTAAATTTGCATATCAAACAACTTAAAATATCTCAACAACAAAGCAAGGAAACGAAAATCTGCAAGAGATGTTACTCTATCATTTTATGTGCTTTTTTTAAATAAGACAAATTTAATATTTTTTTTCATGTGCACTTTTAACTTGAGTTTTTCAAAATTGATGTGCAATTTTGCCATTCAAGTGTTTGATCAATTCAATTAAAAAAAAAGAAAGTCATGGAATTTTAGAAGTGTATGCGTCTTGACTCTATCCGTAATGAGTACAGCTTTTCCATTAATTTAATCTTGGATCTGTTTCTTGTAGATAAAAGTACCAGTGTGGTCAATAGTCAATCGACGTCAACTTCACATTCAGAACATTCTTCCCACACAATTGCCGTACCTGTCAAAGGACGAGAATTCTACGATAAACTTTTGGTACGAGAATGTTAGATATCTATCAGTAAAGTAAAAACAACATTTCAGTCAATTTTATTACTCCTAATTGACTAAAGGTCATGTTACAAAGGGAAATTTTTATTGTAACGTAATGGCGTTGCATTGCAAGCTGCAAGGAAGATTGCCTCGTGTAACCCCCCCCCCCCCCCCTTCCCCATGTTTGCAACTAATTGCGTTGCGAGTTGCAGAGAACGTAGATGTAGCTTCTACTTTTTGGAACGCTACGCGACAAGTTGTAGCGTTTGACATCCCCACTGTAACTTATGTTTTACTAGAGTTGTTTAATGGAATAGCGTTCGCGCGATGATGATGATGATAATGATTGTGATTATAATTATCATTATCATCGTTTTCATTATCATCATCATAATTATTATTATTATATTATCAATATCGTCGTCATTGTCATAATCACCTTTATCATTGTCATCGTGATCATCATCATCATCATCATCATCATCATCATCATCATCATCACGCTTATAATGGTAACAGGATTGTGGCCACTTGTGTGTGTCCACTATCACTCGAACATATTTTTTCCAAATAGTACCCGAAACAATGTTGTTGCCTATATTAATTCACTTTCATTCATGTTTAGTTTCAAGTTAAAGATCTATTAAGTGAACATCTTGGCACTGGACATGAGGATGAATTATCTCAGCAGCAGTCAAGGGCAACAATAAACGTTGTAGAACAAGAGTCCTCATCTTACCCAACAGTTGCAGTTCCAACCAGAGAGGTTGTTGTGAATGCAACGTTAAAAGAATTGGAAAAGATCAAACATTCTGAGCACGAGGGGCACCAATCACGTTCCAGGTTTGTTCTTGTTGCTCATTAATTGTACAAAACGTTACTTGGTACATTCTTAAAGTATCACACCAAATTGTCTTAGTTGAAAGAACACTAAAAATGACAAAGTGACATCTCTAGCAGTTTTCGTTGTTTTCTTGCCTCGTTTTTGAGATATTTCAGTTTGTTTGATATGCAAATGTCACATCTAATTGTACATGTACATAATGACTCATTATATAACAACCTGACTTACATTTGCATTTTGATTCGTTTGCTCATCATCTTTTAGAGGACCGACGCACAGATTACGTTACTAACGTGTCTGCATTCGGTAAACCAATCACGGATCTCACTGCAATATTACGACCCAACGAGGTTGCTTAATTTTTACAGGTAATGGATCTCGTCAGCTGACGCGATTCATCTTTTTCAATGCCCAAAAAAACTCTCCAAGAAAATTCAGTAAATCTTTCGAGATGTATTTTTTTATTATATAAAACAAATAGGTTCTATTTGGCCGTTGTCTGTTCAGTTATAGATGTGGAGAGAACGTCACAACGTGGTAAGAACATCAGTGACTCACTCGCTTCGGCATCTCGTGGGCCACTTTTTTGTTCTTACCACGTTGTGACGACATCTGCGCAATTATAACTGAACAGACAACGAAAAAATGCAATATATTTGTTAATCGGGTTAATATATCTTTGCTATCTTTTTATTTAGTTTGCTATCGTTTATATATCTAACGCTACTCTGGCTTAAACGTTTTTTGAACGTAGCTTAAAAAGTTACTGTTCATGACCCAACGTTTCGACACTCGAATCTAATGTCTTCATCAGGGGTGATCGCTGGTTCCATATTTATACTCTCATAGAACCAGTGATGACGTTTGCTATTATCAAACCAAACATGATTCGAAAAACGCATTGTGCGTGTTCTCCTACGACAGCAAACATGTAGAATCTCAATTGATTTCGTTTGATAATAGCAAAGATATAGACCTTATTCAAAAATGGCCGCCGAATTAAAATTATTTTACATACTTATAAATTAGCCCTTATGAACTCGTTTTCATGTGTGAAATTCAAAAGAATTTTTACTTTAAAACGAGGTCATAAGGGCTAATTTATATGGACATAAAAGAATTCTAATTCGGCGGCCATTTTTGAATAATGTCTATATACTGTATACATGTAAGCCTTCTCTCATTATGCACGTGTACGTCACAACATGTGAGATTTACATGTCAAACAAACTACTGAAACATCTCAAATACCAAGCAAGAGAACTAAAAACTACAAAAGATTTTACTTTGGCAGTTTAAGTTTTCTTTTGGACGAAGGGCTTTCTGACGAAGGGCCTTCGCTCGAAACGTCAGACCATGCCTGTATATTTACTTTTTTTGCAGGTAACCAAAAATAATTTGCAGTTAGCCCTGCGAGCGAAGCGAGCAACCGGACCGCGTAGCTTGCGAATTGCGATGGGGGACCGGGCCACCGGGGGAAACGTTTTGAGCAATTGGGCCTGAGAAAATCAATTTTGGCAATAGGAAACATAACTCAGGCCTTGACGTTGATGAGTTTGCGTCTTCAAATACGACACCTATTAAATCTGGTCGGTAAATATTGCAAAAAGATACTGGGAAAAATTAAAATTTTATACTATTCTAGCGTGCACAAGACCTTCTGACCCAGGTTTTGCAGTTAGCTCCAGTCACTTGCAGGTAACGCAGTTACCTCGTATCCCAACATCTGACACCCATGCGTCAGACTCCTACAGTCCTACGTTCTCTGTTTCGGTAGTATATCAAACCTTACTATATTTCGATTGTTAATTTTGTCATAGACTCTTTAATTCAAAGCATTTGATACCCGAGAGTTTCTTAAACAGCAAGCGAGTGATTAATACCATACATCGTGCATGCGACTAATCCGAGAATATTCTCCAACATGCACGCATTGAAATCAATTTTCTGCTAGTTGTTTCAAACATTCGACTAACAATACAAGCACTAAACACATCTGCCAAGAGCGAAATCAAATGAACAGCAAAGCTGTCATAGATATAAAAATGTTTGTATAAGTAATAGCATGGTTTCGAGTGCAATTTGAAAAAAACAAAAACATAACAGAGTGAGTTTTCCAGACTATCAAAATGGCACGAGGCCGTAGGCGAGTGTTATAAACCACGAGTGCATGTTTTTTCCAAATTGCACGAAACACCATGCTATTGCCTTTTAATAAAAACTCATCAGACCATGTTCTTTTGTTTTTAGTCGGTGACCTCGGTACGAAAATAGACAGTTTTCAGATTATTGCTCGATATGTTTTTCAAGTACAACTTAAAAACCACCTAAAAACAAGAATATGATCTGATAAGTATTTATATAAGTTAAAAGCCATGGGTTTGGTTATTATTCAACGCAAAGGCCTTGTGCTTCGAAATCTCTTACAACTCTTACAGACTAAAATAGCAAAGTATGGCCACAAGTATTAGATGTCGGATCACGGTCTGGATGAGTTATAAACAAAACGCGCTACAGCGAAAATCTGGTCGTTCGATAAAATCTAGTACTCGAATTTTATCCCCGAGCCCGCGCGTAGGGCCGAAGGCTCGGAGCCCGGTGAGGGTGCTAATCTCGGCATGCGTGGACACCATTTACACGCGAAATTACACGCGAGATGAAAACCTGAAAGTAATTCTGTAACCTTTTTTTATATCTATATCTATATCTATATCTATATATATATATATGTTAACAAATGCACAACTTGCGCATTTCGGATAGCAGGGTACTTGTAACTAACCTGTTAAATTATTCAAATTATTTAAATTTACGTCAGCAAATTATAAGTTCGGTTGGATTACGAATTAATTTTTCAACGATCATGACCTGAAAGAAATCTTTGCCAAAAATGGTTTCAGCTAAAATGTACATTAATATTACTATGGAAAAAGACAAAGAAAGAAGGCAAAGAAGAGATGTGGCAACGAGAAGAGGCAACCATAAATACAACTTAAAACCACTGATAAAGACAAAAAAGAAAGCTGTCATGAAACTGTTGAAAGCCGGTAAAGAATTCTGCTCTGGTGTATTCTACTTACCTCGAGAGAGACTGATGAAGAAATTTTGAAACAAACGGCTGTTTAGATCTTGAAGAGAACTGAATGAAGCCGTGTCATATTTATTTGTCAACAACGAAAAAAGCCGTAAGAAACCGAACGAGAAAAACAGAAGAACGTTTAACGGTAGGAGAATCGTATTTACCAGTTTATCTGAGTTAAAACGGAAGAAATCTTGAAAATAAAACTTAATTGCTACCTCCCGTTAGGGAGACAGTACACTAATCTTGGGTTTGTGTCTTGCGTTCCTGTGTTTTAACTCGCGTCCAGATCTCCGCGGACCTATGTATAGCTGCCGATATTTCAGGGGGGTCACGGGGGGAGACCACGCAGGACAACACTGGACTGGCACCACGTAAAAAAGCTGCGCACGTCTGAGTAGCACCACGTAGCTTTGCCTTTCAAAAGCACAAGAAGATTGTTTAAAGGATTTATTCACAGAGTAAGTTTACTCGTTTTTAATATACACCATGTCTCTACTTGCTTTTTTTCTTTTTTTTTTTTTTAATGAGTTTGTCACAGTATTATACAATTATACAATAAATGATTACAATGATAAAAACAAATAACTAACAAGATATAAGAAAAACAAACAAAAAAAACCCCACTGTATGTGACAGGAGAAAGGAACAGGACTCACGTCCCAATTGACACCCAACCCCTTGCTTGTCGAAGTATTTATTCATTAGGGTTATTTTTAGGTGTATATTGCCAATATTGGTGTGGGTTCATTATGTTTGTGCTGATGAGCACATCGTCTCATCAGACGTACGCTACTATCTGCGTGTGTGTATTTTGACTTATACAAATTCGGCAAAATAATCTGATGGGCTCAATGGTACATTGCTGTATAATTTTATTAAAGCTCTAGATTTGTCAAAACATATTAAGCACTTGGATTTGCATCGACAGTTTTGCCACAGCATTAAAGCAGGAGGCATGATTATTTAATATTTGTATATTAATTGTATGTAAAGCGATAAGTTATAATGTGCACATACTCTATTGTAATTAATATTATCAAACCATTAATAATTCATGACGAAAATTCAAAATAAATGAATGTTTAATCAGCATCTTTAAATACGGATAAAACATTGATTAATAAAACATCAATGTTTTATGAAAGTTAATAATTCAGCTTTTTCTGAGTTAAAATTATCTTATTTAACCTTTTTTACGACTCTTAAACAAAGTGTTACACTTGTCATCATTTACACTTACAATTTGATAAGTAAATGCCCACAAAGATCGGCCGCTCATATTTTAACTATTACTTAAATTTTTGGACTTTCTAGCCTCCTTCACAGGCAACCCTGTGGGCTATTTTTGGGTCGAGTGGGCAACCTCGGGTGGAATGGGCAAACTCGGGTGGAGTGGGCAATCTTGGGTGGAGTGGGCAATCTTGGGTGGAGTGGGCAAACTTGGGTGGAGTGGGCAATCGTGGGTGGAGTGGCCAAACTCGCGTGCAGTGGACAAACTATGGTGGAGTGGGCAATCTTAGGTGGAGTGTGCAAGGGGGGGTCACAATGGCAACAGACTGCACAGATTTGCTTGTGGAATAGGCTAAAGGTCTTTGTCCCATTTGAGGCAGCACTTCACTTGCTATAGTAAATTCTAGTATAAATAATATCTTGTCTATATTTGCCGTTGGACGCTAGGACGTTGGCATTGTCTTTTTTTGGCCACTATTATCTATTTTTGAATGAAAATTTGTCATTTGGTTGGTTCATCTCGTTTTTTCTTGTGTTTTTTTTCATATTGACTTTGCATGTTATTTCGGTCTTTCGGTGTGTCAATGCATGACTACAGATAAACTTTGCAAAGTAATTTTCTGGGGTATTTTCTGTGTGTTATTAATACAAGTAAAAGAAGAAATGGGGGGAGGATGGGTGTACAAAAATGCATATAAAGCGGGCGAAGGGTTGTTGCGTTCATGTATTTCTATAGTATCAAAATAAACGGAAACGTACGAAGGACAATCCTGTGACGAAATTATGACGATGGGAGTAGACTAAATCGTAAAATATTAAAAACTGGAAGGGGTCATTCACTCATTAGGTGATTAGGGCCGTTTATACGAAAGCTGATAAGACGCCGTTTACAAAAGACGAGCCTTACATAATAATAATAAAAAAAACATCTCTTCGCTCTTGCCATTATTTGAAAAAGTTTACTAAAAGAACTAAGAATCTTCTAGCCTTCTTTATTGAAAACATTAAAAAATAATTAGCTTCAAGTTTGGACGAATTGTCCTCCACTACTCCGAAAATTGGCCGACACCTTGGTGTGTTTTGTGTAGGAAGAGCCTGGGTACCAGGTTGGAAAATATCATTCATCAAAATCCACTTAGAACGTGATTGGCTCTTTGGCTCTTTTCAGCTTTTGTTTTAGATTAAAATGGCTCATTGACTCCAAAACTGTGCACTGTATTTCCATTTATCTGCACTGTGTTCCTCAAAATTGCACTCTCGACCAATCAAAGTTGAGAATTTTTTTCTTGTATATTATTAGTTCAGCAATAAAAAAACATGTGGGTTTTTTCTAGGATACAAGGTGAACCTTCAAGTATTTTTTCAGCGTATCACCGGTCGATGTCTACCAGTTTTATTCCAGATCACCCCAGACTGAACTACGTTTCAATGTCGGTCGATGACACCTTTGACGAAGTTACCCACATTGACGAAGTGGCCTTAAAATATTTATCCGATAAAGAGTTGAAAGAGTTTAAAAGTGAACTGCGCCCCACAAGCGGATCGGTGAAAAGGTCGTTTACTCGAACTGTCCGGTTTGGCAGTTTACCCATGGAACGAAAATCACCTGCCAGGGAACTGAGAAGTGTTCGCGAGGTCGACTTCACGTGGAACAATCTGTCGTTTTGTACAAAGAAGTACTTAACGAAATACAATCTGGCCGAAGGACATATTTCTTTCTCAGATCCCGATGAAGATAAAAACAAGGAACCAGAAAATGTTCAGGGTGGCCACAACGATGCCCAAGAGTCCCTCGTGGACCCCTGCAGACCACCATTTCCATCCCCAGTTCGTCGATTGTCTGACCATAATAATGATGAAATTTTGGACATTGCAAGACTCAAGAACTTACCGAAGCTATTTTGATATACTCGCAATTTATGTTTGAATGGGTTTTTTTTTGTCAATGTTAAATAAAGTGCTGTAATTAAAACGGTATATATTTTCTTGAAGATGTATCGTAAAGTTGAAATTTTATTTAAAGTGGTTCTCTTATGAAAATATTGTTCGTAATGTTGCTGCATAATCTTAAAGATATTATGGTAGTTGGTAATTGTGCAAAGTATTCGAAATTCCCACTAAGTTGTATTTTACGTGCGAAGTCGAGAAGAATGAGTCGAGGAAGCTTATGACGTCATAGACTTAACAAAAACTAAAGATCATTGTTGTTGTCAATAAAAGGATCATTGTTGTTATTAAGTCTATGACGTCATAAGCTTCCTCGACTCATTCTTCTCAAGCTCGGCCACTTTAATGGCGGCACTAGCTTCAAAATACAAACTTCACACGTAAAATATCACCTTTTCTTCAATGAACTTTGCAATATTACTAACGACCATATCCTCTTTAAGATTATTCAAAAACATTGCCCACAATATTTTCATCAGAGAACCACTTTAACAAAAAAAAAGCTATGTTGCTTGCGATTAACGAGTTATAACGGCACGAGAGATGCGTGTAAAATACGAGGCGATAGCCGAGTGTTTTGCTAGTGTATTTTGTCTCGCACACCCCCCCCCCCCCTTGATTGACCAAATCAATTAAAATGTGGCATAAACTACAATAGCAAAGTACTGAAACTGTTCAACACTAGAACTGTTCGATAATTAACGTTTCTTAGTTGGATCACCTTGAACAACTTGTACTTGATCGTCGGATACAAACTTAATTCTTGGTACTACCTTGGTGCTACCTTCCTTAGCGGTTACTGGACGGTCCTTCGGAACTTCTGGATACAGGTGTAGTGATTACGTCACTAGTGAGCAGTCCCCATGTGGTAGATAGTTAGATAACCACGAGGAAGAGGACTTCAGTAAAATGTAGTATGACCCCCTCTATTAAAGAAGCTTAAAACACAACATTGGCGACGAGGTTGGCCACTCCGATGGTACAGCCAATGCCGAGTTTTGATCCCAACGCGGAAATCGGCACAAACTTAGACCCGAAATGGCGCAGATATGGCTCGAGGATTTCCAGACATATCTGGTTGCCAATGGAATAATTGACAAGAAACGACAACGTGCTTTGCTCTTATACGAAGCTGGCCCTCGCATTCGCGAGATTTTTCGCCAGATTCCTGACAATGGTGACGACGATGACTTTGAAACTGCTGTAACAAAGTTGAACGCGTATTTCGAGCCTCAGAAACATCGCCTATATGAAGTCTATAAGTTTCGTGAAACCACGCAAGAGAACAATGAATCCATTAACAAATATTACACCCGGTTACGCAGTCTGTCACAGATGCGAATTCGCCGATGCTGATTTTGACATCGTGCTACAAATTGTTCTTCAAGGATCGTCGAGAAGATTACGAAAGCAAGCCTTACGCGACCCCAAGATGACGCTTAAATATTTACTTGTGGCAGGAAACAATTGGAGATGTGCGATTTACAAGTGGCCGACATCGAAGCTAAGAAAATAATCACATCAGAGTCCGAGATTAACAACACTCTGAAACGACGTCCGACAACCGAGAAACACGCCTAGATCGACATGCCGAAATTGTGGTGGAAAGTGGCCACACGACAATGGAAACTGTCCCGCGAAAGGCAAAGAGTGTCGGAACTGCCACGAGTTGTCAACAAACCGTATTCTATGGCAAGCCCAACCTTCGTGCTATGCGCTCGTAGAAGAATTATGGTCGAGCGACGATTTTGAGCGGAGATGTTTGACTTTGAGCTCGGGGTGTTCTCGCTCCTGTCGGCCGTTACGCATGCGTAGTTAATACGGGTCAGCCCGTATCTCGCGAGCATCGACAGCCGCCATTTCTGATCGTGCCAGGGTCTTATCTCCGCTCCCCCGCCCACCGCTGCGAAAAGACCCTTGGTCCAGGCTGGTCACGTGTCGTCTATCAAAATTTTCGAATGTGGGAGGGTCCCCTGCGTATCAATGCTTGACCTCGCTGGAATAGTCGAAAAAATGCATGTATACGTATCTTGTCTTGCTTTCTGGTATTAGATTTTGAAATGAATGGTTAAACCGGTGACACGATTTTAAAATTGAAACAAGTTGTTTTGACAGCTATTGTTTTTAGTTTATAATCGCTGTGTTTATTTAAGTTTACAATGAAGAAAGTTTTTTATGTTCCCATTCGTTTAATAATCGTCAGCCAGGGTGCTTAAATTATACAATATATAGTCGATTAATCGATGTCTTATTATCATTTTTCTATTTATATAAACTCCAGTTACTCCGCAAATTTGATCTTTCGTCGCTTGATCATGAAATATGAATACGCCACTACGAAAACTGTTGCCGCTCCTCCGTTCGGCAAAGTATATTAAAATATCGAACGATAGTAATCAATGACAAATAAACAAAAATAAACAGTACTAAAATAGTAAAATATTTGAAACCAAGATCATTCTATAATGCTATAGCAAGACACTATAGACACATTTAATAAGGCAAAGGTGAAATGTTGAAGTACCTTTGTTGTCATCTGTCTGCATTTCTGAATGCGCGGTGTTGTTTACTTAAAGAAATAGTACTTTCAGTAGACTTCAAGAAAGCGGCATGTCTTATCGATTTTTCTGCTTCTTTGCTGTCACAAACTTCTTGACCGTTAAAGAAACGTTAGAAACCCCCGTTCAAGTTAACTTGTTACGTATCTTTTAGTTTTGATCGTTTTAAACGCAACAACCTAATACCCACCGCTTTTCGGACTATTAATAATAACACGTCGTGTTAAATTATAGTCCCTCGCCAATTGTTTAAAATATAATAGGTACGGATATCCACTAACCGTTTTAAAATGAACTTGAAAATTGGCATTTTATATCAGATATATTTATCAATTATCATGTTCGTGGATGACTGACCATAATTTTGTCCGCATGCATGAGAACTGCTCAAAACAACGTCACAGTTGATAATGAAATGAAAGACTGTTTCAAATTCTCAATATAAACAATAAAATACGTATGTGTTTCACCTGTACGTTGTTGAATACCACACGCGAAAGCTGCCGTTATATTTAAGTGAATACGTCCAGTTAAAAGCCTCGCGATTCGAATGCTTAAAACGAATATTCTCCCATCAATAACACATGTCGGCAGCGCTACAGCCTACAAAGCCAGCAAAATATTGATCTTTGAGTCCTTGGCATTCTTATTAAATATCTCGTTTCGGATTGTTTCTCCAAGCCGTTGTCCACCAAAACGATGTTTTGCGTTTTGTATAAACACTACGTCACTACTACGGTCGGTAAGTCGAGCAAGTTTTTTGTACCACCCTACCCACACTAAATTTATTTTGTACTGCCCATATTTTGGGCAGCACGTGACCAGCCTGGACCAGGGTCTTTTCGTAGCGGGGGGCGGGGGAGCGGAGATAAGACCCTGGGTACGAGGTTGCATTATCGACCAGAATACGTCCAATCAACTCGGACAAATCGACCTTACCAAGACACACGTCAAGGCCTACCCATTCAACTGTACGAAACCAGTGAAAATGGAAGGAAAATTCCAAACTACAATCGAATCACGCAAGAAGATCTCCGTGGCAACAATCTATGTGACAGCCGCGGACGGAGGATGTCTTCTCAGCGCAAATACAGCCGAAGAATTGGAACTTATTAGTTTACATCTGAACACAGTTACAACTCCCAAACCAACCGCCAATGACACAGTCAAGAAGATCCCTGTTAAGGACAGGTCTTCCAACGCTTCGTTGTGTGCTGCATAAGTGGGTCCAAACAACAACATGTCATCAGCGATATTTCGGACACCTTTGATGCCTTGTAATACTTGTTGCAAGGTGTGTTGGAATGTCTCGGCGGCTGAGTTGGTGCCATAATTGAGACGTTTGTATCGATATAGCCCAGTGTTAGTAGAGAAGGTTGTGATCTGTCTGCTAGTCGAGGATAACTCCAGCTGATGGTACGCTTATGATAAATCTAATTTAGAAAAGAACTTTGCACCGTTTAGTTCTAGGGAAATGTCCTTTACTGTGGGAATTGGATGTCGAATACGTTTAATAGCAGTGTTTGCAGCTCTCATGTCAACACACAGTCGTATTTTGTTGTCTTTCTTGGGAACGATAACAGTAGGTGAAATCCAAGCTGCATGTTTCTTCGGTGTCAGGATCCTTTTCGATTATGTCTTGTTGTTGCAACTGATTTAGTTCAACTTCAACTTTCTCTCGAAGATGAAACGGTATTCTCCATTGTTGTTGAGCCACGGGCTTGACATTTGTGTCAATAATTAGCTGTTCAGTTTTCCAAGTCCTTGGAAAACACTTGGTAGATGCAAGCCCCGTAGGGCGAGAATTCAGTATTCCTTCTACCTCAGTCAGCAGTGTTTCAAATTCTTCATAGACGACTTTTGAGTTTCCCAACGTTTTCTTTAGACATCGTTTCACTGAGCGCATCATTCTTTCAAAGAACCCGCCCCACCAAGGGGCTCGGGGAACATCAATCTTCCAAGAGATATGTTATGTTGGCTGAGGAAGACTTTTAGACTTGTACTCTTGAAGGTCGTTGCGTTGTCGTAAAGAATCATTTGTGGTACTCCTCGTCTTCCGATGAACCTCTTTAGACATCTCAGGAACGATACTGTTGACAAGTCCGGAACTACTTCAAGATGTAAGGCACGAGTTGATGCGCAAGTGAATAGTGCAATATTTGAGTAGATATCTCGCACGAACACGGGTCCGACAAAGTCAACTCCGACACGGGTGAATGCAAATTTGTCAGAAACTCTAAAATCTGGAAGATGTGGTCCGATGGGCGCATTATATGGCATTAGAAATCACTTGACGAACAGTTTGCCTTCCTTCACAATCCAAAATCTCGAACGGAGCTCAGTCAACGTTTCTTTCATACCGTTATGCATGACTTTATAATGACTGCTCCAATCACCAAATTTGTAAACGGATTCATTTTTGGTGGAATTGCAGGAAACCTGGTTTCATATGGCAAAGGCGCGTTTCCCAATCTTCCTCTGCCTCTCAGTATTCCGTCTTCGTCTTGAACCAATCCCAACGATGCTCGCAACTGTTCGTGCTTTCTGTCTTCTCGAACATATTGTTGGACATGCTTCACCCAGAGATTCTCCGCCTCTTTAATTTCTTCTGCTGCTAATTCTACTGTTGACCCTTGTGGAACTTGTCTTCTCCCTCGAGTCGCTGCAATAGACTTCAGAAGGTAGCAGGTGACTCTAAGAAGCTTATTCTGATCGCCAAACTTGTTTGTTGGTATCACTTGATCCAGTCCCCCAATGTTGGCCACAACTGCTATTGTGGTGATCTTCTTGTCCCTCTTGATTTCACTGACCCCGTTGGATTCAAAATTCCTTGAGCCAAATCCCTTTTGTCTTGGCGAACACTCTGCTTTTTCCTTCAAGAAGCAAGGACTTTCCCAACATTTTGTTTCGCTCTTTAACTGTGACGTCTTGCAACCACGTGATGCTAAGATGAAGACAACGTGTCTTTGAAGAACTGCATGGTGCGTGTGTACCAGCTCGAACAAAGTCAGAATGTCATACAAGAAAGAAACGACAAAGACGTAGAAGACGTCCAGGGTGCTATACATTATCGAGTACTAGAAATTGCTCCAGAAACTCGATCTTTCGAACAAACTATACCAGTTCGATTCGATTTGGAAATTTTCATTCAAAAAGGATCGAGACACTCTTTGCCTTTGGAACCGACCGTCATTTCGTGTTTTCAAAGAGCAGAATATTAAGAAATGAGCATACTAACATCAATTTGAAGTTAAATATCGCGCGTTTGCCAATGCGAATGAAATCAAACTTTTAAATCCCAAGATATATTTTGATCGAGAAAAGTATAGCGCGAGATAAAAGTAGCGAGTGGAAATCTACCTGAAGTCTTCTTTCAAATAAGACGAACTTAATTTTCGTGTCATAGGTTCACTCGCGATGACCATTGATTATCAGTTACTCTTATACTACATGTTCCCATTTTTATGATGCGTCGCAGGGCGTACATATATAAAATTCGGTTATACTGTCGTATCACAGCACAAACGTGCAACTTCCCCTTTCATCGACTACAACATTGATAGCTTCACCTGTAATGTCCGGTCTGCAGATGCAGTCAGTAACGCTCGTTTAAATTCAGCAATGTCAGTTTTTCTTTGCGTATGTCCGGTAAGTTAAACGGTCTAAAAAATGTATAAAATAACAAGAATTTAAAGAATTTAATTTGAGGCCAACGGCATTGAATATATTGCAGATATTGTAAGCATATTTATGGTGAAAAGAGTTGTCATGCAGCCACATTACCAAACAACTATAACTCGGTCACTGCAAAATATTCCAACACCGTTCGAGAACTCCTCAACCAAAGGCAAAGCTGTTCAAAAGAAATAACTCGCAAAAATTTTGCTTCAGTGCCGATAAAAAACTTTTCGATTTACAAAACTGGAAAACAGACTGCAATGCGTCATATCTATATTCTATAAATATGATTTCACACACATTCCATAGATGAGGTCTGCTCTGTTTTCTATGACACGTATTCTCCGTAAAAAGCGCTCAAAAATCTTCTTATCTTGGCATTATTGTGTAATTTATAAAATCAACAAACTTTTTTTGGCATTTCGGGGGATGAGTTTCTCAGAAAATAAAAAAAACACATAATTATAAAGGAGGACACGCTAAAAAAGTGTTGAATCCGTCATATTTACAGTAATCAATGCAATATTTGCTTATTATTTCTTTTTGGCGTAAAATCTCTTTATTCTAGGATTATTGTGTAGCTCATACAGTCCACAAACTTTTTTAGGGTGAAGGTTCAGAAACATATCTAAAAATACCAAACATAGCAAAATTTATATAATATAACAATAGAGTTGATGTTTGCAGGCATAAATATGTTTTTGGTCCGACCCAGGCCCATTTTATCCCAAGCCGCAGGCGAAGGTTAAAATTAAAATTTAGGGTTAAAATATAGGGAAGATTTGGTCAAATTTCTTCATTTAAACACGGGTTGACTTGACCCGGGCTCGTGTAAAGTGTCTGCAATATGATAATTTGTACCTAGCCGCTTACGAACGTGTCTTTGGCGCCAATTTTGTTTGTTGTCAATTCAGACTGGACTCCTGTGTATAAACATGGCAAGTTCCAGCGCTCGCAAAGAAAATAATTCTCAACTTTCATGGCAGTGGTCTAGTGACAAGATCGAATATGTCAAATATTCGATCTGTCAACAGTCTCAGATGGACTACAAAAATGTCGACTCAATTCAGATGTCGTTGCCTTGTTTTCTCGCTTACGCGAATGAAAAGGCGAGAGTACAATTCAACGTCAACTTAAACAATCGAAATTTGCTTACGACGTTTTTCAACATCACTAGTCGTGTTGTTTAGTGAAAAATAATCGACCACATGTCTTGAGTCTTGCATGACACCAGATAAGCTCTGCTGGACAGAAAAACCCGTTATCGTCGCATTATCCGTCTGACGAATTTAATTCGGGTGTCGAATTTAATCGAGTTATACGTCGCAGCATAAAATCCAAACAGTTTAATTCGTCTGAATTAAATTCGTCTATTGTTCGACGTTTAGCGCAGGCCTAACGGTACGAGTGCAATTAACCATTCTATTCCTCAGGTCTAGTCTTTGGCTCGTTTCCTTATAAACTTCTCATATAACTCTCTGGCGGGGATATGCAGTCTGAGTGCCCTCTAGACTAATCATTTCAATTTATTAGAACTTATTTAACTATATTCTACCGCAATATATGGGATTGTATGATATATTATGATGTATGGTTCATATAAGGTGATAACCTCTAGCAAACCTCTACCAAAAATAATTCAAGAAAAGATTGAAGTTCTTAAATATAAGCCCAGAAGATTATTAGGTGTTTACATTATATATAAGTTTTTGAAGAATGTCAGATGAGTATCTAGCCGATGTGTCTGGTGAGTTTCTCATGAGCTCAGTTCTGATGGGTTTTTAGGCGAGATTTTGATGAGTCTTATGACGGGGTCGGATGGGTATTTGATGAGTTTTGGGCGAGTTCCTTGTAAGTTTCTCATCACTTTTGAATAAGTTTCTTATGAGTTTTGGATCATTCCTGGTGAGTTTTTAGTGAGTTTCTAATGAGCTAGCTTCTGATGAGTTTCTGATGATCATCGGGTGAGTTGATTGTGAGTTTCTAATGAGAATTGCGAATTTTTTTTATTAGTATCTGGTGAGTTTTTGATGAGTATCTGGTGAGTTTTTGATGAGTATCTGGTGAGTTTCGGATGAGTATCTGGCGAGTTTCTGATGAATACCTGGCGAGTTTCTGATGAGTATCTGGTGAGTTTCGGATGAGTCTCTGACAAGTTTTTAAAGGTCTGACGAGTTTCCAATCAGTTTCTAATTAGTTTCTTGTCACTTGTGAGTTTCTGATGAGTTGATTACGAGAGTTTGTGAGGAGTATCTGTTACGTTTCTGGTCAATTTCTGATAAGTTTCAGATTGGTTTCTGATAAGTTTTTGACGAGTTTCTCGTCAGTTCCTAATGACTTTTGGGTGACTTTCTGATGAGTTTTTAGAGTTTCTCGAGAGTTTTTTATTCGTATCTGGCGAGTTTCTGGATGAGTTTCTGGCAAGTTTCTCCCGAGCTTCTGGTAAGTTTCTGAGGAGTTTCTGGTGAGTTTCCAATCAGTTTCTGGTTAGTTTCTGATACGTTTTTGGTACATTTTGGATAAGTTTCGGACGAGTTTCAGGTGTGTTTCTTGCCAGTTTCTGATGAGTGTTAGATGAGTTTATGATGCGTTTCTGTTGAGTTTCTGATGAGTTTCTGACAAGTTTCTGATGAGTTTCCAACGAGTTTCTGATGAGTTTCTAACGATTTTCTGACAAGTTTCTGATGAGTTTCTGATGAGGGTGACGAGTTTCTGAGGAGTTTTTGGTGAGTTTCCAATCAGTTTCTGGATAGTTTCTGATACGTTTTTAGTACATTTTGGATAAGTTTCGGACGAGTTTCAGGTGTGTGTTTCGCCAGTTTCTGATGAGTATTGGATGAGTTTCTCATGCGTTTCTCGTGAGTTTCTGACGAGTTTTTGTTGAGTTTCTGATAAGTTTCTAATGGGCTTCTGATACGTTTCTGACGAGTTTCTGATGAGTTACTGAGTTTCTAACCTGGTGAGTTCTGATAAGTTTCTGATGAGTTTCCAATCAGCTTCTGGTTAGTTTCCAATACATGTATATTTTACACTCTTTACGTTTCTCTTCGCTCGAAACGTGAGACATCGCTAGAAATTTGCATGTTAAATTTCGTTAGAAAATGTGTAGGGTGATACATAAAGAAACCATGTTGATTCTCAACTTATTCACTTAATATTGCTATAGAACAATTTAAAATAAAAAAAACGTTCAAACGTGGCATAAAAAGTTTACCAATAATCTCCCAGATTGTAAAACAATTGAAGCTAATTTATAAAATCTCATGATTGTTTAGAGTGCTTTTTGCGGATACTGGTTGCTATGTCATG
This sequence comes from Paragorgia papillata, assembly GCA_035771165.1. Lineage (NCBI taxonomy): Eukaryota > Metazoa > Cnidaria > Anthozoa > Scleralcyonacea > Coralliidae > Paragorgia > Paragorgia papillata. The sequence goes on along the minus strand of JAWNZC010000011.1, from coordinate 3,861,599 downwards.
AGCCCGGTTGTGTGTGTAAGAATGTTTTCGTCAATCACGTGATCAAGGCGAAAAGCTAATAGGCATACTTCAGAAGTCTTATTCGTATGTCCGAAGGGTGTACGAGCGTGTACCAGAACAACCACTGGAAGATTGGAAGTCTAGTTTCGCTTCAGGTCATGGATAATTTCACGCAATCACAAGACGCCAAGAAAATATCCACAACGAGTTGATAGCTGACAGTGGTCTACTGGTCTGTCGCTATACAGTAATTTTTGTCAATTTTTTTCAAATCAGTGACTGCTTTCTAAACCATATACGTATATACCAGATAGTATGTATTTCAGCTTTTAGGTTATGATATATGTATTCACTGTTATTTTATACTAAAGCAAGCGCGCGGTCAATGCTCGTTTACATGCAATACTTTTTCGTGTTCAGTAATTCAGCATCGCGTAATAAAACCATACATGCAAAGTGTTATTATAATTATTTCGTAACGCGCTTCAACTTTCTCACTCAAACGACAAGCTTTCCATGGACGAAGAGACAGAGCAAGTGCTTGTTTGGCTTCGAATCAGGATCTTTTCTGAAATATGAATAGCCTTTTAACTAATGTTTCAAGTGTACTGTTGACATGTTAGGCCCTCGGCCAAGATGTCTTAGCTATATGTCTTAGCTATATGTCTTAGCTATATGTCTGTATATACGCAGAAATCAACTGTACTTGGTACTGCTTGAGTTATATGTAGGCGTATATAAAATACTTATTCAAAAAGCGCGTTGATCATTGTTGAGACAAATTCATGTGTTACCAGAATCTAACATAGTAAAGATTAGAACGAAAGCGATATATTATCACCTCGATTATCACATTCTTTAACAATGCGATTAGCGACCGCGTTTCCTGTTTTTTCCAATTTACCTAAAATTGTCATTTAAGATTAGAGTTAAGATTAGGGTTGGGGCTTGGGTTAGGGCTTGGGTTGGAGTTTAAGTATTAAGGGCATTTAAAAATTAATAATTATTGTCGATTCTAGATGATACGTGAGAATATGCTGATATGTCACAAGGTTATCTAGCATTTTCAGTATGTTTTAGTGAACAATTTACGTTGTTCAATCATTATTTGTAGGCCAAATAAATACCATAATCCGCATGTACGCAATGTGTCCCTATTTTTTAAACTGCTAGCAGTTGAAATTGCGTAGAAGAATCGCCCTAGAACTTTATCGAAATCCCAAAAGTCATAGTTTATAGATTGTAATTATGGTTAAACTGAAAACGAAAGTAAAAATGTTCAAACGGATGTGATATAATTATACTTCGAATGAACCAACCCGATTGATCAGTAAATTTAGTTTCAATGATTATTTCATCCAGTTGAAAAATGCACTTAAAGAGATACCACCTAATATCGGAAATCATTCAACGGTAAAACCGCCCAAATTACCTGAGTTTAAACTTCGATATTTCGGCCAAATATGCACCAAGTTTTGTAGAAAAAGAAGTGCATTGGAAAGTTCATTCTCTCCACTTTCTAGCTGTATAGTAATATTTTGATTAACGGTACCTACAGACTGGGCAGTACTTCAACTAACCCAAACATTATGCATCACGATTAAGACCACGTCACTTAGTCCCAGCGCATTTCGCAGGCTTATTGGGCCTTGATTTGAAAATAATTTTCAACTTTCAAGCCGAAAACATATTCGTCTCCACTGAAATGTCTGATAATTGTTCTTAGCAAGAGCAATTAAAAATTAATTTTCAATTACAATGTGCTGAATACTCTTCTAATCTGCAATATGTATTTGAACAACGGGATGGTACATGCTTGACTCTCTAAATACCCAACAAAGTGCCGCTAAAATGGTGGAAATTGAAAGATACGGTGGCGAATGCAGCGCACCTGGAACTTCTTCATTGGTTTATTGTCAAACCAAATTTGGATTAACCGCTGATAAAACACCAGGGGCTCTTGCTTATGGGAATAACCGCAGATCTTAGCCGTGGGCTCAAATGTCCCAAATTTCTAGCGATGAACTACGTTCAATAATTTCGGCAGTACTCTGGTATGATATATGTCGCCTAATCTGCATTACTGTACGACGTCATTGCACAGAACTGCAAAAGCGGTTAGACGTTGTACCTAATTTGTTAGATTTTTCTCTTAGCAGTACGGGTGCCATCAACTATTTTATTTTTTAGGTTTGATGAGCTAGCCTGCAGAACAGATAGCTCATTTCCTTATAAACACTCCCTAATATGACTAGCTAGCGGAGGTATGCAGTCCCTGAAGTGTTTGATTATATGATTTTATTAGTACTTAACTATTCTACCACAATGTATGGTATTACATGATATACGACGTTGATTATATATAAGGTAATAAAGTAACGACCTATTTCAAATAGCGAATCGCTACCAAAAATAATTCAAAAAAAAAAAGCTCTTAAATATAGCCTCAGAGTAGATTATCGGATGTTTACGATATAATAGGTTCTGAAGAATGTCAGATGAGTACCTGATATGTCTGATGAGTTTTTTATATTTCTCATGAGCTTCTGATGGGTTTTAGGTGAGCTTCTAACGAGTTTCTACCAGGTTTTGGATGGGTATCTGATGAGTATTAGATGAATTCCTTGTGAATTTCTGAGTCTGAATGAGTTCTTATGAGTTTTGGACGGTTCCTGCATGGCGAGTTTCTGGGGAGTTTCTGATAAATTTCTGGTCTGCTGAGTTTCTGGTAAGTATCTGGCGAGTTTCTGATGAGTTGTGACGAGCTTCCTGGCGAGTTTCCGATGAGTTTCCGATGAATTTCTGATCTGAAAAGTTGCTGGTGAGTATCTGGCAAGTTTCGTTTCTGACAAATGTCTGGTCTTGGCGAGTTTCTGGTAAATATCTGTCAAGTCTCTGATAAGTTCTGATGAGGTTTTGATGAGTTTGATGATAAGTTTCTAGTGAGTTTCTGGGGAGTTTTTGATGTGTACACCTGGCGAGTTTCTGGTCTGGCGAGTTTTTTATGTGTCGCGATCTGGCGATTTCAGGTCTGGCGAGTTTTCGATGTGTATCTGGATGTGTATTCTGACGATTTTCGATGTGTATCTTGATGAGTTTCTGATCAGTCTCTGGTTAGTTTCTGATAACTTTTTGGTGAATTTCGAATAGGTTTCTGACGAGTTTATGGGTTTCTACAAACTGGGGAATGGGTTTCTGACGATTTTGAATGACTTTCTGATGAGTTTTTTTAAAGTCTCTCTAGAGTTTTTGATTCGCTTCCGGCGAGTTTCTGGTGAATTTCTCACGAATTTCTAACGAGTTTCTGCTAGGTTTCTGATGAATTTCTGGTGAGTTACTGACAAGTTTCTGATGAATATCTGATGACTATCTGATGAGTTTCCAATCAATTTCTGGTTAGTTTCGGATAGGTTTTTGGTGAATTTCGGATAAGTTTCTGACGAGTTTCTGGTCCTTTCCCGCCAGTTTAGGGTAAGTTGATGAGTTTCTAGTGAATTTTCGTCAGTTTCTGTTGAGCGTCTGATACGTTTCTCATGAGTTTCTAGTAAGTTTCGGGTGAGTTTAATTTCTGATAAGTTTCGATAAGTCTGTTGTGAATTTCTGATGAGTTGATGATGAATTTTCGATGCGATTCTGGTAAGTTTCTATCGGAATTCTGATGAGTTTCGGAAGAGTTTCTGGCGAGGGTTTTTTAAGCTCTGATGAGTTTCTGATCAGTTTCTGATGAGCTTCTGGTGAGATTTCAATGAGTTTCTGACGAGTTTCTGGTGAGTTTCTGACGGGTTTCTAATCCGGTGAGCTCCTAATTAGTTAATTTGGACGACTTTCTGGTGAATTTATCGGCAGTTTCTATTGTACGTTTCTTAATCAGTTCTTTACGAGTTTCTCGTGAGTTTATGATACGCATTTGGTGAGTTTCTGGATGGGTTTCTGACGAGTTTCTAATGACCTGCTGATGAGTTTATGGTGAGTTTCCGATGAGTTCTGGTGAGATTTTGTCATTTTGAGTTCCTAATAGGTTTCTTAATGACGAGTTTAAGTTTCAGGTTAATTTTTAACGAGTTTCTAGTGAATTCTAGCGAGTTTCTGGTGAAATTCTAGGGAGCTACTCAGGAGTTTTACCATATGCTTCTGACAAGTTTCTGATGCGTTTTGACGAATTTCAATGGAAGTTTAATAAGTTTCTGATACGTTTCTGATAAACCTGTGACGATTCTTCAATGAATTTCTGACAAGTCTTCAAATTTGTGCGAATTGTGCTGTGTAGTCGGCACTTAGTTTATCCTAACCTTATCTTACGATTTGAGTTTAGGATATAGAAAAAGTCAATGGTAACATGGATAATCAAGTTCGATACATTTTTCACAAAGTTCTGGCGAGTGAGAGCCAGTAGTATATCCCATTTGCCTTGATTTGTATCGCGATCCATTTTCAAGCGGTCTTTGCTTTAGAGGATAACATTTTTCGATAGTCTTGTTTTCGGCGTAGCAACCTTGACATCCCTGATATTTTCTTTTCCAGCTCTTGCCACTTTTCCACGCCTTTTGGCATCTTTGACAATAGTATTCGCCAAAGCAGCGACCCGTGTCACGGTAATCTTCATACGTCACCACCAATGCTCCTTTGTTTACGACTGAAAAGCCACGCGTTTCTTCGTTCAGGTATTTCTCCACCTTTGGTCGTATCTTTTGTCGGCCTCTTACTTTCGAGTGGTGTCCTGCGCCAACGATGACTTCCAACCATGTCTTGCAATCTTTCTCTGCTTTCGCCATGTCAAACGTCTCCAGCCTCTGCTTCAACTTTCTAATCGCTTCATCGCCTTCCTCTCTTTCCTGTTCAATTATTTGTTTCACTTCATCCTTTGCTTTTCCTTTCATTCCAAGCTGAATCTCGTGCTGCTTCAACTTCTTCTCGTCCGTGACCAATAAACCATGAAGATCGATTTCGTTTTGATCTCGTTGCAGATTGTAAAAGGCGAAGATCTCTTCGCACGCTTCGCGGTTGTACTTTCTCATACGTTTGGCGTAGCGCTCCTTAATCGTTCGGCAAAAAGTCGGTTTTTCTCCACATTTATTCGTAGATTTTAAGCGATCGTAGTTTTCTTTGGCATAATCTCTCCATTTTTCGCGCTCTTTGTCAGCTTCAGACGCTTGCTGGCGATAATAAAGAGCTCTGACAAGATGCAGCAAAGTGTCTCGGCATCTCTCCTGTTCAGTAGTTGGATACAATGGAGGAAGAATAAGAAGTGCTTTACAGGAGATTTGTTTCACTTCTGTTCTGCCTGAGTCCTTTAAGTTACAAATTCGCCTAATGTTTTCAAGATGGCAGTTGTCTTCTCCTCTAATTTCTCTCTTAGTAACGTTTTTGCACTCGATGGCACATGTTCTTGGACTAATATCGTCGCCGTGGTGGACTATTTGGCACTGAGAATCATCGTAATTTAAGTAGCCAATGAAGGTTAGTCGAAGAGGTACAGTTATCTCGTAGCCATTGAAAATGAAGCAAAACTCGGTGGTTGTCCCAGAATGGATTTGAAAATTGATGATTGGCACGGTTGCCTTTAATGCTCCAGGACCCAGGATAATTTTCTCTTGAATAGTAGCCCGTTTGTCGCCGCACATAACAGATAGATCCACGGCCTCTTCGTCGTCTACAATGTAGTTATTGTGATGGATATCCTTCAACTGGATCACACACTTGAACTGCTGATCATCTTCTGTAAACAACGGTTGGTCTTCCAAGTCATCAAACTTCGGCGACCAGGTAACAGTGCATCGCCGGGGGTCCAGAGGGGCCTTTTGGACATCGACGGACAACTCCTCCACATCAGTGTAATCACCTCTGAGATTAGGGCATTGCAAGGAAAGAACGTAACTCCCTTGTTTTAGAAACTGATAATCAACGCTGCTGGTATTGGCGACAACTGCGGTCGCGTCTGACTTCGTCTGTAGTCCCTCTTTTGGACCAGACTTCTGAAAAAGGCGAGGTGGACGAGCAGCGTCAAAATAAATTTTATTGCCAAAGCGATCTGCGAAAACCATGGTGAAGAGATCCCCTGTGTATACGGAAGTTACTGTGGCCGTAGTCTGTTTACATTTGACATTGTCTAAATCTGGTTTCACTTTGATGCATATTTGTTTCGACTTATTATCCTTGTCAAAAATCTCGAGGCGCCTTTCACCAGCTTTCGTTAAAACTACCGTTACATCAATGCAGTAGTTTGAAGACTTTTCAACGTTTTCGCGCATAACGGATTCCTCGTTTACTTTCGATGGTGATGGAGAACCCAAAATCTTTCCACTCAAGATACATTTAGCGGTTGAGTTCGCCGTCATAGCTTTACCATACACATCAAATGGAAAGACTTGAAATTTGAACTGGGTGCCAGCAACACAAGTGTCAAGTTGCGATATTTTAGACAGGTAGAGGGAAAATGGCGCGTCAATCACTGGTCGTTGCAGCCTTTCCAGAAGGACTTCCTCATTTGGCCTGTTCTTGTTGGTCAGGATTACCAATATGTCTCGTTGTCCAACGCCTTCTGCTTTCACTTTCACGCAAAGTTCACCGTCTTTAATTGCTCCAACTTTGTAAGCCACGTCCGTTTTGTTGCCTTGTTCCGCCGACTCCAAACGGACATTTCCGTCATCATCAAAATGCGTCGCGACATTCTCGTACTCGTCTACTATGTTTGCTTCCAATGTCGACCACTGGTTGTCATATAAAACCTCGGGGTCGGGGGTAAAGTTGGGATCTTCTGAGGTCTTCGCTACGAAACGTACCCCATTCAAATGATGTGGATTTGAGGGAACAACTTCAACTGGTATTATCTTTGAATTAAGCACATCCGAGTTCACCACCACTTTCACATTTCTTGAGCCAGCTAATTTCAAGCCAACCGCTACGGTAAAATTTACAGTTGGAGATGTTGAATCCCTTTCTTTCTTGATATATTCCCTGCGTTGTTTCTCTGGATGCTTCAAAATTTGAGGTAGTATGTGAGCGTCGATGTCACACCGTAACTCGGATTGTGGACGTGCAGCATTGCCGAACACGTCCTGTATATGTACTTGGAATGTGTATTCGCTACCAGCTGTACACTTGCTGTCGTTGAATATAACTTGCGTCAGCAAAGCAGAACAAGGAGAATCATGCACATTGATTGTCGCTGTCGCAGAAGCGAGTCTTTCATTTGGATTACTCTTGTCGCTCAATCGTACAATCAACTGCTGCTGGCCGACTTGCTTTGGTTGAACCTGGACACAAATTTTGCCGTTGTTGATCTTCGCGTTTTTCCATTTCAATAAAACTCGAGAACCCTTGTTGTCGAAAGCTTCCAAAGAAACTTCATAATGCTCTGTATCTGTAATTTGCTTGGCAACATTCCCATACTCGTCAGTGATATCAGCCTCGAGAGTTGACCAGGCACCGTAATACAAAGCGTACCCTGCCGGTTTGAATTCAGAGTCCTTTGGATAGCACACGACTTTCAAAGAACGCAGATACTTTGGACGCGAGGCAACAACATGGACATTGAAATCCCAATTTGGAATAATTCGGTCATTCAACAGAATATGAACCAACTGCAACCCAGCTTGAGTTTCAGTAATTTCCAAGAATTTCTTGTTGTGTGAATTCGTAGAACGAACACGGCTTTGCACAACTTTGTTTAGACTGGCCGATATAATGGGCATGCGTTCAGGATGAACTGGTTCTCCAAATACATCGTTTATTTCTATTTCTACCATAAATGGTGAACCGGCTTTTGGAGGACAATTAGAAGGCGAAAACATCCTGCGGAAACTTTGTGCTGAGGACATTGGTGGATGGCGGATGTCCAATTGCACCTTTTCTAGAAGGAATTCGCCATTTGATCCGTTCTTGTTGGTCAGGATTACCAATAATTCTCGTTGTCCAACGTCTCTTGCTTTCACCTTTACGCGAAGTACACCGTCTTTAATTGCTGCATCTTTATAGGCCACCTTCGTTGTGTTGCCTTGTTCCGCCGACTCCAAACGAACATTTTCGTTACCATCAAAATGCGTGACCACGTTCTCGTACTCGTCTACTATGCTTGCTTCCAATGTCGACCACTGGTTGTCATATAAAACCTCGGGGTCAGGGATAAAGTTTGGATCTTCAGAGGTTTTTGCTATGAAACGTACCCCATTCAAATGATGTGGATTTGAGGGAACAACTTCAACTGATACTATCTTTGAGTGACGCGCATCCGAGTTCACCACCACTTTCATATTTCTTGAGCCAGCTAATTTCAAGCCAACCGCTACGGTAAAACTTAAAGTTGCAGATGTTAAATCCCTTTGTTTCTTGATATATTCCCCGCGTTGTTTCTCTGAATGCTTCAAAACTTGGCTAGGTAGTATGTGAGCGTCGATGTCACACCGTAACTCGGATTGTGGACGTACAGCATTGCCGAACACATCGTGTATGTCTACTTGGAATGTGTATTCGCTACCGGCCGTACACTTGCTGTCGTTGAACTTAACTTGCGTCAGCGAAGCAGAACAAGGAGAATCATGCACATCGATTGTCGTTGTCATAGAAGCGAGTCTTTTATTTGGATTACTATTGTCACTCAGTCGTACAATCAACTGCTGTTGGCCGCCTTGCTTTGGTTGAACTTCGACACACATTTTTCCGTTGTTGATCTTCGCGTTTTTCCATTTCAGTAAAACTCGGGAACCCTTGTTGTCGAATGCTTCCAAAAGAACTTCATAATGCTCTGTACCTGTAATTTGCTTGGCAACATTCCCGTACTCGTCAGTGATATCAGCCTCGAAAGTTGACCATGCTCCGTAGTACAAAGTGTTCCCTGCCGGTTTGAATTCAGAGTCCTTTGGATGGCAGACGACTTTCAAAGAACGCAGATACTTTGGACGCGAGGGAACAACATGGACATTGAAATCCCAATTTGGAATAATTCGGTCATTCAACAGAATACGAACCAACTGCAACCCAGCTCGATTTTCGATAATTTCCAAGAATTTCTTGTTGTGAGAATTCGTAGAACGAACACAGATTTGACTTTGTAGAATTTTGTCTTCGTTTTGACTGGCAGATATAGTTGGCATGAGTTCAGGATGAACTGGTTCACCAAATACATCGTTTATTTCCACTTCTATTTTCAAGGGTGAACCGGCAATTGGAATATGATCAGAAGGCGAAATAATCCTGCAGATACTATTTGCTGATGACATAGGTGGATGAGAGATGTCTAGTGATAAACTTTTAATACATCTGTCGAACGAGACATCGGGGCAACGGCGGCCTTCGTTCTTTCGTCTTCCGGTAAAATGAACTTCGATGCGAACATTGACTCGACACTTGACCTTCAACTGTAATCTTATAGAATATTCTCCATCGCATATGTCACTGTCTAATAAACTTACTGCCGCTCCTGGATCACTGGCGATGTCGATCTCGTGTTTGCATGCAATGGCCTTGTTATTAAATCGATCAAAACACGCCAGCTGTAATTCGACTATACCGCCCACGTACTGATCACCCAAGCATTTTGTTACCGTCAACTTTGCAGGACAAGAAGGTTGAAAGACAAGTGGAAATTCTGATCGACCTACAATTGTATACCATTTGCCTAGATCCAGTTTGACTTGTGCTCGACCAGCACGCTTGGCCTCCACGCAATAAACATCAAGCCTTCCCTGATCGAAGTCGTTAATACACAATTCAAATTTTGGGTTGTAAACACTTCCGTGTTCGGAGAACACTTTGATTTCATTCCTGTGGTAATTTGTAAAAGCAGCTTTGCCTTTGAAATCTGTTAACACTATCGAACAGAATAGTGTCTTCTTCTCACCACAATATAACTCCCTTGTAGCGACGTTGTCGACTTTCACTTCGGTGGTAGTAAAGAAGCTGTAAGCCCATCGCGCTAAGGCAGACATAATGGATTGTTCTTGAAGTAAATAAACGCGACGAACTCTTAATTATAATCCAAGTCTTTCAATAGATACTCGTATACCCTTGGGTATTAAGCTTGACAGACAGATTCGTCCGTGAGCTGTCGTCTGATTGGATGCAAGTAACTAGGTTTTGTATCAATTAATAAGAATGCTCTTATATTTGATGTTGCTATGTTATTTTAAGCTTCAGGTGTCTGTATATAATTGTCATTTATATTTAAATTCTGGAATTGTAATTATCTGTCAACAATCAATATTCCAAGCGGGAAACATAATTTAGCAACCAGAGCCCAGCAGGTAACTTTGAGACACGACATAATACATACTTTAGTCAGTGTATACAAAACGTTTTATTTAAAGTTAACGTTTCGTTGCATCTTATAACATTCTAAGAACGATTAACCCCTTCTCGACTGTATCGTTTCCTTCGAAACAATGCAGAGTTTAGTATCTTAAGGCAGTTTTCACTTGCGATTTCATTTACGATCGACATTTCTATTGTAGAAATTGAATAGATTTCAAATTAGTGAAATAAAAGTAGCGTGCTGCGTAGGCAGTGTTGAAACAATAATCGAAATATAGTAACTTAGGTTAGATATACTGCCGAAACGGAGAACGTAGGAATCTAACGTTTCAAGCGAAGGCCCTTCGTCAGAGAGAAACGTGATTTCAAATTAGTTCCAGCCGAGCTCCTTTCAATCAATGTCGAAATTCCCATATGTTCTGAAATATGTGCGTAAATCTGCCGTCGTGTTTGTCAGAGGCACAATGCATCACAGCATAATTAGCACTGACTTATATGAATACACAACAACATGGGATTTCATTTGATTTATTTGTCAATTTCAGCTGACTTTTCAATGCCCGATTTGGAAGTTTGTTGCCAAGTTTCAAATTACGTTTCTAAATGTGGCAATTAGTGACAAAGTTCAATTTGAAGTTCAAGTGCACGCAATACAAGAACCAAATTTTCGCTATTCTTTGGCTGTGTGGAATTACAATGGTCATGTAATGACTGAGAATCGCAGGTTTTTCTAAAGGAATTGTACAAACGTAAAAATCTCACAGCTTGTCAACAAGATGTTGGCGGAACAAGCTTGTAACAAGCCTGGGAACAAGTTGTAACAATGCTGTTGGCTTATCACGCTGTAGCAAGCTTGTTGACAACAACCTTGTAGCAAGTTGTTGAGCTGTAGAGCGGTAAACAAGCCAGGATCAGGCTTGTTGTCAACAAGCCATATCAGACTTGTTGGAACAACTTGTAACAAGTCTGTTGAAGTCATCAAGCTTGTCACAAGCTCGTTACAGATTGTTTTAACAAGTCTGGAGCAAGATCGCTGTGACAACTTGTGGCAGACTTGTCACAACAAGGAAGATTCAGCCTTCACAACAACTTAAAAATAGCATGTGAAAACCGGTTTGAACCAGTCGATTAAATCATGGATGGCGTGGATTATGGAGAGAAAATTTGAACAAGACATTGGCTCATTAACGCTTTTTGCTGGCGATGTTGTTTACACGAAGTTGTCGTCAAACTGCCAGAGAAATCACAGGATAATCATACAGATTACTGGTCTTCTGAAGTGCTAAAAACTCATTCTCGTTTTGGATTTCTGTTTGGAGATAATTTTTCAGTGGTTGCAAGTAATATCAAGCACAAATGAAATGAGAAAACAACAAGACTTTGCACAGTGGACGTTCATCGACAGCAAATCGGAAAGACAGGATATTATACACCAAGATCCTTGTCAACGTTATCAAAGAGGTTAGTTTTTAAAAAGACAGTTTTCGTTTGTGTTTTGTTCTTTCCTTGTTTCAAACTTGGCATGCTTTTTAGCAGAGTTTGTTTTATAGATCTCGTCTGTTAAATTGTTTTATTAGGGCTATAATTAAACACGAACTGCGAGTTTATTGCACTGCTTCTGTCACAAACAAACCGTTTTGTATTTATTGACGTAAACAACTTAACATTTTGAAGATTGACCTTGTGTGGGCCGATAAAATCCAGCCGAGAATTTTATCGAAAACGGCAAACGTGTCTCTTTTGCACATATAAAGACATCATTAATTTAAACAGAATTCTGTATGTTTTGGTTCGTAAATTTTATATCAATGATTTTTAAAGCCGCCATGCATGTATTCGTTTTGTTGTTTAGCTATTAAAATGAACATGCATGATAATGATGTATTATAGAAGTGGAAAGTTGAGTTATTTATGAGTCGTGGCTTTAAATTTAATATAAAAACACTTTGATAATAATGTTATAAACTCTTTAATGTATTGCCTGCCCGAGACCTAACGGGTAAAATCATCTGGCGTGAAACTTCACTTTCCCACAACAACGATGCGTCGACTGTTATTTTTTAAACTCCCTGTCACCGTTTTTATAGTCTGAAGAATGTTTTAAACTATTTGACTTGTGTTTGTATGATTTACATAATGTACTGTTTATAATTATAATGAATCTTTATATGTTCGTAGATGTTTTCTGACTAAAATTGAACCTGGAGATGACAAGATGACAAATGCTACACAGAATGAAGATTGCATGGTGCATGGTGACAGTTTGTCTGAAGAACATGAAAATAAACTTTAGGAATATTCCTTTAGGAATAGATTTTGCATAGGGATAGCTTGTTGTTTTAGACTTATCTGCCCCTGGCAAACCCCTGGCAGTCTGTAAAAGGCTTTTATTAGGCTTACTTATCTCAAGGCTAAATTCAAACGTATTTTGAGGTAATGTTATTTGATCAAAATGTTTTAGCTTTCCTTTTTGTGAATATCTTTGTTATCTTGCTACGAAGAACACTCAGTAATATATTAAATAAATTTTTGCATTGTATTCTTTGTTATGAAAGTTTTGTATTAAATCTGCCGCCAAGCTGGACAAAAGCAAGCGGGAAAATAATAAAACGCGTTTGTGACAACATTGTTATTGTTGAAACAGCTTGTTACGGCTCAAATTCAACAAGCTTGTTTCAACCTTGTTGACTTGTTACGCGATGTTCAGACAGACTTGTTACGGCTTGATTCAACAAGCTTGTACCAAATTGTTGGCTTGCTGTTACAACAACTGTTACTCAACAACGTTGTTACGACCTTGTTCCAACAAGCTTGTTACAAGGCTGCCAACAACTTGTTATCGGCTTGTCACAACAACTGGGAACAAGCAGTGCGAACACAACTTGATATCGGCTTGTCCGAACAGTCTGCAGCAGACTTGTTGCAACTTGTGCGTTTTTACGCGTGTACCATGCATAGAAGTAAAGTAGTAAGCAGGGTTATGCAAACGTAAGACGCTTTAAACCATAGCCAGCCAATAGTTTGAAAAAGTATAAAACAAAACATACACCGAAAATAAGAGTGTATATAAAAGGCGGACGCGCATGGCGAACGGCGGACAGCGGACGGTTAATACATTTGTTTTAATAGTTGAATAAACTATTTTATTGATTTTATATATGCGAATATAATATGATATAATCTATTTAACAATTAGACAACGAACCCGAGTTTTCTATGAGCACTGGAACGAGGGCGATATTTCGTTTTAAACGAACACATTAATGATTTCTATTCTAACCATTCTTGTAGCCGTTTTTGTTTTCTGTAGACCTTATTGCTTTGCATAAATGTCCAATTTCTTCGGTCATTTGCCCACTCGTTATAATTTCGGCGTCATTTATGCTTAACAGAACAACCGCTGGCTCTAATGCTCATTGCTCCTGACATACTACGCATTTTGTGATTGGTCAATTTAGTTAAAAGAAGGCTTTTCATTGGCTTATCGCCTGTCGTAGAAACCCTGCGTTTGGTCTTCTACTCGTTGCTGGTTCAATAATCAACACTCTGGGGACTGTATTTTCTATTTATTTTTTTGCGGTCCGGTATCCATCTGATTCGCGCGCTCTGATTGGCTAGCGAGCGGTCCGTATCCTACGATACGGACCCCGATACGGACCGCTGTGAATTTAAAAACAAAAACAAAAAATATTTACATTCACATGTCATTTAAAATTGATCGATTTTTATAACTATTTCGCTTGCCACAGAACAAATATATTTAGCAGAGAGCTACGGGGATGCAAATGAGTTTTATTATCCAAATGGGTTTTGACAACTGCATGTGAAAACAGCGAATTTTAAAAGAAGCGCTGGGAAAACTATGACAAAGCAAAATTTACGAGCGACATTTATAAAGCCGGTTTTAAAGTATTATTGCTCAACGACGTATGAAAACAGTTTACTGAAACGGTATAGGCAAAACATACCGACAAAGTTGTGAACACAATATTTTAAATCACTAAATGAAACTATATAGAAGTATATATAAAAAAACATACCACGAGAAGACAGAAAAGCTGAAACCTTTTGACACTAAACTGTCATTCTTCTGATTTCTGTTGTCGAACTATACTTCTCACACATCATTAGATATTCATAGCACTTCGGCCAATGAGATGTCCTGATTTAAGTCACGTGTATATACCTGGAAACCCAGTCCAAATCAGAAGCTTAATTTATGCAAGTGGGCAGGGCTTTGAAGCTGAGGGAAATTGACGGGAAAACAAGAGATATGTAAATTGTAAATTTGAATATTGTATTTAGAAAAGATTTCTAAATACAGTGTTCAAAGATATATATATATTCATTTCAACAGTGAGACCAAGCACTCACAATTTATTACGCAAATAACATATTACAAACACGTTTTACCCTTTTCAACTCAACTATACTATTTCGCGTTAAACGAAATGTTAACAGTGCAATTATTAAATGTATTACTCGACAACATCAACTGTTCAGGAGCAACATTTCGCTGAACCTGATTATCAAATTCAGACCAGTCATATTCACTCAACAATGCATCCAGTGCTTCATCTGCTGTGTCATAATTCAGTTCTTTCTTGTCATTTACCTCCTTAATAGAAAGAACCTCGTCATCCTTCAATACGCATGGTCCAACACTGCTTGATACAGTCATTCTCTGCTCTTTATCGGCCTTCTCGTAGGCAAATAAAGCAGACGAAATATGGCCTGTTCGCTCGCGTATTCGTTTTTCCTCATGCTTTCCTTGAAATAAATTTGTAGCTGTAGTTACCCGAAGACAGTGAGCTGTCTTTGTCTCTAGACCGGCTTCTTTCATCAAGGAAGGAAGAATTGAATTCAACTTATGAATACCTACAGGTGCATTGTCAAATTTATAATCTGTTTTACTCGGCCGAAAGTAAAAAGCTTCGTCAATTCTTTCTAGCCCCCTAACCAAAGAGATATACTGCTTAAACATATCAACAAGACATGGCTCATGTTCGCCGTCATTATCGGGGTGACAATAATGTGTCACAACTCTTGCTTTCTTCTTTAAATCTTTCAAGCCTCCGTGGTAGGTTTTAGAAATATTTTCACGATACGTAATTGCATTATCTTCAACAACAAAATTACTTAACCTTAACTGCCTATGCTCACGTGGTCTTAGCCCAAATATTTTACCAATATAAAAATAAAGTGTATAAACCAAACTTTGAGCATTCTTATCTCCGAGCAAATCTTTGGACCATAGGAAACGCTCTTCTTCTTCTTTAACTGGCTGCTTTTCTTTTCGAGTACGTTTTTCAGACATCTGTTCACCACTTCTGTGGGACTTCTTCATTTCGGCATCTAAGACTTTTCTGAAGATCTGAAAACTACACAAATACAAAGAAGGTAATTTTGATTTATACTACATTGCCAAGTATCAAAATGAACAGAACTCTAACCAATACCCCAATAATACATGAACTTACCAGTAATTCTTACCGTCCAACATGTTGGCTTCCGCTCTTCCATTCTCCTCCACGTATCGCCTCAACGAACACACAATTTGATAAATTGTTTTCTCGGGGTACGGGTCACCATCTTTGTCAGCAACTTCCTGTACGAACTTGATAAGCCAAAAGTTCATACTTTTCATAGACATATTACACAAGCTAGTGTCCAAATTTTCGACCTCGGCTAAATCTAAGCCGAACGGATTGTCCTCTGCCACGACTAATTTATTTTCACGCTCAGCTTGCCACTCCTCAAAGATACGAAAACCCCAACGATTTTTGTACATGGTACTTCGTGGAGTCGCCTTTTTTACGTTGTCAATGCTGTTCTCGACATTTCTGGTTCTCGAAATCGTTTTTTTTTAGACTCAGATGCCATCCTCTTTCGCTAACTGAGCATTCTTCTACGACACGCGTTGCTTATTACTTCATTACTATACATGCGAATTCCAAGCGCATATAATTGTTAATGCCTCAGTGCTATGAATATCTAATGATGTGTGAGAAGCTATTTCAAATCCTCGTTAGTGTTTTAGACTTGGCTCCCAAATCCCATGTGCCATGAACAATGGCTCGGCGAAACCACGTCTAAAACACTAACTCGGATTTGAAATATTACTTAAAAAAACAGCTACAAGCCGTTACCCTTTAGTCAAATATTTTCCACATGCCAACCTCATCGTGTCATGTCTTTGAAAAAAGTTACAAATGGCTTTA
This sequence comes from Paragorgia papillata, assembly GCA_035771165.1. Taxonomy (NCBI): domain Eukaryota; kingdom Metazoa; phylum Cnidaria; class Anthozoa; order Scleralcyonacea; family Coralliidae; genus Paragorgia; species Paragorgia papillata. Next base: position 3,845,133 of record JAWNZC010000011.1, on the reverse strand, counting down.
ATACTACAAGAATTTTCGTCTTCAAATTCGAACAACACACTTTCAACATTGCAGTCAGCCAGTATTTCAAAGCGACTTTCGATTCCAAGCGAACAGCCAAAAACGAGCAAGCGACGAAGAACGACGAAGAATCTTTATGAACTAAACTTTAAAAACATTCTGACTTCATTTCGTAACTATATCTTCAAGTTTTGACTTTTTTTATCACAAAAAAGGTTCCAAGCTTCCTTTCACTGGCTGTCAGACTGCATGTCGGCAGTTGTTTACTGTCGAACGATAAACTTTGGACTTTTGAATATCACGTGAACGTCATCACGATTACGCAAATTAATTTAATTATGCTAATTTACCTAATTATTTAATTATAAATTGTGCGATTAACAAAAAAAAAATTATTGTGGCCTCGGGCCTTTTTTAAGACTTCGGGCAAATATTTTTCTATACGGACCTCCAAGCCGGTAAATAACATATATTTATTTCATCTTCAAGAACTCTCTCAACACTCTATTCCGAATCTATATTAAGTCTGCAGTCTGCCATTTCCAATCTGCAATCTGCACTCTGCACTTTCCCTAAACACTACATTTCTTCCCTTACAATTTCTTCCGATCTATATTTATACATACATGCATGGCTTATCTTAACTAAATACAAGTTTTACCTTGACCTATAACTAATTTACTAATACAATTACAATTATTTACGTAAAACGAACTACACATTAAAGTCTCTACGTGTTAAATCAGTTCTTATATTTTTACATGATATGATTCTTTTTGGCATGCTTTTTGCTATTTACATAAACATATTTTATCCGACACTCTCCCCCCCCTTGACTCGCCTACTAGTCAAGCATGGAATTTGTTTTCCACCTAGAATTTAAGGCTGCATTCCTCTTTGGAGTATTTCTTACTACATGTGTGTCTACCTTATTCATGCGTGCTACTTTTACCTTGATCTCTTTTCCCCCCTCGCTTTTTATTTCTATTGGGTATAACCTTGGTAACCATTGGTAACCTTGGCAAAATGGGTTTTCCCTTGGTAATCATTCTAACCCGTGCCCCTCGTATTACATTATCCTTTGCTCTTATCAAACCTTCCACAACACCCATTTTCCAGTTACTTCTTTTTGTATCATCATCAAATACCGTAACATCGAATACCGTAACAACATCTCCCACCTGTACCTCTGCCATACCCTTATCGCCTGCCCTTGAGCGATGAACAATTAATCGTTGCTTCTACTTCTGCCAAAACCGTTTGCAACTCGTCAAACGTCAATCTAGCATTACCTAAGGCGCGCTATAAGCCTTTCTTGTCAATTTCGTACACGCGACCCATTTTCCTAAAACCTTCTTTACCACTTGCCTTCCTTTTGGTACCCAATATTTCGCTCTTAGTTCAGCCAGCGTAGCTCTCACCCCACTGTGGTGCACTCAACCATGGCTCTCATTAATGATCAACTCGGTTAGCGGATGATCTCTCTCTAAATCTGAATTCACGAGTCTACCTCCGCACCGTGAAACTCCCGCATCCTCTTCTAGACCGAGCTCTTTCACTGTCTGCGCAAAGTTGGGTTTCCCTTTTAATTTTGTTTGGGCTGCAGTTACCCACTCTCTTTCTGCTTGCCTTAATTCTCTTACCTCTAACGCGTCACAACATTGCGCTTCTTTTCTAATCCTCACTTTCAAGTTACCTACAAACCGTTTAACCCGTGCTGTTACTCGAACTAGTTTTTCAAATTTGCTAAATCTAGCTATGTCCAACACGTTACCAATACCTGGTGACATTTCCACCGCTACTGTCATCGCTGAAGCCGTCTGCCTCTTCTCTACCTGACTCTCTGGTGTTTCTTCTTCATCGTTATTTATTGAGGATGGCCATCTGTCTTGGTCTTGGACCAACCAAGCTGGCCCTTTCCACCAGAGTTCCTCATCCTTTAACTTACTAGCCGTCACACCCCTAGAACCCAAATTAGCAGGGTTCTCTACGCCTGGACAATGCCCCCACTTTGCTTTACCTGTTAAGCGAAGAATTTCATTGACTCTATGTCGGACAAACTGCTTCCACTCACCATTGTTCCGAATCCAGCACAGTGTTGTTTTGCTGTCTAACCAAAATCTCTTTTCATTCAACTTAAGTTGGGGTTCTAAAGCCTTAGCAACTGAATTCATAAGCTGAGCTAAGATTCTGCCCGACATCAATTCCAATCTTGGAATTGTCAATGAGTCACCCTTGACTTACCCGCTAACAGCTTGACACAACGCGACCCGTCTTCTATCTGGTACACCAAATATACCACCGCACAGTAAGCTGCCTTGCTTGCATCTCCGAACCCGTGTAGAAAGCACGCTTTCACGCGCCCTCTCGAGTCTTCGTAAGTGCATCGAGTAATCCTCAACTCTTTGGCCTTTCTCAAATCTCGGATCCGCTCTTCCCATCTAGTCTTCGCTTCTCCACTAAGCTCTTCGTCCCAATCTACCCTACACAACTGCTGGAAAAGTATTTTCATACATACTGTGACTGGGCTAAAAATCCCCAAGGGATCAAACAAACAAGCTAACAAACTTAACATAGAGCGTTTTGTCGGTTGCGCACCCTTAGCCTTTTCATCCACGACTGTAATGTCAAAACTCAGTGTGTCTGTCTCACAATCCCAAGCCAGACGAAATACTTTCTGACCCTTTGGAGTTCCATGCACTGCTAACGAAGCTTTGGCATACGTTTCTTCCTCTAGTACTTTCTTTCTTTCTCCATCACTTCCTTTCTCATGTTTCATGATCTTATCTTTCAACTCCAGATCATTCGTTAGTGTTAGCCACTTACGCAATTTAAACCCCCCACTCGCCATTTTCTCTTTCGCTTTCTTAAAGAGCTCATATGCCTCGTCAGTCGTATTCTCTCCTGTAACTAAGCCATCTACATAAAATCCATCTAACAAACCGTGGATTGATCTTCCTGCGCATACTTGTCTAAGTTATGTCGGATAGTCCCGTTTAACAAAAAGGGAGACGCGTTCAAACCGAACACGACGCGGCAAAACCGATAAACACTAACTTCAAATGTGTTCTCGCTGGGATTGTCTACCCACAAGAACCTTAAATAATCACGATCTCCTACATCAACACCAATGTAAAGCTTTCTCAATATCACCTACCAATTACGCAACTCTATTCTCTCGAAATCTTAACAATATATCCGTCAACAGCGGATTAAGGGATGGGCCCACATGCAGACAATCATTCAAAGACGTTCTATTCTTACTCTCCTTTGCTGATGCGTCATAAACTATTCTAAGTTTAGTTGTTTGGGCTTCCTTTCTAATAACTGCTTGATGTGGTAAATAGTACACGTTCACCGCTGAGTCTAACTCTGGAACTCAGGGCCGGCGCGAGCTTCTAGGAGTTGGGAGGGTACGATTTCCGAAGGGCACATTACGTGGATTGCGCAATCACACCGCGTAAAACCAGTTTCAAGAAGAGGCCATTTGATCAGGGTTTTTAACTTTTGGTGTATATCGAAACAAAAAAAGCAAAACAGTACGTTTATTCTACTAAATCGTTATTTAGAAGTTATTACAGATTCCTACATGCAATAATATATAAAGTAATATGACAAAATGAAAATTATGAGATTCAATATGTTGCAAAGAAAACATTAACTACCTATATCCCTGAAATATAATACAGTCACTCACTATAAATTACAGTAAAGGAAAACAACATCATGTCCGCTAGCTGGAGTTTGTTCGCATAAAAAACACAAATTCGATAGCTAGTTAAAAGGACCAAACAAGGACATTCTGCCTTCACGACCATTCACAAAATCCTGAGCAATGGAGGTAAGATCCAAAAGGTCCAGTCTGTTTTTGTAAACATACAACACCATTAGGTTGTTAAGACGTTCCTGGAACATTGATTTTTATTTAAGTTTATAAACAACCAGATGTCTGTTTCCTGTTAATATGTCATCGCTATGCTTTTAGCTACTATTTTCTATAAATATATCCGTTTGATATGGCATCAAGAATTTTCCCACGCGCGGAAAATGGAATGTCGAAGCAATCTTAAATAAAAAAACTTATTCCAGTCTCCGCAAATATCTGTTAGTCTGTTACTTGGGTCGTGGGAAGATAACGAATATTATATATTTGGCTATATTTTGTTCATAACAATCCAGTTGAAAAAGGCATGCATGCTCTGCGCGCACGCGTTTTGTTTAATATCCAGGGCTTGGCTAAAAAAGGGCACTTCTTCGCCAAATTATTGGGGGGGGGGGTAAATACCCCCCTACCCCCCCGGTCGCGCCGGCCCTGCTGGAACTCGTTCTATCACTCCCTGGTCTAACTGCTCTCTAATTACTGCGTCATATTCCTTCAATATTTCCGGTTCCTTCTTTAATCTCCTTATCTGACCCTTCATCCGTGACAAACTATACACGTAATTAGCTGGCAGTGGCGAATGACCAACCTTCCATGGCAACTTCACCGAATACCTCTGACCGTCAAAAGTAATATTATTCGCGAACGCTTCGTGAACTCCATCGCTCTGCTTGATACCCAAGCCATCCAAACTCCACAATCTGTCGACAACATCTTCCAACCTTCCTTTCTCAAATTCTCCTTGCCTCACACCGCCCTGCGTCTCGTATGTAACCAAATTTTCCACCGTATCATCATACAAGACCCATCCTGTCTCGGTTTCTATGGCTACGGGCTCGTCTATCTCCCCCGTATTACGCAACCCCTCTGGAAATTCCACAAACTATCTGCCCCTATCAATAGATCTATGTCTCATTCTTCTTTAGTTGTATTCACGTCAGAAAACCAAAGGTCTTTCAGGTGAGGAAAGTCATTCTTGGCTACCTTTACGTGCTCATTCCTTATGCACAACATAAGCTTCGAGCGAGAGCACCTTCCCGTTTTGTAGAGGAATTACGTCAACGCGAACGACATCCCTCAACCCACTCTTTTTGGCTTTCTGGCCAAATGTAGCTAATCCTACCCATTCTTTCCTAACTACCTTTAACCTAGTAGATTTAGCTGCTTCAGAGATTATAAAAGACCTATGACTCCCTGAGTCAAAAACTACCCTAACTCGTCTTTGCTTTTCACCCCGCACTATGGCCTGTGCCGCCGTACAGTAGGGCGACTTTACACTCAGTACTGATAAACAAACTACTTGGATTATCATCAGAGCTCTCTGATTGCGTTTTCTCCGACTTACATCCCCCTACTACGGGTATAGGTTTACCTTCGCACATAGCAGTGTGGTGCTCACCCTTACATTTACTGCAAATTACTTTACGTCTACAATCACGTGCAATGCGTCCCTTGTTTAAACAGTTAAAACATCTAGCATACCTACGTACTATTGTCTTGCGTTCTTCTAAGGTCTTCACGGTCTTGCAAGCTTCGTGATGATGGTTTCCTCTACAGAAGGCGCAGTTGTCTTTTCCACTTCTTGCGAACTAGGCGTTGTTCGTACTCGGTAGGTCTCGTTCTCTCCGGCTTCCATGACGAAAAAAAGAGAATAAAAAAAAAAGTTTAAAAATGAGTGGTAGTGAGTCTATACAACGACTGCGAGCAATCAGAGGAGCTCATCGCGGAGTCACTACAAAGTTTTTGAATGGTTCTTTAACGAACGATGCAAGTACCACCAGTCAACTCAACACTTTATGGCAACAAATCGCTAGTAAACTTTCGAAATTAAACGAGGTAGACGAGAAGATATTGGCAATTTGCGACGTAAACAACATCGAAGACGAAATTACGAAATCAGAAGAGGTAATTGCGAGAGTGACAGCGGGTATGGTTGGATTGGAATCTGCGATCAACAGCGCCACAACGGCAGCACAAACGGAAAATCCTGTAAACAATATCGGATCGACGAACATCGCTCATTCTAGTGCAACGAGAACAAAATTCCCCAAATTGACTTTGCCCAGGTTCAAGGGAGATGTAACCAAATGGAGTGCCTTCTGGGACAGTTTTAAATCGGCCGTTCATAAAAATAACAACATCTCAGCCGTCGACAAGTTTAACTACTTAAACTCGCTGTTAGAAGGGCGAGCCGCACGAGAAATCCAAGGATTGACCCTCACCGAGTCGAACTACACCTCTGCTGTCGAGCTGTTGGAACAGAGGTATGGTAAACCTCAGCAAATAATCGCCGCACATATGGATGAGTTACTGAAGATTCCAAGTTGCAACGGAGAACGCCCAGCATCGTTAAGGTATGTGTACGATAAAATCAGTGTGCATGTGCGTGGTTAGAAGTCGAAGCGAGAGGCTAGCGACGAGGCGAGAGTAACAAAGGACAAACTATTCAACGAGAGAAAATCGAGAGTCGGTCCTCCTTCTACAGCAAGCGCCCTGTTAGTTAATAAAGAAAGTCGAGCGCAAGGTGGTTTCAAAATTCAGTGCGCATTTTGCAATGCCCCCCCCCCCCCCCCCCCTATTCCGCATCGTGTGAGAAGGTTGTGAGTAACAGTGAAAGGAAAGTTATTTTAAAGAAATCAGAGAGATGTTTTAGGTGCCTCTATAAGGGACACCAGATAAAGGAATGCAGGGGCCCTAGAAACAGTAGGAATTGCAATGGTAAACATCACCAATCCATTATGCTCTTCGCGAACCCAACGATCAACATGCACGAAGCTCAGCAACATGACGTCAAGGCCGACATACCACAACCTTCAGCGGAAACGACCACCACAGGGACAATGGTGACAGCTACATCCAACAACAAGAAGAGGCATGTTCTTTTACAAACAGCGCGCGCGACGGCATTGAACGAAGATGGGTCGAAATCTACGTCGGTTAGAATTCTGTTCGACAACGGCAGTCAACGTTCGTATATTACACCACCAAGTCAGAGGTGTTGCACTTAAACACTTTTGGGGATAACAAGTACAAAAGGCAGAGCTGTCAGGTTTTGACATTAAATCTGAAAACGCGCGACGGCAGTCCATTCCGATTTCCGTTCTTAATTTTCCTGTGATCTGTTCGCCTCTGGGTTCAAAGATCGATATACGCGATTACCCTCATTTTCCAGATTTGGAACTAGCCGATTGTGCGATCAACGACAAGCCCGAATCTATCGACGTTCTGATTGGTTCCGATCATTATTGGGACTTCATTACTGGCGAGACTGTCCGGGGGGAGTTAGATCCAACGGCAGTTCAAAGCAAGTTGGGGTGGTTGTTATCTGATCCAATTAACGCCTCATCAGTCAACGAAAACCAGGTGCTCAACAATCTCATCCTTTCAGGTGAGAACAATTTTGATTATTCTAACGAAAGCCGAGACGAAGTCACCGACGTCCTTAAAAGGTTTTGGGAAACCGAAGCGATTGGAATTTACGACGAACACCCCGACGACTCAGCACCTTTAAAGACGGAATTTTGTAAGGACATGTCTTTCAATGGTCAGCGTTACGAAGTCGGTTTACCATGGAAACGAGATTCCTTGCCCATCTCAGATAACTACCAATCGTGTTGTCTCAATCAATTCCAAGCGTGACCATCCCCCCGGGCATTTGACGGGCATTTGACATTTTTGCGTTAGAGTATTGCAAATGCCCCACCATGGGGTCAGCATAGCTGTACAAAATCCCCACAGCGGGGTCTTGAAATTGATGCAAATGCCCCACCCATGGGAATTTAAAGAAGCAGATCTTTATATTGTCAAATTATTAAACACAAACATATATTTACAAAATAAAGGTCAAAAACGGTCAAAAACTACTTTCAAACGTCTCAACTAAGTTGTCCAAGCCTTTTCCCCGAAGCCAGGAAGCCACAAAGGCCCACAAATGGCACATTCTCCTCAAACTCCTGTAAATCCGCCATGATTGATCGCAATCACATATGCATGACGTATTTTATAATACGGTTAAAGAACGGTAGACATGCGACATTTTTCGCGCTTGTGAAATCAGTGGTATTTTTATGGCAAAAAGTTGCTGAAATATATCGTATTTTTATATAAAAAAGCCAGAGAGTGGAAGAGCATGTATTAGAACTATAAGTCTATATGAAATATGTGGTGTACCTTTATAAAAGATAGAATTTTCGTAATTGAGTATAGATTTACAGTATTTACTTTTGTGGAGCTACTTTTCAAGAAAATAACAGACAAGTGTGTACTAGTTAGGCACTTCAACAAATTCCCCACCCCAGGGAAGACCTGCAGAGGCAAATGCCCGACCCTGGGAACAGGTAAATCGTCAAATGCCCGGGGGGATGGGCACGCTTGGAATTGATTGAGACATTACAATCGTCTACAATCCCTTCATCACAAATTACGTAAAGAACCGAAGCTTCTCGCCGAATACGACAGAATAATCCAAGAGCAACTAGAGAAGGAAATTGTTCAAAGGGTGCAGACGTCCGATACCTCCAACAGCGAAGGAATTCGTTACTCTCCACACCACCCTGTCGTTCGACAGGATAAGGATACCACAAAGGTTCGAGTAGTATACGATGGCTCAGCGAAGGCATCAAATGGTTCGACGAACCACATGCCAGCAATCCCAAGGTCATCGCGCTTCGCTTTAATCGTCTGATCTTTGGGCTACGTCCATCACCTTCAATACTGAGATCAACAATACGACATCACCTGAGTTTATACAAGAGGAGTGAACTGGAAATGGCCGAATTGCTAGCGAATTCACTCTACGTGGATGACTTGCTGACGGGGGGAGAAAGCGTATCGAAGTCGTATACAACATCTACGAAAGGTCCAAAAGAATTATGGCGGTAGGTGGATTCAATTAAGGAAATGGAATTCCAATTATTATTATTATTATTATTATTGTTATTATTCCTCCTTCGACTAATCGAGAAAGCAGAATCGAAGACCACGTGTGAAGAAATGTGTAAAGATCCAGGGGTCGCTGTAGAAGACGACGAATCCTATGCGAAATCTACGACAGATCAGTCGACCACCGCATCTAGCAATACCGTCAAGACGTTAGGAGTTCACTGGAATACTCATTCGGACACAATTTTCTTCAATTTCACAGACTGGCACGATTATGCCAGGTTACTGGGCAAAGATTTTCGACCCGCTTGGACTCCTCTCACCATATACGATTACGAACAAGGTAAAAACGATCATTGGAGAAATCGACACAACACACTGGGTTGACTCGATGGTGACTCTGTACTGGATCAAGAACAACCGCAGAAGTGTAGCAGAAGTGTGCACCTTGTCCTCTGAGCATTCTTGGCGATTCTGTCCAGGATCGAAGAATCCAGCTTACCTGCCATCTCGTGGACTCGAGGCAAAGGAGCTCGCTGCAAACGACATATGGTGGAAAGGACCGAACTTTCTTTACGTCGACGTCCACTCAAATTGGCCAAACGATGAATCGACACCAGGCGAAGGCGTTTATGATGATGCTCTGCAAGAAGTTGTCAAGCAACCACCAGCTATTACCTATTCTTTGGTGAGCAAAGAATCTAGCAATCCCGAGACCGACGTAGGCAAGCTAATCGACATCCAACGGTTCAAAAGCCTGACGAAGTTACTACGAGTGACTGTGTATGTTTTACAATTCGTGCATGGATAATTTAAAGCTTGAGTCAACAACGAAGAAATTAGGCGTGAAGAGATAAACAACGCAGAGCAATTATGGATCAAGTCCATTCAAGTTTCGCCCTTTCCATTCGAACGGAAACTCCTCGCATCGAATAAAATTCCACCGAACTCGCCAAAGAATTACATTACGCAGTTTGGCATCTTTTTAGACGAGAAAGGAATCATGCGATGTAAGGGTCGGATTTGAACAACGCTGTCCTGCCAAGAGACTGCAAGAACCCGGCATTCTTGCCATCAAAGCATCATTTTGTAGATATTTTGATTTCCCATATACGCATAATTCCGTGAAACACAGAAATTCGAGATACACTCACGACACTCAGAGAACGTTTCTGGAATTTACGTGGTCGAGAAAGTGTAAAGAAGATCATTCGTAAATGTGTTATTTGCCGAAAACATGCATGAAGGCGTTCCGTACAAGCCCCATCCATCGCCTGATCTTCCAGACGTTCGAGTCTCAGATGATCCACCCTTTACTCACATTGGACTGGACTTCGCTGGTCCTCTCTACGCTATGAATCGAAGACCCCGTGGGAAAGAACACCACACCGACAAAGCGAACTGTTGCGAAAAGACTTATATTCTTTTGTTTACGTGTGCAGCGACAAGAGCGGTGCATTTAGAACTGACTAGTGGAGTCAGTGCACAGGCCTAATTCCTATTAGCATTTCGACGATTCGCAAGCCGAAGAGGATTACCCGCCACCATGATTATATCAGACAACGCGAAGACTTTCAAGTCAGCCGACAAGGAACTACGAAAGGTCGCTCGATCGGAGGAGGTTTGGCGTTTTCTTGTCGATGGTGGGGCGGTTTTTGGGAAAGGCTGGTCCGTAGTATCAAGAGACCTCTAAAGAAGGTTATTGGTAGATCTACACTAACGATTGACGAGCTTCGCACCATTTTAATCGAGATAGAAGCTGTTATCAACGCGAGACCGATAACTTACGTGTATGACGATAGCGAATCCATATCTTACCCGTTGACGCCTTCCGAATTAATCTACGGATGACGAATTACCTCCAGACCTAACAGTTCCCATCACGAAGTTATAAGCACAAACCAAACGTTATCCAGAAGAGTGCGACATCACAGGAACTTAATTCGACAAATGACCTCGCAATGGAGACGATAATACCTGACAAGTCTACGAGAACATTCAACAAGGGGACCGAAAGAAATGACTGACAACGAAATTGCGAAAGGAGACATTGTCATCGTAAAAAAACGACTCAACTTCAAGGGCATATTGGAAACTGGCGAGAGTGGAAAAAGTGTTAGTTGGTGCTGATGGGAAAGTGAGAGCTGCGACGATAAGGGTCAGTAGTCAAAATGGCAAGGTATAATCACTACGAGACGTTCTATTCAACATCTCGTTCCCATTGAGGTAAAAGCAAATTCTTCAGTGATCGACAACGCCAAAACTGCCGACCTCCCAAAGGTAAACGATGAACAACAGTCTACCGCTGACAAAAATGAACGACGACGACGTACAGCTGCTGTGATAGGAGAAGTATCACGAAGACTGCAAAAATGACATTTTGAACGAAGTTTTGAACGAAAGTTTATAACTGAAGTTAGTATAAATTTACAAGTTTATATGCAAATCCTCGAATTTCATTGGCTATTGCAGGAGTTTATAATTGGTGATATAAACCTCTAGGATAAACCAATGAAAGTCATTCTTTTAACGAAATTGACCAATGACAAAATGCGTAGTGTAGCACGAGCAATGATCATTAGAGCCAGCAGTTGTTCTGTTAAGCAACAATGGCGCCGAAATTATAACGGAGTGGGCAAGTGAAAGAAGAAATTGAACATTTAGGTGAAGCAATAAGTTCTACAGAAAACAAAACGGCTACAAAATGGTTAGAATGGAAATTATTAATAGTAAGATCTTTAAATTGTTTATCTGTGTTCGTTTAAAACGAAATAACTGCAAACAAAACACATTTCAAAATTACACTTGCTGTTGACAAGATTTCGTGATGTAAACTATATGCTAAATTGAATGTTTCCTTCAACTTTTTGTCACTTTTACATATCAAATGAGTGGATATATATTGTTTCAATATTGTACATGAAAACCCATGCTAAATTATGCAAGAGAACTTTACTTTTCCATCAGTTACGGGACCAATGAGATGTCCGAAATGACTGTTGAACGTTTATTGTTAGCAGTTGAAAAATGTATTAAACGAGCCTCAAAGAATACGTTATTGTCGAGAATTTATTTAACTTTTGTTGGTAAATTTATACTAAAACAATTAGACAACTCGCCCTCGTTGTCTAATTGTTAATTAGTAAACTTTGGAGGAGTGTAAGAATGGGCATGTTTAGGTGATATATCCGTTTATTGTTAAGTTGATTAGTATGAAATATTATATTCTTTTGTTTTGTTTGAAGGATCGAAGACATTGATTGATTTGATTAAATTAGGCTGATCACGTGTACAGATTTGGGGTAAAAGGAGATTTGGGTGTATGTTGTATATATAGTTTTCTTCTGATTGTCAATAAATGAAGGTTTAATCCGAGAGCGAATTTTAGCGAATATTTTATCGATTTATAAAACCGTTGCCAAAACGCACGCTAGTGAACCATATCTAGACTGGTCTTTTAATTTTTTAGGGTTATAAGGAGAAGGGGGGGGGGGGGGAGGCGGAAAATACCTAGAAAGGAACTAGCTAGATCTATTTACCTCTCAGGTTGGGCACGTGATTAATTATCAGAGTGTCATAAGGATCAAGAGTGGCGAAGTGATGAACTCTTTACTAGCTTTGAGACCGGAATTTAACTCCGGTGTGTAGAATTTGATTAAGAGAACTTCTAAAAATAATACAATGTTAGGACTATAAGACCTACAAGAGTGAAGGATTTTAAAGATTCTTAATGTTAGGAGAAGATTGAAGAGGAAAGTGATTGGAGGTGTAGTCGGTCAAATAAATCGTCTAAATTAGCTAGATGTAAGGCATGTTCGCAATTAAGAAAATGCAACACAACTGCACTAGTGTTTTGTTGTGTGCTATGTTGGCAAGGACGTTTTTGGAGACAGCGATCAGAACATGAAATCTGGTAGACAACGTTACTTCGAGAAACAGCTGGAATTTTGTCTTTGTTTGAAAGAAAACGACTTTCTTTACTCTCGTCAACAATAAATGTTTCGCAATATTAAACGACGGTTTATTTTGCTATCGTGATCATGATTCGTCATGACACAAGTTCGACACAACTAAAGTTAAAATTATAAGCATATTACCAAATAGATAAGGTAGGTAATTTGTGCATGGTTTCTTTGTCAATATTGTAACATATTCTAAAATGTCCCCGTCGTAATTTTCATGTTCCTTTTTATAAAACACAAATGAATAATTAGTGAAACTTAGTCTTCACTGTCTAGTGGTGGTTCTTGCCACGGCTCGGTTCCCACATATCTTGCAATGTTTACTCTAGCAAATTTACGCATGCGCAAACGTTTTGCAGCGGTTAACCGCGCAAGTAAACACCGTACCGTACACTATATATACAAATACTCAAATCACTCCAACATTTTCCTTCGCTTTTTCTGCACGCGAAAAAAATGGACTCCATTTTCGAGATTAGCACCCTCACCGGGCTCCGGGCCTTCGGCCCTATGCCCAGGTACAGGCCTCAGGGATCATTGACTAGCATTGCTAGTATACAATAATTAAAAACACAAAACTACTTATTACGGTATAAAAGTATTTTAAATTAGGCCTAATTACAGCATTGCCATCCAAAGCCCATGTTGATTTTTAGTGGTGCGCGGAGACCTGGCGACCGAGAGTATGAGGCAGGAAAAATCGAATTTAAAACGTGAACAGAGAAAGAATTAAACTCAAATTCAACATTTGAAAATGAAAAGTCAAAAGTACTTTCTATTTTTCAATCGGACGTGAGTTTGACTTTTGACTATGACTTTCACTATTTATTTTCGACTTTAACTTTTCATTTTTCAATTTTATTTTTTGCTTTCTAGTTTTGCGATTTCGACAAAAAAATTTTTTTGACAAACGGCGTGTTTTTTCCCGAAATTTTTAAACGACATTTTGCTTTTGCGATTTGATTAAATAAAATATGTAAACGACATTTTGCTTTTGCGATTTGATCAAATGAAATGCCTAAACGGCATTTTGCTTTGCGATTTGATCAAACGGCAACGTTTTTGAGATTTGATTAAATAAAATATCTAAACTAGAAATACATAAACGCAACAACTCCTCGCCCGTTTTTAATACGTTAAATATACATAAATAACCCCCCGGCCCCACCGATTAAACTGTTCTTGTATACAAATGTAAACCCCTGCCCTCCTTTACACCCTGTTTTATCACTTTTATAAATGTAATTTTTCTATTATTGACCAATTTCCAAAGCAATGTTTTATTCCAAAATAATAAAGCTGTGGCTGAGGAAAAACTTGTGTCACGACCTAATAGCACCAGAAACTGATAACAAAAACAAATAATAATTACAGACGCTTTATATCAAGGTGCAATTAAACCGTTTGAATATGATTCCTCATGTTCCAAATATAATGTTGAACCTCAAAGAAAAACATCAGAACAGAAAAACCCCGTAGGTAACAGCCTGAAAACTATAGGTATAAGAGAGGAAAAACTAACCAGGGAAGGACTATAATGCAAAGTTTCACTCGAACAATGGAAAAAACGCCTGAGAAAATGTATATTATTTGACAAGATTTTTGCTGTTTTAACTGAGTTTAATACTGAGAAGGTTTTGGTTATATACCGATTCTAATCAGCTAAAGAAAGCTGGTAAGTTAAATACTGTACGAATCACTGCTTACCGATACATTTTCTTTTGGCTCTTTTTAGATGCTGCAAACACTGCCATACGGGCTACGGTGTTTGGTTAACGTGGTTTTCTCGTTCGGTTCTTAGCAAAAAGCAATCAATTCTCTTCAAAATGTGAAAAGCTGTTTGTGTTGATGTTCCTTTCAATTCAATTCACTGTTCTCTCTCGAGCCAAGATATATCAGTGCATAAGTCTTTTGCTGGCTTTGAACAGACACACGAAGAAACATCTTTTTGTTTTTTCAGTCACATTTGGCGCCATTTTTTCCGATCTTTATAGCAATTTTCATGCTTTTTCAATGGTTTCTAGTCGTGTTTAATATTGTTTGGTTCATTCCACTGCAACATCTCTTCTAAGCTTTCCTTTTTCGGTCATTTGTAAACCAATTTTTCTGACAAAGATTTTGTTTCGCTAGCTTGAACCGCGAAAGTTGGCGATTTGATGGAAATATATATATATATATATATACATATAAACATCTCGCAGAATTTCTTTCCCTTTCGCGTGTAATTTCGCGTGTAAGTTGACTCCACGCATGTCGAGATTAGCACCCTCACCCGGGCTCCGGGCCTTCGGCTCTCCGCCCGGGCTCGGGGATGACATTTTGCTTTTGTGATTTGATCAAATGAAATGTCTAAACGGCATTTTGCTTTTGAGATTTCATCAAATAAAACTGGTTTAAACGGCAAAGTTTTTGCGATTTGATCAAATGAAATGTATAAACGACATTTTGCTCTTGCGATTTGATCAAAAATGAATTGTTTAAACGGCATTTTGCTTTTGCGATTTGATTAAATAAAATATCTAAACGACATTTTGCTTTTGCGATTTGATGAAATGCCAATGTCTAAACGACATTTTGATTTTGCAATTTGATCGAATGAAATGTCTAACGGCATTTTGCTTTAGCGATTTGATCAAATGAAATGTCTAAACGGCATTTTGCTTTTGCGATTTGATCAAATCAAATGTTTAAACAGCATTTTGATTTTGCGATTTGATCAAATAAAATGTCTAAGCGGCATTTTGCTTCTGCAATTTATTATAATGAAAATGGTTAGTGAGCCTCCTCGGCTTCCAGAGTAAACCGTGAAAGATTGTTGTCGGAGTAATAAAATCCGAAGTAATCTTGTGCTTTATTTTCATTGACTATATTTTGACAGCTCCGTGATTGATGATCACTAGGCGATTTTTGGCAAAAAGATAGACCTTGGTGGCAGGCGTTTCCTCTGTTCTCTTCCCAACGCGTAGAAGCGCAGGCATTGCAGGATAATACCACGATTGAGGTCATGATTAGGACACTTTGTTCATACTTTTGATCCAGGAGACTTTGTTCAAAGTTTTTCTGCAATATTTGAGCGGGGGTAGTAAGTAGAAGTTAAAGATGTAGTACTGCGTATAAAATTTGTGTATTAGTTGTGATTCGAAAACGCAGTTATATCAAACTTCCGGAATTACCAAGAACTCATGATATGTAGATCTATTATTTACGAATTTTACATGCACCATCGGGTCTCATACCGCGATGGAGCTCATGGCGTTAACTTGTGTTTTCGTAAGTGTTTTGTCGGCTGCAGTAGCTGAAGTAGAGCTCAAGGACTTTTATCCCTACGGAATAAGTGAAGGAGACACTTTAATAGCACCTAACGACGACAGCAGTTCAGGATTGGTAAACATCAATTTTCACTTTCCGTTCTTTGACCAAGAACACAATGCCCTTTATGTGAGTATCAAGCCAGTTACATATACTTCTAGTAGACTCATATGTATTTTACTTTTGTCGCTTTGTAAAAGCCGACATGCATGACGATAAGATTTGGGTATGCCGGACATGTAACTAAAGCTTGGTTATAAATGTTTGGTGAATGTAAAAAGAATTCATACTGGTGCTGATAAACAGATTTGCAATAAACACTGCTGACGTATACTGGCTCCGCTTCTTTGTTAGTGTATCGGCTAATATACTTCTCATTGAAAATTACTAACAGACTGTTATTTTTTTAATCTCCACTTTATTTACAAAGATCGTTATTACAGTCTAAATACAAAAACCTTTCCACTTCTGCTTCTGTTTCTTTTTGAATTTCTGTAAGGCTGCCTCGCTTATCGAACTGACAAACTCCGAATGCATGGCGTGCATTGCGATAAAAGTATCAGAAACCGCTTTTCACGAAATATCAGCCATAACAATGTATTAAGTATTTTTCGCAAATATACAGATACCAAAAGACTTCAGTAAATCAAGAATAGACACTTTATCGCCAGATTTTCCCCACGTTATACGTTTTGATGGCTACTGGTGCATATTATTCTTCAGTAATTACACAAAAGCAACATGCACAAAAGCGAAACAGGGGAAAAAATAGTATTTTGTGATTTGTGTATACTGAACTAATTTATCGATACATTACCATCGATTTCATCTAATTGTGAACAATATAAATAAAATATCTTCGGGGACGAATCTAAAATAGTTGAAAGTTTCCTCGCTACGTCGTCAAAAGACTCAGTTCAAAGTTCTCGGTCGAAGTTATGCGATTTGACGCTATTGTTACAACGACGCACTATAGTTTCTATAATGAAGGCGCCCCCTGTATATATACTTAGCACATGGCAAGTTCCTACAACGTTTATATCAGACAGGCGGGTAACTCGTCCTGGCGAGAACTCGTCAAGCATGCACTGGCAGCCGGATCTCGGCAAGGCCGGATATATAATTTATTAAACAAGGCGGGATATATATTAAACACTTTTACCCCGTAACTCGGCACAGTGGGATGAATTTTCTTTATTCGTTACCCTTTAAGTCACTTTCGTTGATGATATCATCTCAAATATATATATTACAACTTGCCAGGTAAAGTTTATCCCGGCAAACCGTGTAACTCGGCTGACCAGGTCCTGTTTATATGGAGACGAGGTACTCGGTCAGCCAAAGGGCCTGTTTATATGGGATAAACTTTACGTTCTGTTTATATGAAAGCGAGTTACCTGGCGGCTTGTAATATTTGGGATGATTCTCATCAACAAAAGTGACATGAAGTAACGAATATAGAAAATTCATCCCACTATGCCGAGTTATACCCGGGGAAAAGTGTTTATATGGGGAAATATTTATCCCATCTTGTCGAGATCCCGGCTGCCAGTGCCGAGTTCTCGCCAGGACGAGTTACCCGTCTCTCTCATCTAAACACTGCAGTGGGAAAAACAGTGTTTTTTCTACAGACTGGGAACTCGCCATGTGCCAAGTAACTTGGCTGGCCGGGTAACTCGCCTCCATATAAACAGAGCCTTAAGTTTACGGGAAAATTTTAATTTATACACCAAAAAACAAACATATATATATATGCAAACAATAATATAAATTTAAACTAGGTTACTTATCCGCCTTGCTCTGAAGCGATTGATGGGGAAAGGGTACAATTGCGGCGTGCCATGATTCGAGATTTATGCGGAAATATTCTCATTTTACTTTCCCAACTAGCATATTCACGTCGTGAGAACATTATAGGAACGTTTGACTTACATTGTGGAAACGTTGCCATACAACATTGTGACAACGTAATTTTTTCGACTCCAGTAAACGTTGTCAGAACGTTGTGATCGATTAACGATTTAACATTACTACAACCTTGCACTACAAGTTTGCATGGAAGTTTTCACTTATATTGAATCTGAAAACGACATAAAAACATCAAACATATATTTCAAACGATTTTTATTTAACAAAAATATTGCACTTTGCCGTGCGTGTGTGCTGTAATAACGCACAGGTAACGTCCCAGCATGTAAAGAACAAAAAGGTACGCCACGAGACGCAGTCGAGTGGCTTGACTTTTGTTCTTTACACGCTGTGACGTCTGATTACACGCTGTGACGTCTGATTACACGCTGTGACGTCTTTACACGGTGTGATGTCTTGTATATTACAGTACACACGCACGGCAAAATGCAATCTATTTGTTTTATACATCAAATTTTAAGAAATGTTTTATATCAGTTTGAATCGTCGAGCTGGTAGGGCTATTGAAAAGGAGTTGTGTTCAAACTTCGTCGGCATTTCTAGCCAAAACATTTATCGTTGAACAAAAAGATTAGTTCTTCTGGATGGGATCTTGCTGGCCCATGTTTATTTGGATGCATTTTATGCTGAAAATCCAGCTGGGTAAGCATTTATCGTTGGAGAATGCCGAGAAGCACGCGTAACCAGCGACTATGTTCTGTGTTAGGAAATCTTGTTGACAATGGCTGAGATTTCCCGGATTTGTATGGCTGAACAGTAGTATTTCCATGAAGAGGAACGGAAATTGCTGCAGTGTGCCAAACGTATTTATAAATGACCGTATTGTATCGATTGGGAATGTCTGTGTCGGACCACAACTTGATGGCCGTGTCTCTCATCACTGAGTGATATGTGTAATCCTCAGACAGTTGAAATGCACTTTATTTTGTACCAGTTTGCATCTCCAAACGTGTAATTTGACCACATTTTCATAAAACAAAAATGTTTTGTGACTTCGTTACGTCAGCTGTGCATGTGTACTTTAGTAACGCATAGTTTTTAGCCAATCGGATTGTTTGTTCTTAGCCAATCATTTTCTTAGGTTGTTGTATAATCTTCATTATTGCACAATGTCACAAATGTTTCCAAGACTTACGGTGCAGATCCAGCTATTGAGGCCGCAGTGTCAATTATTCCGATGTGTTCAAATCGGTTGGAAAATTGCTTTAGGTTGGTTAAATTTGGTGCACTGACTCCAGAAGAGAGAGTAGGACTTAGTCTTAGCCGGATATTTGTCAGTATAAAAGAAAAAAGTAGATTTCGTTGCCTTTGCTATACACATTCATTTCATTTGGCAGAGTACAGTTTTTGATATTCAATAAACAGCTTTGCAATTATTTATTATTGTATATATATATATATATATATATATATATGTAATCGTTAAAAACCGCGCAGGAGGGCTTTATCGGATATAAAACACAAGGCGATAGCCGAGTGTTTTAGAGCTGATAAAGCCCGTACTGCAAGGTTTTTAAATGACTTCTAAAATTCATCACTTCATACGTTCATTGGCGTAGTAATTTTGAAAATTAAGCTTATCTCAGCTGTTAAAAACCAGCGAGAAACTTAGAGCGAGTCTATATGATCCGATACGCTTATGCTTTTTCTTTGCTGTCGTGTAGCGATTGCATGGTTGTTTTGTCCGTTGGTTGATTTTGAATCGTATACTGTCCTCAGGGGAAACTCCGGTTATCCCTGTGTTGAGTGCTTGAGTTGCGGATATTCGTTGATGGATTATGATCTGATTGTTTGAGTTGATGGTATGAAGCCATTGTCCCTGAAAAGCCCCTATATGGGGAGTGGTCAATTAAATATTGTATTGTATTGTAAAGAGAAGCCGCGTGTTTAAGTTGACGGTAGGCTGTGGGTATTTCTATGTGTCGATTGAATGTGGATCTGTCGATGATGTGCCAGGCTTCTTTGAATTCTCGATCTTTGTTTCTGACCAGTCAAAATTTGTCCATATATTCGTCTGCGTGGTTTGCCGGAAGAGATCTAGAGTCGTGTCGTCTAATAGCGTTTTTGTGTTCTGTTAGTCGTGTTTCTACTTTCTTTGATGTCTCTCCTATATGTATTGTTGTGGACAGTCGTGGCATGGAAACATGTAGATGGTGTTGCGTCGATCTGTGTTGGCAATCCTATCTTTGTGTTTAGTGAAGTTGGTTGAAGTTGTTTATATATATATATATCGATCTCCAACAGAGAGACGCACTATATTGAGAGCGAGGTAAATAATTAACGGCATACTCTAGATGAGAGTATGGAATATTGAAGGGTGGAGTTATCTTGCGTGGGAGAAGTACTTTGAAAGATCAAAATGCAGATCGGGGGATATTTCAAGGGGACTCGCTTTCACCATTGCTCTTTGTGATTGCAATGGTACCCTTGACTCAAATTTTACGAAAGTCAAAATTTGTATAGGTAATCGCATGGGGCTGAGGAAAATTAAGGTTTAATTTCGCGGGGGTTTATAACAAAATTGCCCAAGTCACGAGTGAAAGTAAACCTTAATTTTACGAGAACTCATGCGATTAGGTGTTAATAATATAGCCGGCAAAATTATTCAAGAGCTATATTATGTCCAGAAAATGTCGAAGTACATGTACCTTATCACGGTCGATGCTCGGCAACATTCCAATCTTCCTCGCTCTCAGGCAAAAGTTCGTAAATTTTCTAGTGTATTCATTTTCACTAATAGTTTACACTCCTTCATGCAATAGTGTAAATTAGTTCAAAGCAAACAAAAAAGCATTTTCAGACGGAAAAACCTTGCAGATTTGTTGAAAAAAGGTCATCCTCTGAAGTTCACTGTTGCTAAGTAACAAATCGATCAATCACAAGCAAGTACTGCTGATCAAGGAACCAATCAAGTGCAAGTAATTTTGCCCTGAATTACAAAAAAATGTCCTCTTCATTAGCCAATCATATTCAAGTAATTTTGCCCTGTATATTATTAGGATAGGAATTTTTTGCTAATGCATGGAAGAAGATCAATCATTCATTCGATATGGATGATCTTAAGTTGTATATATAGTAAAACTGAGAAAGAGTTACATTCAATGGTTAATTAAACTGCACGAATATACAGCCAAGATATATAGGAATGGAATTTAGGATCGAGAGAGGAAAGGTGGTGAAGGCGAATGGCATAAAGATGCCCGACAGGAAAGAGATCATTAAAAGAGGGTGAAGAATATTATATAAATATTTGGGGGTACTGATGAGGGTATTGATTTGGGGGTGCTGATGAGGTTCAACAGATTTAAGAGATGAAAGAGAAGGTTAGCAAGGAATACATGCGAGGGGTTATAAAGGTTTTGGAAACAACGCTAATTGGAGAAAATGTTATTAAGAGGATCAATAACTGGGCGATACTCTTATTATTAAGATATTCTGCAGCATTTTTTAATTGCATGGACTGTTGAGAAGCTATACAAGTATTGGATAGAAGGGCAAAGAAAACATTTAACGAGGCATAAGTGTCAGTTTACATCCGAGAAGCAATATTGACAGATTGTATGTCACTAGGTATGGAAGAGGATTGTTAAACGTAGAAGACACAGTCAATTTAGCCATTGGATTGGCTAGATATGTGCATAACATCGATGAAAGGTTGATCACGGTTGCAAGCCAGATACTACTTGGAGATGTTAAAGAGACAGAGCAAGAATATAAACTCCGGAAAAAATGAACGAAAACAGAACCGGAAAGAGAAGGTATTACATGGACAGTTTATAAGACAGACAGAAGAAGGCACAGAGGACAGATGAGTCAAATATGAGTTACACTTTTTGAACGTCTTACTGCCTTTGGCAACTCATGAATTAATTATTTACAAACCTGGATTTTCGACTCGTATGGCTTGACAAGTCAGCAAATACTTTGTGTATTAAATTTCAAGCAAGCTCATTACACCGCAGGCTAAAGTATTGTGGGCTCGCATGTGAGCTCAATATGAAAATGGGGAAACCGTCGTTTGGCCATTTTGTTCAAATTGCTGTAACTCGCATGAAATTCAATGAAAATTAAACCCTATTTTAAGTATCCTATCCAAAAATGGTTTATTTTTACCAAATCTTGCACAATATTTGTAGAAATGGTTGTTAAACCAGCATTTTGGCGGCCAAAATACAGACATTTATGTTTTGAAATCCCCTTGAAATTTCCAACGGTCAACTGGTACTGGTCAAGTGAGGTACTGAGGATCATTACCCATTTGCTTCCGGTATTTGTGCACTGCCGTCACCATTAATGCGGCATATCGTTTCCGTAGCAAGCTTCGCTGCCGTTCGCAAATGCGAGCCCACAACAAATTAGGCTGCGGTGTAATGAGTTTGCTTGAAATTTAATATAAGATGAAAATCCAAGTTTGTGGAATGATTCAGTCGTTCAAGGGCCGATGGCTATACCCTGCGGCTATGCTTAAGAGGTACAGGGATTAAAAGAGAAAGAGCCATTAATCATGGCTGCACAATTAGAACGAATGCAATTAAAGGACGAATAGACAGAACACAGGAGGAAAACAAGTGTATTCTGCGGGGAAGGTGGATATGAGACGGTAAATTATTTGCTAAGTGAATGCAGCAAAATGACACAAAAGGAACACAAGAGCTGAGACGCTTGAATAGGGAAAAGAATGCATCGGGAGGCATGCAAAAAGTATGAGATTCAAGTAAAAGACAAATACTACAAACATGAACCTGAGACTGTAGACGTGGAAATGGGACATGAATATTCAAGCGGATCATGTAATCGAGGCTAGACGTCCAGATATGATTACCGTAGATAAAGGGAAGAAAATATGTAGATTTGTCAACTTTGCGGTACAATACAATTTGAGAGTGAACAGAAGGAATTAGAAAACATAGAAAAGTATCAAGACCTTGCTCAGTATTATAGGCGTACCAATGATTATTGGGTCACTTGCAACAACAACACTAAAAAATATCCGCGAGATTGGAGGAAATCGGTATAGAGATCCGCGTATCAGATTTACAAAACAAATTTCATATATTTTGCTTGGATTTTAAGGAAAGTTCTGGAAATTTATGGAGTCTTGAAGACACTGAATTCCAAGAACATATTACCGTTGTTAATTAACAACGTGCTACAAACATAATATTAATATAGCCAGGGTACGATCACCACCAGGCCTATTAGCATCAACTGAAAATTGCCACCCCTCTTGTTCTGTCTGTATTATAGCCTGTTCAGCATCATCCTTAACAACAGCGGATATAACTATGAAGTACATGGAAAGAAAGCTAACCATCTGTCTTATATGGACGACCTGAAGACCTACGCTAAAAATGATGATCAACAAGGAGTACTTACAACGATCAAAACATATTGGTAGTTTGGTCTCGATAAATGTTGTATTAGAGACTTTAATATGTATATAGACAACATAAGAAGTAAGACTATTTACAATAATAAGGGAGTGCCTTTTATAGGCTATGGTGTACTATTACAATGGGCTCATGATAACATACTATGGTACTTCATATAATCTTAATAACATAACATCCCTATTCTTACTAAAAAAAAAAGTTAATGTCAATAATTCTATACTATGTACTTTTTTTCTTGTTTTTTTTTCTGAATAGTCAATATCAATAATCATACCTGTGTGTTCAATGTTCTAATAAGTCATCTTTTCATGAAGTTAAATGTTACATTACTATTTCCTAAAATTAAATCTGTAAATAAGTCTGAAATTATTTAAATGTCTCAAGTCTATAAACAAGTCTTTCTGGAGGTCTTACTGCTCTTCCGTATCGCGTTGTATATATGGGCATGGAATTACTCCCATGATCAGGTAGTCTATCGGAGGCAAGTACATCCTTCGGTGTGTGCATTCCAGAAGATTCACCAGTCAAAACTTCAACTTCTGTGTTCTTGTCTTTCGGGCTTCTTCTTTTCGTCCATTGTCGATAAGTTGGATTTCGTATCTTCTAGATTAACTGTTTCCTTTCCATCCGTCTTGCTCTTGGTTGATGAACATGGCAAAGGCACATCTCGTACTTCTGGTGGAGTTTCTTCAGTCTTTCTTAGGTCAACTCGATTCCGTTTATACGTTCGATCCTGAGTTTCCACAACATAGGATCTATCAGCCAATTGTTTGATCACCAATGCTTTCTTCCACTTCCTACCTCCCAGATAAAATGGTTTCATTCTCACAGTATCTCTTACGTCAAGTGGTAATAAAGGTTTTGCTTGTTTTCTTACTGTCGTTCAGTTTCTTGTATCACTTTTGGTTAGAGTAATTCAGCAGCTGTTGGTATTAGTGTTCTTGTTCTTCGACTCATTAGCCTCTGTACTGGACTGGTTGTCAAACCTTGCGTTGGCGTGTTCCTGTGATTCAGTAGTGCAACATACTGGTCGGTCTTCGACTCGATACTCTTCCTCAATAGTTGTTTTGCAGTTTTAACGGCTGACTCTACTTTTCCATTAGACTTACTATATCTTGGAGATATAGTGCGATGCTCAAAGTCCCATGCTTTCGCAAATCTTTCAAAAGACTCTGAAATGTACTGTGGACCATTGTCACTAATTAACACATTTGGACTTCCATGTCTGGCAAAATGAGCTTTCATCTTTTTAATCACTGCGGCAGCTGTTGTTGTGGGTAGATAATCGATCTCCCAAAAATTACTGTAATAATCAACTGTTATCAAGTAATTCCTTCCACCTAAGGTGAACAGGTCAGATCCCACCTTTTCCCAGGGTCGACTTACTTCATTGTGAGGACTCAGCGGCTCTTTCTGCTGACTAGCACCATATGTACGACATTTATCACAGGCTAATATGTACTCTTTCAGATCACAGGACATTCTTGGCCAAAAACAGGATACCTTCGCTCTCCTCAAGCAACAGTCCACACCTAAGTGTGCTGAGTGAATTCTTGCCTTCATTTCCTTTCGGAGACTCAATGGTATAACAACTTGTTGGCCTTTCAATACCAGGAAATCGTGAATAGATAGCTCGTCTCGGTAGCTCCAATACGGTATTAACTCTTCGGGTAATTTTGAACGTTCCTCAGGCCATCCTTGAATAATAGTTGTCTTCAGGCGCTGCAAGGTGGTATCTTGTGCTTTTTCTCTTTTGATTTCACTTAGACGTTCTTCGCTCATGGGAAGGTAGGTTACCATACTGATGTCTGCTTGCTCCATAATTGGGTCTTTATCCTCTGTAGTATGCATGAGCTCTTGACAGTGTGTCTGCAAGATACATGGTTTTACCAGGCTTGTAAATGAGTGTGAAATCATACTTCTGTACTCTAAGAATCATGTTCTGGAGCCTTTTTGGTGCTTTACTGAGAGGTTTCTGCAATATCATCTCCAGTGGCTTGTGGTCGCTATACACGGTTGTGTGTCTTCCATATGTGTATTGATGGGGTGTTGGTGGCACAGTGGTTAGTGCACGTGCCTTTCACCTCTGCGAGCCGGGTTAGATTCCTGTACGGTGCAGTTATCTGATTAAAAAAATTCACCTTGGCCGCATGTGAGAAGAGCGCTTCCAGTTTGACTCTACCAAACACCACAGGTTTCCTCCGGTTTCCTCCTGTAGCAACACTGGACCAATGAGGGTGGACCCTTACTGGACCTCTGAGGATAACAGTTTAGATATAACTGATAGAGTTATCCAGTATAAATAAGGTTAGTTTGGTTTAGGAATCGCTCGAGAGAGTAAACAACTGCCAGCATTTATTTCTCTATAGGTGCATAGCGAGTTTCCACATCTGCTAAAGCTCGATTTGCGTATGCTAAGGGTTGATCTTGTTGAAGCAAAGCTGCTCCAACACCAGTACAGCTACTATCGCACTGGATTGCGAGGTCTTCTTCAGGATTATAGAAAGCAAGAACAGGACTTGTCGTCACCAGGCGTTTCACATCTTCAAATATGCTGTCGTGCGCTTGGTTCCAAGACCACATTGTGTCAGACTTTGTTAACTGTCGCAGTGGTTCTAGAAGGTCTGAGAGGTCTGAGAGGTCAGGTAGGAATCGACTAAGATACGTCACAAATCCGATGAATCGTTGCAGGCTTTTCACGTCACTTGGCTTTGGCATTTTTTCAATTGCTTCGACTTTTGCAGGATCTGGCTTTAGTCCGTCTCTTGTGATCACGTGTCCCATAAATGGTATATCCGCGCAGTTAAACACCGACTTGTCACGTCCGAGCTTAATATTCTTCTCTCTGCATCTCTTTAGCAAATTAGCTAGGTTGCTGTCATGGTCACGTTGTGCCTCTTCAATTGCGTCACCACATCCATACACCACGATGTCATCTGCAATGCAAATTACCCCAGCTAACCCTTCAAGGACTTGATTCAACTGCTTCTGGAAAATCTCTGAGGACACTTTGATACCAAACGGTAACCGCAACCATCTATACCTTCCGAAAGGAGTATTGAAGGTAGTCAAGAGACGTGATTCTTTATCCAATTGGAAAATGCAAATGCTAGATCAAGCTTCGAAAATATCTTCGCTTTGTTAAGGCTAGGGAGAACTTCATCTAAAACTTGTAAATGATAATGTTCTCGCTTGAGAGCATTATTTAAGGGTTTCGGGTCGATACAAATTCTCAATTTGCCTTACTTCTTTCGGCATACCACAAACTGGCTCACCCACTCGGTTGGGTTGATCGAAAGGGCTCAAAATTCCCTTCTGTACCATGCCATCGAGCTCTGACTTCAACATGAGCCTTTATGGCATGATGTATGCGTCTAGGAGGTAGGACGGTGGGTTTTATTGATGGGTCAGTCTCTAAATGTCGGAAATTTCCCCAGAGAACCATCAAATACATCACCAAACTCTTCTTGAATAGGTGTTTGCTGCGATGTATGGCTTACAGTGATGCAAACGAGTATGTGCGTATTTGCAGTTATAAGTCCCATATGTTGAGAAGCTTTGGCGCCCAAAAGTGGCAAAATGATTACGTCTTTTACAAATGTTACAGGTCTTACCTAGAGCAGGACACTTGGATTTCACCATCTCGTGTTTCAGGCCACAGAATCTACATTCCCGATTCAAGGAGGGTTGTTGTTTCGCCTGATTGCTTCTTCTTTTGTCAATCTTGTTGATAATTGTTTGTTCGTGTGAACAAGCACCATTGCTTTTATCTGGAGCTTTGGAGCTTCTGCTCCCTTACAGATATCTATACAACGTTCCAACGTCAAGTCTCTTTCTTGAAGAAGTTTCTTTCGCGTGTTCGAGTCATTTACGCCGAGAACAATCCTATCTCTTAACAGACTGTCTCGTAAATCATTAAAGTTACATGTCCGTGCCAATGCTCTCAATGTTGTAACGTATTGGTCGACGGTTTCTTCGGACTTTTGATCTCGCTGATTAAAGATGCGTCTTTCGTACGTCTCGTTCAATTTACCAATTGCATGCTAGTTGGTCAAAACTTTCGAGGATGCTTTGCAACGTCGCTTCACCTTCGAATGTCATTGTATTAAAAGCTTTCAGCCGTTCGGGACCAATAGCATGAAGAAACATGGCAACTCGGAATTTTTCAGTTTGTCTATCAAGCTGGGCCACGATAGCATAGTTTCCCCATTGTTGCTTCCACAACCTCCATACTTCGGTGAGGTTATCACCGACCATTCACAGCGGTTTCGGCGGCGAAATTCCAGAAAGCTGGACTTGCGGTTGAGGTTCTTGCTCGGTCATCTTTGTCTAGTTATAAACCACGCGCTGCCACCATGTTGTGTTAGAGACTTTAATATGTATAGACAACATAAGAAGTAAGACTATTTACAATTATGGTATACTAGTACAATGGGCTCATGATAACATACCATGGTGCTTCATATGATCTTAATAACAACAATAAATACGCCAAGGCCACATTTAAGAGGGGCAAACTCACACAAACTTCGGACATTCATCTAGACAACGACACCGTTATTCAAGAACTAGGGCAGGAAGGCGCCTACAAATTCTTAGGCATTAATGAAGGTGATGGGATACAACATGCTGCCATGAAGGAGAAGATAAGGAAAGAGTACTAGAGAATAGTCAGACTAGTGACCAAAAGTGAACTGAATGCTGCAGATAAGATTGAGGCCATTAACACTTTGAGTGTCCCAGTTGTCACATACGTATACAGCTTTAACATCATGTGGAAGATGAGTGAGATCAAAAGAAGAAGACCGAGAGAGATAGGAGATAGAGGACTCGCTCAACTAGCGCTTACCTGCAAGACAACCACAGCTGGACTAAATGCGTGCCTAATATGCGAACGTAAGAGAAGGAATTAAAAAGCTCTACACAGTATCAAAGAATGCCAACAAGTTTAAGAGATAGCTAGAGGTACCAGACTTGACAAGGGAAGACCCGGAACCAGTCACAAAGTTTGCCAAACGAGTGAAACGTGAGACTAAGAAAGCTGCAAAATAAGATGCAAGAAGAATGAGAAAAAAACCGATGCATGGTCAATATCCAATCAGAACAAATAAGCCAGATGTCAACCGAGACAAGACCCACGAGTAACTTTCAAGCTGTGGACTTAAGGTGGCCCCCTATAGTTTCAATAAATACGCGCTATTTCATACGCTCATTATCTAATGTTATTCACAAGTTTAAAAATTTGTTAGATAAATACTAAGTAGACCTTACTATAGTAGAACTATCGCAGATATAAAATATCTATCAAAAAGTTCAATTATTTGCTGTTACCATGGTAATAATGACGTTGGAACTTTGGTATATTTTCAAATATTGCATAATTGAAGCGGCATGTCTTCAGTTTGCTTCTGTGAAATTTTTTAAAAATTGCTGAGATGATAGATACTGTTGTGGAGAACATCCATGCACAAAATCAGAGAGGGTTGTATGGACAGATTTTTCGCCATAAAAATTATCGATTTAAAAAAGTTCTGTCTTATGAAAATTTTTTAAAAGTATATATACTTTAGAACTTTTTATAAACTGCTCATTTACAAAATTTTAGCAAAATTCACCGAAGAAAACCTCTACAAGTCTAACATCTATGTCGACGCGGGCATAGAATTTCGAATCGACAAGATCGATATTTACGCATGCGTAGCGATACTATTTCTAGTCACCAGTCCCCTATTGAAATTACCGTAGAGAGCCACCTTAAAGCAAAAACTGAGCGGCTGATAATCGCAGTTCAAGACCAAAGCCTGGCAATGAGGTCGTACCACCACAGGATAATCAAAGACGGCACTGATCCCAAGTGTTGGATGTGTAATGACTTCGAGGAGACAACTGGTCACATCTTATCAGGTTGACCAGTTCTCGCAAAAACAGAGTATATCGAAAGACATGACAGGGCAGAAGGATACATACACTGGAAGATCTGTTAGCATTACTATCTCCCAGTTGCTGATAAACGGTGCGACCACAAACCGGAAACAGTCACTGAAAACAAAAGTGCCACAGTACTATGGAACATGCCAGTGATTACAGACAAAAAGATTAACGACCAGACATCATCAAAGACAAGAAAGCCAAGACGTTCCTCGTGATAGATTAGACAGTGCCATCAGAAAGAAATGTGTCAATTAAACAAATTTATAAATTGTCAAATAACACCATAAGAAGAAGAAGAAGAGGAGGAAGAAGAAGAAGAAGAAGAAGAAGAAGAAGAAGAAGAAGAAGAAGAAGAAGAAGAAGAAGAAGAAGAAGAAGAAGAAGAAGAAGAAGAAGAAGAAGAAGAAGAAGAAGAAGAAGAAGAAGAAGAAGAGGAAGAAGAAGAAGAAGAAGAAGAAGAAAAAGAAAAAGAAGAAAAACAACAACAACAATAACAACAACAACAATAAAAAAACAATTTAATGATTTATATTACGCATTCTGCATAACGTGATGATTGAATGTGCATTGCATTGCATTGCATTGCAGTTTAGCTATTTACAATAATTACAATACTAACATAAGATAATAATAATGATAATAAAGATTATAAAACTAATCTAAGTGGAATTATCATAGGCGCTAATCTAACAAATTAGAATTATAAAGCAACAGGTGCTTAAGAAATAGGATAATGCTATTTTTTAAAAGGATAAATTTGTTACAAAATCATTCGTTAATTAAGGAAAGTTCTCATGGCGTAGAATGCTAAGTCACATCCGGGAACTTAATAGTATTTAACGGCAAGTAAGAGCCACAAAGTTTGACTGAATTTGTTTGTCATAGATGACCAAAACGCCCGTAACCTACAAGGCTTGTCGTTTTTGTAATAGGTACCACCTGGAAGTGAAAGTAAAAAAACCCAACAAATTATGCGGCTAAGCTCAAGTAATCTGGAGACGGCAGGCTTTAGGTGGTTTTTCAGGCCAGAATACATGTTACGATTTGACTCGATTTGCACCGACGATCTTTAAACGACAGCTATGAGTAAACGATGGTTGATTTTACGAAGGGTACCACTTGGAATATATCGCGCTGTGATCTCTCTTGAAAGGCATAATATGTATGTAAGGTGTATAGTTTCAAAAGAGTCCAACTGAGCACAGGCTCTGTCCTGTCGCCGCCATTTTGAATATGAGGTGCACTTCGAAGATTCTGTGAGGAGGCACACGAACACGCAGCCAATCACAGTAGAGAATTAGGCAAACCATACAACTAACCTACTCCGAGGGGGAGTAGGTCTCGTTGCTCAGCAACGGGTATTCTACGCCATGTACCCAAAACTAAATTAAACAAATATTGTCTTCGAAGAACCAAAACAATTTTGTTATAAAGGTGGCATCCTGCAGTATTTTGTAAATTTTCCCTGTCCTGAGGGTTCAATAAAATCAGAGACCCTTCGGACTTTTATTTCAACTGCGCTCCTGAGTTAACACTGAGTATTCTAAGAATTCCTACATAAGTAAATATTATTTAGCTAGATAGATAGACAGACAGACAGACAGACAGACAGACAGACAGACAGACAGACAGACAGACAGACAGACAGACAGACAGACAGACAGACAGACAGACAGACAGACAGACAGACAGACAGACAGACAGACAGACAGACAGACAGAGATAGATAGATAGATAGATAGATAGATAGATAGATAGATAGATAGATAGATAGATAGATAGATAGATAGATAGATAGATAGATAGATAGATAGATAGATAGATAGGCAGGCAGGCAGGCAGGCAGGCAGGCAGGCAGGCAGGCAGGCAGGCAGGCAGGCAGGTAGGTATTGACAACTCGTCCTCGTTTTCTATGAGCTGATAGTCAACGAGGCTAGTGTCAACCATTAACAACTTTTCTTTAACGTAAAGAAGTCTTATCAAACATTGTTCTAAATGTTCAGATAGTTTTACCTTTTTGTTTGCAGAGATCTCCCATACATAATGCAGAGCAGTTCGATGGCGTATGGTAAACAATCGCTCACAAAGCACAAGATTGTAACTACTTTGCTTCAAATTTGGTGTAGATATACTCCATAGGCATAAGCGAATTCATTTTCTTATTCGAAAATGTCAAACTGATTATATTTCCATTACTTTCGAACTAATGTTTTCTTCACTCGTACTAAAATTTTAACAGACGCTATGTTTGATTTTTTAGCCTAGTTTCCAGGTTTTGCTTGCGGCGTGAATATGCCGTGGCTTCTGATTGGTCAGAATAGCAGTATTCCAGCTATAAGAAGGTTTATCATTGGATAACGCTACTATGGTCTATCACCAATAGACCATGGTAGCTCAGCCAATCAGAAAGCCGGATTTGTAATAGACCACGAGTTGGTTGATACTAAATATATATATATATATATTTATATATGTATTCTTTGTAGTACAATTTTTAATGCAGAAACTTTGTTAAACTGAAGAATTTTGTAACATAGGAAATGTATTTGATTGATTGATTGATTGATTGATTGACTGACTGACTGATTCGTGGATTGATCGTATTATATCGATCTTTACATGGTGTAATTTACAAATTATGTAGGTGAACACCAACGGCGCTGTTTCATTTCTTCGCGAAATTAGCCAATTTATTCCAGACGCCTTTCCATTGGACGACAATCGTCGGATGATTGCACCATTATGGGCAGATGTCGACACCAGAAGGGGAGGGGAAGTGTTTTACCAGGAAACAAAAGACCGCGATGTGTTGACACGTTTAAGCAATGAAATCAGGACTGTATACGTAAAACAACGACGCTTCAGTGCTAAATGGGCTATGGTAGTAACGTGGTTAAAAGTTGCCCATTTCGGCGGTTCCGGATTGGAAAAGGTGCGTATTTCATTTCAGCTACGGTAACTTTTGCTATTGCTCTTATATTACTGCAGTGGCAGTCATTACCTCGCCATATCTCTATATGATGTGATCAGAGAAGGTATTATATTAATAAAAAACCATGTAACTCAAACTACTTCAGTGAAAGCTTAACTTTTGCAACTCCGCAAATCCTCTGGAATGTTTAAAACGTTAATTTATCACGTGAAGAAAGATATTGAGGTATGCACTTTGAGGTCTTCCTAGTTTTTGTATAAAATTACTAAAAATATTTATAAAATAAGGTGCCCTCTACGCACGCTCTGATTGTTGGACTACGTGAATTTAAAAGAGAACATAAATCATGAATGACGTAAAATGGTGTAGAATGGCGTCAGCTGGCCAGAAAAGTTCGCCAAATTCCAAAACTACCTTACTTTTAACTTGACTTTTCTTCTACTTATTTTATAGAACAAATACAACATACCACTCCTGTGCATATGTACTCTTATAAAGTACTTCTTTCATGTTCAAATGACGTCAAACGTGCCTTTATAAGAGTACATAATTTATATGCACGGAGCTTTATGTTTTATTTTTTAAGTAAAAAATACTATTAATATGACTACCAAACTTGACAAATACGTGTATTAACAATTTCGACCTTTCTTGGTATTCGTTAATCAACATTTGTATTTAAGAAATACCTAATGGGTTTCCATGTTCGGATCACTGATCTCTATATAAACTGGATAGGCCATTCCCTATGGCCAGCAGTCAAACATTTCGTGGCAGTCACCACCATATGAACATATGACGCATTGCGGCCTTATAACTTGTTCCCAATCCCAAAGTTGACTGGCGTAAGCAATCTTGACGTCACACGGTTATATTATCTGGGGGAAGGAATATTAAGTACTCTGTGCCGGGGGAGTCGGAAAAGCCGTAAAGCAAACAACAGATGCCGGTTCCGGCGGTTCGTTTAGCTTTCACTGTTTAATAACAAATAGTATACAGTCAAAAGATGGCAAGTACACAACATGAGATATTGTTAAGGCATTAAGATTACTATAAAAGGTACAATTTAAGACTTGGAATTTAATTCTTCGTAGATTTTATAGTCTGTTTTTCAGTTTATATTATCGTGACGTTTTTCGTTGTCGGCACTGAAGAAAAACAACGAAATTTAAATCTTTTACAGCTCAGTAATAGAAACAAATGCAAGAAATTAGTGTCTTAAACCTTATTGAGTACTTCTTGTGTCGTTACATTCGTTTAAATTTTCTTAAAATAACTCTTTTTGTTTGTTTTCAATCTACGAAAGCTTATGAACTTTAGCGGCGGCCATCTTAGGTAGTGGTCACGTCATCATACATCTGGCACGCAAAATCCGGCCTCAGGCCCCATCCAGTTTTATTGAGATCAGTGGTTTGGATAGCCTGATCCAAACACGAGGGATGTTGCGAGACTTTCGCTTTTATAAAATGACCGACAATAAAATAACAGATTTTGTGAAGAAAAAAAATATGATAGGAATACATATTCTCCCGAAATTCATCAACTACCAATCACGTTTCGTCTACTTTCCCCCAGGCTCATAAACAACCAATCATATTTCGCCTTGTAACGTCTTGATGACGAGCCGGACGAGCGAAACGAGAAAGAAAGTAATCCGAAAATTATTTTGCCGACAAATTCAACATTAAAGATGAGAATGTCAATAAAGAAGTGAACTACCTCTGACCATCGAAAACAGCGAATATTATTAGGAAAACGCTTAAACATTACTAGAATCAACCGCCTCAGCGTCTGGCTCATTGTTTCAGAGCAAATACAAGAAGAACATTCTTGGCCGCAAAAAGCCGCTGAAACTGAAGCTTCCGAAAAAATATTTTCATCGGCACATTTGGATTTTATGTCTAGAGCTCTTGGGTATTTTACTTCATATCGACGTCTTTTTCTTTTACCAAGTGAGTTCATCAGGCAAGAAAATGAAAGGAATTAATAACTTCTTGAACACAACAGGACCAGAAAACAATTTTAGGCTTGATTATAGTTCTCTCACAATATATAAACATAGTGTTGTTGTTTTTTTACTGTCTGAAAAAAGACTCAAAGACGGTGCTTTTTAACTTTAAGGTTCATTCAAGAAATTATTTGTTTGCTTGTAATTGGACATTTAGTTCTTCGCCCTCGCTTATTTAATTAAAACTTTTCCCTGTTGAAGTCCTTACACATACCTATACTTACCCATAATATTTTAG
The DNA here is from genome assembly GCA_035771165.1 of Paragorgia papillata. Lineage (NCBI taxonomy): Eukaryota > Metazoa > Cnidaria > Anthozoa > Scleralcyonacea > Coralliidae > Paragorgia > Paragorgia papillata. The sequence goes on along the minus strand of JAWNZC010000011.1, from coordinate 3,810,670 downwards.
TAATTTCAATGCTATTTTATTTGTGTCAGTACTAAAAAAATTAGACTAAATTCTATAAAAGGTCTCACTCAAAATTGCTGCAAGTTTCCGTGTTTGGATAGCCTGATCCAAATATGGGTATTGACCAATCAACGCTTGCGTAGCATATATGTTATTTTATAATATTGGATCCATAATTATTTATGGTTTGTTTTGTAACAGCACTTGAAGTGAAGAATGGATGATTCTGATTAATTATTTTGAGATTGTACACCTGGGGACACCACGTCGTGTGTCACAATACTTAAAAAAAATATAAGAATCATATCATATTTTTCTATTTTGATTTATCAATAAGAGTTGTGGATTAGGGTTATATGCATGGCTAAAATTCGTTGTTACTTTTGGTTATTGTGAATTCAATTATACTTGTAGTTTACACCACAGGGGTTTCTCTGTTTTTATTCATATACTATGGAAATTCTGATGTTTCATTTAATGAAAGATGAGACCGCGATGCTTGCTGAAAAGCTGACACCGCGCCGCTCATGTCAAATTGCACACGCGGTAATATCATCACGCGTATTCACGTGGCAGCTGTTTCGAGTTTCAAATTACCACGTGTGCAATTTGACATGAGTGGCGCGCTCTCAGCTTTCAGCAAGCGCCGCGGTGTCATCTTTCATTAAATGAAACATCAGAATTTCCATAGTATATGAATAAAATACAGAGAAACACAACACAGGCGTCAGAGTTGGGCTCCCTGTGTTTATACATGTTGCTAAACTTTGCGTCTAACGACGTATAACTTGATTAAAAGTTTAGGCGTGCCAACTCTTGAGTTATATTATTAAAGTATTTTATTCATACTTCTAAAATATTCATTTGGTTTCATTTGTCGGACGTAGAATAACACGTTTCAGCTTGTAATGGCAACCAATGGCATCTCCTCTTTCGTTCTTTTCCACTACAACAAAATCGAGTGGATTTATGGAACTGTAAGCTCTGAAATTCCTGCTCAGGTGCGTCAAACTATTGTATATGCCAATATTTTTTTCTTGAAGTGCCTATGAAACGATAATTAAGTCAGTCTTATATTTGACAGAACACTTAAAATGATAGATCGAGTAACATCTTTGGCAGTTTTTCGTTTTCTTGCTTTTTTGTTGAGATATTTTAAGTTGTTTGATATGCAAATCAAACATTTTGACGTCACATGTGCATAATAAGTGGAGAAAGTTGCATATCTTTGCTATTATCCACCATAACGGATCACCTGAAAATCTAAGGTGTCGCGGGAGAAATACACGTAAGCGCTACATTCGAATTAATTTGGTTTCATAATAGCAACGTTATACAACTTTCTCCGATAAGTCATTATGCACATGTGACGTAAAAATGTCTAATTTGTAGATCAAAGGACCTGAAATATCTAAATAAACTGCAAAAGATTAACGTTACTCTAGCTGTCATTTTAATAGGTCTTTCAAATAAGACGAACTAAATATTCCTTCCATATGCAGTTTGAGACAGTTCTGTCTATTTATGCAATGCTTGTATTGGTTTGTTGTTTTTTTGCGCCACTGCCGGATCGGTTTCACAAGGATACATACATATATACACACATACATACATACATACCATACATATGATACATACATATTTATTAATTACAAGTAACATTAACGATATAGATATTTAAATAAATCAACAATAAATAATGCAATAATAATATTACATCAATTGCTAATCATTTAAGAATCTTGTAGAAGCTGACATTCTAGGGAACAGTTAAACTCGGAAATGGATTTACAAAGCCTTTTTAGACTGTTCAATCCAAAAGGCTAACCCCGATAAAAGATTCTTTGTTGCCTTGCGCTATTAAAAAGCGGAATATTAAAGTGCATGACAAAGTAACATCTTTTGCAGCTTTTCGTTTCTTTGTTCATTGTTGAGATATTTCAGTTTGTTCTATATGTAAATGTCACATATTGTACTACCAGGCTATCAGCTCATATCCTGCTAGTAGAGGAAAAATAAGATGGCAGCATGTTATAATAAATAACATTGATCATTCCACTGACAATATTAAATATTTTTCAAACACAAGTAAGTAATATAACTAGAAATAATACTAAATTATTAGGGGAAATTGCCAATAGTAGGGGCTTTAAAGTAACTGCTTTGAATATCGGTAGTCCACCAGCACATATTGATGAATTACGAGTCTATATGAACTCACAAACTATTGATATTCTTGTCTTAAATGAGACAAGACTAGATAAATCTATTTCCAATGGTCGGGTTATATTCTAGACAGAAATGGTGGAGGAGTTGCACTTTACATTAGGAATACCATAAATTATGAACTTAGGGACCGGTCATTATTTATGGAGGGGGGTGGGGGGTAAATAATTTACTTGAAAGAAAAAATAACCTTCGACCCTTTAAGGCCTACGAATTTCAAGTGACCCCCCAGAAAATTGCTTTTATTTTTTGTGACTCCCCCCTCCAACAAAGCGCAGTATATGCTGTTATTTATTAAAGAGCACACAGCAGTAACTAGTCTGTATGTGGTGCTGATAATGATCAGGGTTATCAACCTTAGAAGACTAATTTATTGACCTTTGCAGTTTGCACACACATTGATCATTTTATAAAAAATAACATGTTGAGTTTTATATTGTTGGCTATTAAAATAGAAAATGAAAGTTGTACTACAAAAAATGTTTAATGAAAGTTGTTCTACAGAAAATGTTACAAAGCAATGATTTTAAAAATTGAATGACCTATTTTTCAACCCCCCCCCCTTTAAGGGCTTAAATGAAACAACACCCCCTTTTTTGTAAATTAAATACTTGTGACCCCCCCTCATTTTTTACTCCCCCACCCCCTCCATAAATAATGACCGCTCCCTTACGCATGAATTAAATGATGATCAACTTGAATGGCTTTGTATAAAGGTCGTCTCTAAACCTAAAATCAAATCTTTTATATATTGTTGGTACAGGCCTGCTGCCTCTACTTCGGATGTTATCAAATCTTTCGAATCACTTATGGAAATGCTTGAAATATATGGTCTTGAAACCAATATTTTAGGTGATTTTAATTGTAATGTAGGTGCAACTCCTCTTGAGTCACACACTAAGCATCTATTAGATATATGTGATTTATATCAATATCACCAAGTTATTACTGAATCTACTCGTATAACTAGGGATACTTCTACTATTGATTTATTCATTACAAATAATCCGAGCATGTATACGGGATCTGGAGTCTGTCATATCGGCATTAGTGACCATTCTCTTATTTATGGCACTCGTAAATTGTTTATTCCAAAAAGAGGCCCCATGATTGTAACTGGTAGGCAGTTTAGAAGTCTTGATGCTGATGCTTTTAGAAGTCATCTTAGCTTTGCTCCATGGCATATTGTTGAAATCCAAATCATGCCTGGGAAATTTGGAGAAATAAAGATCGGCCGCTCATATTTTAACTATCACTTAATGATTTTGAGGCTTGTGCTTTTACATCAACTGTATAATGATGTACGCAGATGATACGTGTCTTACTGCTTGTGGCCAAGATTTGGATCACTTCAATTGCAATTGAATGATGATCTAAACAAAGCTCAACTGTGGCTACAGGCAAACAAACTCACTGCAAATGCAAGTAGACAAAGTACATTGTTATTGCTAGCCAAAATAAGCTGAGTGGTCTAACTCATGACCCCGTTATAAAAATTGATGATCAGACAGTAGAAAGAATGCACTCTTATAAATATTTAGGAATTGAAATCGATGAGTCGTTAAACTGGCCGGCATAGGTTGATATTATTATTTGTAAAAAAGTATCTGCCGGTCTTGGGTCCCTTAAAGGAATTCGTGACTTCGTACCACATCGAACATTATTAAAAATGTATGATGCATTAGTATTACCATATTTACAATATTGTAGTGAAGTATGGGTTGTATGGGTAAATGCCTGTCTAACAGACTCCAGAAATTGCAAAACAGGGCGGGTAGACTAATCACCTACTCAGATTACAACGTTAGATCCGCTGATATTTTAAATTTACTTGGTTGGGATACTCTTGAACAAAATCGTTCTAAGAATTTTTTTTATTCTACCAGGCTTAAGGTGGCTCCACACAGTTCCTTGAAAAATGGAAAATACAAGTTTGAGAGTCCAAAACACGTGCATAAACAATTCGGAAAAAGAATACTATACAATAATTATTTTTTCTCCGGAAAAATCATGTTCGTTAATTTTTAAAAAATTTCGTTCCACAGAATTTTTTTAAAATCGGCCTATTGATTGAATATCATACTTCAAGAAAAGTTTTAAAGCAAAAACAATTGGGGGTCACCAAAGTTTTTTTCGAAATAAACTAGTTTGAAGGGTAACTGGCAGCCATTTTGAAACGTCATTGTTGCCATAGCAACAACTGTTGCTATTTATTTGGTAACAGTTTTTGATTGTCAGGCTGTTTAACTATGCATAATATTCAGTTTTAGTCTTTTTCCAAATTGTTTAATCACGTGTTTTGGACTCTCAAACTTGTATTTTCCATTTTTCAAGAAACTGTATGGTGCCACCTTAAATCCATATTCCAACCAATATCAAATGTTCATTCACACAACTTAAGAGGGAGCTCTAATAATATATTTATTCCCAGGCCTCGCACTGAAGCTGCTAAACGCAGCTTTAGCTATCGCGGAGCTGTCCTGTGGAATGATCTACCAGATGAAACCAAAACTAAGTCGTCAGTCATCAGTCGTAAGACTGCACTTTTGTAAATAATATTTTTAAATTCTGCGTTTATTTAAGTTCTTTAGGTTTTTAGATATGTTTATATATTTCTTTTTTTGGTGTAATAATAATTTTATAGTTCTTTTGACACGGCTCCCTGGAAGAGCGTAAGGAAGGGATACCGTGTTTGTATTTAATATTTTGATTTTAAATAAAGCTTTTGATGATGATGAGATATACTGAAACAGAGAACGTAGGAGTCTAACGTATATTTATATATATATATATATATATATATATATATATATATATATATATATATATATATATATATATATATATATATATATATATATATATATATATATATATATATATATATATATATATATATATATATATATATATATATATATATATATATATATTGTTCCAAGCTACACTGATGAGCTGTTGTACAGCGAAACACCGTGTCTGTAGATTGAACTATATATATATATATATATATATATATATATAGTTAAATCTACAGACACGTGTTTCGCTGTTCTACAGCTCATCAGTGTATAGCTTGGAACCCATCTAGATATGAGAACGCCATTTTATATATCCCCCAACAACTGCCGGTAACAGCCGCTTGTGGGACAATACTGGACATGCGCACATCTAGTTAGCGTGAAGTGGTATTGGGCCAGAGTGGTCAAACTGCCACAAGGGTAGTCAGCAACAGCGTTGCGTTATCGCTAACGGACACCTACACCAACCTCACAGTGTGCTCAACAACACAGAAGTGAAGGAGCGTACATATATATATATATATATGTTGGGTATATATATATATATACATATATATATATATGTGGGTACCTATTAGCGATAATGCAACGCTCACTACCCTTGTGGAAGTTTGAGCACTCTGGGCCCATGCGCACTTCACGCTATCTGAATGTACTTCACCGATGCTGTCCCACATGCGGTTGTCACCGACGATCGCATGTGTATAAGTAATTGGTGAAATTCATTCAGATTGTTCCAAGCTACACTGATGAGCTGTTGTACAGCGAAACACCGTGTCTGTAGATTGAACTATATATATATATATATATATATATATATATAGTTAAATCTACAGACACGTGTTTCGCTGTTCTACAGCTCATCAGTGTATAGCTGTAGATTGAAATATATATATATATATATATATTTGTATTCGTATTCGACTTGTATTTATATATATATACGTATGTGTATGGTTTCTTCGGGCGTCTCTTGGGTACATGATTTCCCTAGCTTCGACGTCAAGTGGCGTTCTCGAAAGAGTATCAGCATCTTTCTGTACTCTTCCCGGTCGGTATTTGATTGTGAAAATGAAATCGGCCATTTCAGTGACCCAACGATGTCCCGTGACGTTAGACTTTGCTGTGGTTAGGATATACGTCAGGAGATTATTGTCGATAACTACGGTAAAGGACGGTACATAATACAAGTAATCACGGAACTGCTCACATACGGCCCATTTCAGCGCTAGAAATTCCAGCTTGCCCGAATGGAGATGATAGTTCTTTTCGGCAGGTGTAAGCGTTCTCGAGCCGTAACCAATGGGATCTGAAGACATTAATACTGATTGGCAAAACTGGAATTCCTGGCGGCAGTTACAGACTATATCCCTACTAAACAGCTTAAGGGCAAAAATCCTCTACCATGGATTAATGGTCCAATTCTTAATATGATAAAGAAGAAGGACTCTGTACGGCAAAAACTCAAGAAATCGTCATCCAGTTATTTGAAGGAGAAAAATAGACATCTACGCGCGGAAGTGAAGCATATGCTACGCAAGAGCCGCGATAAATATCTCGGGTCAGTAGAATCTGATTTCAAGTTAAATCCTAAACGATTTTGGTCGGTATTGAGACTAAATTCAAAGTCACGCAGCGTACCTCTTCGGATCTCCATGGAAACTGGGCCTGGAAGGACTACCACGGAGGGACACATATCCCTCTTGGCGCCCAGGATTTTTGCTGAAGGCCCAAAGGCAACGGCGAGTCTCTTCAATCGTTATTTCGCCTCTGTGTTTACCAACAGTAGTCCCGAGTCTGAAGATTTTAATGACAACTATGATTCTAATCAGACAGCTTTGACTGAGCTTAGATTAACTGAGGGTGAAGTACGTGCTGTGCTTCAATCTCTGGATGTCGCCAAGGCAACTGGACCGGACGAGATCCCGGCAAGACTGCTCAGAGAAACAGCAGATGTTATTGCACCATCGTTATGCTGCTTGTTTAACAAGTCGCTCAGTACTGAATCTATACCCATAGAGTGGAAATTGGCAAACGTAGTACCAGTATATAAAAAGGGGGACCGCGAATACACTGAAAATTACAGACCTATTTCTTTATTGTCGATAATATCGAAAGTATTGGAACGCTGTGTCCTTAACAATATCAAAGACTGGCTTTATAGTCTAGTTAATGACTGCCAACACGGATTCATCACTGCCAAATCCTGCATTACGAACCTTATCGAGTCTTTAGAACATATTGGGTCTGTCCTGGATAAAGGTGGACAAATTGATACAATCTATTTAGATATGTCAAAGGCCTTTGATAAGGTAGACCATGGTTTGCTTATTAAGAAGCTACGCGGGATGGGGTTTGGTGGAACGTTTTTGCAATGGTTGACAAGTTATCTGACTGATCGTCATCAACAGGTCACGGTACTCGGTGCAACATCAGATGCGATGCCGGTAACCTCAGGGGTCGTTACTGGGGCCAGCATTATTCTTATTATTTGTGAATGATCTCCCAGAATCCGTTAAATCGAGTCGGATAGCTATGTATGCTGATGACACCAAAGTGTTTAAGGTCATTCAAACACCGGAAGACGCCTCTGCTCTACAGGCAGATTTGACCAATCTAAGTAGGTGGTCGATGGGCTCAGGACTCGGGTTTAACGAGATCAAGTGCCATGCCCAGTCGATAACACGCAAGACAAAGCCAATTGTCACTACCTACAGGATTAATGATGTTCCACTTCAATCGACGTGCTGTGAGCGGGATCTTGGCGTTCGTGTCTGTTCGGATCTCATGTGGAAAGAACAAGTGCTGGAGCAAACTGCACGTGCAAACAAGCTGCTCGGATATGTCCGAAGGAACACGCATCGCATCAAGAGTGTATCAATAAGAAGATCAATGTACCTTTCAATGGTTCGTCCACATATAGGTTACGCCACACAGGTTTGGGCACCTCAATCAATTGATCTAATGTTAAAGCTTGAGAGGATTCAGAGAAGCGCCACGAGATACATCTTAAATCTACCGTTCAGTAGCTCTGTTTGCTATACTTCAAGGCTGCAGTCTTTATCACTCCTACCTATATGCTACTGGCATGAATTTTTAGACTTAGTATTTTTCTTTAAACTAACACATGGTCTGATTAACCATAGTCCCTGGAATTAAAGTGTCTGGAAACGCGGCGTACTTCAAAGCGCACACTTTTTGTTCCCTCTCAATTCTGATCACGTGGGAAGAAGGGGCACGTTTCAGATGTTATCTGTTTAGCCACGCTCAGCAAAAGTACTGCCGGGCGCAAATTGTTCAACATTTGGATGTAGAGTAATAATCCCGGAGAAAAAACACGAAAGGATAAGTCTATTAAGCATTCCATCTACGTCGGATGTTGCAAAGGCGTCTTGGCGAAGAGAAATAGTAAATATTACGGTATTACAAAGGAACACGTACGACGATACGTCGTTGTTGATGTAAAAGATATTCGCAGATAAATAGACATTTCCAACCAAGTGACATTGAAGATAGTATATAAGTATATACACGCTACATTATATAATTTGGTTATCTGAATTTGATGATTTCCAGAAAAAGTTACACTTTATCCGATGATAGAATGACTTGACAGCTGGTTAATAATAGTAGGCCCTCGATCGCATTTGTTTTGTCTCACTTTGTTTAATATTTCTCGATTATTTCTTACTTTAAATCGTTAAAAAAAACCCAGATTGTGACTCAGAACTAGTCTGCCCTAAATGCAACAAGCAGTTGCGCATCACTTTTGCCAAAACGGGTGCTAGAGCGAGAAATAAGTCTGTTATGTCATGCACCCGCGCAAAGCTTCGGTCAGTAGGCATGGCCTTGGTAAACTGACTAAAGTCGAAAATACCGCTATCCAAGTGGTTAAAGGCAATATACAAGTTTTGTGAAGTGGAGAGAATCGTTAAAACAAGTGGTCGAATTCGCTCAGATTGCATTAATAAAACTTCCATATATATGGGTTTCGCGACAAAATAATGCGCGGGTCGGGTGAGTTTGTTTACTTAACATGCGTTAATTTCAATACAAATTTTACACGACTACAGAGAAACCGGGCTTGGAGCTGTCATGGAGTATCACAAAATTTGCCATAAAAAAAACATGCATGAGTCAAGTTAAGCAGAGTGAAAATTATGAATGATGCACGTACGCGTGCAGTGGTTGACAACATAATTTTTACCTCTTATGCAAGTGTTGGAAGGACCGCAATGTTTCCCAATATAGAATGTTTATCTCAACACAAGCACACAGTCTAATAAAATTACAACCTATACTTCTTTTCAATTCCTTCTTCAAGGATTAAAATACGTCCTGATTGCTGAAATCTGTCACGATGTGCATGGTTAAAGAGTAATTTGATGGTTAGAGACCATCAAATGAGGATTGCAGGGAAACGCTCAGGCAAGCCAAACTTGATCTGTATGAGTTCAGGTACATTATAAATCCTAATGCCATTTCTATTCAAAGAAAAAAATGTTTGCCAGCGATACAAGGAAATGTTTCAGGATGTCATAAAAAAGGGAAAGCACTGATATCACTAATCTGCCATTAAAAGCGTTAGCCAGAAAGCATACTGTAGTGAAGTCTGTGATCACTGCACAGGATAATTTATTATGTATTACTAGTAAAATAATAACAAAGATAACAATTGCATGGTTTATAATCTTTAAATAGCCCTTAATTAATGAAAAAGTTAAGACCGCTCATTTATGTACAGAAAATAATGATAACAAGTTTAAAAACACAAAATAGTTACTAATTACAAAAAGACTATATGCTTTGACAAAATTAATAATTTAAATCTCAGCAGGTCACAGTCGACAACAAAAGTTTAATTAGAATTTTCCAACAACTTGGCTGAGCGCAAAATAAATAGCCATAGAATTGCTAATCGCTCGATTCCCCTTTTCGGTGCCTGTATATGTTTCTGATTTCGACAAGCCAGAAAGCGGTTAGTTATTGCGAATGAACACCCGACTGCAGAAAATTTTGTTTAGCCCCTTCGACAATGTTTGACAACATCGCACATGTAAGGATGACAGCTTGTGGTTGTCTTCTCCCGTCACAGCCTTTTACTAAGTTAACTGTGGTTCCTTCGAACATGTAAGGTCAAACCACCTTTCGATTTCATGTTTTGATGCACATAACACACAAAAAAACACTTGGGGGTTCCTGAATCTGAAAATACAAAGAACCATTTCAGCCTTCGGTCTTCCTAATGTCCTGAGAGCAGCACTTATCGTATTATAAACATCGATAAAACACTTACAGCGCTGACAATAGTCTCCATTTGAGCTTCAATCTTCGCCGCATCCATCTCCAGTAAATTTAAATTTATCGCTAAGGTATCATCTCCAAAATCAAACTCATCATCGTCAATATTTCACTTGGAAAGCGCTCGCGCCTTGTTCTGTCGCCGTATTGATAGCCTTGACCGTGCCCCTTCGCGTCACGTGATACGCTTACCTCAATATGGGCAAAGCTTGCCGTGTTTTTCCTTTGAAGTACGCCGCGTTTCCAGACACTTTAATTCCAGGGACTATGGATTAACTTAGATCCATCTATTGTTCCTCATGTACGCAGTACCGGACGTACGCGATCATCTGTGGATGTTAAGACTATAAAGTATGATGTACCCAAATGTAAAACTACGACATACCAACGCTCTTACATTATAAGAGTTACTCGCACTTGGAATATCCTAGCAGATAAACTGAATTCTTCTATGGACAGCTTGGGCGTTTTTAAATCTTTTCTTTTAAATTATTACTTTACTGCCCTGAATACTAGTTTTAATGTAGACGATCCTAGAACTTTTAAAACTATCTGCAGTAAATGTAATACTGCTCGTAGTCTTGATCATAGAATAACTTGTTGCTTTTAATTTGGACTTTTATTTTTAATATTCTGTTTTTAATATTTTGTGTTGTTGATTAAGAATTTAGAATTTTTATCCGGATCCGCTGTAATTGGCAATGCTGTTGCGGATACCCTGCCTGTTATGTTTTGATTTTTTGTACTGTAATTTTTGTTAAATATTTGTAATGTCATGAGGCGAAGTTTTTAAATAAATAAATAAATGAATAAATAAATGACATGCACGCACCTTACCACCTTGTTGCTGGTACAGGACTGCTCCTAGACCATTCTGTGATGCGTCCCTGTGTAAGATGAACGGCACGTCATAGTCGGGATATCCTAAAATCGGAGTGTTGGTAAGGCTATCAATTAGTTTATTGAGTGCGGTGGCATGTTCTTCGCCCCAGACAATGGGTTGCTTGGAGGACGCTTGGCCGGGTTTTGTTCCTCTCGTCCGGTGTTTTGCCGTTTTTCTTTCGCCAATTGTTTTGTGGAGTAGGTCGAACAATGACTTAGCCACCCTAGAAAAATCCTGGATGTATCTCCTGTAATAGCCCAATAGTCCGAGTAGTTGTCGCACCTCGCCGATTGTTTTTGGTTGTTTCTCTCTCAATGACAGCACTGCTTGCATGTTGGCTGGGTCCATTCGATAGCCATCTTCTGAGACAATGCGGCCTAGAAAATGGACTTCTCGTTTAAACAGTTTGCATTTTCTTGCCTTGAGCTTTACTCCGCGTTCTCGCAGACGTCTAAATACTACTCGAAGATGTTCAACATGCTCCTCGAATGTTTTACTAAATGCGATTACATCGTCAAGGTATGGAACACAGATGTCGTCCCGCATCCCCTCAAGGCAGTTTTCCATAAATCTCTGGAACTCGACGGGTGCATTCTTAAGTGCAAATGGAATCCGCACCCATTCATAAAGACCCCATGGTGTGACGAATGCTGTTTTGTACTGGCTGTCCTGGTCGATAAAACCCTGGTGGTACGCTTTTTCCTGATCCACCATTTATTTCTCCCTAGATTCTCAAGTGTAGTTTGGACACGGGGCAAAGGATGGCGACCTGCTACAGTTCGCTTGTTTAGCTTCAAGTAATCTACGCATAGTTGCATATCAGCCATCTTTTTTTCGAACACAAACTACTGGCGATGAGTAAGTGGATTTCAACTTTCGTATCCACTGTCGATTCAGTTTGGGAATGGCTGTGTAGTTTTTCTGTACTTGGCGGTCGTCGGGTAAGTTGACCTTCATTTGAAGTTCGTCGATGCACCCGATATCATCGTCACTACAAGAGAAGAAGTCGGCTCTTCAACAGCATCTGTGTTGCGACGGACTTCTTTTCTTCTCCCAGATCCATCTCTGACATCCATTGATCGTGCGAGGTAACTCTGCCGTTGGGCTTCGTCTGATTGGGAAACTATTATCCATGCAGATTCTTAGCAAGTAGGTTCGTCTTTGGGCAGTTATCTTCATTGTCTTTCCGGACAACTTCTACGGGTGTGACGGACTTAACCAGTTGTAATCGCCCTAGAGGCGTTCTTTTTGGTAAGATAATGTTGTGCTTTGTTGTGTTCATAACAAATTGTATGTTGACTCTTGAAGAACTCCCTCCGGTGATGTCAGCTAGCGTTTCCGGTACGTCTAACCCACTTGGCCAACGTGGTTCTGGGTCAGGCTCGAATAGTACTGGTACTTGAGTCATTTTGTTGCACTTGGTGTTGGCTCGGCATGTCACCGTTACTGTTTCCCCCCTCACCCCTAGGCATGATTACATCACGTTTTGTTGTCTTAACAACACACAGTTCACTTGTTGCGGTCGACTTTACAAACTGCACCAGGGCTACGATGTCTTCTTGCTTGACTGAAGGTAGGCTTTCCTTCCAAGACGAAATAGTTGATTCAGTTGGGTCGGGAACATTGTTCTTACTGCATGGTGCGTTTCAAGATCTCTTCTGTGACATTTTAGTAAAATTTCAGAAGTAACTATTTGAATTTCTCGGCCTCTAATTGGTCGAGCTGAACCGCCTATTCGCGATAGTTACCTCGCGCGAGGTAACTATACTAGAAATTGTTGTCGGAAATTTTCAGAATCATCATTTTGACTGATGGTGTCTAATCAATGGTGTAATTATTTTTCAAAATGGCGAGTGCAGCGACTATTCTTTTAAACCAAACAAATCGTTAAAAAAAACTCAACAGTTAGAGATTGTATACACAGAAAAGCTCTCAGTTGGAACTATTTGAAGGTGAGAAAGTGTTTAGTCATAAAAATTATTTGAATTTTGGGTCAGTTTTAATCGTATGTGGAATTGAAGGTTTAGATAGCTGTCAAAGCGTGAAGAAAACTTCGCAGGGTTGAATTTACATGATAAAACTACGACAGTTAAAGCATAGGAAGCCCAAGTACTATCACGTACTGTCTGTCGTAGTATATTATATACTACGACAGACAATACGTGATAGTACTTGGGCTGCCTATGGTTAAAGACGTCTGTTTTAAATTTCTTAGTTATTCTTCTCAGGCCTGAAATTTTACTAAAACAATTAGTCACCTCAGTCTCAGTGATTGTCGTTTATATTAACCTCGACTTCGGTGACTAATTGTTAAATAGCCGATGATTGGTTTGTCAATCGTTTGGCACACTTTGGCAAAGACAATATGCTGTCCAAAGTAAAGAGGAGATTTTGGCATCCTGGCCTTTCGACCACAGTTCGTGAATACTGTCAAGCATGCTTGACATGTGCCGAATGCAAGCCACGACGGAAAGCCAGAGCTCCATTGCAGCCAATGACAACTGGTTACCCTATGCAAAGAGTGCGTATGGATGTGGTCGGTCCGCTACCAAAGACGAAGAAGGGGAATATGTATATCCTGACGGTGCAATGTAGCTTCACAAAGTGGATCGAAGCGTACCCAATGCGCAACCAAAGAGCGGTCACATGTGCTCATGCTTTCATACACAACTGGGTTTGCCGTTATGGAGTTCCTGACAGAATTCATTCAGATCAAGGACGCAACTTTGAGTCTACTATCTACAAAGAGATGTGCCGCCTTCTTCATATACAAAAGTCAAGGTTGACATCCCAATCATGCGGGTCTTCCTCGGCTTTACACTTTAGCATGGCCTTAGGAGTCCGATGAAAGTTCTCTATTTTCCCGTTTCCCTCCTGATGATAAGGGGTCGTTCTTGACTTATGAAGAAGGCGGCACATCTCTTTGTAGATAGTAGACTCAAAGTTGCGTCCTTGATTTGAATGAATTCTGTCAGGTACTCCATAACGGCAAACCCAGTCGTGTATGAAAGCATGAGCACATGTAACCGCTCTTTGGTTGCGCATTGGGTACGCTTCGATCCGCTTTGTGAAGCTACATTGCACCGTCAGGATATACATATTCCCCTTCTTCGTCTTTGGTAGCGGACCGACCATATCCATATGCACTCTTTGCATAGGGTAACCAGTTGTCATTGGCTACAATGGAGCTCTGGCTTTCCGTCGTGGCTTGCATTTGGCACATGTCAAACATGCTTGACAGTATTCACGAACTGTGGTTGAAAGGCCAGGACGCCAAAATCTACTCTTTACTTTGGACAGCGTCTTGTCTTTGCCAAGGTGTGCACCTGTTACTCCATCATGCATTTCCTTCACTAGGAGCTTCACTAGCTTATTCGGCAGTACGATACGGATTGGAAAACTTTGATCAGGCGACGACTTGATTCTAAGCAGACCGTTTTGAAGTTCAAGAAGTGGGACCAAATTGCTCGGAGTGTGTGACTTTTGGACTTAAGATCATCAGGACTAGGTTTGCATGAGTTCTGTGACATTCTCGTCAGCACATCGTTGATATCCGGGTCTTCATGCTGGGCTTCTCAAACCATTTCTAGGGACCAATGAGAAGATCCTATGGTAATAACAGAAATCTGTGAATGCATTCCTTGGTTAGATGAACATGGGCAGTTGCGGACATGTCTCCAAGGCCTCCTTGATAGGGCATCAGCATTGGAGTGGGAATTTCCAGGTCTGTGCTCCACAGTAAAGTCATATTCCTGTAACCGCTCAATCCATCGAGCTACTTGGCCTTGGGGTTCCTTAAAGTTCATCAACCATTTGAGGGAATGGTGATCTGTTCTCAGACGAAACTTCTGTCCCAAGAGATAGTAGCGGAAATATCCTATAAAGTGGACGACAGCAAGTAGTTCACGTCTTGTGGCACAGTAGTTCCTCTCATGGCTGTTTAGGGAGCGGCTTCCGTAGGCAATCACCCTTTCACTTCCATCTGGTTGTTCCTAGGATAGTACAGCTCCAATTCCATGTTGCTGGCTTGCGTCAGAGTCCAGTATAAATACTCCTGCCTTGGGGGAGAAGGAAGGATACGCCAGAACTGGTGTTGTGGTGAGTAGTTCCTTGAGCTTGAAAAATGCTTCCCTTTGTTCACGTCCCCACTGGAAGGTTATCTTCTGCTTACACACATGGTAGAGGGGTGCTGCAATCACAGAAAAACCAGGCACAAAACGTCGATAATATCCAGCTAGGCCAAGATTCCTTCGCATTACTAGGGGTTGGCCAATCCTTAACCACTTTCGCCTTCTCTGGATCTACCTGTATACCATCACTGGAAACAATATGACCAAGGAATCGCACACGTTACTGTAAGAAATTGCATTTAGAGAGCTTCATCTTGAGCCCAACTGATCGCAGTCTTTCAAACACCAGGTGCAACCGATCCAAGTGGTCTTCAAAGGAAGTGGACCAGATTATAATATCATCAAGATAGACAAGACAATGGGTCCATGTTAAACCTTGGAGGGCCATGTTAATCAACCTTTGAAATGTTCCAGGTGCGTTAGTCAATCCGAATGGCATGACTTTCCATTCAAATTGGCCTCTATGAGTGACAAAGGCAGTCTTGGCTCGATCTTTCTTAGCCACAGGCACTTGCCAATATCCAGATGCTAAGTCGATACAGGAAAACCAGTGGGCTCCATCTAAAGCTTCAAGTACATCATCTGTTCTCGGAAGTGGTTGTGCATCCTTCACTGTGCTCTGGTTGAGTTTCCTATAATCTACACACATACGACACGTTCCATCTTTCTTATGGGCAAGGACCACAGGACTACTCCCTGGACTTTGTGGACTAGCAATTCTGTCTGTTTCCAGTAAGTCATCTATCTGCTGATTGATGGTCTCTCTCTTGTGTGGGGGTAGGCGGCGAGGAGCTTGTTTTACAGGTTGTGCATCACCTGTATTGATCTAATGTTCAACAAGGTCAGTTTTTTCCCAAATCTGAGTTGGAGGTAGCAATAATGTCATTGTATTCATCCATTAAGGAAAGGAATTTTGACTCTTGTTCTTAAGAGATTTTATCTGAATTATAATTCAATGACATTTTGAAACTGCTTACTTCTTCTTTGGTGTAGCTTGAGTCCTTCTCTTCACTGGTTATAACTGAACAGTTCGGATTGACAGCACCGTCGTCCATAGTTGATACATTAACATCATCAAGTGGAGAGAACTGGCCCAGTACCAGATCTGGAGTTAGGTTGATGACTTTGTTCGTAAAATTAGCCACTCGAACAAAAGTTTTTCCTTTTCATGGAACCACCAGTGACCGTGCAATACTGACTTTCTTTCTCCCACAAGTCGACGTATTACCCTCCACAAGGCCAGGGATACCATTGTTGCACTCATACCCTCTTTCCAAGGTAGCACTAACTAACTGTTCCGTTCCAGATTGAAGAGTGGTTACCTCATTTAATACAATTCTGCATGTAACTGGAGTTTTCTTCTGGTAAAAGATTGGTATTTCTGCCTCATTTATAGAGATTGTACCCAGGTCATACTGGATCCTTCAGCGATGGGCATGAAAAAAATCAGAACCAAGTAAACAATCATGAGAAATATCCTTAGCAACTACCATGGGCACATCAAGGGTATTTCCTCCTGTATGCAGTTTTACAACTGTTTGTCCAATAAGAGGAATATTGGAACCACTTGCAGAAGTCAAGGTACTATCAATAGGGCTCAGCTTCTTGCAATTTCCACTTTTTTTTCAAAAATCTTGACTTATTACACTCACCGTTGATCCAGTATCTTGGAGCACTGAGGATTTCTTGTGGTTTACCACAGCAGTAATGTAGATTCCAGAATCACTAAGAGCAGACATCACATATTGGGGTGGGGAGGGATCATATTTGGGGTGTTGTGGTGGTTGATGGGGTATATGGGGGGCTACTTGTTGGAAGGGGACTGACTTCCAATCGTCAGTCCCCCCTCCCCGTTTCCCCGCTTTCTGTTGGTAGTACAATCACGAGCAAAGTGGCCAACTCCACGGCAATTGTAGCATACAACATCACGTGCAGAGCTCTTTTCTTTCCAGCTTGCTCTTCGTTCAAGGTTGTCAACTCGTTGATTCATCTTTCCGAATAAATCTTTTAGCTCTTGAATTTCTTTAGTTAAACCATCCTGTGTTGGTGTAACAGCCTGGCACTGAGCTTTTGGCTTCGTTGCAGCTTGGCTCTTACATTTCTTTGAAGCTTTCCTTGCACTTTCAAGTTGATGGACTAAGCGGATTGCTTCGCTGAGTGTCTTGGGCTGGCTAACAAAGATTGTTTCTCGAATATCATCAGTTACAGTGACCCCTTGCAAAAACTGGTCTCGAGCAAGTTCAACTTTAAAAGAATACTCCGCAGTCGGGTAGGCGTGCTCGACGATCTCCATTAATGCATCTCTAAACGACTCGAAATCAATAATTTACAATCTTCCGTTGTCTTACCACTGTCAAAGCGACTAGTAAGTTTCTCGCGCGCAAAACTCTTCATAAGACAGTTCAGACGACAGCCGTAATAATTCCACAGCTCGATAAGTCGTCTGATTGAGGAGATTCAGTAAATGAGCGCTTCTCTCCGTAGTTGGTATCTTAACTAGAGCGGCGTATTGGTTAAACTGAGACAGCCAAGTCTTGAAATTGTGGCCAACCGAAAACACTCTGGGTGGTTTTACATTAAGAAGTGCTCTCTTAGCTTCCAAGGTATTGGTAGAACCACCAGCACCCTTCTGAAAAGCTTTTGAGAGTAACTGAACTAGTTGTTGCATATCTTCGGCCGAGCCTTCGGCTTCAGCTTCGCTTGCTCCTTCGTTGCCATTAGATGTACTTTCCTCCGACATTTCGCTTCCTCGATCGTTAAAATCCCTGCTTTAACGGCACACAATTTGTATATACTTTTCACCGCTGCCACCAGTTGTACTCGACAAGTTTCTTTAACTATTTGTCAATTAATATATTTAAACATATCCATACATAAAACCACACTTATAGTCCTCTACAGTTAGCGACAACAACACATGTTCAAAGTCTACACGTCCCCATGTCACGTGACCCTAAATCTGTTTAACCGGAACTGAATATCAATATTAATACTATTACAGTTTGTTTTGCAATAAGAAGGGGGACGGTAATTTCGCTTTCCCTGCAGGAATCCCTGAGTCTAAGTTTGACTTCTTTCCAACCTTCGTAGGAGATTGTTGTGCCATTTGCCGCTTTGAGGTTTAGATCTGTGTTTCCCAGGTCTTTCAAGGGGTAAATCTCTGCATTTGTCAAGTTCGTCTTTATCCAATCGTATGAAACCATGGAGACTTGGGCCCAGTGTCCCAGAACGCATCTGTTGGCACACCATCCATTTCACACTTTACTAAACATCTGTTGCCAACTAATTTCGCCACTACATCGTGCTGTTTCCGGGTGACTAACATAATGCCCACTTCTAGCCATTTCCTATCTTTTTCCGATTTTTGAGTCATCAATGCAGTCATGGCCTCACAGACAGATTTTTCCAATGGGATTTTTGGCATTTTCGGGAACAATGGTCAGCTGCTTTGCAACCTGAACATCTTTGGAGTGACGCGCCACTTAACTTCTTACTGCAGCTTGCACACGTGTGGGACTGGCGAGACGTCTCACAGGCTACCTCCTGTCCCTCGGGGGCAGCCTGTTCCCGTTTCCCAACTTATTTCGACAACCTCTTGCAAAGTGTTCTGCTTATCATTAATGACAAAATGGCCACCGCTTGAAAGCCAATTTATAATTATTCCTTAGAAGATGGCGTCTCATTTTGAACAGTAAATATAAGGCGAACATATTAAAGTGAGAATTCTGCTTATTGAGTAGCTTGCCGACTATTTGCCGAGCTCTTGATCTAAACAACAGCCATTATCCAATCATTCAGTCACCTATTTATTTTCATCAGGTATATCTACGATCTTCCAAATTGTGTTGAAAATAGTGAACAAATAAGTAGGTCATGCACCACTGGATTGCGGTAGGATTTTGTTTGATACTTTCAAAATTGTCTTGAGTTGATAGAGGAACCTTTATTTTGCATGTAATAGATTACATATTGACCAAATTGGCTGAAGTTGTAGACCTCTAATTTAACAAACTACCCGACTTGTAATGACAACAGGATCAAACGTTCCTTGTACGACAGCTTGTTATCCTTGCAGAGAAACTGAGAGGCTCGTCTCTGCACTCGTTCAATCAAAAGAATTTGATCAATCACCGTCTGAGGAGCCCAAATTTGAGAAGCATAACAAAAATGTAAAATAAAAACCGGGTGTGAGGTCTTGAATGTCAATTCAAGACCGAACACGCGGTTTTTTACTTGTTTATATGCGCATCAGACTATATTCCTTCTTTTTTCAAGAGGTTTGACGAAATAACCTAGTAGGAGGTAATTATTTTAAGTATAGATCGAGTTTTCAACCACACTAATTGCCTGAATTAATAATTAATTTTTACCCCAAAATTCAAAACCGATGGAGAACAAAAGAATATGGTCTGATGAGTTCATTGGTACACACCTCCTGTTGCGTTGCCTTGCTTTGCCGTGCCTTGCCTTACTTTGCTTCGTACTTTTATATGTTGCTCAACCCTCACTTGTCTTCTTTTGCTTTGTTTTTTACTGGTCCTTTCTTGCCTTGTTTTATTTATTTATTTATTTATTTTATTTAGTCAGTCAATCAGTCAGTCAGTCAGTCAGTCAGTCAGTCAGTCAGTCAGTCAGTCAGTCAGTCAGTCAGTCAGTCAGTCAGTCAGTCAGTCAGTCGGTCAAACAGAGAACGTAGGAGTCTAACGTTTCGAGCGAAGGCCCTTCGCCAGAGAGAAACGTAAAGAGTGTAAACAAACAACCAGCTGCTTATATAAGAAAGATAATCATGTGACCAAAAATACGCCAATCAGATAAAAATAACAATAACAGATTAATAATGAGATGCGAAAATTAGCCAATCAAAGCAAAATAACAATAACAAATAGATAATGAGATGCGAAAGACATTTGCTATACATACCGTCGATGAGCAAAAAAGGAGGGGGTGTAAAAAGGATGAGCGAGAGTAAAAATTGATAAATTAATAAAGTGAAAACGCTGTTTATGTCCGCCCTTGCTAAACAGAAACAACATCTTCAGAAGTGATAAATAAAAGAAAACGGTTCGTTGAGTCCGTGAGGATGAATGGTACCAATTTTGAAAATGAGACGCTTTTCTTGTCCTTTGCTGCTGTTATTACCTCCAGAAATGGGTGAGATGGCACAAACTTTCATGTCCGAAATACAGTGGTTGGCACTATTAAAATGTCGGGCGACAGGCTTGTCAACATCATTGTTCCTCACGGAAAGAAGATGTTCAGCAAACCTATCAGATAAACGTCTGCCAGTTTCACCAATGTAAAGCATGCAACATTTATTGCAAGAAATACAGTAAATGATGTTGGAAGAGATGCAAGTAAAATTATGCTGAATAACAAAATTAGATTTAGGTCCCAAAATACATGTAGCGGAGTTAAGAAAGGAACACATGTAACAACGGGTACGGGAGCAAGAAAAGGTACCCGCTGGTGCCAGTAGATTTTTTCTAAGGGCACTACACACTAAACCATCACGAATATTTTTATTACGCCGAAAAGCGATTAAAGGGTTATCGGTGAAAATAGCTGACGTTTCAGGATCATTTTTTAGAATATGAAAATTGCGGCTAATGATATCCTTATAACTTTGTAGTTGAAAGGATGAAATGTGAGAACTAATGGTATTTTATTGTCAGAAACTCTTTCCAAAGGTTGTTTTAAAGTGTCAGGACGAGGAATACTAGATGCTTTGTTAATAGCAGTGTCTAACAGGTGGGTAGGATAGCCACGCTGGACAAAAAAGGATCTCATTTCAAACATTTGGTCTCAAAGTCTTTGTCATCACTGCATAGGCGGCGAAGTCGTAGAAATTGAGAGTATGGAATGGATTATTTAGTGTGTTTGGGAGGAGAGGATGAAAATAAAAGGTAACTATGTGAATCGGTCGGCTTATAAGAGACAGAAGTCATGAGCGCATTATCATTAATCGATACCAAGATATCCAGGAACGACACACAGGTTTCACTGATTTCCCATGTGAATTTGAGTGCTGGATGGAAATCATTAACATAATTAATAAATCTCCCTAAATTCACACGTGAGCACGATGCTGTTCCAAAACAACCATCTATGTAACTCTTAAAGAAATCAGGAAAGGGTCCAGTGTATCGTTCAAAGATTTGTTTTTCAACATAACCAAAAAAATAAGTTTGCCTAGCTCGGACCCATTTTGGTACCCATTGCTACTCCACTGATCTGTTGGTAATGTTCACCATCAAATGAAAAATTGTTGAGGTTGAGTACAAGTTCTGCCAAGCGCAGTAATGTAATGGCGGATGGTTCCAAAACGGCGCGTTGATTAAAGAAAAACGTTACTTCAAAGCTTCCAGACCATCGTGGCGAGGAATGACGGTGTAGAGAGACTTAACATCCATAATGAAAGTGATTTACTGGAACCGCTGAAATGTATTTGGTCGAAAATCTGCAGATATCTTGTATCTTTGATATAAGAAGGCAAACTTCTTTACCAAAGGTGACATAACATTGTCTAAAAAGCTGGAAATGAGTTCAGTAGGACAGCTGCAAGCAGAGACGATCGGCCTGCCAGGATTGTTAGGTTTATGAATTTTAGGTAAAAAATAGATAACTGGTGTTCTGGGAGTGGTGATTATCAGGTTGGAGGCAGAGACGGGCAATTCACCGGCTTGAATGAGATTGTTAATGGTAGTTTTGACAGTTTTTTGGTGAGTAGGGGTGGAATCTGAATTTAACTTAGTGTGAAAGGAGGCATCGCAGAGTTGACGAAGAGCTTCTTGTCGATACAAGTCAGATCTCCAGACAACAACGGCACCACCTTTGTCCGCAGGTTTGATGACAACGTCATTTCGACTTCGCAATGATTGAGAAGCTAGAAGTTCATCTTTGTTGAGGTTAGAAGCCCTTTTGAGGCGTGAATGGTTTAATTTGTCAATTTCATGGCGCCCCTGTCGAACAAAAAGATCAAGAGACGAAAATTGGCGTTCAGATGGAGACCAAGAAGACTTTTAAGGGTTGATTTCCTCAAGACATCCTTATTAAAGGTGGATGACTGATTATGAAAATGGGATTTTAGCCGTAAACGGCGGAAAAAAGCTTCAGTGTCTTCTTTGATTGAAAATAAATCAATGGGCCCGGAGTTGGGAACAAACTTGAGACCCTTCGCAAGAACAAATCTCTCGGGGCCAGACAAGGGTAAATCAGACGGAATGCTAAAAACTAAATTATCTTCGTTGACAGAACTATTACAGTCAGAAGAAATAGAACGAGGTCCTAATAATTTAGACAATTTGGACACCTTAACGTCTTTAAGAAACGAATAAAGTTTAGAATTTAAAAAGCGAATTTTAGTGATAATATCAGTGACCAAAATTGGTGGACAAACCTGAGAAAGAAAAATTTTACAATGCGAAATATTGTCACCAGTTTGCTGTATGTAGATGGACATCGATTGAGTGGTCATACGCATCAAACGACGAGAGTGATTCAAACAAGCCGCCGAGATGGAGTCAGAGAAATGGCGGTGAATGATCCGTAAATTAAAATGTAAGAGGTTAATGAAGGAAGATTTAAAGCCGTAGGGAATGACCCTGCGGGTGTAAACATGCAACGTGGACTAATAAAAGTAATATGACTACAGAAACGTGTCTTAGATAAAATAAGATCAAATAAACGGAGAGCTGGTTTACTAAGCGACGGTAAGAAGGGAAGCAAATGGCTTACCATTTCATGACGGAGACTGTGAGAGAATTTCTTGAGGTTAGGCGTATGGTCGCAGCGGTGAAATAATCCAAATAGTGAAATAAAAGTAGCGTGCTGCGTAGGCAGTGTTGAAACAACAATCGAAATATAGTATAAGGTTAGATATAGGTTTACGTTTCTCTCTGGCGAAGGGCCTTCGCTCGAAACGTTGGACTTCTACGTTCTCTGTTTCGGTAGTATATCTAACCTTACTATATTTCGATTGTTGTTTCAACACTGCCTACGCAGCACGCTACTTTTATTTCACCAGTTAGTTAGTTAGTCAGTTAGTTAGTTAGTTAGTTAGTTAGTTAGTTAGTTAGTTAGTTAGTTAGTTAGTTAGTTAGTTAGTTAGTTAGTTAGTTAGTTAGTTAGTTAGTTAGTTAGTTAGTTAGTTAGTTATGAATTTATACACTTTCTTTAATCCAGCTTGGGTACTAAAAAGCAAATTTAATTGGTTTATAGGCTGGTTTTAACGCTGGAGATGGCCTACGTTATTACAATATTCCAAATTCCCGAACTCCAGCTATCATAAACATAACGTCGACATCAAATATTGGTTTTCCTGGAAAATGGATCTTTCAAGTAGATGGCGAAATAGTTGAAAGGGGCGGATGCAGGTTTGATGGTGGTAAGGAACTTAAAGTGTCACTGAGACAAAAAATCGTCAGTCTTTTTCTGGTATAATCATAAAGTAGATTTAAAATGAGGATGAACGGCGTTTGTGGTTTGTAAATATCTCATCTCGTTCAAGAGATATTCACGTTTTTGAAATATGCAAATTATATGGCTGATGACGTCATGTACTCCAAACGAGCGAAATGAAAATCGTAAAATTAGGAATATCTCTAGAAATAAACAATAGAAAGTGCTCAAATTTTGCATGCTTATAGTATTAAATAACATACGTTTCACTGTGGAACTTTAGTTGTTTTCGTGGAAACGGCTGGTTCCTGGCCCCATCCAATGATAAAATTAAATTTTCTTATTTATCAGCAATCAAGTAGCGTTTACTCCAGCGAATAAATGTGACGATTAGGGCTTATGTAGGCATTGTAATTCAAACGTTTAAATCTATCTATTTTTAAACAATGAGGCAAAAATGATAACTCCCTTTTTAAGGTTTAGAGTAACCTGAGAGCATGCGCTTACCATGGCAATCACAAAAGCTCCACAGAGAAGTGTATTTTATTAGATACTATAAGCATACAAAGTTTAAGCACGTTCTATTGTTTATTTCCAGAGATATTCCTTATTTTACGATTTTCATTTCGCTCGTTTGGAGTACATGACATCATCAGCCATAAATTTGCATATTGCCAAAACGTGAATATCTCTTGAACGAGATGAGATATTGACAAACCACAAACGCCGTTCACCCTCATTTTAAATGTACTTTATGATAAGATCAAAAAAAGACTGACGATTTTTTTCGTCTTAGTGACACTTTAAATCGAATAGTGTTTTAAACGATAAAACATTTGCAAAGAAAAGTTTACGAAACGGCTGTGATTACATTTCAACCCTTTTACTTTATTCATTCGTTCGTTCGTTCATTCATTCGTTCGTTTGTTTGTTTGTTTGTTTGTTTGTTCGTTCGTTCGTTCGTTCGTTCGTTCGTTCGTTCGTTCGTTCGTTCGTTCGTTCGTTCGTTCGTTCGTTCGTTCACTCCCTCACTCACTCACTCGCTCCCTCTCGCTCTCTCTCGCTCTCTCTCGCTCTCTCTCTCTCTCTCTCTCTCTCTCTCTCTCTCTCTCTCTCTCTCTCTCTCTCTCTCTCTCTCTCTCTCTCTCTCTCTCTCTCTCTCTCTCTCTCTCTCTCTCTCTCTCCTTCCCTCCCTCCCTCCCTCCCTCCCTCCCTCTCTCTATTATCCAAACATCAATCAGGGTTTAGAAGTTGCCATTCTACTGCGACATCTTTACTCGATGCCACAATGGAATGGTACACTAATATGGATAATAGTAAATTCAATTCGGTGGTGTTTCTCGACCTGTCGAAGGCATTCGATACAGTCGATCATTCTATTTTACTACAGAAGCTTCGACTGTATGGTTTGTCTGCTCCAACGCTTAAATGGTTTGAATCCTACCTTACGGATCGTACTCAATGTTGTTTTATAAGTGGTTGTTTATCCTCTTTCAAGAAAATAAAATGTGGAGTACCTCAAGGCTCAATTCTTGGGCCTCTGCTTTTTCTAATCTACATAAATGATCTACCGCATTGTGTGCAACATTCAAATCCACGAATGTATGCTGATGACACAAATATAACCACAAGTGGTAGATCATTAAAAACTGTTATTCAATCAACTAATAAAGACCTGAGCAACATAAAGCAGTGGTTATTAGCAAAAAAATTAAGTCTAAACGCCACAAAAACAGAACACATGTTTATAGGATCGGACGATAACCTTAATAAAACTCGAAATCTATCGCAAATTAATATTGACGGTCATAAAGTAAAAAGTGTTA
This sequence comes from Paragorgia papillata, assembly GCA_035771165.1. Lineage (NCBI taxonomy): Eukaryota > Metazoa > Cnidaria > Anthozoa > Scleralcyonacea > Coralliidae > Paragorgia > Paragorgia papillata. Next base: position 3,785,106 of record JAWNZC010000011.1, on the reverse strand, counting down.
AATTCACTAAATGTTTAGGTGTGCATATTGATGAAAGACTTGCTTGGGATGAACACGTTGATTGTATGTCAAAAAATATTTCACAAGCAATTGCAGGCTTGAAGCAGGCGCGTCCACTTGTTTCCAAAGAGGTGGCCCTTGCAATTTACAATTCTTTAATACAGCCTTTATTTGATTATTGTGACATTGTTTGGGATACTCTGACGGCATTCCAAGCAACTAGACTACAAAAGTTAAAAAACCGTGCTGGCCGTGTTATCACACAACAAGGCTATGATGTCCGATCCTATGTAATTAGAGAGGAACTGGGTTGGAAGGTGTTACAGGAAACGAGAGATTATCATAAAGTTGTCCTCGTACATAAAGCACTTAACAACCTAGCTCCTCCATATCTGTTAGAATACTTACACTTGTGCAATTATTCGGAAAATTACAACCTTCGAGATCGCGACATGAAAATCGCCTTATTAAAACCGAAGACGAATTATTTAAAAGACAGTTTCGCGTACGATGCTGCAAAACTGTGGAATAGTCTACCGAATGAAGCAAGATTAGCAACAAGCTTAAAATCGTTTAAAAATTATGTCTCAACCTTTAGTTTCCCACACTAAAATAATTGTAATCATTTAAATTAATTCAAATTAATGAAATACATGTACATAATATATTATAATTATTCACATTTTAATCAAAAATACAAAAATAATCTGTATATACAACTAATTATGTAAATATTTAATCGGCTTTCATGAAAAGCAATTTGTAATAATTGATTGAAACACCGATTTTAAATAAATGCTCTCTCTCTCTGTCTCTCTCTCTCTCTCTCTCTCTCTCTCTCTCTCTCTCTCTCTCTCTCTCTCTCTCTCTCTCTCTCTCTCTCTCTCTCTCTCTCTCTCTCTCTCTCTCTAACTCACTCACTCATACATGATCCAAACACCTGCGATGTTGCTTGACTTTCAAAAAGCTAAAATACACTCGCCTAGTTACTCGTGTGTTTTTCTACGCTTTTTCGCGTCTCGCATCATCTGGCGTGTTCGAATAATAATATCTCAACACAAGAAATCATTAGGTATTTTTCACTCCACTGCTAATTTGAATGCATTCTCAGCGCTAAAATGAAATCGCCAACGTGCTGTACGAAGCACTCGTGGCGCTAGTTGGTGACGAGCTCGTGCTGAGACAGGTAGTTTTCTGCAGTGGTTTTCTTGGAAATACACATAATTTCCTGAAATTATCGAGTTATAGATAATATGATACACCCTTTTAAGTTTATTTTACAGTATCGATTAAAACTTTTACTTACTTTTGATTTACAAAATCTCTAAACCTACAAAACTCTCTTTTTGTAATCCATACTGTTTATATGTCTATTTTGGTTAGGTGAGTTGGTTTTGTCTCCCAGATCAGGTATTGAGTTGGGTGGAACGGAAGTATTCATTGGTGGGCCATGCTATAATCCGAAAGATAGAATAATATGTCGCTTTAACAGAACGCTGGAAACACCTGGCATTTATGTTAATCCTGATCAAGCTTCTTGCGTAACACCGCCCCTTTATGCTGTTGGTCTCATTCCAGTTGAAGTATCCTTAGATAATGGGAAGATCTTTAACTTTAGTGGCATTTTTAGATCAAGTAAGTTTTGAATCATAAATTTTATTTTGATTGAGTTAATCACAATTTTGTTTTTATATTTCTCTTTTTTATCAATTTCTGCAACACGAAAAGACGATGTCTTTTAAATCATTGATATAAGTTAATCATTATGAGTGTGTGGATATCACATGACGTATTTGTACTTAGTTATTTATATATGCATATTTATCACGTGACTTATTAATATTTAAGTTTGTAGTTAAATGTAATAATAGTAATCATCTTAAGTAATATTTAAAACACGAGCGGCATGTTTTATCAGATTTAAAACACGAGGCGATAGTCGATTGTTGTAGATCTGATAAAACACGTACTGCGAATGTTTTAAATAGCTTCAAAAACGACCTATTTGGTAAGATCATTGTCGTAGTAAGTTTGAAAAATAACGTTGTCTAAGCCGAGAAAAACTATTGTCTCTTCGAATTTTACCAGTTTCCTATTGGCTTGAACTACTTAATCTGCTTTTCCTCTTCAAAGCTATACATGGCTTGGTATCCCTACCTTCTGGTGTCTGTCCAGCGATTTACGTTGCAGTAAAACGTATATACGTAGCACCACAAACAATAGTAGGAAGTTGGCCGTGAAAAAGTGCAGAACTACCACTTATGAAAACAGTTATTTTATAAGAGTAGCTAAACTATGGAACATTTTGCCAAGCGATTTAACATTAGAAAACTAAACTCTTAGATATTTTAATAACGACTCAACTCTATACTTAGAATGACAGCCTATAGAAAAAGACACAGCTGTGAAACAACTTTGGTCAGGTTAGTCGAGGACTGGAAACAAGCTGTGGATAGAAATCTGCTTATATCTATGTTATCAACAGATATGAGTAAGGCGTTTGACTCCCTAAGTCACTCCTTGACAATAAAGAAGTTGGAGGCGTATGGCTTTAGTAGCAGTTCGCTCAGCCTTATGCGATCATTTTTTGACAACAGACAAAACAGAGTGAAAATTAACGATACAACTAACGTGGATGTCCTCAAGGTTCTTCATTTGGTCCTCTTCTGTGGAACATGTTTCAAAACGATTTGTCATATTACGTCAAAGATTCAAACTTGACTATGTATGCTGACGAGCACCACCGACTGTATGTAATGGAAAATAATAGTGAAATAGTAGGAAGCAGTCTGAAAGCTGAAGGGCGTTGACTTGGTACAAGAACAATTTTTTACTAGCTAATCCAGATAAGTTTCAGTCTCTGACTGTCAACCCAAGGAAAGTGGATGCGGAGAAGAGAGATGTATCTCTGTGCATAGACGACCAAGACATTAAGAAAACAGAACAAATTAAATTGTTAGGAGTCCATATTGACGAAAATCTGAATTTTACCAGCCATATCAGTGAGATATGTACAAAGGCTAGTCAGAAAGTAGGAGTTCTTATGCGTCTTCGGAAGTTAATACCATTTAGTATAATTTCATAGTGGAAAAGGGGCTTTCCAGCTTTCTGATTGGTCCGCTCAGCGGTGAATCTGAGGTGATAGTCACCGCCTAGCGCGGTGACTATTGCATCACAAGAAATTGTTCTTCAAAAGTAGTTTTGGAAAAGAGACTGGTACTTATTCAACATTGCACTGACTTTACTCGTTTCAGTCTCCCCCTCGGAGTTGTCATTTTGAAGTATGAGATTTTAGAATTTGTTGGTCCATTGAACTGTTGATTATTTTTTTTCAAAATGGGGTCTATAGTTTTTGAGACAAACAAAAGAGCATAATACTGAAAACATTTATCACTGAGATGTTGTACATATCAAATATCGTGAAAACAAAACTTTATAAAGGTAAGGAAGTATATTTTCTATAGTTCTTCGTATTTTTTGTATGTTTTGGCTAGGTTTTGGTCGTAGCGATGTGGCGAAAACTTCGTCATGAGTGAAGAGCATAAGATTGAACATGAATTAAGTGCAAAAAAGCCATAACACAGGATCCAAAACACCAGAATAAAAGTCTTTTTAGCATATATTTGAATGTATGTACAAGTTCAATTCCAAAGCAGGATGTTGTTTACTCTTTTTTTGAAATTATTTACTGACAAAGACTGTGGCTTGCTAGCATCGTCTGTGAATAAACAGAATCACCACTGTTAAAATGAAAGCAGTTGTTTAAAACTTTTTGTTTCAACGTGATTTGTTTTTTATCAACCTCTGAAATTATACTAAAACAATTAGTCACCTCAGTCTCGGTGACTATCGGTGTATTTACCTCGCCGCTTCGCGGCTCGGTAAATATTCACCGATAGTCACCTCGACTTCGGTGACTAATTGTTAAGTAATGCAAAGTCATTGATATAAGTCGTTTATTCTGCCTTACCTAACGTACTGCCATCTGGTGTGGAACTTCTGTAAGTCATCGGACAGAAGAAAGTTAGAGCGAATACAGGAAAGAGCGCTAAGAGAAGTATATGGATCTAATTCAGAAACATACGAGGAACTCCTAGAACGCGCAAAACTGCCTACGTTATACAACAGACGCGACTTCAAGATATCGTGATACTTATGTACATGGAAATATTTCTGATTTGTTTAAGACTAAGGATACCAGATATTCATTAAGGAATAGTGATTTTGAACTGCCACGCTTCAATACTATTTGTCACGGTAAACACTCAGTTAGGTATCTAGGGCCATTTCTATTGTCAAAACTAAGTATTGAAATGAGGGACTTACCTAGTCTGAACTCCTTTAGGAATAATATTAGAAAACAAGATCTCTCCAGCCTTATTGGCAACAATAACAAATGTTGTAATCTTTGTATTTCATAATTTTACACTCTGTATATATCTGATTAATGTATATATAGGATTAAGTATAGTATTGTACATACAATTATTTAAATAATTACGTATCTTAAATAGTGTCCCCAATTAGTCTGTTAGTAATTCATGACGAAAACACAAAATAAATCAATACCTTAGCAGTGGTTGTAAATCGGATACAGCATCGTCCTGATTTACATAAACTTTAGCTTCGATTTTCTCGGCTAAAACAGACCGTATCCCCAAAATAGTTGGTGAACTTGATTACTTTGATGCATTTGTATTTTAAGAAAGATACAGCTCGGCTGCTCATGCTGTATCTATTACTTATTATTATTATTATTATTATTATTATTGTTATTATTATTATTATTATTGTTATTGTTATTGTTATTGTTATTGTTATTGGAAATCTGTTTGTATAAAATGTAAAAACCCGCGCCTCTTAAATGAAGTGCCTCGTTGTTGTTTGTAAATCAATTCACTTTTATCATTCTTAGTTTTCTAAAACTTTATTTATTTATTTATTTTTTTATGTACTGTAATTTTTAAATTTTTTAACCTGTAATATAACATATATTTTAGTTGTTATATATCCTGGGGGCAGAGTAATTGGGGTTACCTGTTGTGCCTACCATTTTTACCTTATGGTTTAATAAAGTGATTTAAAGAATAAAGATTGAAGAAAATCAAAGCTAAAGTTTATGTAAATCGGGAGGTTTCTTTATCAGATATAAAATCACGGACATGGCACTGATTTCCTTTGTGTCTTCCTCATGAATTATTAATGAGTTTTTGAAGTATGAATAAAAACCGTACATGGTATCAGGAGTGGTAATATTGACAAAGTGGCGACTATCCAAATTCCTTTGCCGGAGAAATTAGACTCAAAGAATTAGCCTGAAGAGTGGAAGCGATGGTTAGAACGCTTCGAATGTTATCGTATCGCCTCAGGTGTCGAGAAAGACGACAAAGTTCAAATAAACACGTTGATTTATGCATAGTTATTCTAAACATGGTTTGGAAACCAGGCAAACTTCAAAGCGGTCAACAATCAAGCTACGATTCATGTTGAAAGGTACACGAAGGTGCACAAATCCTTTGTTTTAGGTTTATTAATATTTAAACAGTACGGTTAAGCGATTCAACCCAAACGTTGCTATTGGATGATTGCTTCATTATACAGAAAACACAATATGTTCAGTAACCGTGAAAGTGCACACATTTCCATAAACCTGAACAAAAACATACAACAATGACTTTTGTTGAGCTTCCAAACCATGTTTCTATTAACTATGATTTATGCTATGAGTGGAAATGCTAACGATTTATTGAAAAGCTTCAATCTCAGCTCTACAGATTATATGTATGACACAGTATACAAAGAAAGTCAAAGAAGAACTTGAGAGGATGGAAAAGTTAGGTATTATCTCTAAAGTCGACGTATCCACCGATTGTTTGTTTTGGCTCAAGTCAGTGAATTAAAGTTCTTCACCAGGCTCGATTGTAACTCTGAATTTTGGCAGGAGAAGCTAGACCAGGACTCTCGGTTGTGGATGACATTTATTACACTCTTTGGTAGGTTCTACTTCAATCGTATGCCTTTTGGGATCAAGTCTGCACCCAAGCACTACCAGAAGAACATGCGCCAAATATTGGAAGGCGTAGACGGCCGTATCTCAATTATTGATGACACGCTCGTTCATGGGAATTAAGACACAGGTGGAACACGACACCAGACTTAGAGCCGTACTGAAGAAACTCAACGACGCTGGAGTCACTCTCAACCCAGAAAAGTGGGAGTTCTCCAAGTAAGAAGTCAAGTTTGCTGGATATTTCCTCAACGGAGGAGCCAAGTCTGACCAAGGGAAAACAGAGTCGGTTCGAGAAATGGACACACTCCAAAACGTAAGTGAGGTGCGCAGATTTCTTGGCATGGCTAACAGCTGGGAAGATTCGTCCCACACCTGGTGGAGAAAACGAAACCAATTAGAGATCTTCTTCAGTAAGAAAAACGATTTTCTTTGGGGACAAGTCCAACAAGATGCCTTCGACAAGTTGAAAGCTGAATTAAGTTCAACACCAGTCCTCGCTCATTATGATCCTGACAAGATGTTATCTGTACTGAGATGCTTCATCGTATGGGCTAGGTGCCGTCCTTCTGCAAGAATAACGGAGTGGGGAAAGAAATCCAGCTGCTTACGCATCGAGATCCATGACAAGCATTGAGCAGCGCTATGCTCAGATAAAAGAAGCATTAGCAACCACCTGGGCATGCGAGAAATTCAACGATAATATCTTAGGAAAATATATTTTAATCGAAACAGACCCCAAGCCATTGGTCCCGTTATTTGGTTCAAAGAATCTTGATGAACTCCCTCCTAAAATGCAAAAATTCAGAATGAGACTGATGAAATATTCGTTTAACATCTATCATATACCGGGAAAGGAGTTAGTCATAGCAGACACTCATTCAAGAGCAGCAATCAGAAGACTACCTATGTACTATAGGCCGTCGGCCGTGAGACTAAATTCTATCACTTCTGTAGCACATCCCTGGAACTACATTCTAAAAACTTACAACAACTTGCCTACCCTTATGAAACGTAATTCTTAAAAGTCCCCGCATTTTACACCTGTAGTTTGGTAAAAAAGGGGTGTGTGGTAGATAATGACGTCACGCATAGTGGAAAACTTATAGAAGTCTGTACCAAAGTTGGCCAGAAAGATCCAGGCTGAATTCTGCACTTCACGTTTACTGGTCGGAGAGAGCCAACATTACAGTCCAGGGAGGTCTTTTGATGAAGGACTCGCGACTAGTCGTTCCGTCGTCACTTCGCTTTGATATCCTGGACAAGATTCACTCAGGTCATCAAGGAATTCGCAAATGTCGGGAAAGAGCGCGTGAGTCTGCGGTGGCCTGTATTAAGTAGGCAGATTGAAGATATGGTTACAACTTGTCTAACCTGTTGCAAGCACAGGGAGAACCATGCAGAGCCCATGATACCGACTACCCTCCCTGAAAGACCATGGCAAAAAGTGGGCACTGATCTTTTCCACCATAATGGTAAGAACTACATTATCGCTGTAGACTATTACTCACGATTTTTTCAAATTGCTCCACTCATGCAAGGGTACTACATCAGAAAAAGCAATTAGCCATTTGAAATCATAAGGGCCACAATTTTCTGCGGCTGAATTTTCCAGATTTGCTGAAGCTTGGGGATTTACTCACTTGACGAGCACCCCTCGCTACCCTCAAAGCAATGGAGAAGCAGAGCGAGCAGTCAAAATTAACCGCCAAAGCCCTGATAATCAAGTCAGAAGATCCATACTTGGCACTTCTGTCTTGTAAATCAACGCCTCTTCAGAATGGATATACTCCAGCAGAGCAGTTGATGGGTAGAAAACTGCGCTCGATCTTTCCGTTGTCACTGCAAAAACTGGTCCCAAAATTGCCAGATACGGAACAATTGCGAAAGACTGAACTAGCTTAAAAATGTCAACAGGCTGAAGATTACAACAAACGTCATCGAGCATGAACGCAGGAGACATAATTTGGGTATCAGAGATAAATTATCCTTTTGTTCAAAAGTCCAAGGAGCCTCGATCATATGTTGTTAAGACAGAACGTTTTTTTTCTGAGAAGGAACACGCAACACTTGGTTCCAAGTCCTATAAAAGAGGTGTTCAGTAGTAATTCGCCCACGAAAACTCCACAAAAAGAAAACTTTACAACTAATGAAAACAAGCAGTCACTAACGAGTTCACAAAGAGGAAACTTGACTACCAGTGAAAGCAACGTCCAAGACAACAATCCCACCAATGTTGTAAAGATTCGTTCGGGTAGAACAGTTATTCCACCAACCCGACTCAATTTGTGAACTTGAACTTATATAATTGTTTAAGTTAATAGACCTTTTCCTAATAATTTAATTCTATATGCAGTTAATAATTATATTTCTTTATGTTAGTTTTATGTTAGTCTCGAAAGGGAGATGTGTGTATATCACATGACTTATTTATACTTATTTATTTATATATGCATAGCATCACGTGAATTATTAGAATTTAAACATATGCCCGGAGCCCGGTGAGGGTGCTAATCTCGACACGCGTGGAGCCCACTTACACGCGAGTTTGAAGTCCATGCGAGATCATTCGAACAAAAATGCTTATATTTAACAATTAGGGCCGGATTAGGGCTGTGTGGGGGGCCCTGGCATATTTTCAGCATGGGGCCCCTTGAAACCCCCTCATTGATTTATAAAAACGACAAAAAGTTGAAAGAAACATTCAATTTTAGCATGTAGTTTACCTCACGAAATCTTGTCAATAGCAAGCGTGTTTTGTTTGCAGTTATTTCGTTTTAAACGAACACAGATAAACAATTTAACGATCTTACCATTAATAACTTCCATTCTAGCCATTTTGTAGCAGATTTTGTTTTCTGTAAATGTTCAATTTCTTCTGTCATTTGCCCACTCAATATGAATTTCGGCTCCATTATTGCTTAACAGAACAACCGCAGGCTCTAATGATCATTGCTCGTGAGATACAACGCATTTTGTGATTGGTCAATTTCGTTAAAAGAAGGCTTTTCATTGGTAGCCTGCGAACGCGGACGTATTTTCCGGCCCTCGTTGCCTCCCGCGGAAAATAGCGTCTGCGAATCCGAGCCAAGATTCTATTTCCGTGACGTATTACCTTTTGTCTCGTGTTATCCAATCAAATTTGATTACAAATTTACCTAAACTTGCCCACGCGTGGAGACACGTGGAGCGCAAAATATTTGCCATTTTTGACAAGTGTTATACACATCAGGCTGATACTTGGTTTCTTTGAAGAAAACATTTCCCCGCGATAATGGAGAAAATTAATTAATTTAGCACTGACCAGATGTTAACCTCGACGCCGCTCAAGAAAGCTGAAACTCACCTTCACCAGTTCGAGCACGACAAAGAAAACGACCAAAAAGTAAAAACATAGAGCAGCCGCTCTCAGACTCAGTAATGACAAACATTTAGTAGCAACACCGTTTAAGTTTCTGTGTTTATATCCTGTCACTGTTTATAATCCTGTTTTCTCTTTTTGTTGGATGTTTTCGCCTGCCCGTTGTATTTTTGCTTTTAGCTGCTGACTGTCGTCTTATGTTCTTTTATAAAATATCTTTCTTATGGTAAACCACTCATGACTTATAGTTTGTTTATAATTTGAAATAAAAGATAGGTAAAGAAGTAATTTTTGGTCTGTAAAATGTACAAAAGCTGAAAACAGTTACAACATTTGAGATTTCGGGATGAATAAACATTGTTTTTGTCGAAATGCCCGATTAATTAAAATATGACTATATCTCTGACAACTGACAAGCAGCCATTGATTTGAGTTGTTTTAATACGTCTAAAAATTCGGCAAATGTTTTTAAAATACTTCAGCAAAAAAGTATTAATATTAATTTCAGCCTGTATGCTGTTTTTGTAAACATAGAAAAACAAAACGTACTTTAAGAGATTTAATACGAAATTTTTATAGAACTTTTTATATCTTCTTCAGTAGCCAGGTGGTAACGTCACTGGTTGTCACGCGAAGATAGTCTGGTTGAAATCCAGGCAGCGACATGCAACTTTTTCATCGAAAATATTTTTTTCGAATGTTTTCCGAAATTTTTTTCGTTGTTTCCCTTTGTTTTTCAGTACTTTTTTAAAATATTAAAATAAACAGTTTTTCATTTGACATATTCTACTTAAAACTATATTATGAGTCAGAGAGCAGTGGCTATTTCCAGGCCATAATATATAAGAACGCGAGGGGTTGTTGTATTTACGTACAGTATTTCTAGTATAGTAATCATCTTAAGTACGAATAAAAACCTTACAATGAGTAGATTCTTAATGCATGTACACACGTAAAAATATCACAGCAAGGTAGCAGGGCTGCATGCTAACAAGTTGTTTATTCAACAATTACAAGCTGCTACAACCTTGTTAACATCATCCTGTTAAAAACTTGTTGAGTGCAGAACAGTAACAGGTTGCTAGAACACCTTGTCACCAGGCTGTTGGAGTCATTTACTTGTTTCAAGATGTCAACAACCTGTTACAGACATGCTAACAAACTGGGACGACTTGTGCGACCGAAGGCATCACGGTAACAGCTTGTTGAACAGCCTTGTAAACAACTTGCTTGCGGGCATGTGTCAGCTTCCGCGTTTTTACGTGTGTGAATGGTATATAATTATGCTTCTAGCACTTACAAACAGTGACATACTTATATTAAACTCACGTCCTATTTTCAATGTTGATTGCTTCAATAATGTCACCCTTGTGCGCTTGTCGTGTTGAGACTGATGATTCCTTCTTACTAAGCAACATTAAAAAAGGAATGAGGTGGGGTTGATGTTAAATTTACGACATTTTGTAAGAGATTAATAATTTTTTAACGTGTCTCGACATATTTTGTCACCGATTGTGTGTGTTTTTTTTTATTATTGTTAAAATATTTACAAAACGTCATACTGGACGGTTCCTATACTAATACCGAATGATATTTCATTTCTGCGGTTACGATATAGATTATCTTTTTTGCAAGATCCCATATGATGTATGCAAAAACCATGCTTTCTCATAATACCCCCTTCTGGATGGGCTGGTTAAGTAACTTATTAATAAATAATATTAATTTAGCATCAACGATAAAAAATTTTTTTAATTTTTTCTACCAGTTCCTGTAGGCAGAAATGTGCCAGGTATCGAAGGGCTTGCTATAGAAAACTGGAACACTGCATCATCTACGCTGCTTACCTGGGAACCCACAGTACTAAATACTTCAAACGTTGACATAGAAATTTTACTTTATAATTCATCGAGTCATCAACTCTCCGGGGAAAGTTACAAAAAGTACAGTAATCGTCCTAACACAGGGTCTTTTACGCTTCAATTACTTCATGATGCTAGCGATTCTCCAGATATTTGGTAAGTCTGAAAATATTGTAATTTATGATATAATAACAATTAAGGTCCGTCGTTCTGAAGCACGCGCGTATACGATGAGACTGGTACCTAGGTCTGACGTCACCGCTCGAGGTCCAGAACGCCTAGTGGATTTCAGTATTTTCAAGATGGTAGTATATTCTACACACAAATTGTTTACGCTTGATATGCCTTCAATAGGAAAGACATGGTAAACCATATGTAAGTTTTAAACATACACGTTTCAGTAACCATACCAAGAAATTCTAAAATAAGGGCGTTAATTAAACCGGCCGATAAGTCAGTAAATTCGTTCTTCGAAGTCCAGAAGTTCACCTAAAGTTTAATGAGTTCATCACCTTCAATATTTTCTGTACTTCGGGAAAATATTCGTTGTAATAACTAACCAATGTTAACGATTCAATTTTAAATACACAGATTCTGCAAACACGAATTATCGATTAAGACACAGCGTAATTTCTCATTAATACTCAAATACAGGTCAAGTGGTGTAAATATCAAATAATAAGCTTGATTTAATCACAGATCGAGATCAAGCAGGTTCTTATTAGGTTGGAACAAGTAATAAAACAAATCAAAATTACTCATCTGGGTTTGCAGCGCTTTGGGAAAATATACTATTTTCGTTTACGAGCAGGAGACCTGGTGACCAGGGCCCACCTTTGGAAAATCAGGGACCATTTTACTGAAATCTGCTAGGCTCTCTCTCGCAGCGCTCGGGCACAGACACCCATGCCAATAAATCTTGAAACAGCGAAGAGAGAGAGATCTTGGGACTAGGCTGAGTACCAGTCTTATTTTGACGCAGTCGTTCACACGAGTTCAGCAAAAGGAGCAAAAACTCAATCTTATAAGAACAGTTCATAAAAGTGGAACAGAGTGACTGGTTTCAATTATTTCTTTGGTTTTAAATTGAATTTTTCCGACTTTAACGGAAAATAGAATAACCTGGAAACGTATATAGTTGCCCTTTAAAAACTATTAAACTATATGAAAAATTAGCTTCAATTTCATGGAATTGTCCTCCACTAATACGACCGTGGCCGCCATCTTTGTTTATTTTGAGCCTTGAAAAGTCTGAGCTCGTTTCAGTTTTTATTGGTTTTGATTTGCTTATTGCAGGCTCTTGCTTGGGCTCATGACTGACTCCAAAATTTGCACTGTATTTCCTTGATCTTTTTATGCACTGTATTCCCAGTAAAACTGCACTGGTCGTTTTGCAGCCGTTTGTCGAATCTTTTTTGTGTTTGTTTTTTTAATAATATGTTCGGGCAAATAACATTACTTTTTCTTTACTCAGGAGAAACCAGATACGCACATCTGATAACGAAACACCTGTTGGCATTGTAAGGATAACTCCCCCGGCATCAAGGAAAAAACGCGCTTTATTTAATTTACTTGGTGCAGTTGGTAGGATAGCAAGGTTCAGTAGGCCTTTTATTCTAAGACTGTTAACAATTATATTAATGGACCATAAACAATCGAAATGCTCAGAATGGTACTTCAAGGATAAAGATACTACAGATGTCCAAAAGATAATGGGTATGTAATACGTTTTAGCTGTTTTGCTATATAGCGCATTAAAATGTATAATTGTATAATAAAGAATTGGACAATTTCTATCTAAATTTGTCTTAGTATATATTTATTGTTATTAATCGAATGAATTGAAAAACAGTTTAATTTTGTGTCACTAGAAAGTCGCGTTTCGTCGATTATGAAACCTGATCGACTCTGCTTTTACGAATTCAACGTGAATCGCTGAAATATGTTGCGAAAATATGGATTTTCATATTCATTCTTAACTAGATCACGATCATTCCTAGTCAGTTTCTTTTGGAGAATTCCCTCGGAGAACAAAAGAATCCAAGGCGATCATGGTATTACTAAAGTTATACCTATTCATAAGAAAGGCAGCCGGAGTGACGTACAGAACTATACCGACCGGTATCTATAATACCAGCCATTTCAAGATTATTGAAAAAGCAGTTCATTCACCGTTCAGTAATTTCTGAAGTGTTTCATCCTGAATAAATATTTGTATAGGTAATCGCATGGGGCAGATGAAAATTAAGGTTTAATTTCACGAGTGTTTTATAGAGTGGGTCATACTACATTTTACTGAAGTCTTCTTCCTCGTGGTTATCTAACTATCTACCCCATGGGGACTGCTCACTAGTGACGTAATCACTACATCACTTCCCTTTTTAGAAAGCAATTATAACAATAACAATAACTATAAACTAAAACTAAAAAGAAAATAAAGTTCATACATATGCGTTATTAAAATGTCAAGATATAATTTAAGAGTCTATATGGGTTGCCCATATCGCTCAGTTTGGTTATGGTTTTTAACTCACAGTTCATATGTGTTCTAAACCAATGTCAACGTATAATTGAAGAGTCTATAGGCTGTCCATATCGTTCGGTCTGGGTACGGTTTCTGGTTGATCTTCTTAACGGTGGTTGATTGTCAGGCTCTTGTCATACTTGGGCATGCTCTGCTCTTGATTCCGCTATAGATTGTTCATCCTCATCGTCTGCTGCAATGTCTTTCGGGATTTTCTTAAAGAATGATGACTTTCTGGTGATGCGATGGTAGTTATTTTCTGCTACGATCTTCGACCCTTTGACTGTGACGTACCACCGTGTATGGTGTAGCTGCGAAGTTGGTTGACAATTTGTTAAGTTTCTGTTGCTTCACTAGGACTTTATCACCAACCTTTATGTTGCTTGGCTGGGAATGGCGGCGTTGATCTGCATATTTCTTTCCTTTAGCTTTCTGTTTTCCTTGGTTGTCCTTGGCTTCGCTGTGTCGGTTAATTGGCTTGGGACGAAGGCAAGGACGGTATTTTTCCTCGTACTTCACGGTTAAACAGCAGTTGGGCCGGTTGGGACTTTTGTTGTTGAATGTAGTGCTTGGCTATAGTTTAAGAGAAACTTCGATAACTCTTGTTGTTGCCATGCATGGTCGTTTCTCGAGGTGTGCTGTTCTTATAGCTTTGCCAAGAGGCTTCATAAACAGCATTGCCTTGGGGCCAATTGGCTTGGCCTTGGTGACCTTCGTGAGCGATTTGTATTACTTGTTTTCGGAGCGATGTCGGAACGATGATTCTTGTACCTCTCAATAGCACATTGTTGTAGTGATCAACTGTTAGTTCCTCTTTGATCGGTTTATATGGTCGTAGTTGGTCGTTATCCCAACATCCAGAACGAATGGCTGCTCTCAGTGCTCGGAGGCTTTTATCGTCTTCGGTGGCCTTGCTTACGTCCTTGACGGTTATCGCAGATGGAACGGCTGCGCATGTAATGAAATTGATGTATTCCTCAGCTAAGCTGCGTTGATTTTCATTGACTGGCAAAGGATGACGAGACATAAAATCTACCGGGTTGTCTATTCCAGCTTTGTAGACAACTTTAAGATCATATTGCTGTAGGCGAAGCATCCACCTTTGGAGTCTGATGGTTTTGACAAGGGATTGGCGTAGATCAGCTCTAGTGGTTTATGGTCAGTATATAGGGTAAAAGGTGAACCATATAGGTATAAATGGAAATGTTCTATTCCCCAGACAATGGCTAAAGCCTCCTTCTCTGTCTGTGGGTATCGTTTCTCGGTTTCTGTAAGAGCACGACTGCCATAGGCAATGATTTTTGCTTCCGTTGATCCTTTGGCACATTGGGATAGGATTGCTGATAATCCTACAGGGCTTGCATCTAGCAGGATGATGGTTTCTTTGTTTGTGTCAAAGTAGCTCATCACAAGGCTGTTTATTAGGGCACTTTTCAGTTTCTGATATGCAGCTTCGTGCTCAGTGGCCCATTTAAATTTACTGTCTTTGTGTGTAAGTTGTCGGAGTGGCTCTGTGATTGTCCCGAAATTGGGAATGAACTGGGCACTGTAATTTGCCGGCATTCCTAGCAGGCTACGAACCTCACTTGCTGTCGTTGGAGTGGAACTGTTCGTAAAAGCTGAGAGTTTCTTTGGGTCTGGGCTGACTCCGTCTGTGCTGAACACTAATCCAAAAAATTCGAGGTTATGCTTCAAAAACAGGCATTTATCAAGATTCAGAGTTAGTCCATGGTCTTCCAATCGTTTAAGGTATTCGTCCAACGCTTCGTTGTGTGCTGCATAAGTGGGTTCAAACACCAAAATGTAATCAGCTATATTTCGGACACCTTTGACGCCTTGTAACACTTGTTGCAAGGTGTGTTGGAATGTCTCGGCGGCTGAGTTGGTGCCATAATTGAGACGTTTGTATCGATATAGCCCAGTGTGAGTAGTGAAGGTTGTGATCTGTCTGCTAGTCGAGGATAACTCCAGCTGATGGTACGCTTGTGATAAATCTAATTTAGAAAATAACTTTGCACCGTTTAGTTCTAGGGAAATGTCCTTTACGGCTGTGGGAATTGGATGTCGAATACGTTTAATAGCAGTGTTTGCAGCTCTCATGTCAACACACAGACGTATTTTGTTGTCTTTCGTGGGAACGATAACAATAGGTGAAATCCAAGCTGTTTCTTCGGTGTCAGGAACTTTTTCGATTATGTCTTCTTGTTGCAACCGATTTACTTCAACTTCAACTTTCTCTCGAAGATGAAACGGTATTCTCCGTTGTTGTTGAGCCACGGGCTTGACATTTGTGTCAATAATTAGCTGAATTTCTTTGTTTTTCAGTTTTCCAAGTCCTTGGAAAACACTTGGATGTCGACGTACAATGTTTTGTACTCCTTTGTCCTTGACAGGGATCTTCTTGACTGCGTCATTGGCGGTTGGTTTGGGAGTTGTTACAGTGTTCAGATGCAAACTAATAAGTCCCAATTCTTCGGCTGTATTTGCGCTGAGAAGACATCCTCCGTCCGCGGCTGTCACATAGATTGTTGCCACGGAGATCTTCTTGCGTGATTCGATTGTAGTTTGGAATATTCCTTCCATTTTCACTGGTTTCGTACAGTTGAATGGGTAGGCCTTGACGTGTGTCTTGGTAAGGTCGATTTGTCCGAGTTGATTGAACGTATTCTGGTCGATAATGTTGATAGTTGATCCAGTATCGATGGTAAATTCCACATGATGTTTGTTGATCTTGACGTTGGTGACCGGGTTCTTGTTACCCTTCGTTTTATCCTACATTTGGACGGCATAACAATAGCTCGAATTACTTGAATCATTTAATTCGCTTGCGCTGTCTGAAATGTCAACAACAGGGCGGATGTTATCTCTGCTTTTGTACGTGAGCTTCGTTTCCGGCCTGTCTGGTTTTGAAGAGCGACAGTGTTTAGCAAAGTGGTTTAACTTTCCACAGTTCCGACACTCTTTGCCTTTCGCGGGACAGTTTCCATTGTCGTGTGGTCACCTTCCACCACAATTTCGGCATGTCGATCTAGGCGTGTTTCTCGGTTGTCGGACGTCGTTTCGGAGTGTGTTAATCTCGGACTCTGATGTGATTATTTTTTTAGCTTCGATGTCGGCCACTTGTAAATCGCACATCTCCAATTGCTTACCCGCCACAAGTAAATCTTTAAGCGTCATCTTGGGGTCGTAAGCGTAAGGCTTGCTTTCGTAATCTTCTCGACGATCCTTGAAGAACAATTTGTAACATGACGTCAAAATCAGCATCGGCGAATTCGCATCTCTGTGACAGACTGCGTAACCGGGCGTAATATTTGTCAATGGATTCATTGTTCTCTTGCGTGGTTTGCGAAACTTATAGACTTCATTCAGGCGATCTTTCTGAGGCTCTAAATACGCGTTCAACTTTGTTACAGCAGTTTTAATGTCATCGTCGTCACCATTGTCAGGAATTCGAATCTGGCGAAAAATCTCGCGAATGCGAGGGCCAGCTTGGTATAAGAGCAAAGCACGTTGTCGTTTCTTGTCAGTTATGCCATCGGCAACCAGATATATCTGGAAATCCTCGAGCCATATATGCCATCTCGGAGCTAAATTTGCGCCGATTTCCGCGTCGGGATCAAAACTCGGCATAGGCTGTAGCATCGGAGGGACCATCCTCGTCGCCAATGTTGTGTTTTAAGCTTCTTTAATAGAGTGGGTCATACTACATTTTACTGAAGTCTTCTTCCTTGTGGATATCTAACTATCTACGCCATGGGGTGATGGGGACTGCTCACTCATGGCCAGAAATCGAGGACAGTATGGCGGCAAAGCATGCGCACTGAATCCCTTATTAATTAATTCAATATGAAGTCCTTCAATAGATTTCTTAAGGAAATATAAAGAACAATCATTTTCGGTTATTTACTATTGTAAATTCCGACATGCGAACGTCCAAAACTTCACCAAATTGAACAATCGTTGAGCACTACAATTTCTATTAAGTTTGGAGTGTCCTAAATAGGTTCCCGAGCCCCTCGTAAGCATACCTCTTATTTGCTGTTTAAAGTCTATTAATCTGCTATAGCACTTATTTTGGAGCTCCAATTTTGGCTGCTTCTGTGTTGTTTGTTCACGATGCGAACGTCTGAATTTGCTCGGGATGAACGTTACTTTGTTTTGCGGAGTTGTTCGATCCACTTTTTCGTTGTTGAATAGGTTCCCAAACACCTTAAAATGTTCGATTTTAGTGCAGCCGAGTCGTGGTAATTTAATCCATCAAGCGCCGAGATAAATACTGAACTCGGCGTGAAGAAGCAATGCATTGCTCGATAATTTCGGGTTCTTGTCCGCCATTTCTTATGGAGCTGTTGCTAGGTTGCCAGAGTCTTAACCGCTGTTATTATTATTAAATGTAACTGTGGATTCGGAAATAATAACCGAAATGTATGCGGCAATTATTGTGAGTATGAGTGTACAGGCCTGCCTAGACGATTAAACCTTTTGTAATTTGATATTTGGATAAGAAATGGGTCAATAAGACATTTTAGCGAATAACTCTACTTTAATTTATTGTTATAGACTTCTGTTTATAGCCGAAATTATCGATATTTAGCCATCAGAATCTTCAAATAATAATTCCCTCTAAATCTGAGCCCACAGGCCACTGCCGCTGGCTGTCCTCGATTTCTGGCCATGAGTGACGTAATCACTACAGTTTGTAAGATTTTGAAAACACGAGAGAAATTATACCTTAATTTAACGAGAACTCGTGCGATTATGTGTTAATAATATTGTGGGCAAAATTATTCAAGAGCTATGCTATGTCCAGAAAATGTCGAAGTACATGTACCTCATCACGGTCGGTGCTCGGCAACATTCCAATTTTCCTCACTCTATCGCTGTGCATATAGCTTTCTTTTTGTAAGTAAACACAGGCAAAAGTTCGTAAATTTTCTAGTGTATTCATTTTCACTAATAGTTTACATTCCTTCAATAGTTTAAATTAGTTCAAAGTAAACAAAAAAGCATTTTCAGACAGAAAAACCTTGCAGGTTTGTTGAAAAAGCGTCAGTCCTCTGAGGTTCACTGTTGCTAAGTAACCAAGCGACCAATCACATGCAAGAACTACTGATCAAGGAACCAATCAGGTGCAAGTCATTTTTCCCTGAATTACAAAAAAATGCCTTCTTCATTAGCGAATCATATTCGAGTAATTTTGCCCTCTATATTATTAACTCTGTATATAGCTATTCTTCGCATTCTTTTTTTACAAGAACATCGTTTATAAAGCATTTCGACCTACGTTTGCCAATAAAGAATCCCAAAAATATCAAGACCCTGAGTAAAACCATAACCTATAATAACAAAAAAAGTGTAGCCTAAAAATTAAAGGAATTCAGAAAATGCCTATTTTATGTATACTTCATACCGGAAAATTAAAGCAATCGAATTTAGAATTTCACGAAGCATAATAAACCATACTGTATATCTATTCTCTTTTCTGTCCAAATTGATCTTGATTCGTTTGAATTCACTAAAATTAAAAGAACCAAAACACGACGAGTAAATAAAAATAGAGTTGCAGACTTGCGGCTATGCGTGTACAGATATATACAAAGATTAACAAAAAAAGATTAAAACGTTGGCAACAGACAAAACCACACGGACAATTTGATCTCGCTGTCATTCCCACACAAAAATTATATTAGGCGACAAGACTGATAAACAGTAGAATGTTGCGTAGGAAGTATTTTAGATCATAACAAAGTGAAAAGATGCATGGTGAACTACCAAGATTCTAACAACGAAATCCTGACTCTTGAGTAGCTAGCTGTCAGTGCAATCTAACTTTCGAGCGGACCTCTTTAATCACATACTAATTTTCTTAATTAGGCTCCGCTTGGAGAGTCATTATTTCCTTCCAAAAAGTTATTTTTGACTTTGCTATGAACATAGTTCAAAACTCCAGGTATTTTAGATTGCATATCACTCTTTTTAACATACCGTAATGGGTGTATAGTGATAACTTCAGTGATAAGAATATATATAGCCCGCTAAGAAGCGACCATTACACTCTATCATGGTATGCCGTTTGACTTGACTAGAGATTGAACTATCAGTGAATTTCTATATTTTATTATAGAGGAATTACTACCGTGCCCTAGAAGCCTAAGGGCAGCAGAAAATGATGAAAATTTTCAAGCCGGTAGTACACATAGCTTTCTGAATGAATACTTCCATCCTGGATCCAAACAATGCTTCCGATCAACAACCTCAAGGTTAGATTTTGTTATACTGCTCTATATATACTGCTCTATATACTGCTGTATATATATACTGCTGTATATATATACTGCTCTATATATACTGCTCTCTCTCTCTCTCTCTCTCTCTCTCTCTCTCTCTCTCTCTCTCTCTCTCTCTCTCTCTCTCTCTCTCTCTCTCTCTCTCTCTCTCTCTCTCTCTCTCTCTCTCTCTCTCTCTCTCTCTCTCTCTCTCTCTCTCTCTCTCTAAAGTATTCGAAATAATTTTTTATAATCAATTGTACAATTATCTGCAGACACACAGCCTCTTATCCAAATATCAATCTGGATTTAGAGCCCTTCATTCTACCACTACTGCGTTATTAGATGTAACAACAAAGTGGTTTGCAAATATGGATAATGGACAAATAAATTCTGTGGTATTTTATGATTTATCCAAAGCATTTGACACTGTCGATCATTCAATTCTACTTCGAAAACTTTCATTGTATGGATCGTCATATTCAACAATAGAATGGTTTAAATCTTATTTAACAAATCGTACATAGTGAAGTGCTGTAAATCGATATCTTCCATCACATAGGAAAATCAAATGTGGTGTACCACAGGGTTCTATTCTTGGTCCATTATTATTTTTGATATATATTAATGACTTGCCACAATGTCTGAAATTTTCAAAACCTAGAATGTACGCTGATGATACAAATATAACAATAAGTTACAAGTCATCAAATAAGATAATTAACGCCACAAATAAAGATCTGGCTAATATTAGACATGGTTACTAGCAAATAAGCTTAGTCTAAATGCTACCAAAACTGAACACATGTTCATTGGATTGGACGATAACCTAAACAAAGTTAGAGATGTTTCACTTATTCATATCGACGGCCAGCCTATTAGAAAAACCAGTTCTGCAAAATGTTTAGGTGTGAAAATTGATGAAAGGCTAACTTGGGACATAGCCACTGGAAAGGGAGAGGGCTGTGAAAGTGGGCGTGACTGAGATTCACGTTATTGTTCGCCAAATTCAAGATCACGTGACGTTGAACCTGCATGATTGAGCACTAAAAAGCAAGATTTTACATTAGAGCAGCGAGGCGCGTACCTACAAGTGGTACAACGAAGTTCTTCCGTGATGGTTTCAATATAAATTCCACTTCATTTGGACATTATATGCATAGATGGTCCCTCATGAAAACTCCCTTTGCAAAGAATATTTAATAAAGTGCAGTAAATTCGAATAAACGATCAATGGTCGGACCGAACACGGTGAGAGCCGAGGTAAAATAATGATACAATACTGTTTTGCCAACAGTACAACTAAAACTAAAATTCGCTTTTGTCTTAATATGAATGGTTGTGCTAAATTATATGTCGTAAGTTGAGTTGCCTTCATTGAATATTAAATGCACTAAATGTCTGGTGTATTGCGTTTCATAAACAACGGTGAGGACTGGCAATTGTCGTATGCGTATCAGTTTATTAGAATAACTAAAGTATTAAGAAACATTGCCATCTAACAACAAAAGTGCAAAACTCTGATTTAATAATGGCACGGAGACGACAAATGCTTTTCGACTGCGTTGTTCCTTGGTTTTCTTTTATTAATAATTTGTAAGACATGTGGCGATTTATGATAATTTCAATTTATTCACACTATTTTTAATACTTACAATGAAAAATACAAAGTTTACATAGTGATACATAAATAAATCAGAGTTAAATATAAAACAAAATATTTTATGAAAGAATATACATATGTGAGAGTGTAATTAAAGTATAAAGCTTTCGAGTTTAATCACTGCCTTGACATATTAATAAGTTGGGGATCAGCAGAGGATGAAATATTAAGATCGTGTCGAAGTAAGAAAATAGACATTGTATAATACGAGAATGAAATTCAGATCAACCTTGGTGACTTAATATTTTTTACATTGAAACAGAAAGGGTTTTTAAATCACTGGGAATATTTTCCCAGATTTTTGTAGCTGAGAATCTTATAAATGTTTGTTTACAATAATTAGTCCGGCGGGGAGAAAATAGTTCGCGCTACGGCTAATTTGCTCACAATGCCAGAGTGAATTATTTGAGTGAGCCATGCATGAGTTAGCGCTTGATACGATTGTGTAATGTTCAAGGGATGACATTTTAATGTCACGATAAAGTCCATCATGAAACCGAACGCCGATCATCTACACAACGATGCACCACCATATATATTTTATTTGAGAAATGCGCGACTTAAAAACTCTCACGGTCCTGTTAAAACCAATCCGATCTTTTTGAGGTGATTTCTTTGTGCACCCAATCATATTATTGAATAAACTAATATCTAAAATTAACGCAGAATCAATGTAAAATATAAAATTTGTCATAAAAATGACGGCTACAGTATACACTATACAGCACCTTCGCTGTCTTAAGTTCGTAGGTCGTCAAAAACCGAATTCCTACCGAATTTTGTTAACGAAATACAAGGGTACTGCTTTGGACTTGTAAATATCATGTTTCTTGTGGATTTTTAGAAGTCACCATAACCGACATCGTGCCGTTTAACGAAGAACAAAGTTATAATCTAATGTAAGCCATTTAAAAAAATACACTGGCCATGCCGGTTCAAGATCACGTGACGCTCAGGCGTGAGATTTTTAACATCAAACCGGAAGTTCTATTGTTTCAGAGCGGAGTTTCACAGCCCTCTCCCTTTCCAGCAGGCTACTATTGCGGGGCTTAAACAAGTAAGATCATTTATCTCAGAAAATACTGCCGTAACGATATTTAACTCTTTGGTTCAACCAATTTTTGACTATGGTGATGTAGTTTGGGATAATCTGTCAGCATCTGCAAGAATACAAAAGTTGAAAAATCGGGCTGGACGAGTAATATCAGAGAAAAAAGCAACATGGATCGATCAAATTCCATGTAGATTACTCAAAGTTGCCGCACCAGTAATTTCTGAATCACTGACTAATGTATTAAATAAATCAATGATTACTAGTACTTTTCCTGAAGACTGGAATGTGGCAAGAGTTAGACCAATTCATAAAGGAGAAGCAAAAGATGACGCGAATAATTATAGGCCAATCTCAGTGTTGAGTGCTTTATCGAAAGTATTTGAACGTATTGTCTATGATCAGTTGTATTGCTACCTTAACGAAAACAATTTGTTATCCGAAAATCAATCAGGCTTTAGGCCCCATCATTCTACTACTACTGCACTACTTCATGCAACAACAAACTGGCTAAACAGTATGGACCAAGGAAAACTGAATGTAGTACTATTTCTAGATCTTGCAAAAGCATTTGACACAGTAAGCCATGAAATACTAATTAATAAATGAAACGCTTATGGAATAAGGTCGAGATCATTAACTTGGTTTCAATCGTATTTATGTAATCGTAAGCAAAGATGCTTTGTCAATGGCTTTTTATCAAATGAACGCACACTCAGTTGTGGCGTCCCACAAGGTTCAATACTTGGTCCTTTATTATTTCTTATTTGTATTAATGATTTCCCTCGTTGTCTCCAGCACTCTAAAGCTAGAATGTAATGCTGATGACACGAACATAACTACAACGGGTTCATCATTAAAAGAAATGATAAATTTTACCAATAAAGATCTTGAAAACATTAACGAATGGTTAAAGGCAAATAAATTGAGTCTGAATGTTACCAAAACAGAGTTCATGTTCATTGGGTCTGATCATAATCTTAAAAAAATAAGAGATATACCATTAATCTTTTTAAATGGAAAACCCATTAATAGAGTTAAGGTTACAAATTCATTAGGGGTTTTGATCGACGAAAGACTCTGTTGGTATGAACACATTGATTCTATTTCTAAAAAAATAAGTTCTGCTATTGCAGGTCTACGTCAAGCTAGGCAGTTTGTTCCTAAAAAAAATATCTATTACAATATATAATTCACTAATAAAACCTTTGTTTGAATATTACGATATTGTCTGGGACAACATGCCTTGCAGTATAGTGTGACGAGAATGCAAAAGCTGCAAAACCGTGCTGCCAGAGTCATTACTAGACAAGGTTATGAAATCAGATCCAGTGAAATAAGGCAACAATTAAACTGGAAAACTCTTTCAGAATATCGAACTGACCATATGTTAATAATGATGCACAAAGTATTAAATAATATGGCCCCTTCATATCTGCAAGACCATTTTGAAATCTCTGAATTAAATAATACCTATTTACTAAGAGAACGAGAAATGACTCTCGTTCTTCCTAAGTCACGGACTGGATTTCTAAAAAAGAGTTTAGCATATACAGGAGCGAACGTTTGGAATGATATACCAGAGAATGTTAGATGTAATAGTAACCTAAATAGCTTTAAACGATATCTGCAATCATCGCTTCCTCAATTGGACTAATTTATTGTAAATATAGACTTGTACATACATACTGTATATATTCGGCTTTCTTGTAAAGCAGTTTTTTAACTGATGAATCTCCGAATCCAAATAAATATTTCTCTCTCTTATGTATAGGATAAATTCCTCGAATGTCGGCTTTAAGCCAGATAAATCCCTCGGGCCGAAATCCGACTTAAAACACGATTGAAGAAGGTTTTCTAAAAAATAGCCTTTACCGAGTGTCGAAGGACATTGTTATGTCGAATGTTAACGGGATTTCATGAAATAATAAGACTCCAAAGCAGTTTATTAAACAAACTTGAGAAGTACGTAAAGGTTCATTGAACACATACACAGACTTCTACAAGCTTGTTTGAATAATTAGTCAGATGAATAATTAGTAACCAGATATCATTACAGCTTAAGGCATGCGTATTGATGCAGCATCAATCCCACATTTTATGCTCAACGTTCAGTGTAATAAAGTGCGGACTCAACCAACAGATTTTGATGAATTTCATTGGTTTGCCTTCTTCTCGTAAACTACGAGAAGCGAAAAGCAAACCCTTGCTCTCCTTCTCGTATGTGGGTGCTACCGGCGTTACGGTACGAGATAGTTGTAGCATGTACCCTATGAATTGGGCAATTATAAATTCATAAGGATTATATATATAATCCCCGGGCTTGATGTACTATTTAAAACACGAGCAGGAGTGTTTTATCAGATATAAAACACGAGGCGAAGCCGAGTGTTTTAGATCTGATAAAACACGTTCTGCGAGTGTTTTGAATGGCTTAAAAAACGATCACCATTTGGTAAGTTCGTTGGCGTAGTAATTTTGAAAAATAACGTTGTCTAAGGCGAGAAAATCAAAGCTAAAGTTTATGTAAATCAGGAGAAAATTTTATCAGATATAAAACCACGATACGGTTATGATTTTTCTTTGTGTTTTCCTCATGAGTTATTAATGAGTTTTTTAAATATATATAATCCCTATGAATTTATAATGAGGGATTTATGGGATATAAATCCCTCAAAAAATCCCAAAGAAAACCGACTTGATTGTGTTTTAAAACACAAACGTCATACGCCATACCGGCAAAGGCTACCGAATCTAAAGCGATTGTCCGCACGAATTTTGGCCATGATTGCTGCTGTTTGTAGATATTTAGATAGTTGTAAAAACGTCAGCAACGGTCTTTTTCGA
Source organism: Paragorgia papillata (assembly GCA_035771165.1). Lineage (NCBI taxonomy): Eukaryota > Metazoa > Cnidaria > Anthozoa > Scleralcyonacea > Coralliidae > Paragorgia > Paragorgia papillata. The sequence continues at coordinate 3,759,525 of JAWNZC010000011.1, read as the reverse complement.
GAGATCCTAAATTGTAAGTTACGACTAGTTAAGCTTAGGAATATCCACTGTTAATAGAGTCATTTTTTACTTCTGTTGGACAATATTATTAAACCTATCTGTGTTATCGTACCTGTTGTTGCACGCTACATTTGGTGGCAGCGGTGGCCAGATATATTTCAAAGAAATGAATACGAGAAGCAACTCATCTGTGACTCATCGAAGTGTAACTAAAAGTCGAAGGTAGAGAGACGCAGCCGAGAGTCGAGGGTCAAATCGAGAATCGAGGGTTGATACGGGCCCAAATATATATCACAACTTTGTGTCTTATTTCTACGCACCGCGGACATACTTATAACCGATATACAAAGCTTTAATCTATTCACTAAAAACCGGGGGAAAGCGGCCACTTTCACGAGCAGCTTACATAGATATAGTGACGTATGCGTCCCTTTTTAGCGCCAGAGTAACTATGCCGAGTAAAATATTTTAATACAGTATTTTACTAAGCGTAACGCCAGGCGCCGTGTCGTTTGTGAAAAGGAAACGATGATGCCGTAAACCGGGTTATCGCACCAGTTTAGCCTTCTCAAATATATCCCGCGGTGTCTAGAAATAAGACACAAAGTTGCGACATATAATTGGGCCCGTATTGTCGATTATAGTATATAGTGTTTTTTTTGTATTTTCTGGTTAATTTATCGACTCTCGACTTTGACCCTCGACCTTGCCTCTCGACCCTCGACTTTTAGTTACACTCCACTCATCGGAGTCAACGATAGACATAAGATTGCAAGACTTGTGGTTATGCCTGGCCAATACGCAGGAGAGGAAGATTGGTCAGACTGGCTGGCCAATTTCGAGCTGTGTCCGTCGATAAATTAATGGGATGACAAGACGAAGGCTTCGTTCTTGGCCGTACGACTGAAGAAAACAGCACAACAGGTTTATCGAGATATTCCAGCCGCTTCCAGGCAGGACTACACGCAATTAAAAGAAACAATGACAACTCGATTCGACACAACGAAATACACCGGCCGTTACAAGTCAGAGTTCAAGTTCATCAAGCGACCAATGGACGAAGGACTCCATGATCTTGGAAACAAGATGCGTCGCTTGGCTACCTTGCCGTACCCAACCATCGAAGGAGAGCTACGAGAGGAACTGGCCCATGACCACTTTTTAGATGCTTTAGATTACCGTGAATTTCGTCTGAAAGTACGTCAATTCCGATCAAAGAAACTCGATGAAGCTGTCGAAGTGGCCTGTGAGATTGAATCAATGGAGCAATGGAGCAAGCCGAAGATCAATGGGGAAGTAAAGCAGTGCATGCCATCGAGGTCGATGGAGAGATAAACCAAGAGGTATCGTCAACCATGCAACGGCGTAGAAAACGTCCTAAAAGAAAGCTTGAAAATCATCGAACAAAACACAGCTGCAATGAAGAAAATGCGGAGGCCATGAAACTAAACGAAGATCGAGGGAGGTCTGGTAACAAGGGACAATCATGGGGACAATACCGGAAGAGAGGAAACGGAAATAGTTGATGGAACTGCGGAAAAAGTGGACATTACCAGGCAAGATGCCCAGAAACACAGAGAAACGACAGCCGACTGAGGTGAAGGGTCGCATGCACGTCAGTTGGAAAAACCAAGACCCCGCAGCAAACAGTACTTGAAACAAGTAAGGATAGTGATATGGTGAAGAGAAATTAGAGTGTGAGTCATGAGTCAGCTACATTTATGATGGGGGAGGTTGGAGAAGTGGCCGTCAGTATGCTGGTGGATACTGGGTCGGTCATTAATTCATAAGCGCGTATAGGAGAAAGTGGCATTACGCTATGGACCTCTTCAACAAGCGCCACCGGTGGTCGCGGCCAATAATGGTCATCCATTACAGATAATACTAGAAATACATAAAGACAACAACCCCTCGCCCGCTTTAATACGTTAAATATACATAAATATTAAACCGATTAAACTGTTTTTGTATACAAATATAAACCCCTGCCCTCCTGGCCTCCTTTACATCCTGTTTTATCACTTTTATGAATGTAGTTTTTCTATTATTGACCAATTTCCAAAGCAATGTTTTATTCCAAAATAATAAAGCAGTGGCTGAGGAAAAACTTGTGTCACGACCTAATAGCACCAGAAACTGTTAATAATTACAGACAAAAACAAACAATAATTACAGACGCTTATATCAAGGTGCCTGTTAAACTGTTTGAATATGATTCCTCATGTTCCAAATATAATGTTGAACCTCAAAGAAAACATCAGAACAGAAAAAAACGTAGGTAACAGCCTGAAAACTATAGGTATAAGCGATGAAAAACTAACCAGGGAAGAACTATAATGCAAAGTTTCACTCGAACCATGGAAAAAACGCCTGAGGAAATGTATATTATTTGACAAGATTTTTGCTGTTTTAACTGAGTTTAATACTGAGAAGGTTTTGGATATATACCGACTCTAATCAGCTAAAGAAAGCTGGTAAGTTAAATACGAATCACTGCTTACCGATAAATTTTCTTTTGACTCTGCTCAGATGCTGCAAACACTGCCATACGGGCTACGGCGTTTTGTTTCCGTGGTTTTCTCGTTCTATTCTTAGTAAAAAGCAATAAATTCTCTTCAAAATGTGAAAAGCTGTTTGTGTTGATGTTCCTTTCAATTCAATGTTCTCTCTCGAGCCAAGATATATCAGTGCATAAGTATTTTGCTGGCTTTGAACAGACACACGAAGAAACATCTTCTTTTTTTTTTTTCAGTCACATTTGGCGGCATCTTTTTCGATCATTATAGCAATTTTTCATGCTTTTTCAATGGTTTCTAGTCGTGTTTAATATTGTTTGGGTCATCCCACTGCAACATCTCTTCTTAGCTTTCCTTTTTCGGTCATTTGTAAACCAATTTTTCTGACAAAGATTTTGTTTCGCTTGAGCCGCGAAAGTTGGCGATTTGATGGATATATATATACATACATACATACATATAAACATCTCGCAGAATTTCTTTCCCACTCGCGTGTAAATTCGCGTGTAAATGGATTCCATGCGTGTCACGATTAGCACCCTCGCCGGGCTCCGGGCCTTCGGCCCTCCGCCCGGGCTCGGGGATGACAAACTGACTTGAACATTACCGTCGCAGGAATTGACCCGGTTCAAACATCTGAACCGCTGTACCGGTGGTTAACATGGCACCAACGCCAGTTACATTGTACCAGAACTCGAAAGTAGGGACACTTTATCCGCTGAAAGAATACGATCAAACGGATGAAGATGGAGCGGAGACGTACAAAGTCTTGGAAATACCTGAAGTAAACAATCCTCGGGCTCAAACGAAAGACGTTCCACAGACTAACGGACAGGTACAGAACGTAGTCAAGAAACTTCTAGACCAATTAGGGATATCCAAGTTAACCGATGAGGAATCGTCGAAGTTCAGACAATTACTAGGAGAATTTCAAGATATTTTCTCCAAGGGTCTCGATGATTTTGGACGCACGAACAAGATCACTCACTAAATCAACACTGAAAACAGAGCTCCAATTCGACAAGCTCCATGTCGATTACCAGGGCATCGTAGAGAAGTCGAGAACATGCTTCAGACCATGGACGATGTTATTATCTACAGTGAGAACTTTACAGAACATCTTCAAAGACTAGAGGAGGTCATCTTTCTACGACTACGAGACGCCGGATTGAAATTGAAGCAGCAGAAATGTCGATTTTTGCAGAGTTAACTAACATACCTAGGCCACGTTGTGTCATATAATGGTGTGCCGACCGAGCCATCGAAGATCGATAAGGTCTTGGAATGACCAACACCAACCAACTAACCAACCAACCAACGAGAATTACGTAGTTTTTTTTGAATTGCCTCTTACTACCGACGGCTTATCAAGAACTTCGCTGACATCGCAGTATACCTCTGCATAGACAGACCGAGAATTCATTCTAGATACCGATGCAAGCGATTGTGGAATCGGTGGGGTCCTTTCACAGGTTCAAGGAAATGAAGAACGGGTGTGCGGGTATGGTAGTCGCACTCTTACAAAACTGGAAGCCATTGTCGAATTCACTAGACAATTCCGTCACTACCTGTACGGAAAGTCGTTTACCATCCGGACAGATCACAACGTACTGATATGGTTAAAGTCTTTCAAGGAGCCACAAGGTCAAGTTGCGCGTTGGATGGAGTAGCTAGCAGAGTTTGATTTTGTCGTGGAGCACCGCCCAGGTGGAAAACATGGGAATGTAGATGGTTTGTCCAGAAGAGCACAAGGCGACGAGGAACTAGAGGTGTGCAAACTCCGGTGTTTCAGCTCCGGCTCCGGCTCCGGCTCCGGCTCCGGCTCCGGCTACTTTACAGCTCCGATATACGGCTCCGGCTCCGACTCCGGCTTGGTTGGCTAACAACTGGGGAGAAAATCCAACCGGATATTATTCGGCTCAACTTTGCTCCCAGGGTTTTCTCCCGGTGAAAGCCGCAAAACTGTCAAGCGACAAAAACAAACGCAATGCGACAACTAGCAATGCCAGGAATGATGAAAACCCTATAAAACTGAAATAGTTATGCTACTACAAATAACAAAATACAAATTATAAATTGGCAAAGGACCAAGGTTTTTAAAACTTCTTATAATTTAATTGAATGAACGCTAAGCGACCAACATTGCCTGGAAGGAGTGCGCAGCGTTTCTTTGAGACGATGTTCCCCATCAACGAAAAGACTCGTTCAGAAGTGAATATTTCCATATAGTAAATATAAAGCTAATATAAAATTATAAATAGATATTTCGTTACTTGATACTTACTTCCACAACACATGAACACAGCAGACATGCCAGCGACGCAGAGCGCAAAGTAGCATGACGTAAAGCAGCGCATCGAAGCATGATGCTTGTAGACATAATAAATTATGGTAATTTGGCCGTTTGTGGTAGTTGATATGGTCTGACTCAACAAATAAGACTTCAGATCATATGCACATTCAATAAATTCAATATTACCATTATTTGTGAACAAAGCTTTGTCGAAATTGTCATATTTTTTGTCATTCTGATTTTCTAGCCGGGGCTGGAAGAAATGACACAAACTCCGGCTCCGGCTTGTCTGACCAAAAAGTGCCGGAGCTCCGGCGGTGCTCCGGCCTCTGGCACTCCGGCGCACAGCACTACGAGGAACTGGCTAGGCGAAATACGAGCTGATAAAATTAGAGCAGAAAAGCGAAATCACACCAGGCAGGTGATAAAAAGCGTAGAAGATGGCGTCCGACCTTCTTCGGCTGATAGCCAAGGAACTACAATCTTGGACAATAATGTTGTAACACCCCCGCCCCCCAAAAACATTGTTGTAACGTCCTTTCTCCCAAAATCAATGTTGACGAAAAGTTTGAAATAACAACATTGAATCGGGGGGCGGGGGGTTCACTGTTACCATTACTTTTGTCCAAGATTGTCTAAGACCCAATTTAACTAATTTCCATCACATAACAATTTCTTGTAATACGGCAGTGATGAACCAAGACACTGCTTCCCTTAAACACTGCAATAGATGGTCGCCTTCCTCACTAGACGATTGATATTGAGAGAGAATCTCCACTATATCGACGAAAATATCTCTACGACTACGAAAGTTTTCTCTATGAAAGTTTTCTGAGCAGTTGGCGTTTGAATTAAAAGGGAGATAAATTTATCACCTCTGTTAAAATTTCTGACTATGTATAACTGTCTGGTGATTGGTGGAAAACATCCACGGGGTATTTCATTTCATAATATGATATAATTTCACTTTAATAAAATATCTCCTAGCTAATAGTATAATACTATTGATGATTCATTAATGACACGCTTGGGAGTTGGGATGGAGGTTCTTTTCAATATATTGAGATAAATAGCTTGAAAAAGTACAAAAGACTTGTCATGCTGTTAACGGTAACATGCATAATTTAGTAATTTTATGTATGTTCCACGTTTAGATGAGGCAATCTCTAAAAGGGATCGAAAGTACTGATAAAATAAAGCGCTAAGCGCCTTGTGTAATCACCAGTTGATTGGTTTATTCATGAACAGCTGTTTTAATTTTTTTTGCAATTAGTCACAATATACCACGGTCTACCAGCGGTTTAAATAGAACTGTATTTATATTAATTTCTATATAAAGCTAGCGATGGTAGACCGTGGTAGACCGTTGGCAGATGTATAGATAATTAAATGTGAAATTATGGTGGAAGAGCCTGGGCCGAGAAGGCTGTGTACACAATTTTAAATCAAAATTATAACTCTTTTTCTGAAGGAAAATGTCTCAAATTTCACAGCTTGTTTATTCACTCTATTTTATAAATGAAAAACATGTTTTACCGCTATTTTATGCAAAAATGAGGAAAACCAACCAAAGACAATCTTGGACAATAATGTTGTAACACCCCCGCCCCCCAAATCAACGTTGTAACGTCCTTTCTCCCAAAACCAATGTTGACGAAAAGTTTAAAATAACAACATTGAATCGGGGGGCGGGGGGTTCACTGTTACAACTACTTTTGTCCAAGATTGTAGTCAAGCAGTTCGAAGCCTGTGGTCTAACTGGCCCCCACTACAATTGCAAAATAAATGGTATCCTTTATCATCGCTGGGAATCAGACGAGGGTAATACGACAAAGTTACAACTGGTTGTGCCTCGATCTCTTTTACCAACGGTCCTCAATTGTTTATATCACAACCTTACCTGCGGTCGGCTGGGAATAACAAAGACGGTAGGAAGAATTCGCGAACGATTCTACTGGCTCGAGGCGTGGTGTAAATACTGTAAGGAGTGTGGTACCAGGAATAACCCACAAGGAAAGGCGCGAGCTCCTCTTGTACCCAGCAGTTGATATACCCTGGTGAAAGAATAGCCATGGACATTGCTGGTCCATTTCCTCCTTCTAATCTGGGAAATAAGTATATATTAGTAATTAGTGATTATTTTACCCGCTAGACGGAAGCCTTACCAATGCCATACAGCCCAAAACAAGAAGCTTCAACGGTAGCACAGACGCTTGTGAGAGAATACATCTGCAGGTATGGTGTACCGACCCAATTGTCTACAGACCAAGGTCGTAATTTTGAGTCAAATCTTATCAAAGAAATGTGCCAGTTATTAGGAATTAAGAAGACCAGAACAACTCCTTACTATCCGCAGTCCGCTGGCATGGTTGAACGTTTCAACAGAACACCGTATCTAATCTTCGTCAACGTCTAGAGAACGCCCACGAAGAAGTGCGGAACAGAACGAAACTAGTACAGAAACGGCAAATAGATTATTACGACCGACAAGTTTTTGGTTCTGCTTTTCAAAAAGGGGATCGATCGTGTGTGGATGCACCAGCCGTGCACATTTAAGGGCCATGCCAAAAAGTTGTACCGCCCAAGGGCCGGTCCATACAAAATGGTCCAGAAATTTCGGATATGGTCTATCGAATCCCGTTGGAGGACCGTCGGAAAAGAAAAGTTGTTCACTTCAGCCGATTGAAGTGTCCCACAGTAGAAGTTGTACTTGTCCCAAGTAGAACGATCTAGCAGTCAAGCCGAACATCAGGACGATCAGACAGGTTCTAGATCTGGCCAGAAGACAGACGACGCAACCATGAATCTTTGAGAGGAGGAAATGGACTGGGAAAATGGCTTGTACCAAAATGATTTTGTGCAAGAAAGACCATTTCAACCACAGGAAGCCGGCGAAATAACGCATACAACAAAGAAAGCCGAACGAACAAGACTATTTAGGAGGGCGCCCAATGGACAAAAGATTATAAAATGTTATAAAAAGTGATGTTACGCTCTTAGCTATCGCTTTAGGTTCGGTAGCCTTTAGATATGGCGTATGTAAACAAACGTGACGTTTGTAAATATTTAGATAGTTGTAAAAACGTCAGCAACGGACTTTTTCTGTTAATAGAGTCATTTTTGACTTGTGTTGGACAGTATTATTAAACATATATGTTGTTATCGTGCCTGTTGTTCCACGCTACATATACAAAAGTTGGTGATCGTTAGCCTAGTCCCGTCGTTCTGTAGCACGCGCGTATATGATGAGACTGGTACCTAGGTGCTCCAGAACGCTTAGCAGATTTTAGTATTTTCAAGATGACAGTATTTTATACACTTGACAGGGTTAAAATACAAATTTTTTACGCTTGGCATACCTTTAGTAGGAAAGAAATAGTAAACCATATTAAGTTTTAAACATGCACGTTTCAATAACTATAAGAAATTCTAAAATAAGGGCTTTAATAAGAAACCGACCGATAAGTCAGTAAATTCGTTCTTCAACGTCCACTGAGCAGTTCACCTAAAGTTTAGTGAGTTCATCACCTTCAATATTTTCTGTACTTCTTAAAAATAGTTGTTGTAGTAACTTACCAATGTTAACGATTCAATTTTAAATACACACGACATTACACAATGCGAAATACAATGCAACAAAATCACAACATCCTGCAAACACGAATTATCGATTGAGACACAGCGTCATTGACACTCAAATACAGGTCAAGTGGTGTAAATATCAAATAATAAGCTTGATTGAATCACAGATTGAGGTCAAGCAAGTTCTAAGACAAATTATAGTTAAAGTAATTAAAGTTATTAAATTAGTATGGGTAATCTTATGATAGCGAGTACAATTAAGGATTTACACTACAAGTGATATTTGAAAATTTTGCATCATTTTCAAATATCACGAGTAGTGTAAATCCTTAATTGTACGAGCAAATTCATATGATTACTCATTTATTATATGCATGAGAAAATTACAACACGTACGCTTCGTACTCACTCACGCCTTTAAAAACATCTTGTTTCATTACTTGACAAGAAACATTTTCACTCTGGGTGTTCTCTGTACTCATTTCAAAATATTTACATGGAATTTTTAGTTCATAGTGTACCACAAGTCGTTGGAAATGTGAAAACTTTCCATTGCCGAATTGGCCGCCATTTTTAATTGTATTGTCAACATCGTTCCCAGGGCCTTCTCTATTTTTATTAATTGTACTGCAATACAATTAATAAAATAATTGTACTCCTCTCAACCAATCAGAATGTAGTAATTTTGTCATGCATATAATAAAAGTTCTTATATAAATTACTCACCTGGTTTTGCAGACGTTGTAAAATAATATTTTATTCTTTTACGAGCATGATGGGGGCTGGTGACGAGGGCCCACTTTTTAAAAATCAGTGACCATTTTACTGAAATCTGCTAGGCTCTCTCTCGCAGCGCTCGAGCACAGTACACCTATGCTAGCAGATATTGAAAGAGCGAAGAGAGAGAGAGAGAGAGAGAGAGAGAGAGAGAGAGAGAGAGAGAGAGAGAGAGAGAGAGAGAGAGAGAGAGAGAGCTTGGGACTAGGCTGAGTAATCATATCAATTTGCAGGATTGTTTTAAAATAATCGTCACCCCCCACTCCACCCGTACAATGTTGTTTAACAAAGTCAAATGCAAGCAAGGCTCGACGTATATGATGGTCAACACTGATTTGGTGGGAGGGGGTGATTTTTTTTCTTTTTGACCAAAACATTTAATATGAGCATTAATTTTAGTCTCTAACTGTCCGAGCGCGCAATATTTAAAAGCTTAAAAAACGTTTCGTTATTGGTTATTATTATATTCATTAGTATTGTTGACAGTATATTCATTAGCATTCTTTAATATATAAAATTCTATTACATTACATTAGTATTCTTTCTGACGTCAATAAGTTTGATCAGGTATGAAACACGGACATGGTACTGATTTTCTTTGTGTATTCCTCGTGAATTATTAATGATTATATAATATATATATATATATATATAATATATATATATATATATATATATATATATTATATGATGCCTGAGCTCCGAGACAATTTTAAAATAATGACTTGAGCGCATTTATTCACATTTTCGTTGTTTTTAATGAGTTGTTATTTTCAATAAACCAGCGAATGAAACAGCAAGTCATTTTCATAGTCACTGAGGTAGAAATTGAGGTCATTATTATTAACTAACAACCTTCTATTCCGCCTTGGATTCCTACCACAAAACAATGGGAAAAAAACTATGAAAAGTGAATTAAATGCGCTCGGTCAATATTTTAAGAATTAAGGCCTCGGAGCTCAGGTATACAGTATGTGGCTGCATGCTCTGCATGTATTTAAAATTGTTATTATTAAACATCATTAGCCCATGGGAAAGTAGCCCATTCTTCAAGTTATGAGTTACAAGTTACTGTTGCTTAAATTACTGTCGGGAGGTATTTGTTACGTTGCAAGTTCACTTTAACGAATTAATTCCTCTCCTTTTCTACGCATTTCTGTCTCTTTGATTGCCAGCTGCTGCTGATTCCTAAAATTAAAATTAAAATTAAAGATAAATTAGAGTTAAATTGCATTTGCTTATCGGCTAATGAAATTTGGCCCAATTTTCAAATATCATTCACTGAAAGTGTAAATCCCTAATTGCATGCACTTGCAATTATACCTATATACCAATTATTACCTATAAATTGAATTCAAATTAACCTTATATCTGTTTTCAATTTAGTTCATCGGGTGCAGGACAGCAATGTTGTTATGACGACACTGGCAGCCTTATGGTTGGCCCACCTGGTGGAGGCACTATAGACAAATTCAGTTCCGAATATGATGGAATATCGGACTCATTAAAAGTATTCAAACACTACTACCACGACGTTTTACCTTGGTTTTACTGTTGCAAACACAGTGACGAATGTGATAAATATTACGATAGACGACCTTCTGACGACGGATCAAGATATAGACCACCACCAATAGGCAAGCAGTTTTACATTTATATTGTTTGGTTTTTAGATAAATGTTAACATATATAATGCCTTTATAGGGATCGCATTTAATTTTTGTAATGTTATTCATTAGGGATTCTCAAATCATTAATAATTCATAAAGAAAATTTAAAAGAAAACCATATTTACTCAGTATTTAGAAATCGGAGAAATTTATCGGAGAAAATTACGGTGAAATTTGGCAAATTTTAGGTCGATTTTCTCAAAATATATATTCGTTTTTGAAGCCATATCCAACACTCGTCAGTGTTTGTCCTCCAATGTCTAAATACAGCCAAAAACTTGGCTTTGTCACGTTCAACCTGCTTAACTGTAGTTAAAACTCGTTCAAAGCCATTGAATACACAATCAGACTCGATTAAATGCAAACCGCCCTCTTCACCTAATTGGCTAATTTTAGTGTTTTTGCGGATACTGGTTGCTAAACCATAGCCGCTATGTCATGACCCCGGTTGTGTGTGTGTGTGTTTGTTTGTTTGTAAGAATGTTTTCGTCAATCACGTGATCTAGCCGAAAAGCTAATAGGCATACTTAAGTCTTATCCGTATGTCCGAAGAGTTTACGAACGTGTACCAGAACAACCAGTGGAATATTGGAAGTCTAGTTTCAAGCCGCCAAGAAATCCACGACGAGTTGATAGCTGACAGGTCAGTGGTCTATTGGTCTGTCGACATAAAGTTTAAACGATTTTGTGAATTTTTGCGAATCAGTGACTGGTTTCTAAACCATATACCTGCGTATAGACCGATAGTATGTATTTCAGCATTTAAGTTATTGTATATGTATTCACTGTTATTTTATACTAAAGCAAGCGCGCGGTCAGTGCTCATTTACATGCAATACTTTTTCGTGTTCAGTAATTCAGCATCGCGTAATAAAACCATACATGCAAAATGTTATTACAATAAATCCGTAACGCGCCACGATTTTCTCGCCCAAACGACAAGCTTTCCATGGACGAAGAGACAGAGCGAGTGCTTGTTTGGCTTCGAATCAGTATCTTTCTGAAATATGAATAGCCTTTTACTTAATGTTTGATCAAGTGTACAATTGAGATGTTAGGCTCTCGGCCAAGATGTCATAGCTATAAGTTTATCACGCAGAAATCAACTGTTTATTGTTTGTTTGTTTATTAAATTAACTTGCCACAAGATTACATAAACATTTTCTACATACAAAACTTATACAACATAATTAAATATCTAGTGACGAGGAAACCCAACTAGAAACCACAAGGGCTTATTAATTATGGGCTTCCTCATTAAAAGAATAAAAAGAAACACATATACATTACTTAAAGCACACACTGGTTAGGTTAGGAGGCTGTATGCTGCAGTTAGATAAAAGTACAGTACATTATAAATGTCACGATAATATAAATCAGAAAAAAATACAATTATTAAGAAAGAAGAAACGACTTCAATTTAAATTTAAAAGAAAAAATCGAAATTGAAGTTTTAATATCATTATTTAAGGAATTAAAAAATTTAGGCCCTTGAAAACGAATGGAAAACTGCCTAACATTTGTTCGACAAGAAAAAATGTAATAAGATTTAGAGCTTCTGATATTATAACTATGTACTTGATTTGTTTCCAAAAACATATTATTAAAAGATTTAGGTAATCAGCCAGCCCTATACTGGTACATTATTTTGCCTATTTGAAAGCGACAAATATCCATAAGTTTTAAGATTTTCAATTCCTTAAATAATGGGTCAGTATGGGCATCAGGACTTTTACAAATTATTCTGATACCTCGTATTTGAAGAACAACAAGGCGTTGGAGATTTGTAACGTATGTTGATCCCCAAACATTTGCACAATAATAAAGATATGGATAAATCATGGAATAATATAGAGTAATCAGTGAGGACTTAGGAAGAAAGAAACTTGCCTTGTAGATGATACCCAATGACTTCGAAACTTTTCTAGCCACATTAGTAATGTGTGGTTTCCAAGACAAATTCTCATCAAGTACAACACCCAAAAAAACAGTTTCACTAACACGATCAATCAAATGGTTACTTAATGTAATCAGCCTCGGTCCCAGGCTCTTCAGTAATAAAAGGCGAGCATAGCGCTCAAGCGCGCGGGGGTGCTTGGGGAGGTTGCGGCGTGCGAAGAGCGGCGTGCGAAGAGCCTGGCAGATTATGACCGATTTCCGAAGAATCTCGACCGATTTCTGAAGAATCGAAGATATCGCATTGTTTTAGCTGCTTTTATGGAAAATTTTTTCCTGGCATTCATCCTTGACAATTCTATGGATGATATAGACGAATCCTTTCAGGAAGAACCGCATGAAGGTAATTTTATTTGTATATTTTTGCCATAGTATTTATAAATTTATACTCAATTTCTGAATTTGAGTATAGACTAATGTAATAGTCTTAGACTATAACAGAGTTCCTTTGTTGTCGTTGTATTCGACTGTCATGTTTATAACTTTTATTCAGTAAATTAGTTCTAAAATATGTATGTGTCTTTTGTTTGCAGAATTAACAACATTTAATGACGAACTTGTGGACGAACTCAACACATCGTTTCAACAACTAGATGTTGATGGTATTAAATTTTCATATAAATATATCTATTTTTCAATTTGCATCTTTATTTATAATTTTATAATTAAACACTTAAAAAGAAGAGAGAGTATAGCTATTTTACTATTTAATTTTGGGCAATGCAATCATCTTTTGTGCATAGAATCTTCCCCAAGCGAACCATGTCGTGGACAGGCCTTTCAATCTCGTTTAACACATCACTGATTTCATCCATATTCAAGTCATTTACATCCATATTTACATCAAAATGATCAAAGTCATTTGCATTGTCAGCCATCTTGAATTCATAATCTGCCAGGCTCTTCGCACGCCGCAACCTCCCCAAGCACCCCCGCGCGCTTGAGCGCTATGCTCGCCTTTTATTACTGAAGAGCCTGGGACCGAGGCTGTAATGTAATAGACAAATCAAGTGTCTGCCTCTTTTGTCTAGGTTTAAAAATCATGAAGTTTGACTTCTTAAAGTCAAAAGAAAGTCTATTGGCTTGGAACCAATCTGTTAACTTAGATAATTCAAAATTAATAGAATTCATCAAATAAAAAGGATCTTTATGTGAAAAAAAGATATTTGTATCATCTGCAAACAAGATCAGTTGTAATGCATTAGAAGCATTACAAATATCATTTATGTACAGTAAAAAAAGCAGTGGTCCTAAAATGGAACCTTGTGGAACGCCACAAGTAATAATATTGGTGGAAGAACAATACTGTACTGCTTAAGTTACATCTAGGCGTATACAATACTTATTAAAAAAGCGCGTTGATCATTTTTGAGACAAATCATTATGCATGTGTTACCAGAGTCTAACATAATAAAGATTAGATCATTAGAACGAAAGCGATATATATGTCCTGTTTTTCCCAATTTACCTAAAATTGTCATTTTAAGATTAGGGTTAAGATTAGGGTTGGGGCTTGCGTTAGGGATTGGGTTGGAGTTTGGTTAAGGGCCAGAATGAAGCATTATTGTTAAGTTATTAAGTAGTAGTTAAAGTATGAGCGGCCGATCTTTATGGGCATTGCCATTGTAGATGCCCATAAAGATCGGACGCGAATATTTCAACTTACTATCAAATTCTATGTGTACATGATGAATACTTTGTTTAAGAGTTGTAAGAAACGTTAGATAAGATCATTTTAACTCAGAAAAAATGAATTTGAGCCGCTAGTGTCTAATAACTTTGATAAAATATTGATGTTTTATTAATCAATGTTTTAAGTAATAGTTAAAATATGAGCGGCCGATCTTTATGGGCATTTACAATGGCGAGCCGAATAACTTACTTATCAAATTGTAAGTGTAAATGATGAACACTTTGTTTAAGAGTCGTAGAAAAGGTTAAATAAGATCATTATTTTTAACTCAGAAAAAGCTGAATTTAAGCCACTAGTGCCTATTAACTTTGATAAAACATTGATGTTTTATTAATCAATGTCTTATCCGTATTTAAAGATGCTGATCAGTTAAACATTCATTTCTTTTGAATTTTTGTCATGAATTATTAATGAATTTGATAACAGTATTTACAAACATCTGATTAAACATTCATTTCTTTTGAATTTTCCTTATGAATTATTAATGAATTTGATAAGTACTATTTAAAACATGAGCAGCAGTGTTTTATCAGATTTAAAACACGTACTGCGAATGAAGTTCCTTCTTATATAAGAGACATGCATGGTTGTTGTCAACAGTGACATGCACACCCGCCACACTAGATATTCCATTAACCTGTTATGTCCTAAGTTTAAACGTGTAACTGAAGGTGGTAGGACTTTAAGTCTATCAGCATGTAAAGAATGGAACAGTTTACCACTTTCCATAAGGCAAAAAGATAGTGTTTTTGCTTTTAAAAATTCGCGTAATCTTAAACATTGTAATATAAAATGATACTGGGGCAGTTGGTATGTAGGTTTTCTTAGGCGATTTAGGCAAATTCAGTAGCAGTATCCGCATGTACGCAGGGCGTACCTATTTTTTAGCATGTTAACATATTCTATTCATGAATTCTTCAGTTGACAGTTTTCATTGTTTCATCGCAAACTTTCAAAGAATTAATTGTTAAGAAGTTATTTATCAATGTAATAATAATAATAATAATAATAATAATAATAATAATAATAATAATAATAATAATAATAATAATAATAATAATAATAATAATAATAATAATAATGATAATAATAATAATAATAATAATAATATTAGTAAGGAAAGACGTCAGCAGGTTGGAGAGGTTGAGATCTGGTGAACTGCACAATATAGCTGTATGCGAGGGTTTGGAACGAAGGTACTATTTGAAAAAAGAAAGGAGTGGCAGTTGTTCTAGAAGAGCTGAAGCAGAGGATATTGGCAAAGACTGGTAAGATCAAGCGGTATCAAAGCAGGATAGAACAGTATCGGCAAAATAGAATGTTTCAATCCGACCAAAAACGCCTTCACGAAATGTTGGAGAATGAAGAGAGGGGTAATTCTGTTATACCAGATACTGAAGAGAGCATGAGATTTTGGAGCAGGATAACCCCATGAGTCACAGGTACAGAATGGCTAAAAGATGTAGAGAACCAGCTTGCTGGAGTACAGAAACAGAATGATATTGTGATAACAGTAGTCCAACTAAAGTGACTAAACAACTAAAGAAATGGCTAACTGGAAAGCTCCGGGCCAGATTGATTGCAAGGTTTTTGGCTTAAGAATCTTACATCATCCGGAGAAAGAATTGCCGCTCAATTACATGACTGTCTTACTACCGAGCAATAACCTATAGACCCGGAACTTGCCTGCTCCTTATGTAGAAACTGTTCACAGGGATAATGGGTGATGAACTCTACAAACACCTAGAGTAAGAGAATTTAGGAGAGCGCACCCTTGGGTCAATAAATGTAAGGAGAGGAATTTTTCAAGGCGACTGTCTGTCACCACTGCTATTTGTGTTGGCCCTTATACTATTGTCGATGGTGCTAAGGAGGGTTAAAGCTGGTTATGACTTGGCGAGGAGAAAGCGACTTTTAAATCATCTTTTATTCATGGTTGATTTAAAACTTTACGGAAAGAACGAGAAAAAAGTAGAACCCTTATAACCACCGTTCGCTTTTTCAGCAGTGACATTGCATGGAATGGAGTTTGGAATTAGTAAATGTGCAGTCCTGGTCATGAAAAGGGGAAGTGTGTCCAAGTGTGATCAAGATATTACGATGCCAGATGCCCAAGTTATCAGGGGACTAGAAGAAGGAGATGGATATAAATATCTTGGAATATTAGAGGTAGATGATTTAAAGCACGGTGACATGAAAGAGGCAATATCCAAAGAGTTCTTGAGAAGGATACAAAAGATACTTAAGGTTACGTTACACCACAGAAATTAAAAAATACAAAAAAAATTATTTTTTGCGTAATTAGCTGCCTTAAGCCAAATGCTGAAAGGTTAGGAAAAGTTTATTTCGTTTAAAGCAAAATTCATTAAGATATTTAGCTATGAAAATTGCAAGCAGCTCTGTTTTCCCGCGAAATTTAAATGTTCCAAGGCTTGTTTCTTCAGCTTTAAATTTCAGCTAAACTGCCGTATTCAAAGACTTTTGTTGAACACGGGTTTTGGCCGATTTGTTTCAAATTTTCACAATGTATCGGAGACAATACGGGCTTCAAAAGTGTGTGCGGTAGCAAAACGAATTTTTTTTCATTTCTGAGTAATCGACTACGATTCATGGTATGCACGCAACTTAACTGAGGTGGCAAAAGAATGCCTTATATCTCAAAAATAACAAACAAAACCCATAGCTACCGCACACACTTTTGTAGAACAGCTAGTTGAGTTTCAATTAAAACTATTTTTACATGATTTGATTGAAACTGTAGTTCAACAAAAGTCGCGGCGCAAAGCGAATGCGTTTTCAGAATTTTGTCAAAACAAAACAAGTTTAAATACTTTTCAAAATTGTAAATCAACTGTCCAATTCAACAATCATTTTGCTATAAACTGTAAAAATTTGAATTTGATTGCTTTTAAACTCAACGCGTAGTTGCATTTTTCGCAAAGCACTACTCCAAGGTGTTACGTAACCTTAAGTCAAAATTAAATGCTGGAAAGGTGGTGAGTGTAATCAATTGAAGGGCAACCTCAATAACACGCTATGGTTCAGGGATTATCAAGTGGACCAAAGAATAACTCAGGAAGCTGGATAGGAATACGAGAAAGCTGTTAACTATTAACAGAGCAGTTCACCCACAGGCTGATGTCGATAGCCTCTATGTGAAAAGATCAGTGGGTGGGCAAGGCTTAAGTGTAGAAGACTGTTTATTCAAGTATGTTGTGGCGAGTAGTGAAATGTTGCTCCAAGCTGTAATTGATGAAAAGATTTTGGATGAAGGGGTAACAAAGCAAAGTATAAGAGCAGAAAGGTTGACTAAGTACAGAAATAAGGTATTGCACGGACAGTTTCTGAAGGGAACGGATGAAGTGAGAGACCCGGATTCATGAGATTGGTTGAAAAGAGGTACCATAAAGAAAGAAACGGAAGGACTCCTGACTGCTGCGCAAGATCAGACAGTACGAACTAACAGCATCAAGAATAGAAAATTGGGTTGGATTATAGCACAACAACAACAACAACAACAACAATAATAATAATAATAATAATAATTACTATTAAAATATGTCACAGTTTTAGTAAATATGGAAATGGATATCATAGTTCACAATCCTATTCTATAAGTATAATAATAATAATAATAATAATAATAATAATAATAATAATAATAATAATAATAATAATAATAATAATAATAATAATAATAATAGTAATGATAATAACAATGGTAATAACAATGCTAATAATAATGGTTCCTGTTGTCACATACAGCTTTAACGTCATTAATTGGAAGATGAGTGAGATCAAGAAATTAGATTCAAAGACAAGAAAGTTGTTCACTATGGAGCGGATGAGCCACCCCAAGGCGGATATGGAAAGGATCTACTTCCCGAGAGAGATAGGAGGGAGAGGACTCACTCAAATAGAGCTTACCAACAAGACAACCACAGCTAGACTAAATGTGTACCTAGAAGAAACTGAGGACCAACTTGTGAAGTTAGTGTACGAACATGAGAAGGAAAAAGCTATACTCACTACCAAAGGATGCCAACAAGTTTAAGAGAGGGCTAGAGGTACCAGACCAGGAACCAGTCACAAATTTGCCAAACGGGTGAAACGTGAGACTAAGAAACAGCTGCAGAAATAGATGCAAGAAGAATGGGAAGAAAAACCGATGCATGGTCAATATCCAATCAGAACAAATAAGCCAGATGTCAACCGAGACAAGACCCACCAGTGACTTCGAAGTTCTCGACTTAAAGCAGAAACTGAGCGGCTGATCATAATCGCAGTTCAAGACCAAAGCCTGGCAACGAGGTCGTACCATCACAGGATAATCAAAGACGGCACTTATCCCAAGTGTTGGATGTGTAATAACTTCGAGGAGACAATATGTCACATCTTATCAGGTTGCCCAGTTTTCGCAAAAACAAAGTATATCGAAAGACATGACAGGGAAGAAGGATACATACACTGGAAGACCTGTCAGCACTACCATCTCCTAGTTGCTGATAAATGGTACGACCACAAACCAGAAACAGTGACTGAAAATGAAAGTGCAACAGTACTATGGAACATGCCAGTGAATACAGACAAAGAGATCAAGGCCAATTGACCAGACATTGTCGTCAAAGACAAGAAAACCAAGACCTGCCTTATGATTGATATGACAGTGATATCAGAAAGAAATGTGTCAATTAAACAAATGGAGAAATTGTCAAAGTATAAGGATCTTGAAATGGAAGTCACAAAGTTCATGTTGTAGTAGGGTCACTGGGACTTATCAAGAAAGGCCTGGGAAAATACATCTTCCAAATCTCGGGAGATGTAAGAGTAGAAGTGGTTCAGAAAATCGTCCTTTTAGGAAGTGCCCACATCCTGAGCCGAACACTCTCCATTAAATAGACAATGCTAGTGCCTTAAGGTCATGGGATGACCTCGGTATTGCAGCTACCTAAAACAGTACAATGTACAATATAAACACCATAATAATAACAACTAGAGAGCAGTCAGAGACTGCATATACCTCCGCCAGCGGGTTATTAGAGATGTTTAAAAGGAAAACGAACCATCCCGCTAGCCAGGCTAGCTCACGAGACCAACACATGCATGCATCTATGAAAATGCTTGATTGCACTCGTACCAAGAATTATGCAAAAATATTTGCATAAAATAAGGATAATTTAATTTAATTTAATTTAATTTAATTTAATTTAATTTAATTTAATTTAATTTAATTTAATTTAATTTAATTTAATTTAATTTAATTTAATTTAATTTAATTTAATTTAATTTAATCCATTTTCACTGCATACAAATGTTAACAAATAAAAAAAATAAAAATAAATAAGTAATAAATAAATAAATAGATAAATGCAGTGGGGAAGGACCAGAAAGGATCAAAGGAGCCATACTAACTAGTCTACCCTGAATAATAACAAAATAAAATTTTAAAAAAAAGATAAGAAAAGAAAAGAATTAAATAAAATTAAAAAACAAAACAAATTATACGTACACTAAATTGTCCAATTTACATGTGGCCTATCGGCGTCGAAAATCTTGGTCTTATAATACCGTTTACAATTTCTGGTAAACGACGAAGGAGTAGAATTCGAAGTTCTTAAGTCCTGTGGTAGTTTGTTCGATAAGTAGGGTATTCTATTAAAAAATGTTGTTTTAAAAAGTTCAGTTCTACATTTTGCTAATTTTAGTTTACCTTGGGAAAATGACCTCAGCCTAGTGTCAGTACAAACTCTACATATGATTCAATATTGTAGTCATAATATCCACATTTCATTTTATAAAACGTGGATAAGTCCTTTACTTCTCTCCGATAGACTAAGGGAAGAAGGTCAATCTGCTATAGACGCTAGGTATAGCTCATATCAGGTAGGAGTAGCCGCGTGGCACGCCGTTGAACACGGTTGGTCGTTCGAAAATGGCCAACCCTTCTGCGAACTTTCATGAAAATCGGTGTAATACGTTTGAGATATCCTGGCGACAGACAGACAAAACAGACAAACAAACCAACAGACTAACAAACAAACAAACAAACAAACAAACAAACAAACAAACAAACAAACAAACAAACAAACAAACAAACAAACAAACAAACAAACAAACAAACAAACAAACAAACAAACAAACAAACAAACAAACAGACAGACAGACAAACAGACAGACAGACAGACAGACAGACAGACAGACAGACAGACAGACAGACAGACAGACAGAACGGGGTAAAAACATAACCTCCTTTGTGTCTTTTCTTGGCCACTATTTATATCTATTATTGAATGGAAATTTGTCATTTAGTTCATTTAATTGTTTTTTTAATATTGACTTTGCATGTTCTTTCGGTGTGTCAATACATGACAATAATTTTCTGGGGTGTTTTCTGTGTGTCATTAATACAACAAAAATCAGAAATTAGGGGGATTGGGGTTACAAAAATGCATATAATGATATAAAGCGGGCGAGGGGTTGTTGTATTCATGTATTTCTAGTAATAATAATAATAATAATAATAATAATAATAATAATAATAATAATAATAATAATGAAATGATAATAATAATAATGTTCTACCGTCAATGGTGAAGTAAGTAATAAGTTAAGTGGATTCGACAGGAACAACGACAACGACTTGTTGAACGTCGTTAATGTCCCAGAATATGAAAGATTATTACGACTGGAAGTAGCAAATGCTATTAACACAGCCCTTCTGGAACCTTTACAAGCCTATGAAGCACTCGACTCCGGTGCCGCCTATACCATTCCGGTGCCACCTATACCACTCCCCAAAGGAAAACAAGTCATTGACCCAAAGAAGGAACTTCTTCCAATTTCACTTACCTCCTCCCTTTCCATGGTTAAGTTGCAGAAGACTTTGTGGTAGCAGACTACGTGAAGCCAGCTGTAACAAAGTCGATCGACCCTAATCAGTATGGGACAATTTCCGGTTCTTCCACCGTCCTGGCTTTAATAAGCATGTTTCATAAATGGCTAGGAGAAACTGATGGCACAGGTTCATCAGACCTCCCATATAGCATCATTAACTGGATCATAAGTTTCTCACTAATAGAACACAGAGGGTTTAAATTAGGAAAGGACTGTTTTTCGAAGTGGCGAGTTGTTCCATCGGGGGTGCCCCAAGGCACTAAGATGGGGTCATGGTTGTTCCTGGTTATGATCAACGACGTCAATATCGTCAATATATCGACTCGCCTAGCGGCTCGTATTTTTTTACACTTTGGGAAAGTCTCGCAACATCCCTCGTGTTTGGATTAGGCTATCCAAACATGGAAACCCATTAGGTATTTCTTAATTACTACACGACTTTCAATTGATAAACAAATGTCTTGTTTACCACTCCGGCAGAAAAGGAACGCTAAAATGCATTAAAAGCAAGAAATAAGTTTGTTAATATTTTCAGAAGCTTTTATACTGAACATATTCTAATGAAAAGACAAACGTTCTCTGACCAAATATTTAAATTTAATTCGAGCTTTCGGCTGCCAGACTGCAGCCTTCAACAGGATAATAAAAATGAAATATAAAACCATATATACATACAAATATTGTGGAACGCCTAGTAATCTGATACAATGTTATTAACCTAATAAGTTATTTTATTTAGTATAATGCTATACTGTTCGGGAAATGGTAAACATGGTAAAACACTAGAGTCTTGGCACACGGCATTGATTCCCGAATCGCACAATAAATCAAAACCATTACCTGAACAGTATAGCATTATACTAAATAAAATAACTCATTAGGTTAATAACATTGTATCAGATTACTAGGCGTTCCACAATATTTGTATGTATATATGGTTTTATAATTCATTTTTATTATCCTGTCGAAGGTTGCAGTCTGGCAGCCGAAAGCTCGAATTAAATTTAAATATTTGGTCAGAGAACGTTTGTCTTTTCATTATGTATAATCCTTGCCGCGCTTCGTCAATTTTTTCATGAACATATTCTGTTTGAGAATGTTTAAACACTTAGAAATGATATGGGAAGCAAACGAAGTTTTAAATCGAATCAAACATAACGACCACAGTGATATACGATAATTCATTATACAATACCCTGGTTGCTATGCGTGTTTTCATTGGTTGTTGGCTATGATCTATTAGAGGACAGACACATGGTCACGTCAGATCACGTCAGCTGACTTGCTTTTTTTTCCTTCTTCATGTCAACAAAAACCTTTTAAATTTTTTTTGTATAAAACAAATAGATTCCATTTTTTTGTTGTCTGTTCAGTTATAGATGCACAGAAGACGTCACAACGTTGTAAGAACATCAGTGACCCACTCGACAGCGTCTCGTTGGCCACTTTTTTGTTCTTACCACGTTGTGACGTCATATGTGCATCTATTACTGAACAGACAACGGCAAAATGGAATCTATTTGTTAATTATCTTTAGTTCGCCTATTTAGCTGACGCATGCGCATGCAAAAAAGACTGGACCCTCTTTTCTTCGCGGGGGGAAAGTGGGTCTGGAACTGGACTATGCTTGCTGATGCTCGTCCTTGCTATATTTATAGAGTACCTTTCCTTGAGGCTACGAATGTCCTATTAATCGATTAGAAATTATCTTTTTACATGAGTTCTTAAGTTGTTTACGTATACGCAAATGCCATTCGGATAATGGCTACGTTTATTCGACGATAATTAATGTTTTACGCGGGTTTTCCGTAAAGGATTATTGACAGAAAACTTTAATTATTCATTGGTTTTCCCGCTATGGTTATTCGCGATATATTACGCGTTTTCCACAGGGTTTACTCGGCAATAATCTAGGTTTTACAGGGAAATTCTCGCTGCGAATATTTGTGATAATCTGAATTTTCCCTTGAAGTTTATTATGTCGAAAATGCGTGTTATCGCGAATAATTACAGCGGAAAATCTAGTGAATAATTAACGTTTTCTTCGAATAATCCTGTACGAAAGACCTGCGTAAAATATCAATTATCGTCGAATAAACCGTGTGGAAAAGTAAACTACCGTTTTCTTCAATATCTTTCTTTAAAATTCAATAATCTATCTTTCTTTCTATCTATCTATCTATCTATCTATCTATCTATCTATCTATCTATCTATCTATCTATCTATCTATCTATCTATCTATCTATCTATCTATCTATCTATCTATCTATCTATCGATCGATCGATCGATCGATCGATCGTTCGATCGATCGTTCGTTCGTTCGTTCGTTCGTTCGTTCGTTCGTTCGTTCGTTCGTTCGTTCGTTCGTTCGTTCGTTCGTTCGTTCGTTCGTTCGTTCGTTCGTTCGTTCGTTCGTTCGTTCGTTCGTTCGTTCGTTCGTTCTTTCTTTCTTTCTTTCTTTCTTTCTTTCTTTCTTTCTTTCTTTCTTTCTTTCTTTCTTTCTTTCTTTCTTTCTTTCTTTCTTTCTTTCTTTCTTTCTTTCTTTCTTTCTTTCTTTCTTTCTTTCTTTCTTTCTTTCTTTCTTTCTTTCTTTCTTTCTTTCTTTCTTTCTTTCTTTCTTTCTTTCTTTCTTTCTTTCTTTCTTTCTTTCTTTCTTTCTTTCTTTCTTTCTTTCTTTCTTTCTTTCTTTCTTTCTTTCTTTTCGTTCTGAAAATATTTCCCCGCGCTTTCCCCATTGCTAAATTGAAAAATGGAGCACTGCCACGCACAATAACCAACAAGAAATGTTGTATTTTATCTACTGTATGTTATAAAGTTGTTACTAGATGTAACCAATGCAATAATTTCTATCACATTTTACAGCGGGAACAAGTGGAGATCCACATCTAGTAACCTTTGATGGCACATCATACACGTTTAATGGTCATGGAGAATATTTGCTGCTGAGCATTGTCGAAACTATAAAATTAATATTTCAAGGGAGAATGGAACCCATAACAGATAGTCAAGGACAGACTACTAAAGCAACAGCATTAACGGCATTAGTAGTAAAAGAAACAGGGAGTGACACTGCCCAGGTAATTGTCACCGGTTGCTATATATCAATTTAATATTAAGCTTACAAAAAAAAAAGATTACCAAGGAAAGAACACAACAAGCTACAGTAATTTGTTAATACTCCTTGGACTAGTACTGTCGTACTGTTGAACGGTCCTACTGTTGTGTGTGCTGTTGTTCTGTTGTGCTATTGTACTGTCGTACTGTTGTACTCTCGTACTGTTGTACTGTCGTACTATCGTACTGTCGTACTATCGTACTGTTGTACTGATAAGTTGTACTGTCGTACTGTTGTACTGTCGTACTATCGTACTGCTGTCGTACTGTCGTACTGTTGTACTGTTGTACTATTGTACTGTCGTACTGTTGTATTGTTGTATTGTTGTACTGTCGTATTGTCGTACTGTCGTACTGTCGTACTGTCGTAGTGTCGTGCTGTCGTGCTGTCGTACTGTCGTACTGCCGTACTGTTGTACTGTCGTACTGTTGTACTGTTGTATTGTTGTATTGTTGTACTGTCATACTGTCGTAGTGTCGTAGTGTTGTACTGTCGCACTGTCGTACTGTTGTGCTGTTGTATTGTTGTATACTGTTGTAGTGTTGTACTGTCGTATTGTCGTACTGTCCTGTTGTATTGTTGTACTGTCGTAGTGTCGTACTATCGTACTGTCGAAGGCAGTACTTTCATGAAGGCGACGAGAAGCGACTAAACAAGGTCATCGAGAAGTTCGACGAACGTCCCGAAGCGCAACATACTTCACGAGCGAGCCAAATTCCACCAAAGAAAACAACAACAAGGTGAGTCGGCCGAAGTCTTTATTCGCTCGTTGTATGATTTAGCTGAATATTGTGATTTCGGAAACAGTAAAGATGAGTAAATACGAGATAGAATTGTCACTGGAGCACAAGACAAGGAACTGTCGCGTCGATTACAACATAAACCCAATTTAGACCTCGCCATGGCAATCCAGATGACAATCTGAACTGATCAAGAGTCAAATCTCCGACCAAAGACAACAACTTGAATAAATTGACGAAGTACAACGGAAGCGTCAAGACCAAATATCCCGTCGAAAGAATGGAAAAGAATATTGGCGAAGAAAAAGAAAGAGCGCCAACATGATGGTCGGCAAGTCTGCCCGGCAAGAGGAAAACAATGCAGAAATTGCAACAAAATGGGACATTTTGCTGTAGTTTGTCGTACAAAGAATACGGCCGAAGTCAGAAAAAACTCACCTCGGTTTTCTTTGATGTACCGCGGTTGTTTATTAATTTATAATAGGTACTCCCAACCATGCATAAATCAAATTAATTGCCCCGGGCTAATTAACAGTTATACCATGACCTCGAGTTGTATATGAGCTCATGTACAACGAGAGCGAATGGTATAACTGTTTTATTATATAGCCAAGCACTGTACAAGAGACAAAATTACAGCGAAATGTTTGAAACAACAAACTTCCGGCATAGGCAACTAATACTTCCGCCATGCGTAATGATGCATTCACATAGAGTTTCTCGCGCTGAGCTGTTCGGTAAACAGCTTCGAAATGTTGTATAAATGTTGCTCGAGAGGCAAAAAATGTGTTAAGCAGATCACCAAAAAAGATTAAAAGGTACCTTTATTAAGTCAAAATGTGGGTCAGTTGTTTATATTAGCGTTGCTGTCGTGAAAAATATTTTAATTCATGCAAAAATGAAACTGAAACACCTTCGGCAGTGAAACTAAATTACTTAGTTGGTTGTTTTTGAAAAAGAACATGCTTTTTACTACTCCAAATGCTTACGCAAAAGATCATATCCGATAGCATGCTATATAATAATATATATTAGCCCGGGGCATTTAACTTGATTTATGCGTGGTTGGGAAAATAAGCTTTAATCAATTGTCACAAATGTGATAAAGGAGTTATCATCGCGACCGAAGTGTTTTTAGACAAGTAATATTGGGCATTTCACTCGATTACATAGCATGTTCTAAGGATTTTGGGTGAAGGAAAGTTCGAATGTAGAATATATACATTTTTAAGACCAAACCAGGACCAGTTGCGAAAAATGCAACTACACAGGCCTTCCAGCAGGAATTGAACCCACGACCTTGCGATTCTAGTGCAATGCTCTGACCACTGAGCCATGGAGGGCGTTTCCGAGAGCTTGATCGAGAGTTCTGTATATATAATAAGGTGGTAATGCCAGGAGAGAATGGGGTATAAGTAATATTGGGCATTTCACTCGATTACATAGCATGTTCTAAGGATTTTGGGTGAAGGAAAATTCGAGTGTAGAATATATATGTGTAGAATATATATACACGACTGACTCAGTATCTCAGTTTTCTTAGGCAACCTCTGTGCTCGTGAACTAAGTACGTTAGCTACCTCAACCTCGGTAACTACGTCAGTTATTTACCTCGGGTTCGGTAACTAACCCATACATAATTGATTTCAAAATCGATACGGGAGCGGATATTACCATAATATTTGAAGATATGTTTGAGTCCCTACCACGTCGCCCAAAACTGGAGCCGTCGCATGTCGTACTTTCAAGCCCTGGAGGACGACTGAACTGCAAAGGACAATTTTCAACACAAATAAATCACAAAGGTGAGAACCACCAAATCATGATTTTCGTTGTTTCGGGAAAACACTCAAACAATCTACTTGGTCGTAATGGTATAAGATGGATTTAATCCAAAGAATTGCGGAAGTCCAGTCAGATGTATTTGGGGACATTGGTCTGCTAAATTGTGATCCTGTGGAGATTAAACGCAAAGAAGATGCCCAACCGTATTGCGTTGATACAGCCAGGAAAATTCCTTTTCCATTGTTGTCGAAAGTTGAAGAAGAATTGGAAAGGATGAAGAAAGAAGGTATTATTGAAGAGATCCCTGCGCGAACTGACTGGTGCGCGCCTATGGTTCCTGTCGTCAAGAGTAACGGGAAAGTGAGAATCTGTGTTGACCTCAGAAGACTTAATGAGGCAGTTAAGCGAGAAAGATACATACTACCAAACCTGGAAGATATCGCGCCTGACTTAGTAGGAGTAAAGATATTCTTGGAGCTAGATTCCTCTAGTGCGTTTTGGCAAATACCACTCCACGAGAGCTATGCCAAGCTGACAACCTTCATTACCCCCAAGTGGTCGATTCTGTTTTCGTCGTTTGCCATTTGGCATTATGTCTTCCCCAGTAATTTTTCAACAATGTATGACCAAACTGGTAAAGACTCGAGAAGGAGCAAGAGCGATTATGGATGACATCATTATCTATGGCACGTCGACTGAAGAGCATGATGAAAGGCTAAAAAGGACAGTGGAAATAATCAGAGAAGCAGGCTTGAAGCTAAACAAATCCAAATGTTAAACTGGGAAAAGAGAACTAATTAGCTATTTTGGTCATATCATCGGAGAGAAAGGGATAAGTCCAGATATCCTTCCAAAGTCCAAGCTATTAGAGATATGCCAGCACCAAAAGGAGTTTCAGAGATGAGACAATTCCTGAGAATGATCAACTACTTTGGAAGATTCCTACCAAATCTTTCTACCATCTCCAAATCTTTCTACCATCCTCAGTCCTATATCAGAGTTGCTCAAATCTGATACAGCCTGGACATGGGACAGTAAACAGCAGGAAGCGTTCGATAAAGTCAAAGAAATGGTAACCACAGCTCCAGTATTGGCATTTTATGACCCCAGCAAGCCAACAACAGTCAGTGCAGATGCAAACAGTTATGGAATGGGTGGAGTTCTTCTTCAAGAGCATGATGGAGAACTTAGACCAGTTGCATTTTGTAAACAAAAATACGCACAGATCGAGAAAGAGTGCAGATTGAGAAAGAGTGTATGGGCACGCGAGAGACTTTCACGCTTGTTAGTCTGGAGTCCTTCAAGCTTCTTACCGACCACAAACAAGCCACTGGTCCCACTGATCAACCAGAGAAAATTGGATAAAATACCACTCCGTTGCCAGTAACTCCTTATGCGTCTAACGAGATTCAATGCCAGAGCAGAGCACATCCGTGGAAAAGACATTGTCGCCGCCGATACATTGGCCAGGAAACCAATGAAAGTAGATGGGAATACTCAAGAAGTAAGGGGCGCAGAAGAGGATGTACAAGCCTACGTGGATTCCGTTATCCAGTCCATCCAAGGTCGGTCCTAAAAATTTGGAAGAGATAAAGCAAGCAACCCAAGCAGATTCTGAAATGCAAGTCGTTGTACAGCTGACGGAACAAGGCTGGCCTAAATACAAGAAAGATATGCCAAGAGAGGTACGAGAGTTCTATGGGGTACATGACAAACTTTCAGTGGCTGAAGGGTTAGTTGTCTTGGAAAGTCAAATTGTAATACCCAAATCCATGCGAAAAGAAGTCTTGGAAATAATTCATGATGGGCACCTTGGCATAACCAAGTGCCGAGAAAGAGCTCGTGCAGCAGTTTGGTGGTCGGGAATAAGTCAAGACATCGCAACGAAAGTAACATCTTGTGAATTTTGCCAACTCCACGAGCCAACCCAAAAGAAAGAGCCTCTATAATTACAACACCATTGCCTGGAAGACCGTGGCAAAAGATCGCAGCGCATCTGTGTGAGATCGACGACCAACGATACCTTGTAGGAATGGATTACTACTCTAGATTCATCGAAATTGCCTTCATGTCTCGAATAACTAGCAAACTTGTGATGATGAAATTAAAGAACATGTTTGCTCCATGGGAAATACCGGAAGAATTCGTAAGTGACAATGAATCGCAATTCGTCTCAAGCGAATTTGTTTCTTTCACTAAAGAGTATGGATTCAAGTGTTCCACATCAAGTCCACACCATCCACAAGGGAACGGCGAAGCACAGAGTGGAGTACGCATAGCCAAGAGAATTATTCAACAGAATGATCCTTTCTTAGTTTTGATGTGTTATAGAGCAACTCCAACTCAAGCTACCAAAGCATCTCCAAGTCAGCTTATGATGGGACGTCAAATCCGAACGACAGTACCAACACTCGAGAAGAACCTTCAAAACTCAACCAAAGTGGCCTAACAAAGAAGCAGTAAGGAAGGCAGATGACAAAGCAAAGAGTGCCAATAAACATTTCTTTGACAAGAGACATGGAGCAAAGAACGTACCACTACTAGAAAGAGGAGATTAAGTCAAGATAAAGATAGATGGTGAAAAAAAATGGAACACGTCAGCAACGGTAGTCTCAAATGACCTTCATGACCGTTCTTATATCGTCCAAACACCAAACGGAGCATTACGCAGGAACAGACGTCATCTACGTCCAGTATTGACCAAGTCAAAAACCACAGAGAGGGAAACTGAAGACCAGCACGAAGAAACCTTCGATTCAGTGGAGGAGCCCAATCCAGTTCCTTTGGTAGAGAGCAGAAATAAAGATACAAGAGTGATCCCGGAAAGTTCTGATGCAAGCGAACAAAGAACATCGAGTGGGAGAATCGTTAGCAAACCGAAACGTTTCATAGATGAGTACTATTTGACGTACTATTTCAAAAACTCGTTCTGCGTGTTTGATCACGGTATCAAAACACGAGAAATCTAATGAATACAGGGGCGTACCGAGCGGGGGGGTGTGGGGGGTGCGACACCCCCCCACTTTTTTCGAAAATGGTCGGTAAATTGATATAATATTGATATTGGTCGGTTTTTAAAACCAAAGCGGTCGGTAAATTTAGCCATTTATGGTGGTAACATCTTACCTTACCATTTGTTGTCAAGTCATTTTCACTTGTATAAAGTTGTATTTGTATGTTAGGATTCTGTGCTATTTATTAGCGCCTTAGCTAGCGGTACTGATCATTCTGTGAGTCCGTGATTCATACGAATTATCGAGAAAAAAACGGACTGAAAACTTGACAGGCCAAATTTACAGCATCAAATATGTAAGCATCAAATCTTACAATTAACTTTAGTAAGGTAAAGAAGACAAGTAATTATTAATTCAGGCCCGTCGGAAGCGGGAGGACTTGGCAGGCTGCAGCGCCCCCCCCCCCCCCCCCCCCAATAATTTGCTAAAAAAATTTGCAACATTTTTTGAAGATGAAAAAATCTGTTAGATATTGCCCTGGATTTGAACATGATTTTAAGTATCCTTAACTCCAATATAAATATTCTTGATTTCTTGGATATCTTAGTTACTAATGAATCTTAGGCATTGCAAGAGTCACTCAAATTACGTCTTGTTTATTTTTGTGTAAAATTTGGACTATGTCTGCCGCAAAATGAGCTGAAAACATTCGCTCAAATTGCAGGAAATGGTGTTTCCAAGGCTCTATATTTCAAAAATTTCCGGGAGGCATACCCCCGTACCCCCCTATAAATGCGGTCACTAATTCGCATGGCCCCGCCCTTTTCAGCCCCCCCCCCCCCCCAATAATCCAATATGAATTTGCTTCCGACGGCCCTGAAATTAAATGCCTGTTTTGGCAGTTATGCAATCAGAAGTTTACCTCTAAGTAAGTTGTAACCACTGTAGACTACTAGACTGTAAGTAAGTTGTAACCACTGTACATGCACTGTAGTTGTATAACCTAAATTACCTAATCTTTAATTAATAATATACTAGATTATAGAAATAAAAGCTGTAACTTTATTAACTTCAAAATAAAAAAGCAAAATAAAAAGGCACCCGAATATTTGTCTAGGATTCTTAGGAGTTAAGACATGTACAAACAAGAACTTTTCAATTCCATCCTCCTGGTGCTTCTAATTTAATAGAGTTTAATAGTGAATACACCTATCGTGATTTCTTCAAAACACCAGGTTTTACCGCACTTTCATACGCGAAAGTATGTGATTTTTGCGTGATTTTTTATTGAGTTTCGTCGGTAAATTTTGGAACAAACACCCCCCCAGTCGAAATGCCCTCGGTACGCCACTGGTGGTAACATCTTACCTTACCATTTGTTGTCAAGTCATTTTCACTTGTATAAAGTTGTATTTGTATGTTAGGATTCTGTGCTATTTATTAGCGCCTTAGCTAGCGGTACTGATCATTCTGTGAGTCCGTGATTCATACGAATTATCGAGAAAAAAACGGACTGAAAACTTGACAGGCCAAATTTACAGCATCAAATATGTAAGCATCAAATCTTACAATTAACTTAAGTAAGGTAAAGAAGACAAGTAATTATTAATTCAGGCCCGTCGGAAGCGGGAGGACTTGGCAGGCTGCAGCGCCCCCCCCCCCCCCCCCCCCCAATAATTTGCTAAAAAAATTTGCAACATTTTTTTGAAGATGAAAAAATCTGTTAGATATTGCCCTGGATTTGAACATGATTTTAAGTATCCTTAACTCCAATATAAATATTCTTGATTTCTTGGATATCTTAGTTACTAATGAATCTTAGGCATTGCAAGAGTCCACTCAAATTACGTCTTGTTTATTTTTGTGTAAAATTTGGACTATGTCTGCCGCAAAATGAGCTGAAAACATTCGCTCAAATTGCAGGAAATGGTGTTTCCAAGGCTCTATATTTCAAAAATTTCCGGGAGGCATACCCCCGTACCCCCCTATAAATGCGGTCACTAATTCGCATGGCCCCGCCCTTTTCAGCCCCCCCCCCCCCCAATAATCCAATATGAATTTGCTTCCGACGGCCCTGAAATTAAATGCCTGTTTTGGCAGTTATGCAATCAGAAGTTTACCTCTAAGTAAGTTGTAACCACTGTAGACTACTAGACTGTAAGTAAGTTGTAACCACTGTACATGCACTGTAGTTGTATAACCTAAATTACCTAATCTTTAATTAATAATATACTAGATTATAGAAATAAAAGCGTTAACGTTATTAACTTCAAAAGAAAAAAGCAAAATAAAAAGCACCCGAATATTTGTTCTAGGTTCTTAGGAGTTAAGAACATGTACAAACAAGAACTTTTCATTCCATCCTCCCTTAGGTGCTTTCTAATTTTAAATAGAGTTGTAATGGTGATACACCTATCGTGATTATCTTACAAAACACCAGGTTTTTACCGCACTTTCAAACGCGAAAGTATGTGATTTTTGCGTGATTTTTGATTGAGTTCGACGTTAAATTTTGAACGAAACGACCCCCCCAGTCTAAATGCCCTCGTAACGAGCCACTGAATGAATATCGAGGGCAAAGCCGTGATGCCGTGATCAAACACCAGAACGAGTTTTTTGAAATGGCTTATCACAATGAAATACAATGAACACAAAGAGCCACCGTTGATGGGGTCTTGTGGAATGTTATGTGATACAATTTTACGCAATCGTATCGTGTTTCGTGTTTTAATTAACATAACTGAAACGCTAGTGTTTGATGAAAACAACACTAGTGTTGAATGCGTGTCTTTACCGGTGTTTTCACCAGTCCAATTCCACGTGCAGGAATGGAGCTGTCTATTGAGTAAAATCACTCATTAATTATTAATATAATGACATATTTAATGCATTAAAATGTTCAGAACAGGGCGGCGTAGGCTCTCAAAATAGGGCCGGGAATGATATGCTAGGGGCCACACTTTTAGGGGTGGGGGTGTAAAATGGGGTTGTGTAAACAGCTGACCAATAAAAAAGATAAATTGTAAATTGCAAATGCAGAAACTTATTCTTAATTAACGTGTTAGCTGTTTTTAGCGTTCTTCAACCTGGGCCAAGCGGAAGGTGGGATTTCTACACAAACAGTTACGTATGTATCACTGAGGTCAGACTTATTTATTTTGTCATTGCGAGCATTTTCAACGAGCTTTTTTGAACACGATAAACCAAGACTCGTCATTTACGATACTCATGTCATTCTGTCTTAACTTCCCAATAGCGTAATAGTGTAAATAGCGCACGAGATGCAATTTCACACAAATAGGTCAGATGAATGAAAATTGAAATTCTACCTGGCATTTGGGCGGAAAACAACCGAAGAGTGTTTTGCGCCCCGCGCCACAACTTATATATTGCGGTCCTAATCAACTATCAAGTTTTTGAGTGAGAATGCCTGGAAAGCGCAAAAGAAAGCAGGTGTAGACCGCCGTAATGGTATTTAAGAATTTGAAGTTCTATTTGCGCGAAGGCGCAAAAAGGTGGGCTCGCCCCCGAACTTAAGTGCCTAACCAAGCTTAACTCAAGCGCTTCAACATTAGATTACCCGACCAAATTGAAAAATCAATTAATACTATATCATTATATCACACAACATACTTTAAGTACGTTAACCACTATGTATTAAGAAAAGATACAAAAAATCAGTTGCCGAGCTGTTGTAGGGGGTAAGCCATTAGCCATGGTGCACAATTTATTATAAAATTACCTGTATAGAGACTAATTAGGTTTCATTGGCTTTGAAGAAGGACTTAGCGGTTTCACATTCTTTTTCGAGCTTTCAAAAAAGAGCTTTGTTTCTGTTCCGTCGCTTTTTGAGACCCCTATTATGTTTTTTTCTTAGGAAGAACATTCCCAGAATCACGCGTACTATGAGCTCTTTTTGTCAGCCAATACAGTCAATGACAAAAACTGAATATTTAATGCTTCAATACTCGCGCAAATGCGCATGACATAATGTGAATCTCTGTTACTCAGACAGGATATATCTGAACGGTACCAACAGGGCTCGGGGCCCCTAGCTGGCCAAGTAGTTGAGCCATGACTTAGCATCGTTACTCGTCAAGAGAAATATAATTGGCAACCCTGCAGGGCCTCCAGCACTGAACACACAGCAGTTTAAATTTCACACTATCCACGTTATCGCGCAAACGCGCTTTTCGGCACACTACCGAACGCTTTACTCCAGGGCCCCCCCCGGTTTTAGTTTTTATTTTAACCCCAACATCCCCCCAAAAACAATCGGGGCCCCATCTATTTTCATCAAAATTTTAGGGCCACCAGCTACGAATTGCAATGGGCAAATGGGGCCACTCCAGGCTACAAATCCTTGGGCCCACCGTGAAATTTCCCTGGGGGGCGGGCGGGGGGAGGGGTCTCCCGGTGGGCCACGCCGCCCCTGTGTTTCAGATTATTAGTATATAGTAGACGATCAGTAGAACTCAAAGGAAGGGAGATGTCATGAGAACAATTAATTATTGATTGTCAATGTTTATATTAAGGTTAGTTTTGATTGACAGCTAGGGGAGCAATGTGAACGAGACCAGACATTGTGTATGGAGTCGAAGGTCGTGTGATAAAGCATGTCAGTATTTTTAATAAATGAATTACTATAAAGCTAAATAGAGAGAGCTAGTGATTTGACAGTACTGTCGTACTGTTGTGCTGTTGTATGTCGTACTATTGTACTGTTGAGTAGCAGACGTTCGGTGGACGTTCGTCAAGCTCAATTACTCAGAAAATATTTCTGAGCCCCAGACAGGGTTCGAACCTGCAACCTTCTAATGACTCTAACTATTGAGCCACTGAAGCTCAGATGGAGAGCCAAGGTTGCAAATTCATAGTCACATGTGCCCCTGTCGTACTTTTGTACTGTTGTACTGTTGAACTGTCGTACTGTTGTACTGTCGTATACTGTCGTGCTGTTGTACTGTTGTACTGTTCTACTGTTGCGTACTGTTGCGTACCGTTGGATTGTTGTACTGTTTTAGAATTTTTTGACATTAATTATATATAAATTGACATGTATAGATTACTTTAAAATAACTAAAGACCTAATCGAGTTAGGTAATTGTTACAATTTCTACAAATAAGAACAACATGCATGCATATTGATAAAAGCATGCACACATGTTAGTTATTTGTATAGTAATATCTTCACAGTGGGCTCCTTGGCACGCAATGCCCAGCGGAAGGGAATTTAGAATAAGGGCATTAGGCTTTGGAACCGGCGGGGTTGGAGGACTAGTGCCGCAGCTGAGGGGATGAGGGTGGGCAATCCTTTCCTACTATATGTCTGATGTATTCTCTCCGTGGCAAATTTAAACGTTAAACTAAGACCCAACTGATCTCACTACCTGTATTTATCAACACATCTAGGGGCTTTAAATCTAATAAAGAGGTAGAGTAGGCCTGCTTAAAAGCACTTAATATAACTAATAATTCTATTATATGCAATATACTGCTTTTAATATTTAAAATTATCTGAATGGTAATAAACAAAGTAAACGTATAGCCAAATACAATTTAATCCTAAAGAAATAACGATATTAGATGAAAATCTAATACTTTTAATTGAAATCAGTTATATCTTATTCTAAAATAATAGGTTGAAATAAATTCTCGCCGTGCATTGGACGTATTCATAAATGGACAACGTGTCGAATTTGATGAACAAAGTAGACTGGACTTTACTGGAGTGTTTGTGGTCAAACAAAATCGCTCAAAACTGAGTGTCTTCCTTAATTCTGGAGTTACTATTAATATTAAAGCAACTGAAGATTTATTGATCTACGAAATTGCTATACCAGTGCATTTTAAAGGTATTAACATATGATGAAAATCGCCCTCTCAAGCTTCAGGCGGCTGTTTAGTACTCCGTTTATACTGTACCGGATCAGTTTGAATTTGCATCAAAATTAGTCCGGATCAGCCTCTTGTTTACACGGAACCTGGCTATCCGAACTAGTTTTCGACGCGTGCTATATATAGAACGTTTTTGTGCTGGATAGCTAGGAATTGATCCGACACCGTATAAATGCTACCAATATTAATACGTATACAATAAGATATTTACGAGTGACCTATTTTGACTTAGTAACTTATTTTGATTTATATATCGTCTGCAAACCCCAGTTGCTACGCAGGGTGAAGGGCCTCCACACATCTGATTCTCCAGCCCTCAGTTTTCCGGGACATTTAATCTCTAAGATCGGATGGTTTAGTAACAATCTCTTGACACTAAATTTGTCCAAATGCAAGTTTATAATCTACGGTAGCGCTCACAAACGTCCAACTTTGAAAATGTCTCCATTACCGTTAACGACTCTCTTACTGACAGAACTAAATCTTTTAAATACCTGGGAGAGAAAGAAGATTAACCAACGCTTCGGCCTCATTTGCCGCATAAAACACTTGCTACCTTTACAAGCCAGGCTCACCCTTTAAAACAGCCTTGTACTCCCTTTAGTTGACTACATGCAGTGACATCGTATGGGGAGACAAAAACAATTCTACACTAGTGGACCACCTACAGAGTTTACAACATAACGCCGCTAAACTTATCCTTGATCTTCCCCGTTACTCATCTGCTACTGAAGCTCTGAATACTCTAAAGTGGAAACCACTTTTTCTTCGCCGAGATACCACCGTTGTTTTTCTATTTTTAAATGCCTCAATCAACTGGTAGACTTTGACTTCAACCTTAAAAAGAAATCTCAGATTCACAGCTATAAAACGCGTCAGCTTTATGACCTCTACCTCCCAATAACATATTTATGCCCAAGAACATCAACTGTATTACTATTATAATAATTTTAGTTCGCATTTATAAGAACACAAAGACATATACGGTAAAACAGTATCTTGTACAACAGTGCCGCCTTCGCGTCGGCGTATATTTCATTGCAACAAATATTTACATACTGCAAGTCATAACTTACATTTATTTTTTTATCAATCTTGAGCGGGCGGAATCCGTAGGTACTGCAGCAAATTATGATTGGCTGCGTGAACGGGTAGTTTTTTACGATATCTGACCACGGTCACGGAATTCCTAAATTTCATTTTAAAATTCAATAAAGTTACACCGATTTACATAACTATTTCGCTTGCCACAGAAAAAATAAATTCAACAGAGACTATACGGATGCAATTAGTTTTTATTATCCAAATTGTTTTGAACAACTTCATGTGTAAACCAGCGAAGTTTTAAAAGAAACGCTGGGAAAAAACTGTGACCAAAGCAAAATTTACTGAGGTTGACATTTATTAGAAAAACAGTTTTTAAAACGATATTAAAAACATTACATACACTTGTGAACACCGTATTTTGAATCACTAAATGAACTATAATAGAAAATATATTAAAAAAAATCACACCTACGAGATAAGTGAAACCATAGTAGGTGAGCTCATGTGAAACATTTTGACACTAACTGTCTTTCTTCGTTATCCTACCGCTATACCAACAAAACCGCTACAAGTTCTTTTACCTTTTAGCCAAACATTTCCCACATGCCAACCTCATCGCTCATGTCCTTGAAACTAGAAATTACAATGGACTTACTGACGAAGCATTTTCGTCTTCAAACTCGAGGACCACACTTTCAATTTTCACGCAGTCAGCCAAAGTTTATTGAAAGCGACTTTCCCAAGCGAACAGCCAAAAATGAGCAAGCGACGAAGAAGAACGACCGAAGAATCTTTACCAACTAAACTTTAAAAACACTTGGACAGCATTTTGACTTCCCTTCGTAACTCGATCTTCGTGAGTTTTGAATGTTTTTTTATGGACAAAAAAGGTTCCAAGCTTCCCAGTAAGACTGCATGTCGGCAGTTGTTTACTCCTCGAACGAAAAACTTGGACTTTTGAATATCACGTGAAACGTCATCTCGATTAATTCAATAATAATTCTCTAATTATGTAACAAAAAAATAAATAAAGTATATTACCGATTGGTCGGTCCGTACAGTAAAAATATTTGCCCTCCGGTTCTCCAAAAATGTCCCTCGGACTTGCCGGCTTAGGGCCTTTTTTTAAGACCTCGGGCAAATATTTTTCTATACGGACCTCCCAGCCTGTAAATAAACACATATGTAACTTGGCAGAAAACGCAAACATTTGACATCAAAACAATCTTTGTTCCAAGTATTAAAAAGAGAAGTATACCAATTCCCGAAAACAACAAACCAATAGTGAATTTAAGAACTGTTTAAAACTGATAGACTCAGATCAGCATGTGCCCAAAAAATCTATTTAGCCCCGCCTGAATTCTTTATTTAGCCCTAAAAAAACACACAACACGACAATGTCCGATAAAATTATTATAATAGAAGTTATTATTAATTAATAAAAGTTAAGACAAACTTCATTTTCGTTTCCTAGGCACTTTAATAAAAAGTATTTAATTAGAACTGTCATTGTTAATGTACGAAACATTTAAGGAATATTCAAATTCCCACGCAAGGCCAAGAGAAGAATCAGGTGCAATATTTTAATAACGCTCAACTCTGGCTTTAAAAGTTTTTTGAACTAGCTATAAAGTTTACTGTTCATAGACTCACGTTTTCGACACTCCGATCTAGTGTCCTCGTTAGGGGTGAAGACAGGTCCCATATTTATACTCTCATAGGACCATTGACGACGATCCATATCAACAAGACGTAAATAGACTTCCGGCAGTGGGGGCTATTGATGTGCCAAGCTTCCAAACAGCGTCTTTGGTGGTACCGTGGATTGGTATAGTGATACTTTTTTTATTATCCTACACAATCTCATGGTTGGTTATGCACGCGTGCCAGCTCCGTCCAAAGCAGAATTTTTCCTTTTTTGAAAAGAAAGGAACCGCTCTTGATGCTCTTTTAAACGCGTGCCAACTAACGTTTTGTCCTGGCCGATGTACTCCTGATTACAATCATGTGCACGGAATGGAAATAAATACATCTTTCTCTGTTCTTTCACAATACGATCCTTAGGTTTTGTAGCGTTAAGAAAAGTTTTTGAGCAACTTTTACGTTGAAAACTACCCAAATAATTTCTTTTAATTGTTCCGTATTCCCTTGAATGTACGGAACAATCACAATCGCAAAACCATCAACGAATTTCATCCTCAGTTTTTTAAGAAATCAATTGGTATAGTTATTCGCCTTTAAAAACTCAAATACATACTGTTGTTCCACTATTCCCTCGACTCGTACTATAGATTGTATGCCCTGGGCTAACAAAAACAAATTTCTTGGAAACCGGACTTCTTATGGCATATAGGATGATGAGAGTCAAATGCGAGTCTTTGTCAAGTGTGTGTAGATTTCGGTATATCCAGTATTCAAGATTCCCGTGGTCTGTTCTTTTGACAATCAAATCTAAAAAAGGCAAACTTCTATTCGTTTCACGTTCTACTGTGAGTTGAATCGAAGGCTCGATTGATTTACAAGAATTTCCACTTTATTTTTGGATACCGCAGCCATAACATCATTGACATATTGTTTCCGGAAAAAGGGCTTCACTGGTGTGGTAGCTAATGCCCTTTGTTCAATGTCTTCCATTACTAATTAGCAATGACAGCGGACAGAGGAGATCCCATGGCTGTGCCAAAAACGAGTTAGCTGATAGTATGACTTCATACACCAAAACAGATTTGTAGTTAAGACAGAAGGTCAATAAGTTCCCAATCAATTCCTGAACAGCCAAAGCCGGTTTCTTTCTGTAAAGTAACATCCTGCTTAATCTATTTTCGGCAATTTAGTTGTGTCTAGATCTGAGTGTAAGAGAGGCCTTTTGTTCAATTACGCACAGAAATCTTTCACCAAATTGATGTCAGATTCATCAATCAAAACAGAGAGCTCATTGAGAGCAAGATTATATTCAGTTTGCAGATTTCGTATAGAATGATGGTATTGATCTATACGTAATTTCAGGAAAGAGAAGGTCAAACCAGTATTCTCCAAGAGCCTATATCCTTTCGCATTTCTCACAGGAGGTTTTAACCTCAGGATCAAGGGCAACACCTTATATATTCTCTTTACACCGGTGGTTAGAATACAGATGGCAACGGTATTTAGCAACACGGACTCTGATGTTAACGAGCCGACGGACCCTCGTAACTGTAATATAGTTGATAAGCATTATATACTATGGATTAGTAATTAGGATTAACTGTATAAATAGCACTCTAGTCGAGCTTATTGTGTTGCAATAGCGAATGGAAAACATTGTTGGGCGACATTTTCATAGTTCGAAAATTTGGTTCGTTGACGTACATGCATCAAATAAAATTCTATTGCCAGTAACATTATCTAAATTCAAAAATCTTAACACTGTTATTAAACTAAGTAAGTACTTCAAAAACTAGGAAGTTACCAAATGGAAAATATGTATACAACTACAAGGATAAATAAACATCGCTAAAGAATGTATATACAAAATTACTCAGAGCGCACCGAACTTGAAGGCATTGATTTTGATATTTTTAAATTACGTTTCCCGCCTGGTATATCCATTTGCAAATTGAAATTATTATCTTATTTAATCTAGTACCGCTGTTAGCTCGATCCGTATTAAATCACCAGCGTTCTCGCCCCGTACTATGGAGAGCGTGAGATCGCTTTTACTAACGCTGATAGTGGTTTTCCATTTTAAACGGCTTGTGTTCTTTATCAATAAAAATAAAGTGACCAAAAAAACTTCAGAGGCTTCAGACAGTTCCTATTATGAATTTCGGTTTATATTATATAGTGTTTCACGACTACACACATATATTTAACTTTTGGAGGGGGGTCCAAATCCGCCAACGGGTCCATATTTACTAGTAGATCTGGACCGGACCCCCGGGGGTATGCAAATTTAAAGAGGTCAACTGTTATCTG
Organism: Paragorgia papillata; assembly: GCA_035771165.1. NCBI lineage: Eukaryota > Metazoa > Cnidaria > Anthozoa > Scleralcyonacea > Coralliidae > Paragorgia > Paragorgia papillata. Next base: position 3,718,649 of record JAWNZC010000011.1, on the reverse strand, counting down.
TGCTCAAATAAAGGGTACATTGCTAAAGTTTGTCGATCGAAGAAAGTGGAAAAGGGATCACTAAAAGCCCAGTATGGTTACACAAGACGATTCGGTTGAAGAAGAGTTAGGGCTCTATGGTGTTTATTCGAAGGCGGGAGTAAATAAATATAACTCGATCGAGAATTAGTTGACATGGAGATTGACACTGGCGCGGCTGTGTCCATTATTCCTGAGGGACTCTATGTGGCTAAATTAAATCAGTACCACTTGTCAATTCGAACTTTTCAGGAGAGAAGCTCCAAATATTGGGGGAAGTCACGTTACCAGTTCAGTACCACGGTCAGAGCGCTAGGTTATCAGCCTTTGTCGTAAAAGGGAACAATCCACCATTGCTGGGTTGAGATTGGTTGGCGAAATTAAAGCTAAATTGGTCAAGAATTTTCGCGGTGAGCAGCGAGTCAGCTCCAGAGTCCGCAGCCGAGTTGATTGATAAATACAAGCCGTTATTTTCGGAAGGTTACGGTTAGAACTTTAAGGCCGAAATTTATTTGCGAGAAGATGCTCAAACTAAATTTTGTAAAGCTCGACCAGTTCCTTATTCCTTAAAAGGAGCCGTAGAAAAGAAACTTGATCGGCTAGAAAATGAGGGCTACTCCGATTTTAGTGGTATCAAAGGCTGATAAATCGGTCCGGTTGTGTGGAGATTATACAGTGACTGTTAATCCTTGTATCGAGGTGCAACAAGCATCCCTTGAGGTGCTGTTACACGATGCGATTTTTCTTGCAACTTGTAAAAAATCACTGAATGTTGTAAGTTGCATAAAAATCGTACCGTGAAACAAAACTCCGTAAAGCAACCTTGCGATTTTTCCATTTTGCCGTGTTGCAAGTTGCAAGAAAAGTTGGATGGGTTCTACTTTTTGCTGCAACTTACAACAAAAATCGCAAGTTGCTGAACGTGTAACACATCTTCCTGCAACTTGCGATTTTTTTTTCCATGTGTAAATTTGTTGCAAGTTGCAAGAAAAATCGCATCGTGTAACAGCACCTTTACCCAGCGCCGAAGATATCTTCGCGACGTGAGAAGGAGGGACGGTGTTTACTAAATTGGATTTATCTCATGCGTATCAATAATTAGTTTATTCATGCATAAATTATCTTTGATGTGGGGTCATGTGCCGCGGTTAATATATAGGTTATTGACCTTGCATATTAAATTACCTACTATATCGCTTTAAAACTACGTCTAGAATACTATTTTTTTGGTAAATAACGACAAATATCGTCTGTATCATGAATAAACTAAATTTCGGGCCTCGGTAACTAACTACGCTTAGTTACCTCCTTCTCGGTAATTAACTCTTATTTACAGTTAGCTGGGCCTTCTCAAGAGCTATTGACAATTAATACACATCGGGGGCTTTATCGGTTCACACGATTGCCATTCGGAGTGTCGTCAGCAATTTTTCAAGCGGTGTTAGAACACATTCTTCGAGGCTTAGAGCGAGTACGTTACCCGTTTGGATGACATTTTAGAATGCATCAACCGTTCTCAAGCCTCTGTATGATTTATTGCAAAAGAATTGTCCCTGGGTTTGGACGGCAAAATGTGAAAAAGCCTTTCGAGAAAGTAGAAAGATGCTTTTAGGAAGTCATTTACTGGTGCATTATGACACTAGCAAACCTCTGAAGTTAGCTACTGATGCATCCTCGTCTGTGGTGGGGGCCGTTATTTCTCATATTTTATAAAATGGGAGTGGACGACCCATTTTTCCTTCGCATCCCGAACTTTGAGTTCCAGCGTGAAGAATTATTCCCAACTACATAAAGAAGCTCTTGCTATTATGTTTGGAGTCAAGAAATTTCATCTATATTTGTATGGGTGTAAATTTACGTTGGAAACCGATCACCAGCCCTTGGTGACGGTTTTTGGTCCTAAGGTGGGGGTCCCAACGTTGACCGCTGCACGACTGCAGCGTTGGGCAATTACCTTATCGGCTTACCAATATGAAATTGTGTATCGGCGATAAGCGAAACACTCGAATGCCGACGCCTTATCTCGATTGCCGTTGGAAAGTGCATCTCCAGCCGTAGGAGAGGAATCTGACGTTTTTCAGTTGTCATACTCTGATGAAGGATAAAGGATAAAGGACTGGGGGCTAATCATCCTTACTTGCAGCCAGTGGCTGAATTGCGAAGGACGCAGATCAACGTTGCCGTGTCGAGGCATATCAAAGGCGCTCCAAGCAGCCTGCAACGACACAGATCAGAACACTGGAACACAGCTAAAGTTAGGGTGTTGAATTTTATGGAGGAGGAAAAACAGGAGAACCCGGCGAAAAACCCTCGAAGCACAGAAGAGATCAACTACAACTCTACTCACATGAGTCCAAGCCCGACAACGGGGTCATTCCCCAAGCGGTCACCCATCCAAGTACTAACCCCGTCTAACCGGGCTATAAGTACCAGTGATGGCCAAGCAGGTCAACCAAGCAACCAGTCGAGATCCCGTGTTATCACGTGTATTAGAGCTTACTTTAAACGGTTGGCCTAATGTGATAAAAGATGAAGACTTGAAACCGTACTTTGTACGTAGACATGAATTGTCCGTGAACAAGGGTGTGTTCTGTGGGGACGACGACTTACATGACCAACATCCGGGAATATGTCGAATGAAAGCTTTGGCTCGAAGTTATTTGTGGTGGCCCAAGTTGGACCAAGACATTGAAGCAAAGGTTCACGCCTGTGGTGTTTGGCAATCCGTTCAAAATGGTCCGCCTGTTGCACCATTACATCCTTGGAATTGGCCCAGTCTTCCGTGGCAACGGATACACATTGATCATTTTGAGTTTGAGAAGAATTTCTATTTAGTTGTTATCGACAGCCATTCTAAGTGGATTGAAGTGGTACCTACGAAGTTCATGACAGTATCGAAGACCATCGAGGTCCTCAGGACGTTGTTTGGTTCGTACGGGTTGCCAGAGATGGCCTGATCGTTTCCGACAACGGTCCAGGTTTCGCAAGTCGGGAGTTTCATCGGTTTACCAAAGCCAATGGTATTCGACATATATTGGTTCCACCATATCATCCTGCATCTAATGGAGCTGCCGAACGAGCCGTTCAGGTCGTAAAAATGGCATTGCTCAAACAAGTTATGGACGCGAAATCGACTGTCGGAAGTTTGCAACACCGATTATCTGATTTCCTGCTGAAATATCGTTGTTCGCCACATACCGTGACGGGACAATCGCCAGTGGAACTGTTTTTAAAGAGACCTCTACGGAATTTGTTCATGCTGTTGAAACCAAACTTGGCAAAGCGAGTGGAAAGACAACAAGAAAACCAAGTGAAATACCAGGCTAAGAATCGAGGTCCTAAAGAAATACGAGTCAATCAAAGGGTTCGTGTTCGAAATTTCCTGGGAGGAAAAGAAAAGTGGGTATTTGGAACCATAGAGAAAAAACTTGGTCCACGAACATTCATAGTGAAAGTTCAAGGGAAGACCTGAATGTGTCATTTGGATCAACTGATAGCTTCAGTCGAGAAGCTGCTCAACTCCGAAAATGAGGAAGACGTATACGTAGGAGAATGCATGGTCAACATCTTTTGATAATATTGATACGTCTAGTCGAATGGGCGAAGATTATCTGAAAGGAGGTTGAACCGA